>OZ025298.1:227140117-227887617 GCA_964019185.1 Maratus speculifer | reverse complement strand
CATGTACTATTAACAGTTTACCAGACCCGAAAGCGTTAATATATAAATTTATGTATAATCCGTATATACATATGTATAAATATGTGTATAAGAAGGTAGTTTTTAAAAAGAAAAATTATTTTGAGAGCTGTTTAATGTTAAAATCGGTTAATATATATATATATATATATACACGCACAATTAAAACTATGCATAGCAGTTTAATCAACTTTTGCATGCCAGACAAAAGGAAATGCTTAATTGCGATCAAAAAATGCTAAAATGCGACCAATTATAGGAGTTCATCACTGGTCGCGAGAATCCATCCAATCTTCCATAATTAGGTAATATTTTTAGATTGTCGTTAAAATCTAGATAATCATTGCTTATCATTGCTTATCATTATTTTTTATTTATTTTGTTATTTATAATGTTTCTGTTACGTGTGACAAACGCTTGTGATAATGTTAATCAAATCTGTTGCTCTACTCTGTGAAAGAATTTTTAAGTTATAATAAAAAAAATATGCCTTTAAAAGCTCGTTGAAAATGTACGTACTCATATACTCACCAAAAAATCAATGTCATCAAAGCCGCTGTCCATTAGTAGCTGTGTGTAGATTCCTAAGTCAAGGCTCTTCAGCCATTCTTCTATAGTAGAAAAACTCGACGTTGAAGAACGCTGAAATTCTGCAAGAAGAAGGGGTTAGTTGTAAGATAAAATTTCAAAGCATAACAAAGTACATGCCTTAAAATAAAATGTATGTACTAAAAGTGATTACAACGCAAACACACTGAAAGGATTCAACACTTCAAACAGAATCACCTTTTGCTATTTTAAATTTAGTTGACAATGTTAAAGAAATAATTCGCTCGTTGGAAATATTGAACCGAACCATTGATAAATTTGGTGATACATTAATGACTTACTTAATTTTGGAAAAATTGAATCCTTCTACAAAATTATGGTGGAAACGTCAACTTAAAGGCAATGAAATTCCGAAGCTTAATGATTTAATTGAATTTCTTAAGAATTATGGAAGAGCTCTTCAGAATAGTAAACTAGTTGTAAATAAGGTATTTAAATCTGTATTTCCGAATAAGAATGCTTTTTAAGCTACTTTGGTTTGTAGTTATTGTAACAAAGACCATAGTTTAGCTAAGTGCTCAAAATTTCTCAATTTACTTGTTCAACAATGAATAGATTTCGTAAAGCGTAATTATTATTGTTTCAATTGTTTATCTAACACGCATTTACTCAATAAATGTAAGAGTCGCAATATGTGCCACAATTGTTTTAAAAAACATCACAGTATTTTGCATATGGTACATTATTCAAAGATTAAGATTCGGTAAAATAGTTCTATATCCCCACATGCACAAGAATTTGTCCCTCAAAAAGTAAGTCAGCAAGTGAGAATGTGTCGTCTACAGTGTGTGCTTCTCATTATGAGTCAAACGCAAAGAGTAATCAAAATACTCATATTTTGTGGTGTACCGAATTAATAAAAGTTCAAAATTATAAACAAGAGTTTGTAAAATGTATATGTTTGTGCGATACAGGCTCTCAGAGATCATTTATTTCACGGGAATGTGTAAACAAATTAGGATTGAAAGTGAAAGACAGTTCTATTTCTGTGTCATGTTTGGGAACATTTAATACTGTGAGTGATGGAGAAGTCGATTTATTATTCACTTCTCACTTCAAAAGGGATCTTGGAGTATCCCCATCAGCATGCGTAATGGATAATGTGACAGATAATATTCCTTATGTAACTTTTCCTTCAAACATTTTAGTGATTTAATGTTAGCTGATCCATTATTTTATAAATCATAAAAAACTGAAACCCTTTTTGGTGTAAATGTATTTATGCATATAATGACTGGAGAGCTAGTTAAACGTGAACCTAACCTTCCATTTGCTTTAAATTCGAAACTTGGGTGGATAATCTGGGGTACTACAAATTTTGAAATGCTAGCAAATGATCCAGTACATGTAAATCATTTAAGTACAAAAACTGTTGAGTTAGTAAATTCCTTTTGGGAATTGGAAAATATTCCAAATATGCAACCTTTAATATTTGAAGAAAAACTTTGCGAAAAACATTTTGCGAAGTCTCATTTTAGAGAAAAATCAGGACGCTATTCAGTCGCATCACCATTCAAACAGGATCGAGATACTCTAGTTGATTTTCGTCAAATGGCGCATAGAATATTTCTTTATCTTGAGAAAAGACTAATATCATGTCAGAAATTCACGATCAATATGTTCAATTTATAAAAGAATATTTATATCTGGGCCATATGGATCTTATTTCAAACAGAGATCATGGGTTGGAGGATAAACATTATTACATCCCACACCATTTAGTCTTGAATAGTTCTAATTTAACTACTAAATTAAGAGTCGTTTTTGATGCGAGTGCTAAAACCACAACAGGTGCTTTTTAAATGACACTCTAATGGTAGGTCCAAAAACACAAGATGATTTAATTTGCATTTTATTGAGATTTAGATTTCATATTATTTCAATAACAGCTGATATAAGAATGATGTATAGACAGGTAAAAATTCATGAAAAAGATAAGGATTTTCAGAGAATTTTATGGAGAGATAGTCCTGAAAAACCAATAGAAATTTATCGCTTAAATACAGTAACGTACGGAACTGCTGCTGCCCCATACCTTGCAACTAAATATTTCAATCAGTTAGCAATTGATGAGGGTCTTAATTTTCCAAAAGCAAAGACTATAGGTTTAAGAGATTTTTATATTAATGATGTGTTAACTGGTGTTGAGAAGAGTCAGGAAGATACAGAATTGGTAAATGAATTGGAAAATTTTTTAGGAAAAGGTGGTTTTAGCCACATAAATGGTCTTCAAATGAACTATCACTGTTGAGAAACGCTGGGCTACCAAACATAAGTAACGATAATATAGATAATACAGTGGGAAAAAAGGCCGTAAAAGTTCTGGGAGTTGAATGGCATCCTGATAATTATATGTTCAAATGTAATTTCAGTGATATATGTTATCAAAGAGTTCCTACTAAAAGAATTATTCTGTCATATGTATCAACGCTTTTTAATACACTAGGGTGTATTGCACCTTTTGTAATTCTAACTAAAACTATTCTTCAAGAGTTGTGGAAATTACAGTTATCATGGGATGATTCTGTACCAGAAATTATTGACCAAAAGTGGAAAATTTTGTGCCGTAAATTTAAAATCTTAGATTACATATATATATACATAGAAAAGTCATCTTGCCTAATTATTCTCGGTGTGAACTTCACAGATTCTGCGATGCGTCAGAAAATTGTTGTTCCGCAGTTATTTATGTTAAAACATGTGATAACTCGAACATTGATGTGAAACTTTTAACAGCAATAGTTCGAGTAGCACCCCTAAAACCTGTAACGATTCCAAGACTGGAATTATGTTCTGCAGTATTACTGGCTCACTTAATACAAGCGGTTAAATCAGCATTACATACAAAACAGATTTAGTGCACCCATGGAGTGATTCAAAAATTGTGTTGTCATAGTTAACATCAGATCCTAAAAGGTGGTAAGTATTTGTAGCCGGCAGAATAGCGGAAATTCAATCCATATTACCAACTGAAAATTGAAGCCATGTAGACGGAAAGGAAAATCCTGCTGATTGTGCATCCCGTGGGTTACTTCCAGCAGAATTACTGTCCCATGAATTGTGGTGGAATGGCCCACGGTGGTTAAGAAAAAGTGAGGTTCCAGCACATAAACCTATTCCCATAAATGAAGACGATTTACCTGAAGCACGAAAAACATTATTACTTGTAATTTCTGAAACTGTAAACGGAACTTATGTATTGCGGAATCCTGTCTCAAATGTGAGTATTTCATAGTTCCTACGGAAAGGAAAGTCCTAATAGCAGCTCAATCGTAAACCTCACAAAAATGAAATTTATTTTCTTTCCTTAATGACTTGCTGTCGCAGGTTTACGCTATAAAAGTATTATGTTTATTTAGTACATAAAAACCTACTAAGACGAAAAGTCAAATGATAAGAAATATATTTCGTTTTAGACAGGTTTGATTTTTACAGGTGTTATTGTAAGGCATTTCTTTTGTAGAAACTATGATTTTTTTATATTTAAGCCACGATTCCGTTATGGTCAGATTCCTTTCTCAAAGGATTTAGTACATTTGTCCCTCCCCCATTATTGATAGTATATTATGTTCCGATTCGGAACCTACTGTTCTACTTTCTTTGTTTCTCTGTCCCGCTTTTTGTGCAGTAGACCTGGCAACACTTTTTACAACTCCACTCAAAACCTTTCTTTAAACTATTAATTTTAGCACTGTATAAAATTAAAATATAAATATAACAATATAAATATAAATTTTCAGAACTAAAACATTTAATTTTACTTTTAATTAAAAGATAAATTGCTTATACATTCAGTTAAATCATTTTATTTGGAGTGCTTAAAGAATAGCCGTTTTGAAACTTTCTAAAGCTTGATACTTGATGCTTTGACAGCAAATGTCAATACTCGCAAGACGACATATTTATCTTAACGAAATCCATACTTACCCCCAAATTTGATTGAACTAATTTAAATGATTAAAGCTGATATTTTTTGCTTTTTTGACGTGTTCAAACTTATCCTACCCCCTTAACCGACGAATTAAATAATATTTACATTCTTTTTTAATGGTACTTTAAAAGTACTGTTGGAACATAAACCATCAAATAATGGAGTAAAGAAACTATGGGGAAAAAAAAAGCTTAACAGTAGAAGTTGGCTTCCTATAATCGGCGTTTTTGTTTTACCTAAAGTCATTGTAACTAATCTATATGCTCTTTTATCTTTATGCTCTATATGCTTTTTTATCTATATCTCTTTTATAAGAGAATGACATACGAGCATTAAAATTTAATCAGTGCTCTTGTTCTCAAATCTTGATTTGTTATTATTATTAAAAATATATATACATATATATTTTATAAAGAGTGAATAATTAATACCTCTGAAAATTTTAAGTAGAGTACTGATTAAATTTTAATGCTCGTATGCCACTCTGTTATAAAAGAGAGTTTACATACAGATTATTTACGAAGACTTCAGCTTAAAAAAAAAAAAAAAAAAAAAAAAAAAAAACGCCGACTTTTACTATTAAGGGGACAAGGGACCTTTAAAATCATTTTTTTGTATTTTTAAAATTGCGCTTTAAATATTATTCAAGGGTACATCATATGCATTATAACATACATTTATCACAAAAAAATGTAAAAAAAAAAAATTCTTTTAAAAAAAATAGGGAAATTTGTGTAATATTTTAGATTTAACGAGAACTTTTCAAAATGTCCCATGCGCATTCCATATCAATGAAAATCTCAATTTTATTTATACAAGTTTAATTTACATATATAAATAAAACTGTGCATGGAATTTCATATATCTGAATATAAAGCTAAGAAAAAAAAATATTTCTAATTTTTTCGGAAATTTTGAGAATTTTTTAACCTATTTTTACAATAAACTACCTATAACTTTTACAATTATTTTTACTTTAAAAAAAACCATGCACAGTTTTATGACATATATTGAGATGATTAACTATAAAAATTTTCAAAGCATTCAGAGGAAAAATAATGCGCATGGAGCATTTTGAAAAGTTTTCGTTAAATCTAAATTATTACAAAAATTTCAATATTTTTTTCAAAAAAAATTTTTTTCTACATTTTTGTGATAAATATGTGCTATAATGCGTACAATGTACCCTTCAATAATATTCAAAGTACAATTTTAAAAATATAAAAAAACATGATTTTGAAGGTCCCTTGTCCCCTTAAGCTTTATTTTTTATAGTGTCTTTACTCCATTAATTGACGATTTATGCTCCAAAGTACTTTTAAGTAACACTGTGAATAAATGTAACTATTATTTAATTAATCTGTCAAGGGGGGTAGGATAACTTTGAATATATTTATAAAATGAAAAAAAATATCACTATGTTCCAAGTTTCAAAATTTGTGTAGTAAGTCAAAAAATAAAAATAAAAATTTCATTTAAACATAAATCTTTAAATTTATATTTAAAATTACATATATACTTGTAAATTCATAAATAAATATTGAAATGATAAGTTAAAAATGTGTATAAATAAGAGAAAAAAAAAACATAATATGTCTTGCGCGAATGATAAAATCTAAAAATAAGCATACGAAGCGGAAATTCCGGTGAAAAATAAATACATAACAGTATTATTATACTTTATACCAGAGGTTCCCAAAGTGTGCTCCGCGGAGCCCTTGGGGCTCCGCCTGAACTTTTCAGGGGCTCCGCGGCGTTCCAGAAAAATAAACAAAACATGAAAGAAATTAGCATATTTGCAAGTGAAGGATTTTCAAAAGTATGTAGGAAATTTTGTGTGCGTGTGTGGTCAGACATAAATATATCTATAACTGCGTTGAAAAATAAAATAATACAATTCAAAGACATTCAAGCATTTGCATTATACATATATCTATTTTCTGTATAATATTTCTGGTTAGAATTGCTTTATTTTATGTTTCAGTATTTAATATAATGTTTCTGCATTTTCTGCATTCAATTGCATAATGTTTCTACATTTAATGCCTTTTTTTATATTTCTGCATTAATGAGTTTTAAAAATTCGATTTAACATAAGCTACAAGAAATATAACATTTAAATACAAGCCGCCTTTGGGAACAGTTTGGCCTCCTTCATGTAATGCTAAGCATTTTATCATGTTAGTATTATTCATAATTTAATAATTTACAGTTAATCCTTCGCCAAATAGAATGCACAACGTGAATCGAAACAGAAAAAAGGCCCGCCAGTGCTATGAATTATGCTTGCTGAACAAAAGAGAGAACAGCTTTGTTCTTTAGAGCTCCGCCTAGTCATATATTTATACTTAATTCTTTTTTGCAAACCTCTTCTTTTGATAGCTCTTGAATTTATGACAGTTCTGAATGATGCCATAAAAATAAAAAATAAAACTTTATAAAATAAAGACCACTTAAAAATATGCTTTTAAACTAATTTGCGAAAATATGACAAGCCTGCATCAGTCCCTGCTGCTTCATACTCAATTAAGATGGTTATCCCGAAGAAAAGTGTTGACACGTTTGCTGGAGCTGCGTGCAGACGTTGAAAACTTTTTGACAGGTCACAATTCTCAATTAACAACAATTTTATGATGAAGATTGGTAATGTAAATTAGCATATTTGAGGACATTTTTAGTAAAATGAACGAAATGAATTCATCGTTGCAAGGAGAAAGTGTTACTGTTTTTGATGATAACTCCAAAGTGTCGGCATTTAAGAAAAAACTTATCTTCTGGTCTGAATGAGTAGAAAAGGCTGATATAAGTTGCTTTCCTCTTAATAAAATGACCATAACATCAAACATCAATTTTGATTTTTTTTTTTTTTTTAGAAAAGTATTGAAGATCATCTCGAAGCTCTGATAGATTCGTTTGAGCATTACTTTCCAACTGGACGATTTTAAATGGCTGCAAAATAAATTTAGTGTACAAACAAAACCACACAGTTTAAGCTCTGAGGAATACAAAACTCTCATCGATTTAAAATCGCAAAGTAATCTCGTAATTTCTTTTCAAAGAAAGCGTATCACTGAATTTTGGTGTCATTTGATAGATGAATACAAAATCTTGTCAGATAGAGCGAAATTAATTGTACTCCTATTTTCAACGACTTATGTGTGGGAAGTTGGATTCTCCACTTACACAAGTATCGAAACAAAATACAGAACGGACGTAAAAAGCAGAACCAAACATTTGCTTACAGTTGTCGAAAACTGCACCAGACTGTGCAAAACAATTCAAGCACATGTTTCACACTAAACTTTTATAGATTATTATTCGTCAAACTTTAAGCAAAAAAAAAAAAAAAAAAAGAAAAAAAAAGAAAAAAAAAAGAAAAGAAAAACGAAATTTTTTTTTTTTGCCATTTAATATAACATATGTATATATTGCATTTAGTATTACTTTTATTTTTGTAATTTTAATTTAATTAAACTGTTTATTTTATTTTTATTAAATTTTATTTATTTGAATCTTCTATCCTAGTTTTCAAAATTATATTTAATTTGTAAAACAATGCCTGTCGCTTAAAACGTATTTTTTCTAAAAGATCTTGTATCTTTTAAAATCCCTCACTAGATTCCTTTGTGTGAAATGTGTGTATATATTTCTTTTTATTTTAATATCTTTGACTTTTTGAATCTGTTTATGTTATTTGTGGATATTTTTAGATATTTAAATTATTTATTCCATTTTTCATTGTAACATAATGTTTGTCGCAGAAAACATTTTTCATTGCATCTTCAATCATTTAAAACCCCTCGTTAGATTCATATTACATTTGTGTACATAAATTTCTTTTTTTATATATAAATTTAAATTCTTTGATCTGTTTATGTTATTTGTATATTAAATTTTCGACACTGTTTTTCATTGTGCAAACAATATTTGTCGATTAAAACGCCCCTTTTTTGTAATATCTTGTATCATTTAATAAATCAATCATTAGATTCATTTAATATTTACATGTATTGTGTACATTGTTTTTTTTTCTTTCCAGGATTTGAATTGCTTTAATATATTTATTTTATTTTTACAATTTCTTATTTCAATTTTCTATGCTGTTTTACATAACTGTACTTTATTTTATAAGCTATGTATATCGCTGATTTTAGACGCATGTTTTTTAACATCATGTATCACTTTACAACCTCTGTTTAAAATTTTCTTTTAATTGGTCTCTGCCACATTTTCCAATCAGATATTAAGTCTGTAGCAATTTAACAATATATACTGGTTCTTTAAATTTGTCATCACACTATGAAATTAAAATTTTTCTCAGCTTCACCTCTCGCTTAGATTTTTTTGTCAATGAGTACCCGCCCTGATATAAATTCAACCCCACATATTTCCTATTCCTACTTTGTCAGTAAAGTTTTTCTTCTAGTTATAGTCTGTTTAATAGGTGTAGTTATTAAATGCATATCTGTTTTGCAGCAAAAACAACAATGATAGAAAGTTTCTTTCAAAATGATAATTAATAGCCAAATACTTTAAGTAAAATATCTAAAAAAGTTAACAATGATGCAGCTAACAATACAGCTCATAGATTTTGCCCAGCCCACTTAAACACCAAAACGATGACCTACTTCTAGATACATTAAAAAAAATGGTTCAAAAAAGAAGCTGAGAGGCGATTTATTTTAGATGCATGTTTAAAAGTACTAGAAACTTAAAGATGACCGAAAAAAATATTCCATAATTGCATGATTCGGTTACGGGTAGGCGGGACTAGCGAAAACGTATTTCACAATTACTTATGAATGACTGGAACTGCGCATTTTCTTTCTTTTTTTTGCGAGTAACCTATTGGAATTATACAGAAGTATCTATCTGCAAACGAAAACTGTACAACTCCCCTTTTTTTCTATGTGTGTGTGGTTTTCGCCATAAATAATGATAGTTTCGTGCAAGCCCAAATGCAGTGCATAATCCAAATATGATTACGATTTTAATTTTTAATTCAAAATTCATCCTGGAAACCCCAAAAGAATACTTTTTATTTTAAAAATGGATGTCATTAACCCGTTAACAATATTGCTTGAGCATCGCTCCGGTAAAAAGAGTTTGTTTCCCTCGTAACTAAAATCTTTTAGAAATTACAAAATTTTTAACTATAATTTTTGCTGTATTTGAAGGAAATATCTCGATTATACAGGGTAGATATTTTAATACAAAGAAAGAGGGTTTTAATCCTTATTTTTATTTTACCATGCCCAATAATAGTAATATTAAATAAAACTGTTAAAGGGTTATGTAATAGAAAATTTGATTTTTAAGATTTCTAGTATAAATTCAGAATTTCTGTATCAGGAAAGAGCTAAACTGAGAGTCTTGTGTTGGAAATTACTGGTTCGGATTTTTAACAGCAGATTTTTCTCGGCTCCATAGGCATAAAAAACATTAATTTGTAAACCACAGAATATGGTTGGGTTCAGGGGCTCCGCCTTAGAAATTCTTCCCAAAAAAGGCTCCGCGAGTCAAAAAGTTTGGGAACCGCTGCTTTATACTAAAAGCAGAATAATTGTAAAAAATGTTGACTAAATTTTAAAAAATGATAATTTAAAAAATTATAAGTTTTCAAGTTTTTAAAATATTTTCAAAAGTAAATAAATAAATAAATAAATAAATAGATAAAAATAAATAAATAAATTTTAACCTTGTTCTGGTTTTAAGTTGTAGATAATGCAGAAATGTATATGTGAAAAAATGTGTTTTGATTTCCATGCATAGTTTTTTACTACCACAGCGGGCAACATCAAAATTCATTATCGCAATTTCAATCGCAAAGTTTAATTATACCATTTCACATCACATATATAGTCTTAATAAAACTGCCAAAAATAGTAAGTTAATGAGAATTTTTAATGCGGTTTTTTGAATATTATTCAAAAATGATTATAGAATCAAAATATGAATTAAAAAAATAATCAGGAATTTTGAAGATTTAAAGGTGGCCTACTCTATTAAAATAATATGTTACTGTTCATACAAGATATTTTTCTAGATCACATATGGAAAGCAAGTTCAACAGTCAAAACTAAACATCTTTTAAAGCAATTATTTTATGTGATATTTTTTTGCATTTTTTTATATGTATAAAATCTACAGATGTAAACTTATCCAAAAGAAATCCATGTTAATCTGTATATACGAGATTTCCTGAAAGTGCTTTGTCAACTGTGTTATACGTTTTGTATATCAACTAAATTTTATTGTATTATATTGTATTAATATAGTGTAATACATAAAAATTAATATACATGGCTGCACAAAAGGATTTGCGTCATCTACACTTTATAACCAATGATGCCGTCATTTGAGATTTTAGACGTGTTTATATATATATATATATCTAGAAAAATAGATGAGTAATTTCAAGTGTGTAAACAGTTCAAGTGGATGTCATATATTTTCGCGAAAATTTTTTCCCGAAACCTCATAAAGGGCTGTAAACAAACTGAAGAAAAATGAACATTTGTTTGATTATCTTGTAAAAATTAATGTTGCAAAAGTGTTGAAACAGTAACACATAATTAGAAGGCTTTTTGTAATAAACTGTGTTCATTTTGATGAGGGTAGCATGTACATTCAAGGAAAAGGAGGTGGGCTAATAAGGGCCATTTTTCGCCCATCAGCATCTAGATGTGACATACATTTTTTTCATTAGTGTGCTCCATAACAAATAATAAAATAACAATATCTTGAATGAAAGTCTAATAATTGATGGAAAAATAAAATATGTATTTAAGTAAATATCATGTATATTAATGAAAATAAACACTATTGTCATTAGTTTTAGTCCAAGAAATCTATAGTAAATACAACAATAAATGCAAAATTACGATGAATGGAGCTTATTAAGACTTTTATTTCAATATATGAAATATCGGAAATAATCAATAACAGAAAATATAATCATATAGTTGCAGACACTTTTGGCAATATGTTTCAGATTATTTTCCTCCTTGGTTGCTTTATCAGAATCCATTGGCCATGTCTTGTACTATATGAACATATTCAATACTTGTTTTTTAAGTTTTGGTTGAGTTATGGCACAAGTAAACAAGAAACCAAAGTACGGAAGCAACATGCGTCTAGTATTCTTAGACTTTTTTTTTTTTTAAATCTAAGTATTATAGATATAGTTTTCTACACTTTTGTATCGAACAATCGAATTTTGGTCACGAGAAGTGTCCCTTGGCAACCTCTGTTGAAAACTGTTGTTGCTATTTAGTAATCTTTTTGCTATTTAGGCATGTCATGTTCGATATTCATTTCTAGCAGAAGTTCCAACCAATCCCGTAAAAATCTATCAGTTCTCTCAACATCGTTTAGCTTCAGCAACTCCCTGATATTATGTGAATCTTTTTTAAAACATGTGTAAGTATGTTAGCGTAATTGTTCTTTGAATCCGCGAAATAAGGACCGAAGACATCCACAATATAATTTGAAGTACTGACGAATACTATACGCTTAACGAAAGGTCTTTCTTTCTATAACCAGAATGAATTTCTCTGAGAGGATTGGTTCGCACTTTTCTGGATATAAACGTACGTGCCAGATATAATCATTACAGTATTGTCGTCATCCGGAATAAATAATCTTTCTGCTAAAGGCCTCGTATATTTTTCAACAATCTGTGTTCTGGCGATGTGGTCCATTCCAAGGTGTTATGGGACAAAGCTCTTAATCAATGTCTGTTTTGCATATTTAAAGAAGATATTATTATTTTTCTTATATTGAATAATGTGGACAGAACATCATTAGAGAGACCAGTTCTAAGTTTTGCAAGTAACACTGCAAAGCAAGAATGAAATGATCTCTTTTTTGAGGAACGAATTTTTAATTTCATTAGTTTAAAGATACAGCTATAATGGTCCATAAATATACCAATACGTCAGTACAAATAATAATTCATTATTTGTACCGACGAGGCCTTGTGTGTAGCTTGACGAACGTTTACTTTTGTATTTTTAATTGTTTTTTAGTGTTTTAATTTTTTGTATACAAATTTTATTTATTTTTAAAAGTGTATTCAAGTCTGTCTTCATTTATATTATTCAATCTTTTAATAACAATCACACTGACATCCAAGCATTATTTATTAGTAATTTCTTTAATAAATATTTACAAAAAAAGTTTCAGAAAACAACATTGACCTCTCAACAACGTAAATATTTTTTTGAGTATGGAAAAACAAATTTGAACGCTCTCCGATAACAGTGAATTTGATTTTCCCGGATGATACATTTTTTTTTTCTTTAAAAGGTAGAAGCGCACACTGAACCCAAATAAAATAATGCTCCTATGAAAACGTATAAGGAGTAGTATCATTGCATATCAAAATTAATTAGGTTCATCGAGCGCTTCATAAAAAAAATTAACTCAAAGGCGCAAAAAACGACAAAAATGTCGAAAAAAGCCAAAACACTCTATTTTTGGGTTATAATTTCCATGACTTACCATTTTCTTTATCATATAAAACTTATACTAAACAAAAATACATATCTTTAACTATGCAAAACCATACTGAACAATTATCAGAATTCGAAAAAAATTTTTCGGGTTTATTTGAAAAAGTCTTAATATAAATAATGTTTTATTATTTTTATTTATTTATTTATTTTTCAGAAACCATGGCAAACGATATCGTACACGATATTCTGCAATCAGAATTAAAAAATAATAAAAGTTAATTGAAATTTGAGTAGCTTCATTAAATAATGTTTCAGTGCGCATACGTGAGTATAATGAAAATATAATGTACATAAAGTATTAAGCAACTTTCGTAAAAAACTCAAAAACATAGCTTGAAATTTCTGAAAATGATTGTCGATTGAATGAGCTCGAAATCCATTGTTTCCAAAAGGAAACAAAACAATGAGAAGCAGGATATTATACTATAAAAGAATCATTCACTTTCAAAACCCAATTTATTCTAAAGTATTGTACTTACAAATATGATTGATACATGAAAATAACCACAAAATATCCCAGTTTTATGTTCACATTACAAATGTTCAATGTGTGCCCCCTCAGTCACACGACATACGCCCTATCGGCAGTTCAATTCAATCCACACATTTTGTACCTGTAGCGTGATTTTTGTTTCGTGCTGCCTTCTGAAAGAACATTACACTGCTATTATAGACGGACATTTAGCATATTTTAGGACGCAGAAACTCTTCTCTCGCATTGCTTCCATCTCGAAAGAGACCGAACTGAACTCGTTACGGATACTGGACTAGTGCAGCTACGCTCCTGGGTGTACAAACTTGGATAATTTATATTATTTTCACATATCAATCATATTTGTAAGTATAATACTTCTGAATAAATCAGTTTTTGAAAGCGAATGATTCTTTTAGAGTAACCTTTGTATATGCAATAGCATGCATCTGCAACTGGTTATAATATATAATACATTTGGATACAACCCTTCGTCTTTTTATTCCTTTTTCAAAAAAAAAAAAAAAAAAAAAAAAAAAAAAAAAAAGAGTTTGGAACTTATTTTACCGACGATCATTTTCAGAATTTTCAAGCTTATGTTTTTGAGACTTTGACAAAAGTTGCTGTATACAGCTGTTTAGCTAATACTGTTTAGCTAATACATTATGCGCATTATATTTTAATTAGCGCCTGCGCAATGAAACATTATTTAATGAACTTGTTCATTTTTCATCCAATTTTTACTATTTTTTAATTCTAATTACAAGATATTGTGTAAAATGGTGCTTGTCATGGTTCAGAAAAAAATATTTTATATTAGAAATTAATATCTCTGAATAACAACTCTATAAATTATAAGCAAAACACTTGGTGAAATTCGGGATTGTTTTATAAAAACCTTAATTTTTCCACAAGTATACGCGCTGTCACAAGCTATCTCACAAAAAAAAAAAAAAAAAAAAAAATGTACACAATTTATAACAATTAATTAATTACACAATTTATAATGATCAATTATACAATAATAAGACTCTTAGTGATGTTCTACAGTTTCAACGCTTTTACGACATCAGGTTTCACAAAGTAATTCAAAAGATATTCGTTTACTTTTAATTTGTTTACGGTCCCCTATAAGGTTTCGTAAAAAAGAAAAAAAAATCTTTGAGTTACATGGAGTCTACTATGCTGTTTACACACTTGAAGTTTCAGGATTATTCCTCAAGTAATTTTCTGGATACTTAAGAAAACATCTAAAATTGACCGGTTATCGTTAGCCATATAGTGTATGAATGATAATTTCTTAAGAATCATCTTTTGTTATTTGATGCATTTTCCAGCTGATTTAAATTTCAGTTTCTTTATGTTTTCCTTGTAAAAACTAGTAGATCTTATGCTGAGATGCACAAAAGAATTTGCATGCATATTATCGACGATGAACTTAATTATTATCCCTGAATATGGAATCTAACAGCATTATATATTGTAATTTCCCTTTTAATTCATCTCATTTCATTTATTAAAAATAAATAAAAAAGTTAGCAGTATTTTGTTAGTGTTGGAAAATGTGTCATAACCTATGCTTGTTTAATACGTGATTTTACTTCATTTTTTAAATGAATTAAGCATATTTATTCTAATTCATCTATTAAGCTATATTTGTAATCTTTTCTCACCTTTCCTTAGCCTGGAGAGTGTCCTAGCAAAGGTCTCCTCCATGTCCCTTACGAATACAGAGTCTTGTGTGGTCGTGCTGGCTCCCCAGTCCGACGCTGTGGAGCGGTCGTAAGATGCGGAGCGGGATACCTGCCCGCCCGGGTCAGAGCAGGGGCTCTGGCGACTAGGGCGACCTGGAAGAGTGTCATAGCGACAGCGGCCCGGAAGCTCGCAAGGACAACTCGAAGGACACTGGGTTGAGCCACGGCACAAACCTATAAAGGGAATAAAAAATATTGGTATCAGTGGTGTAGTCGTAAACAATCAGAGGGTAAGCGCTTTAAGCAGAGGATATACGCTCAAGGCAGATAGTATACGCTAGAATGTATATACTATAGCGTTTTTGAGAAACAGAGGATATACGGTGGTCCTTAAAAAATCCAGAAAGTATATGGTGTATACTTCCATATATCCTCCAATACATCCCTGGTATGTATATACAGTGGGTGATCGGTTAACGATTTAACGGCTCAGTTGACTGGGACAAAACAAGCGTGTTTCCGAAGCAAGCATAAAGCAGTCATTATTAAAATTCGTGATTCTATTACACTTATATAAATTTTATAGTTTTTAGTAAATTAGTAGCATAGAATTGCTGATTTGTCATCTAAATTTCATGAAAAATAAAGTCAGTGGAAGATAACGGCATTTGTATTAAATTTATATGTGTATATATACAGAGCCGTCCCCAGCGAAGGCGAGGCCGTGTGCGAGAATTTTTGCGAGGCCTTTTCCTTCTAGAAGCTTTTATCAAATCGGAACAGGTTGACATTAATTTTTAGAATTTCATTCATCTGAATAAACTCTATCCGTCCCACGTTCCTGTTTGTCTCTCAGACTTCGATATCTGAAATTGTATAAGTTAGAGACTTGAAATTTTGCATATTTATAGCTGAATACCACGGCAAATCATAATTTTTTTTAAAAAGTCATATTATTTTAACCAAATGGATTAATTTAATATCATTTGTGCGATTTAGATTTTAAAAAAGAACCTCTTGAATTAATGCCAATGAGTCTGCAGTCAGGAAAAGAGATGGCACAGGGAGGGTAAGCATAGAGCTGTTGATGAGTCGAGACCTGCAGGGGATTTTTCTTTTTTTAGACTAGAGGATTTTTCTTTCTTTTTTTTTTTTTTTTGTTAAGAAAATTTATTCCCCATATTCTGTAACAATGTCGCAACACGTTAACAAAACTATTAAAGCATAACAGAGGCTCCAGATTGAAGATGGACTAGACGACTACAAACAATAATTTCTGCTTTCGAATGTCCGCGCCTATCATTTTATTTATTTAAAGGTTTTACATTTTATAAATAGCCATTTTTAAGGAAACTTTTTTTACCCGAACGCGAGGCCTTTTCAAGCGCGAGGCCCTGTGCGACCGCACCTGTCGCACACCCCTAAGGGCGGCTCTGTATATATACATATAAAGAAGAAAAAAACTTCTCTTGTACATGATCTAAATTTCAAAATAGGTTTTGTATCAGGAAAATAATCCAACATTTTTATCATTAATGTCATTGAACTTTTTGTAACTGATTTTTTATCCCTTTATTTATTTATTTCATATTATTTGCCCTAAATGTGAGTAAAAGAGCATACATATATGACTTTTCTTAAAAATAGAGAGAGAGAAAATTGTTGTCACAGGAGAATTTTAATGAAAATTAGAAAATAAGCGAAGAATAGGAACTACAATATTTGTACTATTTTCTAAAAGGATTTTAATTATTTATGAACATTACAGCGATATGCATGAAGATAATTATTGTTATTCAGGAAATAAAGCGTAAACTCCGTTCCCTGCTATCCTAACTCTAAAATTCCTCCCTATCAATTCCTCCAAATGAGAGATAGTCACGAAATAGGATAATGCTGAATTAGTAGTTTAAATAAATGACAATAGATGGCAGGGACATCAATTTTCCGTCGATTCAATTATTCCGAAAAGAGCGGGATATTTAGCATGTATTACAGTAGATACATTTATATTCTTTAATCTACGAGTATTTGGTACAAAATAATTAGGAAGTATCTGTTATGGCTTTCACTTATGTCATGTGCGTTATTATATATTTTTATGTATATATATATATATACTGATTTTGTTTGTTTGTTTTTTGTTTTTTTCGTGTTTGTGTTTTTGAGATTTGATCCCAAATAATTCTAGATTCTTCTAGAATTTTAGATTTGTTACAATTCATTTATGTATAATAATATATATAAATTTATATATATATATATTTGCCCTATATGTGACCCGAAATATATGTTGCGGTCAATAGGATTAATCGATTATTATTAATAATTACCAATCGAGATTGGTAAATATATTAAGTTTCAACTCGTTTACTTGGAGATTTTTATTTCGTGTACGTTTTTTCTAAATATAGTTGCTAAAAGTATACATTTCAAAGCTGTATAATTTATTCTTTGAATATTTCAGTGTTTAAAATTTTTATCTAATTCATTTAGTAATAATAAAAATAATTATTTTAAATTTTTTAGTCTTTTGCGTCTTATTAATAGAACACTTCTTTTGATTGAGGGGGGGGGGGGGTAACATTCTATTAACAATTATTTTTGTTATAGATTGAAATATGTATGATAGTTGATATTTTTGTAACGTATATATTCGTTACTAAGCTTAATTAGTCATATTGACCAAACTTCATCGGTAATTATTAATAATAACTGGTAAATTTGATTAATATGCAACATTTATCAAATTTACCAACAAACATGGTTATTATCAACAGTTTATCGAATTTATCAAATTAACCGTATCGTATATATATATTTTAATTAATCTGTATTGAGAACAGATAATAAAGAAAGATTAATCTGTTTGTACTTAAGTTTATGTAAATAATTCGTCATTTGTTATCAGCTGTATTACACAATGAAATTAAAACATTCACAAATTAATAAATAAAACATTAAAATATAAATAAACCTCAGATTTAAAACATGTAATTGTACCGTTCTATCTTAAACTACTGAAATGAACAGAAGGAAAACGACTGAACGTGAATGTAAATAGCGATTAGAGGAGAGTAAGAAAGTATCACCTTTAATAAGTTTAAAAATTTTATTTGAGCGCATTACTGCTATTCATGTGAGTATGATATTTAGCATTATTAATGGACAATCTAAAAAAAATGCATATCATATAAAAATATATCCTAGAGTTATCATAAAAAAAACTAATAATAATAATAATAATAATAATAATAATAATAACAAACTCGTCTGTGGCTTTCTTGTCGCAATTTTTAACATGGGCTAACGCAAAAATGTTTTTTTTTTTTTTTTTTTTTTTTTTTTTTTTTTTTTTGTTAATATTTTATAATTAACTATTTGAAAAATGGTTGTTGTATTCGGTCGAGATTAAAGATATCTGAAGCATATCTGAATCATTGTGATGACCGCATTTTATTATTTTTCTGATTGGTTCAGTAATATTATTGTTTAATTAATGGCGTACATAAAATGACTTTTTTACTACGTAAGCCACGTTTTTATCATCATAAAAATTATAATATTTCTGATTTTTATTATCTCATTAAGAAACATTCAAACTAGGATAATAGATGTCCACATATTTTATTTATTTATTTATTTTTACTTTTATATTTTTTGTTCTAGACTGAATGTAAGCGACAGTTGAATTAATTTAATTTATTGATGTGATTAAAAATTTATTTCCTTTTGTGATAAAAATTATTGCGCTTAAAAATATAGGGAAAAATTAACCCTGATTTTAACACTATAAAACATTTGTGTTACATTACTCCATAAAATTGGTGGCAGCTACGACTTCCATTTTACAGAGTAATTTTTCACTTAAAAAATGGTGTAATTTAAACCTATATTACTGATGTAACTTCGCAATGTTACACCAGTTATATCGGTTAAAGTACTCTACAAAATTGGAGGCAGCAAGGCTGCCACCAATTTTACGGAGTAACGTTACGCAAATGTTTTACAGTGAAAGACTATCATTTTTCTAACGAATAAGAAACAGGGCTGGCAAGTTTCTGCCAGTTAGTGGAAAACTGACTGGCAGAAACTAATAAGTAATACTAATAAAAACTTTAACCTGCAATGATTCATAATTCACGCATGTATTTAATATATAAAAAAATTAGTTAAAAAATAAGCTAGCATAAAAGCTAACACTGCATTAAATGAGATTTGAATCTTGCATTTGTGAGTTTAAATGTTATTTCCATCAATAAATAAAGCTAAGTAAATTTTATGAACAGCTGCAATAGAACAATCATGTTTTTTACTTTATGTTTTATCCAAATTATTATTTGTTATTTATCATGAATAAAATGTATAAGCAATTGAATACTACTAAAAAAATCTCAGATTATGTCTTGAAATGAATTTATGCCAGTTGTTGCCAGTTTCTGCCAGTTAAAAGCACTTTTTGTCATTTGTTTCTGCCGGCAAAAACCCAGCCCTGATAAGAAAACCACATAAACGTGTGTGGAGCATTTTGATTGGTCAGAAAATAGATAATCTTTGAAAACAGAGGTATTTTTCCAGAAACTTGTTTTTTCTTAGCAATTTAGGTCCTTTTCGTGGATAAAAGTTTAAGATCTTACGATTAGTTAAAAAGAATAATTTTTCAAATGGTCGTTTGTTAAATTATCCTTTTTTAAAATAATGTTTTATTAACAGCAATTTCTTTTAATCAAACAATGCGTTTCATTACATGTAAGAAACTTTCTAAAAATACCCCAATAATCGCTGTGCAGAGAAAAAAAGATGTTTACAACAAAAATAATATAGGGTAGAATATCCCAGTAATAAACCCCCTCAAGTATTTTGGGGTAGAAAAATGGCAAATTTAAATAAAAATTTAGCTTTAATTATTTTTTTTTAATTTCCCTTTTATATTTTATAATCTTGAATTATTGTTGACACTTTTCATAAAAACAAGAAAGGGTTTCGAAAAGTTTCGAAGTTCCTCTCTTTTTCAGTAAAAATCTTAGTGAAAATGGTAAGAGCTTCATTAAATATGTTTATATATATATATATATATATCATACATATATAAGTTGTTAAATCTATTTTCTGTCTTTTCTCGTTTATTCCTTTCATTAAAAAAAGCTATTATATTAATAAAAGTTATAGTATCATGAAACTAGTAAATCTGCAGATCAGCAGCCTCAAACATCTGTTCGAAGGTTTTATTTTGAAATTATTTTATTTAGTATTTAAAACCAACTCAAAGTATCACTTGGTTAATATTTGTAATGTTAATTAATACAAGCAATATATTGAGCAGTCTGTGTAAATTTAATTGTTAAAAATAGTGAGATAAAACTATACATTAATACTCCAAAACTTTTTTATAACTCCAAAACTTCAGTTTTACCTTTTAAATCCATGCATTGTCTCAATAATTTAATAGCTGTAATTGTATCATATTTAATATTTTAAACTATCCATCTAACATCCTTAAAATATCTGCCCTCTGATAGTTACAGTGATTAATGCAAACAGTGAGTGATTATCACAAGTATTTTATTAATTACTTGTATCCTAATTGTTAAATTTATTTGAAAATGACTATTTAGTTTCATTAATATGCTTTCATTAAATCCTGGTTATAAAAACAATTATATTTACTACTTTTTATGGCGTGTCCATTACTGGGACAGAGATTGTCTGTTACTGGGACAGAGGGTTCCATTGCTGGGACAGAGGGTTCCATTGCTGGGACAGAGAGTGTCTATTACTGGGACAGAGGGTTCCATTGCTGGGACAGAGAGTGTCTATTACTGGGACAGAGGGTTCCATTGCTGAGACAGAGAGTGTCTATTACTGGGACAGAGAGTGCTTCGATATGTTTCTGTTATTTAAAATGAAATTTTTATTCATATTGCGAAATGAAGCTATAAGAATGGTCAATAATTGTTTATTGATTAATATAATATTAAAAAAAAGCAAAAAAAAAAAAAAAAAAAAAAAAACTGGAGTATAATAATTATAACAATTAAGGGGGTTTGAGACACATTTTAGAATAATTTTTATTCATTAAATTAAAATTTTTATTTTTTTTTTGTGGAGATTAGCCATATTATTTGTAAACAAAATCGCAGAATAAAACCTCTCTCTCTCTCACACACACACACACACACACACAAATATATATATATATATATATATATATATATATATATATACGTATATTTAGATTTTTAAATTTATTAAAAATTGGGGAAATTTAAAATCGTTATAACTGAAAATATTATTTGTAGAATTACATTTTTTTTTACATTCAAATAATAAACAGAAAAATCTAAGCTTTAATTTTGACTTTACAAATTTAAAAATATTAATTTCTAAAAAAATTAAAAAACATTTAAAGTAAAAATTTGAAAAAAAAAAATGATGTAGCTTGTTTTTTAAAAAACCTTATTTTCAAAAGTATTTCTTTCCCCAAATTGGCTGAATCAAAATTAAAGTAAAACGATAAAAAAAAAAGACAAGTTACAAGTTTGAAACATTTACTTTTAACGGTTTTTGAGTTACAACAATTTAAATTCGAGAAATTGTGAAAAAACCTATTATGAAGAAAAATGTATTTTAAAAGAAGGCATTCCCATAACACCAACTGCTTGAAAGGTAGATTTTGAAAACAAAGCAAAACGAAAAAATTAATATTTCCTCTTTTAATTAAGATAGAAATATCATTTAAATGTAATTTTAAGCATAAAAAACAGAGAAATTTTTGATGCTGCAAAATTTTTTTTAGAAAATTTGAAGATTTAAAAAAAAATTTTAAAGATTTAAAAAAAAAAATAAAAGAAATTTCTTAAAGGAATCCATTAATGGCACATCTATTCTATATCATGTCTTTCACCTACCTCCTGTTACTTCAGAATTTATTTTTGATTCATCCAAAAATTTATCTTTGATCAACCGGCCCAACCGACCTTTGACAGAAACACTCCTAAAATAAAAACGCGTTTTTTTCTTTCTTTTTTTTTTTTTTTTTTTTTTTTTTTTTTTTTTTTTAACAGTGCAGCATTTTACCAGATCACTTGAGAGATGTTACGTTAAAAAATAAATACACTTTAATAAATAAAAAAATAAAAATAAATAAATAAAAATAAATAAATAAAATGTGTATAGTTACTAAGAATTTTCTAGGAAACTGGAATCCCTAGAACATTTTATGTAACAGCAGCAAGAAAAATTCTTGTTACAAATAGAGATTGCACGGTAAAATAAAACATTTGTAAGGTTTTTTTTTTTTTTTGGGGGGGGGGGGGCTGGGATACCCAGAGCTTTTTATGTAACTTCAACCCATGTTACAGATAAAATTTTATAAAATTCCTGTAACTTTAGCAGATTCATAATTCTTACAAATTTCGGTAGTTTTACAAAAACTAGTTTTGTAGATTTAAATATTTTTTTTGTACAGTGTACAGCTACAATTTTAGTAAACTTACAGATTTCTCGAACTTTAAATATGTAAAATTACATTATTTATTTATTTATTTATTTTGATCTCGCGGTGATTGTGAGATTTAAGACTAGTTGTTTACGTCACTATTAATTCGCAACGATAGATTCGCAGCTTACAAAAAAGTCTGACAGCGGTACTCCACATACCAGCTGCTTTTCAAATTATTTTGATCACGTGGAGAGGAATAGCCTGATTTCATCATGTGGCAGCCAAGAGAAATGAAAATATTACAGCCTCTTTCATTGGTTCTGTGCTGATTGTGTATTTGTTGGTAAAGACAGACTGAACAATAAAATCTAAGTCATAAACACATTTCGATTATTTTTTATTGTGTTACATCACATTTTTAAAGTTTTAAAATCAAAAAGTGGATAAGTGTGATCGCAAATCACACAGAGGGTTTCATTTAATATTCCTTTCAAAACAACTTATCATTTAAATTAGTAAATCGAATTTTTTTTTATTTATAATTATTAAATTCTTACATAGATGGTAGCCCCGATAAATTAAATTTTAAAATAATTACAAAAGAAAGTTACTTATTATAGTCAAATTAAAAATGTTCAAATTAAATTATTTAAAAAGAATAGAAAATTCCAAACTTTTTAAAAATCCGAAACTAAAAAAAAAAAAAAAAAAAAAAAAAAAAAAAAAAAAGCTGAGATATAGAGAAAATTTTAAGTTTCAAAAACGAAAAAAAATGTTTAAACGGAATTTAAAATGCTGAATCATTTATAAATTGCAATACTATTTAAAGTAGAACAAAGATTTATTTCCAAAAAAAAAAAAAAAAAAAATATTATCAATGAACGAAATCCTAATAAGATAAACCCTTAAATTGGCAAACAATACGAGATTTCTTTTAATTAAATCCATCTTAATATGAAAATTTCAATTTCCAGCATCTCGACTTGAATTAAGAATCTTCTGTTTATTAACTAGATGTTTTATCTCCTTGATATGATTCTACGCGCCAAACGTGGAAATTAAGATTATTTTTTAAATTTATAAATGGCAAAAATGAACTGTTGGCATTGAAAATATTAATTCGATTAAAATAACAGACTTTTTCAAAATTGTATGATTTGCCCTATGATACGAGATATGCAACTATAAGTACACAAAATTTGAAGTCTCTGACTTACACAGATTTTGTGTACGAACTCTGTGAAGGATGGATAGACAGAGAACAGCAATGAATAGAGTTTTGTCAGATGAAAGAAACCCTAAAAATGAAGTATAAGTAAATAAATTGAAAAATAAAATTTCAGAGTTTTAATTACAGAGTATTAAGATTTGGTTAATAAATTTAGCTTTTACAAAAAAGAAAAAAAAAATCTCTTTTATAGGTCTTTCATAAATTCATTCTTAATCAGATTTATAATAATAATAATAAGAAAATTAACAGTTATAAAAGATTTAGTCGAGACGAATTTGTTCTTTCCAACTAGTTTTCCATCTCATAGGGCGTTACCCCATTTTTTAATTGTTCCATTTTCCCCCCCTTGTAATGGGTGGGTACGCATTATCATTATTATTTCTCAAAGGTCACTACCTGTAAACGCAACCTTCAACGTCACTAATGAAAAACAATCTCTTGATCTCTTAAAATAAAGGTTTATTAAAGATAATCAAAACGTAGGACATACACCGCGAAATCATGAAAGTTTTTAAGATAACTGTTTTGACCCGTAACTCTTTGTCACTCAAGAAGTACGATTTGAAAAATTTTTACTTAGATGATAAAATACATCATTTTAAATATTTAAAAAACTTAATTTTTTAAAATACTTAAAAAATTAAATAATTAAAAAATAATCTCTGAATCGCAACTCTTTGTGAATTAAGAACTATGACTTTAAAAACATTTACTTAGATAATAGAATATATCATTTTAAATGTGTAAAAAAAAATAATAAAATTTTTTTTAAATTGCTTATTAGTATTTTTTTACATCGGCAAAAAATAAAAAATTACACACTTCAATTATATATCATCTTTCTAATGCAAAATTGCAAAACATACGGACTTACCTTTTAAAAAAAATCTATTTTGGGACACCCCTAGCCTTTTAGTTTAAAAAAGTTCATTTTAGCAGAATTAAAGTGTATTCGAATTCAAATTTCTTACTTTCTGATTCATTTTTTAAATGCATTTTTGTTCTCAAACGCATCAACTTGGCAGATTCTTTTATCCAGAAACAATACAATGTGTGGTGCCTATCAATTTTTTGATAAAGGCAGAGTAGATTGCAAAAAACACCGTCAAAGTTGACGTTTTGAACCAAACTCTCCGAAGCGAGCTGATTGGGAGCAAAAAAAAATGGTCATACTAAGGAAATAACTGTTTATAAAGAAAGTTCTAATTAACTCAAAAATAAAAATAAAAAATACATGGCCTCTTACACATTTCTTTAACAATCATGTCAGCAAGTTTCAAGTTTTCACTTTTAAAAATGAGTCTGAAAATGTATCCGAAAATTTCAAGCAGTTGAGAATGATTTTTTTAAATACACCCATAACAAAGGAAAAATAACCACGGTCCTTAGCATTTGTCTGCCTTAGGTGATGTTTCTCTTATGGCAGATAGATACTCCTTCCATTTTTTCATGTGGACCACATAATAACTTGTAAAAAAGTTAAATTATTTGAAATGCATTTTTCTTCTTTCTTGTGCTTACGTCTTTTTAAAAAAAGATTACATATTGGTACTATTCAGAAATACGCGTTTTATTCTTATATGCCAGTAAAAGTTCAGATCTACTCGTTATATTTTCGTATATAAAATTTAAAAGAAATTACAGGTGCGTAAAAATGACGTAGTGACTTCATTTAAGTGTATATTTGGAATTAAAGCACCTAAATATATTTCTATTGCAGGAAAAACTATCGGGGTAAACATTATTGAATTCAGACACTTTTCACTGGGTTAGGACTTCAGTGACTCCAGGGGGTGGGTGGTACATTAGTTCCCGGGTATAGGGATTGTATTTTTTGGCAATTGAAAACGCAAAATCTTAATGTGCCAATCCTTAAATTTTGGTCTGTCTCATTCATGTTAACATTTCAAAATTCACTATTTCAGCATCAAATTAAATGATAATTTATACGCATCATGATGATTTGAAAGATATGAAATCTAGTGATTAGTTCTTATGACTATAACTAAAATCGCATAATCCCACAAAATACTACATAACAGCGCCATCTAATGGTTGATTTACACCAAAGCCTAATCAACAACAACTTATGTCAATTTCTAACTAATCTATAATATGATGGAAATTCATGCATTAGTTTTTGAAATAAGCTATCGTGAAAATGATGAAAAATACAGCGTATAGAAGTGTCACCTTTTGGATGATTTACATAAAAAAGTGGCAATTTTTACAGGGATTAACTGAATACAATTTTTTATTGAATTCCGTGCATTAGTTCTTAAAGATAGAGTTATTGCAGAAATCACGAAAAATTCAGCATAGAAGCGATTACAACTCCTATCACCAGTTAAGTGATTTTACAACAAAACATAATTACCGCCAACATTAATCAAGGTACGCCTGAATTTGAAATTTGGTGAAAACTGTGCATCACATCTTGAAACAGAGCTATTGTGGAAATCGCGAAAAATTAAGAATAGCAGCAGCACCTGTTGGACGATTTATACTAAAAACTAATTTATACAGAGACTAACTGAATCTAATTTTTTATCAAATTCTGTGTATTAGTTCTTCAGTTATAGCGTCCACAAAAAGACTCACAAATAAACGTCTTTTTTCGGGATTTCTGACCTCCAAAACGAGTATAACTTCCATATAATATAAAACATCGCACTTTAAAATATCAAATTATTTTTAATTGCTATAAGTGATTTTTTTAAATAACATAATATGGCAAATGATTTTTTATTTGAAAATATTTTAGCGAAACATTTCTTTTATCATTTATTGTTTTTGAAAAAGTTGCCGTCAGAGCAACGAAACATGTAAAACTAAAAATTATTTGCCATATTATGTTATTTTAATAAATCACTTACAGCAATTAAAAATAATTTGAGTATAACATCGTTAAAAACCGGAAGTCTAAAATTTTCATGAATCCAATGCTTTCGTCTTGTAAATATAAAAGAAATTTTAAAAATAAAATAATCTCCTAAATCGACTTTTTTTTTTTTTTTTTTTTTTTTTTTTTTTTTTTTTTTACGATGGTAGTAGCATACATATTCAAATTAGGATCGTACACTTTAAGAAAGAACAAAGAAAATGGCGGCATTTTTATATAATAATTAAAGTTTTATTTTTTGTAAAATAAAAATATAAGTTTTTATTTAAAAATGATCTGAAATGAAAATACATATATGTATATATATATAAAGCAAGGGTTTTATTTTCAAATCATTCGAAATAAAATTTTATTAAATGCATCAATGCAGGTTTTGCATTTTGTTTGGTATTATGATCAAAATCTTAAACTTGTCTATTACCGTCAAATAACGCATACATTCTTATTTATAAAGTTGAATAATTTTGCTTCTTTCTGTTAAAATAATGACATTATTTTTGACTGCCGTTTAGCAATTTACGGATGTGAATTTACGTGCCAAATTCTGTTATATTCAACTTAGGATATTAAAATTTTGTGTTTTTTATCCGATAAGCCCCAATAGCAAATCCGGTTGGATCTGCTGGTAACATTACAATTTCAAAATGAAAAACATATTTTTTTCTAGAGCTGTTAAAAATTTAATTAACCTTTATCTTTCTTTATGTGTTAGTATGAAAAATATAACATTTTAAGATGTCATGTGATCCTAAAAAAAGACGCACACTGAAGAATTTCCCGACTTTATGCATATCCTGTAGTTTGTTTCTATATTCACACATTATTTCGCATATTATAAAGATATTCTAGAAATAAACTCGTTATAATTTGCATATAGAATAAAATCCCCAGTTATTGAGAGCTAACCAGTAACCGATGCATCATCAAAAATCTCACTGAAATAACCATTTTATGTGAAATTCTACAAAGTAATGTTATCTTTTTTGTAACTTAGATATTTATATTTATTTTGGTGTCATTTTTTCACCCCTTGTAGGCCAAGAGCACATTCAGTCAAATAGGAACTTTTGAGAACACAAAAAATGCCATTTTCAGATAACATTTTCTTTCTGAAATTAAGGTAATGTTATTTTTTAAACTACATGTGTAATTCAACCATCCTAAATTTTCCCTTAAAGTTACACTTAGAGAAATCAGCAATAAAAAAAATCAACAATATTTTTTTGTTTATTCAAACAAAATTTTCATTGACACATATTTAAACGAAAAGATTTGTTGAACCAAACAAATTTTTGTTGATTCAACAAAACTTTTTTTTGGGTGCAATAATTTACAAAATTTGGCGCTATAATCTGAAGTGCAAACGACACGCGACATACTATCTTCGTCATTTAAAATTTCGTAGCACTCCAGTTTCGATTCTCCGATGATTCATTGGTACATTGATTCATCGGAGATAGAATAGTTTAGTTTGTTCAGAATAGTTTAACTTTCATAAATCTTCAAGGAATTTTCTCTGCAAATCAATAATATCGTTGTTTTCTGTTAGTATTTCATTTCCCTCATCCGATAAAATTGCCCCCCTCCCCCTCCTCTCCGCCCTATTATTTTTTAACCATGGTGCTTTTTACTAATTTCCACTTTGCTATCTTTCATCATCATAACAACTATCATGCAAAACTGAGATTTTTTACCTTCCCGTGTAATCAAGAGTCTACTATATGTTTTAAAAATACAATTTATAAATTTTCAAAAGTTCGTCAACAATAATTTTTCAATGCATCTCAACTATAATATCAAAAAAGAAATAAGTATAAAATGTATTTAAAATTTCTGTAACAATGAATTGAATTTGAAAAGTCCTTAAGATGACAGTTGCAGGATATTTCACCCTCAAGTTAAAAGAAGTAAAGGGGAAAAGAAAAATACCTGCAAAAGGATCGTCGTCTACAACCTCTTCGATGGTATCTGTTGACACAGACTTGTTCTCTTTCCTAAGACTTACTCTCAGGAGGGTGTCTTCAGTCCATGTCTCGATGTCTCTGGAAGACCTTTTCTCCCGGAATTCCTGAAAGTAAAAGAAAACAGAAAAACCTGCATCATTTATTAATATGACACAGTTTGCAATTGCATTTAGTTACTATACCATTTATGATTATTTGCATTCAAATTATAAAATTAATCACTCACATTGTTTTAAAAATGTTTTTATGCATACATACATGCTGGATATCCTAAAATGGAATCTTCAAATAATTGTTTTTAAAATCCAATAACTTAAAAATGATGACAGGTATTTTTTTTTTTTTTTTTTTTTTTTTCTTATGTTAGATAGGTTTGTGCGAAAACGGAAATTAATCATCAATGATGTGAACAAAAAAGATTAAATATTATGCAGCTGGGCTTATTCTGATTGAGCTTAGAATCAGACCCAAAAAACAAGATTGTATAGATAAAGCGATCCACTCCTCATATTTAATCGCCTTTGTTCTCATCGCATCTGAGTGATTTTGGTTTCAACCCTCGACTGAGAGCCTATTCCATCTATCACCAACCATTTTTTAACTCCTGGTACATATACACATTACAATCAAATATTTCTTTCCAATAGATAAATTTTAGCACAAATAAAACCTGTTGTCATAAACAAGAACTACTAAAATATATTCAAAGTTTGAGTAGTTTAAGCAAAGAATGTTGTGGTATTTTTTATCCGCGTAACATGAGTTGGTTTCCCACGAGGCTAATTTTACAGAAACATATTTCGTTTCATTTAGATGTTACCACACATGCTTTTATTGATTTTTTCAAACCAAAATTGCCAGTATTTTGTATTTTAAAACTTAACAAGATTATAGCACTTTTTCATTTTATTATCCGAAAAGTGAAGAATTCTAGACATATTTTAATTTAAACTAGCGAGCTACGCCCGCTAGCTGGGCCACTTTTTCCAAACGAACCTCGATATTAAGCAGTATATAATAAGCAAAAAAATTCATTTAATAAGCAAGTCTTGGAGTTCGAATCCTCAAGCACAAAAAAAGTAAATTAAAGAGCTATGGTTGTTATGCGCCCATTATCCCGTTAAAAATATGTGATTTCGCACAGTGGGCGCTACGTGCTCACCGTGCAAAGGCGGCCCACCGGTGCTACGCGCCATGGTCGCCATCGTCCCGTTAAAAATATTTGGTTTTGCCCGGTTGGCGCTGCGCGCCCATAAGACATTTTCTCGTATTTTTTGGTTCATCAGAAGCAGACTTTTACGCAGATTCTGAATATGTAATCAGTTTTATCTACTTTAAAAACTGTCTGTATGATAGTTTAAGAAAAAACGCGCAAAAAAAGTTTCGGTTTTAAAACCTGCAAAAGACTGCTATTAAAAAAAAATAAGTAATTTCATTAATATCACAAACAACATAACTAACAAATAATTTTGGCAGCTCGTTTTCCGTTTGTTCTAACAAAAATTAGTATTAATCGCGTAAATCTTAGGTTACACAATATTCGTGTATGCTACCAAAAAAAAAGTATGAAAATAAACCGTGTTTAACATTTTTTACCATTTAATTCTTTTTCAAAGAACCGAAACGAAAGAAAAAGTCGTTTTCCCGGGAGAAAAAAGAGGTTCTCGGCTGCTTCTTCTTTTAGCCAAAGGGGAAAAGTTCAGGTCGTTCACCACAAGGTGGCGCAGTGTTCTGCCTCAGAGCTCCGTTTGGGAAATTAGACGTTTTCCGTTCCGATTCCCGACCGGTTTTTAATTCATAACTTTTTTAATTTTGGTCCTACGGTCTCGAAAATGTCCGAAATAACTTTCCCGGAATTTTTCCAATCGAAAGACACCTCTCGCGACCTCCAACTCGCCCGCTTTGCGAACTGTAATCGGCTTCAAGCAGACAGACAGAGGCGCACGGATTTTATTAGTATAGATAAACATTTTTCAATTAATATACTGCAAGGAAGGCTCGCAAATTGAATGCAATAAATTTCACAGTAATTTTTTAGCTTTTTTTATACAGAGTGTAATGGAAACAATAGTGTTTTATTCGCTATAGAAAAATGAAACATTAAAAAAAAGAAAGGATAGTTTATTGGTTATTGATAAACTGAGGTAGATATGTATGAACTTATTTATTATTTGGCTGCCTCTTATTTGATCATTTTTAGATATCTCTGGTGGGGCACGAGATAAAAATCTAAAATTCTGGCCTTTGATAATGTTTTATAGTAGTGTTATGCACAAAAAATTTTAAGAAGGAGATTTGACTACAAGCTGAGATATGACATGGACAATATGTGAAAACAATACTGCCAAACTATTGTAACCTACTATGTAATTGTTCATACCTCCAAAATTTTAAATTAAGGATACATGGTACAAAGTTCAATGTTAATTACAAATAACTTCTTCAAATGCTTGTGTGTGATTTAAATAATTCAGAATGTATGCTAAGCCAATACACTATTTGTCCAGATGAACAAATCTACTAGAAATTCTATTGCAACAATTTTACTCGGAACACATTTCAGAAAAAGTAAATTACAGACAATGGGTTGCAACTGATCGAGTTGACACGGTTTCAATTATTAAACCTAGAGAATTTCATTCAAGTTAACAAGGGATGACAAGACTTGGGTGGCTTCAAATATAATTTTGAGAAAGAACAGCCAACTGACAACAGTAACTGGTCAAACTCATAACATCTCTCGTAAATAGTGTTAAGCTCTTTATTGAGCATATATAGTATCTTTGTAAATTAAACATTTATTATTAACTGTTTTCAACAAACGATATTTTCTGTGTAAATATTGTAATAAAATAGACTAATCTAATTTATCCTAATGTACTCATAATAGCATTTCTTAACATTTTTTAATCCCCGTATCTCAGCTTATAGTCAAATCTCCTTCTTAAAATTTTTTGGCATAACACTACTATAAAATACTTTCAAGACAGAATTCCAGATTTTTATCTCGCGCCACACAGGAGATATCAAACTTCAATGTGATGAAATAGCTGCACACGATGAAACAAAGATGGCCACAATGCTCAAACGAAAATTATTAAAATTAAAATAATAGTCATTTTGAACTTCTCTCATATTAGGGTTGTTGTACAAAAAAAATTCAGATTTTTTAAAAACGGTCAATCAACCAAAATATTTTCGGGATCATTGAAATGAACGAATAGCATTTCTAGTAGGTTTTGTTCATCTGGACAAATAGTGCATTGGCTTAGCATACAATCTGAATTATTTAAATCATTATTTAAACAGAATTTGAAGATGATCTTTATAACTTTGCATCATCAACCATTAGTTTAACATTTTGCAGGTATGAACAAACACATAATAGGTTACAATAGTTTAGAAGTATTTTTTTTACATATTGACCATGCCATATCTCAGCTTGTAGTCAAACCTCCTTCTTGAAATTTTTTGTGCATAACACTACTATAAAATATTATCAAAGGCCAGAATTTGAGATTTTTATCTCGTGCCCCACCAGAGATATCAAAGCCTAAAAAGTGCGATTTTTGAAATTTTTGACGAATTTCGGAATTTTTTCGCAAAGAGAAATCACCTCCCAGATCTGGGATTTGGTGTATGAGTACACGCTCTTTTGACCTATGTGTAGAAAAAGTTGTGTAAGGTTGACAGTTTTTCTTGCATGAAAAATTTCCTCTTGCAAACGGATAGATTTTGGAAAAAATCTTAAATTATGTGCTGAAATTTCACCAGTAAAAATTTATTTTTCAAAATTATTCTACCACCGTACATTTAGCTTATTTTATTCTGAACAAAATTCTGCAAACCCCATTTCAGTCGGGAAAATAAAATATGAGATATTTACAATTTTGTGTATCCTAGTATCTGAGAAAATCGCTGCACACGATGAAACAAAGATGGTCCCCATGCACAAACAAAAAATAGTAAAATTAAAATAACGGTCATTTTGAACTTTCATCATGTTAGGGTTTTTGTGCAAAAAATTTCAGATTTTTTAAAAATGGTCGAGCGACCAAAAAAATATTTTCTGGAACACTTGAAATGGATTGACTCAAGGAATAACATCTTTTTTAAATTAAAATTTACATGTGACTATTATAAGTAGAAAAAACCTTTCAAATTAAAATTAAATGATCACATATTAAAGCAGAAAAATATTGAAAATTACGGGATAAAAATATATTTACACGTTATTTTTTAAGATAAAGAAAATTGTAAAATAATAAATTCATTAATAATTATTAAAAATTGTAAATGGAGGAAATTACGTCAGATTTAAAATGACCAATTAATTATATTGCCAAGCAGTTAAAAAAAGGCAATTACACGTACACAATAGATTTATTTCATATTTCGAGATAATCTGTTTAACTATTGTTTTACCAATTTTAAGATAGTGCAATAATATTTCCCTTTTAACGAAAAAATGTTTTCGTATGAATATTACAAAAAGAAAAAAAGTTTAGTGAAAATTACGTGAGATGTAAAACGTTACGTTTAAATCACTAATTAAAAACATTTTCTTTATAGCATTTTTAAAAAATACCGGGAAGCAAAGATTATGTTGCCTTATTTCTTTTTTATATGTTAGCTGATTTTGAGAAATTTAAGCAGTCTAACTTAATCAAATGCAAAAATTGCCCTTGACAGCAGCTGATTCGACCTTAAACCATCCGTATGACAGAAATAGATGAAAAACTGTTTACATTGTAAACGCAAATGTTTGTTATTAATAACCTCCTCACTCCTGACGCATACATTACAAGAGTCATTGAAACCGGTTTAAAATTACTATGCAATATCCACAAAGATATATCAGCATATATATCGTTTCTTATGCTATGCACACATGCATTTAATAAAAAATCTAGAAGTATTTTTAACAATTCTAGAAGCATTTGAATTAATTTAAAGGGTGTTATTTAGTGTCTTCTACAGGCGACACCAGGACTGAGAAATTAATTATAATTCAATCTTCCGCAAATTTTTTAAAGTCGATCAAATTAATGGATTTGTAGAGTTAGGGCGGCGGTTGACGAGCGTATCTCTTAAGGGAACAGAGGACCCCTAGTAAGATAAATGAAAATAAAATCTTATATGTCTGTAAACAATATATAACATGGGTAGGGGCCTCCGTGGCCGAGTGGTTAAGGGTGTATTCGAAAAAACGTTTTTCCACCTTCAACAGCTCGAAATTTTCCGATACAATTTCAGACACATTTTTAAATGTAGAAACATGAAACTTGCTGAGGGAATTTTTGAAGAGACGTATCAGGTACCTTGTGATGCCTTTTTACGCTCAATTCATTAGAATTTGATTTATAAACAATTACCTTCTTAGTATGACCCTTTTTTCGTTCCCAGATCTCCCGCTTCGAAAAAATAGGTTCAATATGCCGTTTTTGATTGCTTTTTTTGCAATACTTTCTGCATTTATCAAAGAATAGACAAAAATCGGTACCCTGTGTACTTTCTAAATAATATAATTTGCTAGTTTGATGCATATGAGAGCAAAAATGAATTTAAAAATAAATCGGAAAATAAGCAGTTGGAATCAAAATACACCCTTAAGACGCTGCTCTGCTAATCTGGAGGTTGTGCACTCTCAAAAAAACTTCCGTCTTTTCACAGAAAATGTACTGGCAGCACCGCTGTCAGAAATTGTCTGTAGATTGACGATTTTCCGTTTATTTTTTTCTCCTTCAAAAGAGGAAAAATATCCGTCACTTGAAAAAAATCAATGCGGAAGAGGTGGGGATCGAACTCACGACCCCAGAATTACATGACCAGCGCTTACCCTTGGCGCCACGATTGCTCAAGAAAATTGTGCTTTAAAATAGAAGCGTTCATTTCATATGGATGTGGTTTGGTGTATTTCGTTAAAAAGCTTTTAATTTTGCAGTTAATCTCGGAAAGATTTCATCTTTAATAAAACTGCGGCTGTTTTTTTTTTTTTTTTTTTTTTTTTTTTTTTTTTTTTTACGTTTAGTATTAATATAGTATAAAAATGTGAATTTTAAATATATTACGTAGATTGTTAGAGAAAAAACATGGATGTTCTATTTTTATTCGATAAGATTTTTTTTAATAATATCATTTTTTTTCATTTTTTTTTTTTAATTAAAATATTTTTTTAAATGTGTTCACTTAAAGTATATTTTATATGCGAATATTTATCATAGAAATAACTTAGTATATTGAACTTTATTCAACTTATCCAACTTTGAATAACAGATTGTGAGAATTTTTGAAAGAATAAAGAAAGTATTGTTATTTATTTTTAAATTCGAAAACATTTTTGTCTTTTAAAACTAAATTAGACATTTTAATCAATAGAATATTTTTGTTTTTCATTTTAAAAATAAATTCGAATTTATTACTAACAGACCCAATGCGCATGCGTGCTATATATAAACGGAATCTTTTCCTCATTTTTCGACGTTCGGAATTAACTCACAGAACAAATACGTTTTCTGGGAAAACAGAAGTTATTTGTGAAAAAATAACAATAACTTAGTGTATATTGACGAATTTTTCTGACAGTGTGGGTTCGATTCCCGCTGGCTCCATTGCACACACACTTTATGTGGAGCTCCTGGTTGTATTTCTCTTGTGATGTAAATTTTCTTGTGCTATCTCGTCCTTGTATATTGACGATGACTTATAAGCAGACTTTCATGTCGAGCACACAAGTCAGATGTATGTTATTCAAATAAATAAACATGGTTAGAATTTCTAAAAGTTCAAAACTAATTTACTGAAAATACCATCTGATACTGAATAAAATCTATTAATAATAATCATGAAGCTGATATAGCAAAAAAAGGGTAAGTTGGTTTAGTTTTAAAAAAGCTCTACGGCACAAAGTGACTATAAACGGATTGGAAATTACAATAGGAATATGTATACAAATTCTGCTCTTATATACGTTCTTAAATGTTTCATTTGACAATAAAATATTTCACTATGATAGATTTTATGCATTTTGCAAAACTACAATGGACAAAACTTTCATCTGCACCCTTTATATTAACTTTTGTTTAAAAATCTTTTATTCACGAAGTTAATTAATCGAGGAATCCTTTCACAGAGGGAAATAAACATGATATAAAGCATTACATATTTTAGTAAAGATTTTTTTTTAATGGCAATACCCTAAAATCCTTTTCCACTCTGTTAGCGAAATTTTAAAATGGAGAGCCAAATTCACAGTCAAGTAAAATCCAGACACCTCATTGGTCGTGTGGAAAGGGTGAAAATCACGAATTTATTTCTCCATTTGAAAAAGAAGGAGGGGTAAAGTAATTTTCAAGCGATTGTTATTGTCTGTTCTTAATTACGATAAACCATCGAAATTAACTCAGTTAAGAAATTTTGATGACATTTTATAGAACGAGAGTGGAAAATTTTGATTATAAATGAAAACAGATCAGATTTACTTCAAAATTGCCGCTACGATTTTTTCTCGGAAAAAGGAGTAAGGCGACATTTCCCCTACCGCTAAGAGATTATTCCCTGAAAAGGACGCGGCTCAATGACCAATAATGCGCTTGGACGGCTTGGATTTCACCGGACTGTGATTTTGGCCCTCCATTTTAAAATTTCGCACTCTGTTAAAGATCTGTGCGATTTGCTTCAGCGTCACTCTATCACTTTTATGGAAAACGGTTATTTCATTGTGTTATGGAGCATTCTCATTAGTCAGAATAGAGATACTCTTTAAACGCAGTGGAGTGACGCTGCAGCAAATGGTACAGATCTTTAACAGTGAATAGCTCCTGTAAAGCCTTCAGTGAAGACCGGGTAGCGTGAGCGGGTTCTTCGATAAAGCGTCGACTAATGTATAATTAAAAAATCATTTTATTAAACGAAATATTAATTCTTGGCTACATAAGTCGTGATCACAAACATTTTGAAATAATTATGAAGGGTTCAAGTTTCTAAGTAAAGTCTATTTGATAAAGAAAAGTTCCTAGTCCCTGACAATAGTTTATCAGCCTCTGTAGTTGAATTACAATGCATATCAATGTCCACACAAAATCATTTTTTGTGACGAGGTAATCCTTCAGTATAATCACCCTGACTTCAGTCTATCATCCTACTCCAAAATCCGGAATAAGATGCCGTGACTCTCCGGTAAGCCTCTGAGATGTCAATCATTGTTTCTAGGAGAGAAAAACCTCTTCTCCTAAACCAGGTATCCAACCTGCCTTTTTGCCTCCGAGATCAAGACTGCCTCTTCTCTCCGGGATCTTTCTATCCTCCGACCCCCGTAAATACATGCATAAGATTAGTATTGTGTTTTCCTGCACCCAGTTTTCCATGTTTTCCTACTTTCGATTGTACGGCAAACACAACAGTAATCCTACGAGTCAACCACTAGTGGTATCAGTTTTTGGCTTATGCACCACTTCGCTTCCGGCAGACATGGAGCATTCGATTCCTCTATTACTACTCTTTCCTTACTACTAAAATAAAGGATTTTTTTTTTGTGTGTGTGTGCTCGATGACTTAGAGTTTTGTGCGGTCGGCTCTTGGACCATATATCTATATTTTAAAATAATAAAATGTAAGGAACAAAGTTTTGGGTTTTGCACATCCAAATGATTTTCTCTAAATATCAAACCTTAATTGGAATTTTCAAAAACTGTTAAAATTTGAAGAGCTGACGAACAACGATTTTGTAAATAAATCATTAGAAAGATGAGTTTGCGTTTAAAAAAAAAAAAAAAATTCACTGTTCAATGAAGGCTCAAAACTCGAAATATTTTTTTCATATCGAATAAGTAGACCTGTTCCAGGGCATCTCGAGTTTAAGACACAACATAGGCACAACATTTTTTTTGTGGTTCTTCTTCTATATCTATGCTTCGAATTTAGTGTTACTAAAGAAGTAAGTAACGAATATTATGTATTCAAATTTATTTTTATGGTGGCATTATATCGAACCCTATGTTGTATAGTTTTTTAGAAAGTTTTATTGTTCTTCCAGCAACGATCTTTTTAAAAATATTGCAGTTAACTTCATCGCGCGACGGAGCACTTTGCTTATTTTTAATAGTTTACCACCTGTTTTTCAAAACAGAAAATTTTCTGTAATTGAATCGCAAAAATACTCTGATTAAATAAGGTAAATTTTACAATAATAAAAAACTGGTGGAAATAATGAAGGATTCTGAGAATCTTAAGGGGCATGTTTACAAGTCGCTCGTCCTCAAAGGGTTAATATTTCATATATTTAGTGTATGGAACTCTCTGAGCCGAACTTGGCAATTTATTTATTCAATTTTCAAACTTTATCCTTTTTTAAAAAGAGATATCATAAATACATCAAAATTTTAAAATAGAGTAAATCTTTAAATAAAAAAGCTTAAGTTGACCCTCAAAATGACGGCAATCCACATTTATATATATAACATTATACATATAACATTTTTGAAAACGTTGAAAATTATTCAAAAAAAAAAAAAAAAAAAGAGAGAGAGAGAGAGAGAACAGAATTTATTAGCACATTTAAATGTAACTGTGGAGGATTCTGGCGGATTTTATTCTACCATCTCATTTCTAAGTTAATATTTTTCTTATGAACACATTGGATGTAAGACTTCAGGATTGTCAATTTGTCTCCCCCCCCCCCCCCCTATTTTTTAATTCCGAAATTTTGCCTTCATACCAGAATTTTCTTATTATATTCCTTTCTTAATTTAATGACAGATATTCCGAGACTGATTAAAATAAAAAATTGAACATCGTCCGAGCAATAATAATTCTCAACTACAAAGAATACTTACTGTATAATTTTAATCTATATATTTAAAATGCTAAGCATTTCCTTTCGACAGTCCGTGAGAGCAAACTACTGCATCAAATCACGCCATTCTTTTCTTAAACGAAAGGTATTTGGTCACAGATTTGTTATCATACATTTGTTTGTTTAAAAATTTTATTAATTAGCCACAATTTTCAATTAAAATTTCACGTATGCGCATGCGTAGTACATAAGTACAAGTCTGCCTTTGGAGTGACGCACTGCACATGCGTAGAGATCCTCGCTCAGTTGAACTATCACTTCACAGCTAGAAGTTTAGTTTTAAATGCGCTTGCATCTCAAATAGAATTTATTCGATTTTATTGTAAACATGCTCTTATTTTTATCACAAAGTTATTATTTGTCTCTTCAGTGTTTTTAACAATTCAAAAATATGGTTTATTTCGGAAGGTGTCGTACTACACATAGAAGATAAACTGAATGATCTGAGGCTAAAAGTTAGGACTGGTAATCCTTCTTATAAATTTCCGTAACACACGAAGATAGGAAATGTTAGCATTTTAAGTTGTAGCTGATATCAATATATATATATATTGATAAAAATAAAAATAAATAAGCTATCATAAACATAACCACAAAACAGTTTCTATAAAATCAAAATCCAAATTCCAGACTATTGCGCATGCGTCAACTGATTCTACAACTTCTGCATTATAGAAGATAACTTACCGTGTATGTAGTAGCGTACTGGGGTAACGCAGCGGTATTAAGCTTACAGTTTTTGTAGAGGGTGCAGGTTCGAATCCAAGCTCGGCAAAATGATGTGTGTAGAATTTTTTGTCGATAATTCATTTCAATAATAACATATTTTATTTGTAAGAAAAGTTTTAGGATTTTTATTATTATTTGAATGCTCTATAATTGAATAAAATTTAACACTGAACAATATCTTGAAAAAATAATTATTTTATATTTAAAATACTTAACCTAAAATGTTTTAAATGCAATGGTCAATTACATAAATTGAACTGATCTACAATTTTCATTACATTTTTCTACCATTATCAAGAATATAAATGCCTGTAAGAAAAAAAGTTTGTCATTCATTAAATAATAAATAAATAAATAAATAAATAAAGGAAAGAAATAAAAATATTAGTATAATAGCTATAAATAAATTGCATTGATACCCATGATTTAATATTTGAAAAGATGTATAAAAATGTATAAGAAAATTCAAGTAATAAAAAAATTATGTTATAAATAGTTAGCTGCTTCAAATTTAGGATTTTAGAGAATGAGACAGATAAAAATAAAAGTCATGGCAGCTTTGAATGGTCGCGTAAATATTGTTACTTAAGAGGGGCGGGGGAGGGCAGAAAGAAAATAGGCCGTAGTAATAGGCAAAAATAAATACCTTACACAGTATTTTTAGTTAAATTTCTGGTAAAATACAAACATAATTAGTTGTAAAATATAAAATTAAAACTATTTTACTTCATCGAATAGTCCATAATAATTTATGTAATACAGTAATTCATCACAATTTGAATAGACAAATTTAAAAACAACTAATTAAAAATTCTAGAATTTTTCTGATGAAACATTCAAATTATTTACCGTCAAATCTTGACGGGCACTATCTAGTATTTTTCTTATTTTTTATACTATTACACATAATAGCGACATCTTGAAATTAGAACTATTTGCTTCTTGGCGTATATTCGTAGAGATGGAAGAGGATATATTGTATATATAAGACTTCAACAAGTCTGATGGTGCTAAATGCACTCCAAACTTTTTATTAGTTTTCTTTCTTTTTTTTATGTGTACAGACTCATGGAAATCTAAGTATATTTTATCTGGAAAATATTTTGCCCTCTATTATTAAAAAAAAAGTAGGTATATGCACAACCTGATGCGCAAGAGATAAAACCCGCAAACTGAGAACAAAGGAAAAAAACTTTAGTGTCAATGAAATTTGTACTTAACCGTAGAAAAAAAATAAGGGACAGAAAAAACTTTTATCCTAACTAAAGGATCAAGTCCTTTATGCTAATTTGGGTTATGCTAAATGATGCTGAGATTTAATTAAAAGTTTTGAAATATTGGCTCACGTTTTCACAGAGAACACCGTGTCTCTGATGAAATATAAATATTGTATAGAGTTATAGAACGTAGAATACAGTCAAACAGGGCAACTTTGAGCAAAGAGAGAAAAAAGATTAAGCTACATCACTTAAGTTATGGGCAAAGTTTTGGTTTCAAAATATAGATAGCATTACTAGTGGGAGTTTGACAACTCACTGGAAATAATTCGTAAAAATTCCACCATGGCAAAGTGAATCAAAGTTTTGTAAAAGTGGAGCAGGATTACTCTGATTTGGCGCAAAGTTACCCGGACTGACTGCAATGAGGATATTATTATAAATGTTCTGAAATATTTTATTAAGCATCAAGGAGGCAGAACAGATTTAACATTATATTTTAATGATCTGAAAATAAGAATGTTTAAGTTATTTCAATGGATTTTTTAAGTATTTCTTCATCCTTTATTTTTATTCAAAAATTATAGAAGAATATAGAATATTATATAAATTTTCTCTGCGACATGGATTTTTTGTGCTTGCTAAAAAGTTAATTAAATTATATCAGATTTTTCGAAATCTTATCAAACCACATATTTAGTTAGATTTTTACACGATTTACTTCTTATTAAGTTTTGGTGTACACTGTTAAAAATTTTGGGTTCTCAGTAGCTGCTATCGTAAGATGGTGAAATCTCTTACCAACATCTGTACTTCCTATTTCAACCTTCCCAGCAAACACATATCTTTCGGCACACGATCGGACCGCAGCTGGCAGTGTCGGTTATGTGTCGGCATGTACACAGTGGTTTCGGTAAAGTATCGGCAGCATGTCGTCAACTGAAACATAAGAATCTGTTTTTACAGCTACCGGTTATCGTAAACGGTCCTTTTATGATTTTATATCGGCAAGCGATTTATACCGGCAAGTGACGCAGGATCGATACGTGATTTTTGATAGCGGATCGATTAGATTTGCCAACACTGGACCGAATTAAGAATCTTTACTCTTAACCAACATTTTTTTTTCTTTTTCTAAATTTTATTTGAGTTATTTTGACAAGATATCTAAATTTTATGTATTTTATAAAAAATGCTAACAGGCATTAACAGAAATTTTTTCAAAAATAGCCAATATTTATTTATATATTTATTTCAATTCATTTTAAAAAGGACTTACAATTATTTGAATCAGCAAAAAAAAATATTTTAATCGCTCCTTAAAATTATTATTCATTATAATCATTATCGTAAAAAAATAATGATAATTATAAAAAATACTTCATAAGTTAATTCAACTTATTTTCTAATTATATATTCATTTTAAAAGAAATAGTTTTTTTTTATTTTGTTTAAAAAATAAATTATTAAAAAATGTTTAAATGTTTAAAATTTTTTTACAAGCTATAAAAAATAAGAATTCTACCCAGCTTTTAAGCTTTAAAATTTGAATGAAAGATTCTGAACCCTCCCCCTTTAAAAAAATTACCAAATGAAAATAAATAATATTGATATATATTCACTAAAAATATATTCTACAGTAAATCATCAAATGACATAAAATATTTTTTTAAATAAAAAGTGATTAATTTCAAACTTAGTTTCTTATTATTATTTTCTTGTTACAAACATATATTCTTTAAGCTAACACGTTTAATTACATTATAATTCCTAAAACGAAAATTGTATCAACGAAAAAATTTCTTAATAGACCGATTAATTTAAATACTAAAGTATTCTTAAATTTACAGAAATATTCAGAAATATCCTTTATTATAAAAATTATTTACCTAAAGAAAAAAAAATATTGATATAAATTAACATTTTTGTTTTACTTTTTAATTAAAAATATTGATAAATAACAAATGACATAAAATGAATTCTTAATCTAATTAAAATTTATAAATTACCAACTTACTATTTGTGAAAATTAGTTTTTCCATGTTAAAAATATATGATTTATAAATTAATGCAGTGCATGTAGTTATATTATGAATCCTAATTAAAAAAATATTAACTAATACAAAATCTCTAAAAATAATTCATTTTATTAAATACACAATTTTTAAATTTGTAAGAAAAATAATTTCGTTTGTTTTAATTAATTCGCTATGATAATTATTTCATTCATTTTAATATTCATTTTATATTAAGTTTAGTTTATTTCAGCATAAGACAATTACAAAATAAATAAATAAATAATAAATAAATAAATAATGCTATATTAATTAATAATACACAAATAAAAAATAATATAAAAAGCCATCAAAATTGCAACTTTTCCTTCAACTATTTACCTTCAACGACAAACGCATCCCTTAACGAAATGCTTTCCTCTTATTATTCCATAAAATCATCCTCAACAAGGCTCAGTGGTCAATTGGTTAAAGCACTCACATTTTGTTCTTAGGAACCTGAGATTGACCCCAACATCATCCTACGCTGAAGTATATTTTTGGGGATTTTTAACAAATATAGTTCCAAGATTAATCATAGATGGCGCCAGTAACACTTTTTTCAATTTATCCTGGGGATACGATAGCGGGCCGCCTGTGTGTCTAACGGTCGGGCGGCATTCGCCCGGCGTTTCGAAAAAGGAACGAAACCGATACGGCGTGACGGTATCATGCCGATACAACACCGTCTTGATATATATAACATGCCTCTCCACGGTCATAAAATGTATGCCGTGACGTCACAGATGTAGGTCTACCTTTCACCCGCCAAATCCAGTGGAAAAACCTCCGCGTGTAATGAATCTTATATTCCGTTGTGTTTGTGTGTGTCGCTGTTAGGAAGGGATTATAAATAAATTTCTTTTTTAAGTTTGTTTTCAAAATGTTTTATTACAAATCAAAATATTTTTCCATTCATAAAGATGATCACATGATTCACATCTTTGTAAAGATTAGCAGCTTGATATGTTCAAAAAATTATTGCAGCTGGAATGATTTATAGTAGCTGATTGTGAAAATTGAATTTCAGTTCTATAGCCAAGCTAGCTAGTTTTCCTACTACGAGATTTTGGATACATAAATAGTAAAGCGAATTAGTAAGTAATGAAAGATTTAATATTATTTGAACTTTTTCTTATCTATTAAAAAGTCTGTTGATATGTGTGTCGATTTTTTTTTTCCTGCAAAGAAACTTGTTTATTTTATTTTTAAATAACTATTTATACTTGAATTGCATTTTATTTTACGGAAAGAATAAAATTTTTCAATTGAAAATTAATTTTATAAATAAAATACAGGGATGCAAGTTAGTCACTTTTCTCACTTTTAGTCACTTTTTTGAAATTTTGTCACTTTTAGTCACTATTTTTTAAAAAAAGTCACTTTTAGTCACTTTTTTGACTAAAGATAGGCTGTGAAAGCAGTATTGTATTTAGAAGCGTTTCTCTGTGAAGGATTTCTTTGGCTTATAGGTAAACATTGTAGAATTCCGGAGTGGAAAATTGTACTTTTTGACGAATGACATTATTCTCCCTTCCCTTTCCCCCTTCCCAAATTCAACACTCTCTGAGAGTGAAGGATCTGTGGAAACTGGTTCGCTCACTTTTCATTAAAAAATGTTACTAAAATTGACATTTTTATCTTTCAGTCTTGTCGTTATCCCAATATCAATTATTGTTGATATTTTCATTGTTAATGAACTGCATTAAAATTTTCTCACTTGTTATGACATACAAAAACAGGATAACGGCTAATATGAGCAAGACATTCTTCACTTCAATTTCAGTTTCACTGAAAAGTAGGATAGAATTAATAAAAGAATCCCTTCATATGATTTTAAGATCCAGAACGCGGAACTCTTCATTGAATTTTCATTTAACATTTCTATCCTTTTTTTATTGCAAGAATGGAAACAAAGTTCTTAAAAATTAATCATCGCCTTTATGATATTAAATTAATTTTAGCATTTAAAAGATCTGAGTAATTAATGGTATTTATTAATATATTGTATATGTGTTTTTAAGATTTCTATTATCTTTCAGAGTATTGTGAGTAACCGTAACAGTTAATACAAGGAATTTCTTTTTTATAATTTCCTTGCTTCTTATATATATTTTTTTTTTAAGAAAAAGAAAAAAGAAGATTTAAAAATTTTTTTTTAAAAGAAAATTTCTTTAAAAGATTTAGTTTGTAATAATGTATTTTCATGGTATTATGGAATTTGGAAGGGATTGCTAGAAAATACATGAAAGTATGTATTTTATGAACATTTGAATACAATTTTCTGTCGCCTGATATTTCATACCGCCCTTAATATAGAATGGTCTGTCCCGACTATTCTTGAGTAGGAGACATGATGACATTTAATTTTCCATTGATGATGGTCAAATGCATCGTTTAAAACAGCTTTGTAGTTATGGATTTTTAATATTTAAATCTATGCACTTTGATACATTTCATTTGTGTTTAATTATTTTTTTGAGATGAATTTAGCTTTAGAATTTTAACTTCTCTTTATTTCCACCATTTTTTCTTAAACATGTTCCCTTTTTTTTGTATAGTTAGTTGTAGTTAAAATATGAGTTTGTCTCAGAAAATATTCAAGGATGTTACCAATCAGCTTTTTAATATCACTATTTGCAAGCAGATTTTCCATTGCTATTGGAAAATGAAGATTGTTCTTTAAAAATAGAGGTTATTAAAAAGTGATAGGTAGCATCCCTGATATTTTTTTGTGACAACAGCCTACTTATTATTTTCAATTTTTTAAAAAATTAACATTGTATTTTTTGTTTTATATGATTAAAGAAAACTGAGGTTTGATCTTATCTAGCATTTTGGTAGGGGATTTTCATTTAAAAAACAAATGTATTTCATTTAAATGATTAATTTGCAAATTTATTGAAAAAAAATCTTTGTCTTGTACCATTTACGTCACTTTTTTTTCGCTTTAGTATTTTTTTTTACATGTTTTAGTCACTTTTATGATACGCTTTAGTCACTTTTTTGACATACTTTAGTCACTTTTAATCACTTTTTTTGGAATTTTAGTCACTTATCTCACTTTTTTGGAAGCATTATTACAGTTGCATGCCTGAAAATAAGAGCTTTAATTACTGAATATTAACTTCAAATTATGTGGTTAAAATGTCAAATATACCTTTGATTAAAAAAAGATTACATTTGGTTTTAAATGAAACTATGAATAATTTTTATATGTTGTAATATATAAAATGGAAAACAAAGTTTAAAAAGAAGTTAGGTTGGAAAACTGTTCATAACTAGTTTAACTAATTATTCCTAGAAAAAATGTTACTGACTAATTACTCTTTGCTGGATACATATTTTTAAATATTTTTTTACATTAATGTTTGATCTGTATTTCTTTCTCTTAAAGAACAACATTTTGTTTATTAAAACAATATTATATAAAAAAAGCAATATTTTAAAAACAGTAATTGCTGAATTATTGACTTAAATTTTGTGGCTAAAATGCTAATTGTAGTATGTTAAAAATATCATGAAAAATGATTTAATAATATATTCATCTAATATAAAAAATAAGTAATGAAATGACATGAAATAAAATTTATAATGTATAAATGGTTAAAGTTATTTTATATTTCATTGAAATAATATAACATTTTATTGTAATATAACTACAAGAAATACACATTTTTTAGAAAAATAAATTGTTTTTTCCATCACTTCATAATTTTTGGAAATTTTACTTTCTATACACGAAAAGAAAAGTTATTTGATAAAGCATATCTGTAAACATAAGCATACATTTTAAATTTCAAGCTTTTAATTCAAAAAGTATATTATTATTATCATCTGTCAAATGTTCTTGTTTTTAAAATTCATAATTAAGTAACTGAGGTTGAGATAAATGTTACTTCTTTTATACTTTTATTTATTTTTATTACTTCTATTACGTAAACAAAAGTATACCATTTATTTTATTCCCATCTTTTATGGTTTTAAGGATATGAATGATATATAATATATATTGCTGAAATTAATTATGAAGGTGAAAGGATAAATGTTTAATAATAAAAAATCTTGAAAAAATATTTAATAATTTATTCATCTAACGCAAAAAATAAAATGAAAATTTTAACTCTAGTGTATATAAATGTTGCAGATACTTTTATATTTTATTGAAATGATCTTTATTTAAATAAAATGCAACTATAAGGAAAAAATATAATAAAATAAATTTTTCCAGTGGGAAAAACGATGAAATTGCTTTCGATCACTTCAAAATTTCGGAAATTTTACTTCTCTGTAAAGAAACAAACATATGTGTGAATGCAGCCATATCCACTATATTGCCATTGATTATGGGACACTTGCGATTTTAGACATTTTACTAAATATCTAGAAAAATACATGAGGAATCATCTCGAAACTCTTAGTGTATAAATATAATAGTTTAAGTCATACATCTCCGTGAAGATTTTTTACCGAAACTCCATAGGGGGCCGTCAACAAATTAAAAAAGAATGAATATCTTTTGAATAACCCTGTCAAAACTAATGTAGCAAAAGCGCTCAAACTCTAGATTATGATTGAATGCCTTATTGTAATACACTGTGTTCATTTTTATGCAAATTGCATGCATACTCGCAGAGTAATTAAGGTTTTTACAAAAATGGCTTCAAATTTTTCTAAGTTTTTCCCTTATAATTTTCAGAGTTCTTAATATAAAATAATATTTTTTTCAGAAAATATGACAAACAATATTGCACACAGTACCCTGTAATCAGAATTAAAAAATAATGAAAATTGTGTACAAAATGAGTTGGTTTACTAAATAATTTTTTACTGCGCATGCGTCAACGATATCAAAATTTCATTTGCATATTATGTTAGCTAAATGTATAGAGCAACTTTTGTGAAAGTCACAAAATCATAACTTGAAAATTCTGAAAATAATCGTCAAGTGAATAAGTTGAAAATCCGTTATTCTCAAAATGAAGCAAAAACAAGAGGGGTTGTATCCATATATTCATTGATTAGTGTCAATATAGAATACACAATACGGGATGTTACGACTACTTTTGGATAAAATCCCTCATTTTTTGCTTCATTTTGGAAACAACGGATTTTGTCCTTTTTCTATAGACGATTACTTTAAGAATTTTCAAGCAATAATTTTGAGACTTTTACAAAAGTTGCTCTATACATTTAGCTAACATAATATGCAAATGAAATTTTGATATCTTTGACGCATGCGCAGTAAAAAATTATTTAGTAAACCTACTCATTTTTCATACAATTTTTATTTTTTAATTCTGATTACAGGGTACTGTGTGCAATGTTGTTTGTCATATTTTCTGAAAAAAATATTATTTTATATTAAGAACTCTGAAAATTATAAGGGAAAAACTTAGAAAAATTTGGGGCCATTTTTATAAAAACCTTAATTACTCTGCGAGTATGCATGCTATTTGCATAAACATGAACACAGTGTATTACAATAAGGCATTCAATCATAATCTAGAGTTTGAGCACTTTTGCTACATTAGTTTTGACAGCGTTATTCAAAAGATATTCATTCTTTTTTAATTTGTTGACGGTCCCCTATGGAGTTACGGTAAAAAATCTTCACGGAGATGTATGACGTACACTATTATATTTATACACTAAGAGTTTCGAGATGATTCCTAATGTATTTTTCTAGATATTTAGTAAAATGTCTAAAATCGCAAGTGTCCCATAATCAATGGCAATATAGTGTATTTTAATTTCAGGCTTTTCATTTAAAAATTATACGTTATTATCTTTTTTGAGTATTATATATGACTTATGTTTACTGCTCATAATGAAATGGAATAGAAAAATATATATTTTTTAAATATCTTTATTAAATAAACAAAACTTCATTACTTATCAAGGTATTTACATTTTCTTACATGTGGTTAAATAAGAAAAAGGTTACTTATTTGTAAAAAGTGGTGCATATTTTTAAATAATTATTCATGAGGTGTCTGTGTAGGATTTTCTTAGTTGGTCCTGTTTTTGTAAAATTGTGAACGGTTTAATATTTTTGAAAAATCACAATTTGATAACAATTTCGTGAATTATAGTTTTTTGTTACATATAAGTTCCTGTTTATTTTTTAAACAAAATTATTTATGTCTAAAAGAGCTATGTGATAGATACTTTGGTAATTTTAGCTGTTTTGTGACAAGTTAAATTTTATTTAAAAATTATTAAATTTGTAAAAGTTTAAATAAAGTTTTTATTTAATAAATTTTGTGAAGTGTCGTCATATTTTAAGATGAAAACATTTTGTGATGAGTTCTGTTTTAAGATTTAAAGAATTGTGAAAAGACCAATTTTTTCCTAAACAGATCCCTGTTCATATCAATTTTTAAAATGTATAAAGAATAAATCTTATAAATGAAAATTAATGTCATAAAACATAAAAAGGTATTAATTACTTGATATTAACTCGAAAGGTTGTGATTAAAAGGTGAAAACATTTCATGATGTAAAGAAAAGAAACTTAAAATCCATTTTGTTTTAAATAAAAGTGTGACTAATTTTTATATGCTGTAAAATTTTAATTTGAAATTAATTTGAAAAAAAAAAACCTTTTGATTGAAAAATAATTTTATTGTTGATAACCCCCCTTCCCCCGAAAAAAAACATCATTTTTTTTAAAAATTTTACCATCAAATTGTTTTTCGTATGTATTCATTTTTAAATAACTATCTTTGTCAATGTTCCAACAGAACTTATTTCACTGAAAGAATAAAATTACATAATTATGGATTAATATTGTAAATAAAACCATCGAATTGTTAAGAAGGACTAATTATTGAATATCTACACGAAATTATGTTATTTGTAAAATATTTTCCTGGGAAAAATAGGAAAAAAAATATGGTTTGTTCTAAATAGTACTAAGGAAGTTTTTTTTTTTTATTCTGTGAAGTTTAAATTGCAAAATATGTTGAAAGTTTGGAGATTTCTTTTTTTCGAAAATTATTCTTATTTTAGGTATAAAAACGAAAATTTCGAATTGGAAATTCCCATTAAAACATTTACTAACGATTGAGTCTTATCTGGTATATTTACACCTTAGCACTTCATTCGCCGCCATATTTAATGGATAGATAGGCCTGTCTCTTCGAGACGGTTTTGGCCGATATCGTTGGTAACGGCAAAGCGTCTGTGGGCCGATTGTTTACCGATAGCTCTGTGTTTGTTGGGTTATTCCAACTATTGAAATTATGCTTCAACAGTAGCTCCAAATATTGGTTCAAGATTTCACCTTCTTACAGTGGCAGCTATTGAGCACTAAAATTTGGTTCAAACTAGGACAAGATTTTCAACAGTGTAAATCAAACAAAAGGTGGTATTACTATACTGTGTTTATCACGATTTCCGTGATGGATACGTCTCAAAGACTCAGCAGTGGTCCATCTGGTTTACCTACTCAGAAAGTTCTTGATATAAATTAATTTTGCAATTCATCACGTTGCTACGGTATGCTGCATTTATCATTACGTATTTAGATAATCACCGTATATCTACATCGGTTAGATGGAATTGCACCAAATACAATACCTTAGAAGCTTATAAGAAGAACGATACTGTTTCAGCCGTGGTTTGGAGCTAAATAAGCGTGATGCTATGTCATAATTTTTGGGATGAAAATTTTAGTTGTATCTCAGTTTCTATAAAGTATAAATTACCCAAATTTTCTCATTAAAGGCTATTAATTAAAAAAAAAATATTTTAATTGATTTTTAAATTCTGATATCGAACGGATTGTGATGTTGTGTTAAACTTTTTTTCTTAATTCACTGAACATTGTAATTCCGTGTAAAGAAAAAAAAATAATTTAAAAAAGGGTATTTAACCTTTTAATACCCATGGTATGCTACCAAAAGTTTTTGTATTTAGTGGGTTTTTAATGCGGATATTCCAGATTTATACCAGAAATTTAAAGTAGCAATATTTGTTTCATTTAATAGCAGACATTCCGTATTTAAATAAAACAAAAATTATTGTTGAAATTATTTAGTGTGAATTCAGATTCTCTGAACTGCGGAATTTTTAGAATGTAATCGACCATAGGAATTAGATGGGTAATTTCAGTGTATAAATAAGACATTTAAACTATACATATGCAGGGTGTCCAGTAAATGACTGACCCATTTTAAATGTAAATAACAAAAAAAAAAAAAAAAAAAAAAAAAAAAAAAATGCATGAACTTTTCGGTTCATTTCGCAGAGTCGAATCTCAGTTGACATGTTGAATCGACTCTCCACTCAACTACAGAAATAGAGTTTGTTGGATGAAAAGAGATTTATAATAATATTTATGATTGAATAATGTGTATTATACTTAATAAAAAACAACAAAACATACTTTTTTAATAAGCATTGACTTTTCACACATTTACCATAAATAAATTCGATTCAAAAAATGTTTTGAAAACCGGTTAACTGATTCTCTTTTTACGTACAATAAGTTGAAAATATGGGATAAACATCTTTTTTTGTTTGTTTGTTTGTTTTTTAAGTTAAAAAAATCTTAATATTTAATCTAAACATTTCTACCATTAAATAGTATGAAATTGTACTTAAAATAATTAGTAGTGCTAAAAAGCTTTAAGTGATGGATCAAGCAAACTCGTCTTGCCCACGTCGTGCAGTGAAATCAGTTAAGAGGTTAAAACAGTGGTACGGAAATAGTGTTGGAAAGTTCCCTGTCTAAAATAAAGAGGGACAGTGACTTATAAGTCGGCGCATAAAATTGTAATAAACCTTAGAATGAAGGAATTCGTTTATAACAAATCTTGTTTTAAACATAAAAAAATATTGGTTTCGACGGAGAAAGTAGCATGCAAAACCAGCTGGTAAGACGGAAACCTGCCTAAAACGAAATATTGTTCATTTTTCCGAAAACCGAATTCTCTTCATTATATTCATATTTTGACATTTAACATTATTTTTAAAAAATGATTCAAAAAACTTTTTGAAAATTATTAATGAATAACACTAAAGTTTTAGTAATTTGCTAATATTTATATTCATAAAATTGAACTAAAATAAGTAGAACTATAATGATTCTATGATGATTCAGGCTATATTGTGCTTTCGGCAATGACATTTTGAAAAGGGGTGACTCGCAGGATTTAAAAACAGGTAAGTCGCATTTTTTTTTTTCAAACATCCTTCCATTTTAGCGTAATGCGTTTGCAGTCAGGGGGAGAAGAGGGAAGGGTTATGTGTAAAATAGGATCTTAAAATCTGTCGTGGCTTTTCTAATAAAATTTTCAGATATGTTAAATGTCAAAATATGAATATAATGTAAAGTTAAATTTGGTTTGGAAAAAATGAAAAATATTTCGTTTTAGACAGGTTTCTGTCTTAGCAAGTAATTTTGTATGTTACTTTCTCCGTCGTGATCAATAATTTTTTATTTTTAAGACAGGATTTGTTATAGACGAAATATAGACGAGCCTTTATTCTAAGGTTTAATTTATTTTTATGTGCTGATTTATAAGTCACTGCCCCCCCCCCCTTTTTTCAGACAGGGATCTGATTTCACTACACTACGTACAGGCAAGAAGAGTTTGCTTGATCCATCTCTAAAAGTTTTTTGACATCACTAATTTTTTTAAATACAATTTCATACTATTTAACGATGGAAATGTTTAGATTAAATATTAAGATTTTTTAGTTTAAGAAAGCGGTGTTTATCCCATGTTTTCAATTTATTGCACTTAAAAAGAGAATCAGTTAACCGGTTACAAAAACCTTTTTTTAATACAATTTACTTATAGTAAATGTGTGAAAAGTCAATGCTTATTAAAAAACATGTTTTGTTGTTTTTTTATTAAGTATAATAGAGATTATTCAATCATACTTATTATTATAAATCTCTTTCCGTCCAACAAACTCTATTTCTGTAGTTGAGAGTCAACATGTAGACTGCGAATCGACTCTGCGAAATGAGCCAAAAAGTTCATGCGTATGAAAACTAATGTCTGAATTTTGACAGCCTGTTGCCGCCGTCAGCGCCATCTGTTGGCCGAAATTCGTAATATTTTAAGAAAGTTCATATTTAAAAATGGTAAGAGTATAAAATGTACCCTTTGTTTTGAAAGCTACCCCCTATATAAATTTAGGAAATATATGGCGTTGTCTGTTTCTGAAAGGATAGAGGTGATTAAGAAAGATAATTGTTGCTTTAATATCTTAGGCAAACATTTAGTTAATAATTGTAAATTAAAATTTTTGTGCTCCTTGTGTAAGCGAGAAGGTAAAAACAAGAGACATCATTTTTCATTGCATTTTCCGAGAAATGAGACATTGCGCAATGCAAATGTTAATGGTGAAAATAGGGGGGAAGTGACTTTCCCCACTGTAACAGTAAGTGAATCGATTCTCTCAGCAGATTCGCCAGTATTTGAACATAATCAAAACAATAATAATAATAATTCCGTACTTTCCTACGCGAGTAGTAAATCAAGCAAAAACTGTTTTGTTAAGTACAGTAAATTGCTTACTGAGAGATGATGCGGGAAACTACTATGGAGTACGTGCGGTTTTGGACTAAGGAGCAATGAATAATTTTATGACGGTAGATTGTGCAAATAGTCTCAAATTAAAAAAGGAGAGACTTAATTTGGCAGTTTGTGGTATCGGTGACACATTCACAAAAATTAAATATGTTGTTACCGCGGCAATTTCCCATTTAGAAAGAAATTTTGAAAAAGAGTTAGATTTTTTGATTGTATCTAAAATTACGGATTTCGTGCCATCAAAAATGTTTAATACTAATGTGCCAGAGTTAAAATATGTAAAACTAGCGGATGAAAACTTTAACAAGCCAGGTCGTATAGATTTACTTTTAAGTGCTGAGATATTTTATGAGGTGCTACGGCCAGGTCAAATTTGTCCGGTTAATAGTAATTTGATTTTTCAAAATACAGTTTTTGGTTATGTAGCAAGTGGAAGTGTTGCCATTCCAAATAAGGGGAGGGTAGATTGTGGTTTTATTCAGGACAATACTCTTTTAAACAAAACTATAGACAAATTTTGGAAAATAGAAGATGTTCAGATTGAGGTACCCAAAAATAAAGAAGCAATAATTTGCGAAGAACGCTTTGAGAAAAACGTTAAAAGAGATAGTACAGGGAGATATATTGTTAAAATTCCATTAAAAGAGGATCCGATTTGCTTAGGAAAATCCAGAGATATTGCCCTTAAAAAATTAAATTCGCTGTGGAATCGATTTTTAAAAGAGCCTGAATATTTAACATTGTATAGAGAATTTTTACGCAAATATGAAAGATTAGGTCACATGACAGAGATTTCGGAAAGGGGAGAAGAAGTAGGAATCTAATATATACCGCATTTCGGAGTCTACCGCCCTTATAAAAGTACAACAAAACTTCGTGTAGTTTTTAACGCGTCTTCGAAAACAACCTTAGGGAACTTTCTTAATTCCTTACAATATAACGGTGGGGTTATTCAGGAAGACCTTTTTAAAATAATGACAAGATTTCGTAAACATATTTATGGATTCGTAGCTGACATTAAGCAAATGTATAGAATTATTTTAATTGATCAGAGCCAAACTAAACTTCAGACAATTCTTTGGAGGGAGGGAGTGAATGAACCAGTTAAAACTTATAAGCTGAAAACTCTTACTTATGGAACAGTAAGCGCCACGTATTTAGCCACTAGAGTTTTGCTTCAACTATCGAGAAATGAGAAAAAGAATTATCCCTTAGCATCCCCAGTTTTAGAAAGAAATTTATACATCGATGATGTGTTGAGCGGCGCAACCACTCTAACCGAAGCTAAAGAGCTGCAGTCAAAGTTAGTGGAGGCTCTTAAGAGTGCAGGAATGTATTTGCACAGGTGGCATAGTAATAGTTTAGAATTAAAATCAGAACCTGCCAGTGATTATAATTTTCGAAAAAAGACAAAAACGCTAGGTGTTACGTGGAATCCTAGCAGTGATAGCTTCACTTTCCAAATCCAAGTAGTAGCTGCAGTTTCGCCTACGAAAAGATCCGTGCTTTCAACAATCGCACACATATTTGAGCGTCTTGGCCTCGTAGGGCCTGTTGTTACTAAAGCTAAAATTCTCATGCAAAACCTTTGGTGTTTGAATCTAAATTGGAGTTACCCACTTCCTGAAAGAGAAGCACAAGAATGGCAAAGCTTTATCGAGTCCCTGACAGCAGTGAACAATGTGAGTGTTAAAAGGTGCATACTAATTGATAAACTTGTTAAGATCAAGCTTCATGTTTTTTGTGATGCGTCCGAATCTGCCTATGTATGCGTTATTTATTGCAAATCAAGGTCAGGAGATGGAGCCTTTAAAGTGAACTTGGTTTGCAGCAAATTCCGAATAGTACCCCTTAAGCGTCTTACTATACCAAGATTGGTGCTTTCTGCAACCGTTCTCTTAGCAAAACTGATAATCAAAGTGAAAAGTGCCTTACAACTAGAGACTACTGACATTTATTTATGGAGCGATTCAATGATCGTACTTTCTTGGTTACGAAAAGAACCATATCTTTTGAAAACTTTTGTTGCTAACCGTGTAGCGGCAATACAGGACTTGACAAAAGTTCAACAGTGGCGTCATGTGCCTTTTGAGAACAATCCATCAGATCTCATTTCAAGATGAATGGATCCTGAGAAACTGGTTAAAAACGAACTATGGTTCAAAGGTCCGACGTTTTTGACCCAACGAGACTATCCCAATCGTGAAATTCCTATATCCATCATTAGAGATGAGTTTTCTCGAGAATTGAAAAACTTGGAAGAAAATGACTTGTCTGTTTTTCATGTAACTTCTAATCCCTTTATTGAAGTGTTATTTGATATTACTAACTGTTATACTCAAATATTGCATGCTGTAAGTTATCTTTTCAGGTTTATTCACAACTTGAAGAATCCAACTGAAAAGAGGGTGGGTCCTTTGAAAATTCAGGAAATAGTAAAAAGTGAGATATTTATAATTAAATAGGTTTAAAAGAATGAGTTTTTAGAAGATATTAAGTGCTTAATTCACCAAAAGAATGTTCCAGATAAAAGTAAGATAAAATGTTTAAGTCCTTTTTTAGATAGGAATGGAATAATAAAGGTAAATGGTAGAATAAAAAATTCTAATTTAAGTTTCAACAGTAAATTTCCAATTATTCTTCCTAAGAGTCATAAATTAACTAAGTTAATTTTAGAGACATATCACAAGAGATATTTTCTTTTAGGCCCTACTGCCCTATTACATTATATAAGACAAAAGTTTTGGCCAGTTCAGGATAAAGTAAATGTAGGAAAATCGTGCATGATTTCATTAAATGTTTCAGAAATAAACCTGTAGGTGTTGAACAGTTAATTGGTAATTTACCAAAAGGGAGAATAACTCCTGATTTCCCATTTAATTGTAACAGGAGTTGATTTTTGTGGTCCATTCCTTATTAAGTATAGAAATCAAACAAAAGGAATTTGCCACAAAATATGTGTGTATATTTGTATGTTTAGTCACAAAAGCCATTCATCTCGAAATTGTGACTGATTTAACATCGGAAACCTTTGTGGCATGTTTAAAAATATTTCTGGCTCGCAGAGGTTTGTGTTCGAAATTATATTCGGACAATGCCACAGATGTTATACGAGCTAATAAAGAGCTTTCTAAGTTACATAACTTAGTCTTAAAACCTGATGAGAGGCTTGCAAATTATTTGTCAACTGAGGGAATTGACTGGAATTTCCTTCCTCCAAGGGCACCTAATTTTGGTGTCCTCTAGGAAAATGGTGTAAAAGGCATTCAAATATCATTTTAAAAGAGTTTTAGGCAATTCTAGGTTGATATATGAAGAATTTTTAATGGTCATTACCCAAATAGAAGGAATTTTAAATTCCAGACCGCTTGTACCTCTGTCATCAGATGTGTATGATGTGTTAACCCCTGCCAATTTCCTAATTGACAGACCCTTAAATGCCATTGTTGAGTCAAATTTAACTGAGATTAAAGGCAATCGGTTGTCTAACTGGAAAAAACTAACAAAAATAATTCAATTTTTTGGAAGAAATGGCATATTCAGTATCTTAACAATTTGCAACAGAGGTTCAAGTGGATGGTAGAAAAAGATAATGTAAAAGTTAATGAGTTAGTGCTTCTTAAAGATGAAAATCTACCGCCTCAAAAATGGGTATTGGGTAGAATAATAGAAATTTATTTTGGTGAAGATAAACGGGTCAGAGTTATTAAAATAAAAACTCAATCTGGAGTTTACAAACGACCAATATCAAAAATTTGTATTTTGCCTCTTAATCTGTAATTTTGTATACATTTTTTCTATGTATTTTTCTTGTATATATATTTTCTGTTATCAATATTTTGTTTTTAGTTTATATATACATTTGAAATGACTCTATAATTTAATGGTTGAATGTACCATTGCAACGTGGGGCGGAATGTTCCGTACCTAATGACAAGCGCTGTATTAGAGCGCCATCTGTAAAAAAAAGAAAAACCGAATTGGGTTCGAGAGTATAGAACACAGTTGTGTTTTGTTTTGTAAAGTGGCGATATGAATTCGCATTGTGAGTTTGAGTTTGTATTACGAGAAGAAATAAATATTTATGTGTATTACAGTCCTCTAATTGACTGAGTTGTGATTTCTTCATGCTATAGACGACATCAATCAAAAATAACTTTTTCTTTCAACTTTCAAAAATAAAATGAAATGAAACCTCTTCTAACCTACATATTTGGATGCATACAGAATTATCGAACAGATTTTAAATGAATCATGAATTTTGGTGCATTGTATATCGTCAAGGTTTTTATAGTTTTTATACAAAGTAAATTTAAACCCATGAAGCAAATTTGAAACCGAATCCAAATTTTTCCTCGTCCATCTAAGTGACGATCGTCACGTGTTCGCGATGTGTATGATGCACAGAAATCTTAAATTTTTCTACTAAAATTTATATATGGAAAATTTCTCCGTACTTAATCACAGAATTTTTGCAATTAAAATAAATACAAGATTTAATTTTGAAATACAGGTGCGAAAAGTTTAAAAAATCAGTACATAATACAGGTCGCAATTTGGTTAATTAATTAAATTCATATATTCTGTTTAGAATCTTACGTGGGTCGAATATAATTCGAAATTTCTATTTTAAATCAATTCAAAACTTGACCAGTACCCAATCAATAAAATTTCGCTAGTCCGAACCCAAAATTGATAAAAATACAGTTTAATACAGTTATGGAAAAATACCCGACAGTTATAGCTTTCATATCAATTTTATCTTCATCTTCAAAAATGACCAGGTATATATAAACGAGCTAAATACCATATTTCCATTATTATTCCAATTTTTGACAACTCCTCTGTTTGATATTATTTGTCATTATCGAGTTTTTCCACATATTGATGTTGATTTGTAGTATTATCTAATGGTTACATATATATATATATATATATATATATATACAATGGTGTGCAAAATTTAAGGACGAGTCCCAAAATGCCAATTTATCAAGGGATTTTCAAGCGATAATTTTCCACGCGAATATTCAAAAGGAAGTAATATAATTCGAATAATTACTATCCCTGCATAACAGCTAGTCCATATAACATATCATTCAGGTCACACATGGTCACAAGAGTCAGTCACTGCGGCGAAACAAAAAATAGGAAATTCCATACGTCTCTTTTATGAGTCTCAAATGACCACTGTATGTGACTCCACTGACGTCACTGCGACTGCTGCTTTGTGTCGAGTCACTAGGTGACTTTACAATGTCATTTTATTGAGACTCTCCTATGACTGTCATTTGGAGACTCAATTTCAAAGCCATTGTGAATGTTGCATTATGATAAATCACCAAATATTGTCACATTAAAGTCACATGATGACTTTCAATCACAAAACTTTGTCAAATGGTGATAGAGTCCCTACTGTGAAATAAACACTGTGAAAAGTGGTGAAAAGTCACCATGTGACTTTAATGGGACATTATTTGGTAATTTATCATAATGCAACGCTTACAATGACTTTGAAATTGAGTCTCCAGATGAGGGGTCACACGAGAGTCTCAATGAAACGACATTGTAAAGTCACCTGGTGACTCGCCACAAAGCACAAAGCAACAGTCACAATGACCTGTCAGTGGAGTCACATATAGTAGTCATTTGAGACTCATAAAAGAGACGTATGGAATTTCCTATTTTTTGTTTTGCCGTAGTGACTCTGACTCTTGTGACCTGAATGGGATGTTATATGGACTAGCTGTTATGCAGGGATAGTAATTATTTGACTTATATTACTTCCTTTTGAATATTCGCGTGAAAATTATCGCTTTCCGTTGAAAATTGGCATTTTGGGACTCGTCCTTAAATTTTGCACACCAGTATATATATATACACCAATTAATATTTTAAAAAATGTAGTGATTTTTATCTGAAAATATATTCTAGATTTTTTTAATAAAAAATTTGAATCAAGCCGAACCCGATCTGCCAAGTGTTAACTCCAATGCGACACAATTAAAGCGACTCATCCCAAACCGCTGGCTTGATCGGAATAGTGTAAAATCGAAAGTTGCCTGACCATATACACATTTCTCTTACTATTTAAGGCAGCAAACAATTGTCGATCTCTATAATAAATAGCCTTTTCTTCCTTGTTTGGGAAAAAATCCTTCTTTCACTTGCATATTTCAAGATTCGTGAATATTGACATAAATATTTAATTTTAAATACGTCATGAATTTTGCTCCCCTTCTCTAACATAGATGTTATTAGATGTATTTTGTGTAAAACTGTATAAAGTGCATTTAAACCTAACTAAAATGATTTTATTACCCTTCATTTTCAAATTTATAAATATTATTCAACATAGCATTTTATTTTCTAACATTATTCAAATTTAACTAAATTAATTTTGTAATTATGCGCATTAACTAATTAATCACATGTATCCTGTTTTAGAACGTAGTAGAACCTTTCGATATTTACAAAGAATAACCATTTATATCTTTAAAAACAGAAATAAAATGTTTTCTGTTTATTATATTTACATATTTGAAGATAAAATAAAATTAATATTAACTAACTAAATCTAACTAAAGTAATTTTGCAATAATGCGCATTAACTAATTAACCACATGCGTTTCAGAAAGTGTTAGAAATTTAGTGAACTTTGTAAAGAATACCCATTTTTCTATCTTAGAAAAAAAATCTTCTGTGCCTTACAAATGTGAAGGTAAAATAAAATAATTTTTATTATTATTATTATTTAAATTTACCTTTCAAATATGCGTGATGAATTTTGCCCCAATCTCTATTGAAAGTATTCTCAGGGTTATTTTATATAAAGTAAATTTACTCCTATAGACAAGTTTGAAATTTACAAATCGTTTTTTTCATCCTTCTTTTCCAAATTTATAAATTTTATTCGTCGCGATACTTCATTTTATAACATTATTCAAATTTAATTAAAGTAATTTAATAATGCACATTAACTAATTGCATGTAATCTGCATCACAATTAACCCGCTTCAGAACGTAGTAGAAGTTTAGCGATCTTTATAAAGAATAACTTTTTTCCTTCTTAGGAAGGAAAACAAAACTATTCTGCCTTACGTATGTGAAGGTAAAATAATATTAGTATTTAAATTTATCTTTCAAATGTGTGAGAAATTTTGCCCCCATTCTAAATCGAAAACATTCTCAGGGTATTTCATAAAAAGAAAATTTGCCCCTGCAAAATAAATTTTAAACTAACTACAAATCATTTTCTCACCCTTCTTTTCCAAATTTATAAATTTTATTCACCACGATATTACATTTTCTAACATTATTCAAATTTAACTAAATTAGTTTTGTAATTATGCACAGTATTAACTAATTAACCTCATATATTCTGCTTCAAGAGGTAGGAAAAGTTTAACGTAGATGTCATTAAGGTTCTTAAAAGGCAGATGAACGAGTATTTCGACTTAAAACATAACCAGACAAATTATTATAATGCAGAGACGACAGTCACAGAGAAAATTTATGAAAAGGAATTAATTTAGATTTCTCGTACCTTTGATAAATTTGTAAATTAAATTGAAGGGCTTTAACCGTAATTGAATGAATTCCCTTCTCTGAAACTTAAGTACGTTTACCGCGATGGAAAGATGGGAAGAAAACGATGATTCAAGTAAATTATCTGTAATTTGACATTAAAGGGCTTCCATAATTTTAAAGGGAAGAAAGAAATTTTATATCAGATTTCAATACGATGGCTGTTGATTATAGTTTATTATTTTAACGAAAGATAAAGCACGATGTGTATATGTAATATAGCATCAAAAGTAATTTATGCGTGTCGTCTTAGTGGTTTCTCAATATTTAAGAATTTATGTTTTTGTAGCAATGAATTCTAGATAGATCTAACTAAGAAGTTCTTTGTAATGATAGTTGTTGATTTCAGCTTACAAATTTTAAGAAAGACAGTATCTAACATCGGGCGACATTTGATGTCTTTTATCGTATCTTTTCATAATATTTGAATTTTTATGTTTTTGTAAAAATAAGAAATTTGTCTGGATTAACAATATAGTATCTATTAAAGAAATTTAACCTCAGAATTCTGTATGTTGACTTTCCATGAAATTTATTATAAAAAAGGTACAACATAATGTTTATTTACAACATCAAAAATAATTTTTAAATGTTTCGGTATGTGTTCATTGTACTTGAAAGTTTAATTTTTGTAACTTTATGTTGAGGCATGCCACAGAATTTATTAGAAAATCACTCAAAATCTCAAATTTTGTGATATTCATTCTAAAGTCTGGATCATGAGTTCAAAGACACCCTGTAGACAAACAAAAAATAGTGTGGACGAAATTGGGCAGTCTCATTTTTGTAAAAAAGAAGGTGTGTCAATTGTGCAAGTTATGAAAAATTTGCTGAAAGTGTATGGTACCCATGATCCGTCAAAGAACGCGGTTTTCACATTAAATATACACATGGCTTTAGATCAACTGTGAAGACAAATTTGATCAGAAAAGTGAGCTTTATATTACGAAAAACATCACCATGAAAAAAAAAAAATCTGATTTTGAAGAGATCGCTGAATTACATATCTTGAGCTGATGAACGTAGACGTTGTAGAATCAACCTTCAGAATTATGTACACGATCACATATAAAATAGACAAAGGTTTTTCCACTATTGTAATCTACAGATATTAAACGCAGACACTAAACGTAACAGATATAAAAAATTCGAAAATTTGAGGAACATATTTAAAACGTTTAATTTTTAATTTTTAAAAATGTAGGCAGTTCAATCAAACTATCTGTAACTAGGTATGTTATAATAAAATATGAGACGGTGAAGATCTAAAAAAAAGCTATACCACTGTTATGAATGTAATAATTTTCAGAACTAATATCTTGAGAAAAGGGGTAAATAATGCTCAACTAAAATCTTAAATATAAGCTTTTTATAATAAAAATCTAAATCATTGTTATAAATTTCACAAATAAGAAATTAGTTTAAGAAATCGTTTTGTAATTCTCCTTTGCATCTAGAATTCACAGAATAATCCAAAATAAATTCTTTTCTTCTTTTTTATTCAATCATCGGAATTTTTTGTTTATTTGTATCCTTAGTGTGTGATATTATACTTAAAGAATTTCAAATATTTTTAGTAAAAATTACTTAATACTCAAATCTCATTATGATGTAATTGATCTCAAAATTGTAAGTAATGATAATGATAAATAAAAATAAAAAATTCTTGAACAGATTTTTACTGCCATAGTCATTTCTAAAAAGTTTAAAAAAAATATCTTTGCAGTTGATTGATTTGAAGTAGATACAAAGAATTCTTTATCAGTTTTTAAGTTAGATATTGCACTGCTAGTGGGTTATCGATGTTAATTTAGAATATTTCAAGTGAACGGATTATAAACATATCAAGGCAATATAAAAAGATATACCTTAGATTAAATACAGAATAAATGTTTGAAAATCGTGAGAATCTTAAAAAGAAAAAAAAATGAATAAATCATGCTAATCTCTATTGAAAATCAGATAGTTATAGTCTCTGACATATCATCAACAAAAATATGAAAATTTTCTGAAAGTTATATTTAAAAACGTTTGTAATTAAATAGAAGTTTTGGGTCTAACTGTTTCTTTTATTTATTAGAATAATCCTATCAAACTTTTAATGAGTATTTTTAGTATAACTTCGAAAGACTGTAATGATTAAATTTCCATTCCGTTTTAAGAGAGCTAGAGAACAAATGTTAAAGAAAGTTAATGCAGAATAATTTTCATGTTATAAATTAGGAAAGTGAAATGTTGTTTGGTAATGCCATAAACGTTTTTGTCTGAATATCTACAAAAAATAAAAAGATTATCCAAATCATTTAAAGATTTCAGATATTAATTAGCATGTAGTTGATTAGCATGCGCTTAACCAAAGCAAAGAAATTTACACAAGAAGCATAAGAAAATATGAGACATTTTGCTATAGATAGTATGCACATGACGCTATTGCAAACAAAATAGGCAGAATGTGGACAATTCATTGATCCATTTTAAAGGGAGGGTGGGCAATTCTGTTACGAACATAAGAGGAGATTCGAAAACTAGATAGTTTACAAATGTGCATATTACCTACAGATTTTAGAAATGTCATGCGTATATTGCAACACCATATTCATGCGTAGAGCGCAAGTCCATGCTTCATGCGATGCTTCCAAAAGCAAAATTCATAAATAATTAAATAATTAAATATATGAGAGAGCTTCAGCTGTCTTGACTTAAGTTTAGAGTGCCATCGGCGATTTGTCGTACTATTTGAACAAACATTGAAAACTTTAGCAAATCAAATGTGTTATCACGTCTATAGCTCATCAGCTAATTTAGTACGGAAATTTCAAACTACAGAAGAGTTATAAGAGTTATTAGAAGCTAAAAAGTATATGCTTTATATATTATTAACGTAACAAAAAATAACAAATATAAAATAAAACTTAAAATTTACTTTTCTTTCACTGATTTTCACAGTATATGAAAATTATTTATTTTTATATTATAATGTATTGAATCAATATTGGAGTGACGATGTTGTAAAGTTTATTATACATGTATTCATTTAATACCATTAATTGGTAAACAGACTGGTATAATATATGATTTCACTTAGCTTATGGTTTGTTTTTGTTTTATTATACAAGAATTCACAGTATGAAACATCAACAACTCAAATATTTTTCATATGCAAGTAATAACAAAATGTTTGTACAAAAAGTTGCGATGTATATCCAGAGTGCATGCTCAATCTGAAGATCTTTTTTTTAATTATAAGGAATGGACAGCTGATATCATTGCGGGTAGAATTATTGAATATCAGCAAGAAACACCTGCTCGCTCTTTATGACTCCTCTTGTACACATGAGCTCGGGAAATTTGATTTGTCTATGTTTAACAGGTCTTTTATATGATTTCTCTACGTTGCCAAGACGATTTTTCCAGTGATCCCTATGACAAAAATTAAGTGTTGGATTGGTTGACAGAGGTATTTGTTTGTAAACATGCAATTTTTAAATAGCGACCTACATTCGAAAGAGTGGGCGATACTCGTCCAGGCAAATGAGACAAATAGACAAACATTATTTATATTGGATAATGGCAGTTTGCAGGTTCCCTAAGATGCTTGTCCATTCGTTTTTGTCCAAAACCGTCTCAACCAACCAAATTTGATACCTCATATGTCACCACTCTCTTAAAGAAGCACCCTAAATTCTAATGATCTTGCAGCAATTTTAAAAACAAAACACATTTTTTGAAATGTAATGTGTATTTTAGCAAATAGTTACTATAACTAAATCATATTCTTACATTAATGCAAATTTTATTTGGCAACATACAAAAACTGTTCAGTAAGGTATTATATTGATCTCATCATTCCTCGGTCTCCTATTATGTCAGATATACTTCTCAATGGTAACACAAAAGTAGTATTATTTTACATGTAGTATTGTTAGTATTTTGTATAAAGATGCTTCTCTAATAAATATTTTGATTGTTGGAGTATTGTTATGGTATTGTTAGCCAATTGATAATCAGCAATTTAGTTCAAATTCAATACGACCGCATCTATCAGAAAAGAAGGAATTGTGATTTGCACCAACAAAGAATGCTGTAGAAAAATTATTATGCTTGAAAAATTGTAATGAGACTTCTTTAGTTTGAAAGTTAATGTTAGTTTGAATATAAGTGTAGGACGAGAATTCCAGACAGCTAAATCGTGCTACATGAAATATACGATTACACTTCTTATCTTGGATGAGAAAAACTCAGCTCGTATAGATTTTAAACAAACACACCAGTTTAGGGATTGCAGAAAAATATCGGTATACCCGGCCAAAAAAGATATATATATATATATATACACCAATGTTAAATTCTTGATATTTATCGATATGTCGGTTTCTACATATCCCATATATCGATATTTTTTAGAATTAATAATTTACATCTAAAAATCAACTTTAAACATTTTTAGCGTACATCCCAACATAAATCTAACCAAATTGATTTTATTTAAAATGTATTTAATTAAAAGACTCTCTTTATTGGTTTAATTGTTTAATATATCAAAGAATTTAAGGTATTGTGAAAATATCCTTCACGCAGTTAAAAAAGAATTCGATTACAACTTGCAGCATGATTTTTCACTAAACACCATTAGCGAAATCAGAAACGGGAAAAGGACTTCCTTACGCCACCATTTTCACCCAAATGACGAAAAGAAATCATATGAATGGCAAAAAGCCGTTATCAAAGAATTTTTAATTGCCGCAAAAATAATGGAAATAATTTTCATATTTCATAGATTTTACAAACGTTAATTAAAGAAATATTCGGTAAAAAGTTCAAATGTCATTTTAAAATTAAGCATTACTTATTCCTTTTTTTTTTTTAATATTAACTAATAAAATACATATATCTATATATAAAACATTCAAAATCTTATGCCCTATAATTTTTCGAATATTGATATTATTAGGACGATATATATAAAAACCAATATATTGATATTTTGAAAATTTTTGCAATTACAAGACCAAAAATATCCTTAAAATATAATTTTCTAAAAAAAAAAAAAAAAAATTCTAAACAGTCAGAAATGGAAAATTCAAGTATGAAAATATACACCACGCTATTTATGTTTTGGGAATGTAAGCCAATGAATGAATAGTTGAATACTCTGAATCCTTACCTATCACAGAAACGATTCTGATAAATAATAAGGCAATTTATCGAACTTCCTGACTAAAAATAAAAAAGAAGCAAACTAAAGACCTTTCTTTTTATATAATAACACTACCACGTTCCATTACCTCTTTATTTAAAAAAAAAAAATTCTTCATTTATATAACTGAAACCAAGCAAAACGGAGCTACCTATGTTTTCACTAATCAACATTATAAGAATTCAGCATTTTTAGCAGAAGCTTTCTATAACGTTGTAATTATTTATAAAAAGAGCCGTCCGTCTTTTTTATTACTAAAATTTATTTAAATGAGTTATACTGTAAAGCAAATATAGTTTTTGTTAGTGTTAGGTTTTGTCTGTATAGAAGATGAAAAATAAATATCTGAAAAGTTGAATAATAATATAAAACATCTGAAAAATACCGAACTTCGATACTCTGGGAAAATAAATAATAAGGGGGAGAAACCCGCACTAAATTCAAACATTTAAGTCCGAGGTTTACTTTCATATTTTAATTATTTAGTTATTAAAATGATTTAATATTGATGTCTTTCTTTATTCGTTTAATTTCATCTACACTGGGTATGACTGTTTGATAATTTTTTTTCTATGCATTTTCAGAGATGCATCAATGTTTGCTTAAGAATCATTAAAATTTGTCATTGGATATTTTTTTGTTTTACTCCTCATCAATTATATTTTTTATTACCCATTTTTTATCCATTCATTCCAGTGCTATGGTTCTGGGACGCTAGGAACAACTCCACCCAGTCAAGATGAAATAAGATCGATAACAATTGACTATATTCACTATTAAGTCAGTTCCGATGTTGATTTGAAAGCATATGGATATCTTTTGCTGAGCATAGAAAAATAGGTTTCGGAAAACAAGTCTATTCTTGAACACATTTTTCATCTTCATATTACAGTTGATGAATATTTTCCAAATTGCAAAAAAGTCCGAAATATTACATTAAAAATAAAGTACGACATGGATATGCGAACCTTTTAATAAGGTGCAGTAAATCAGAACTACAAATTACAAATTAATAAATTTAGTAAAATAATACATTCTTTCACGCCTGGTCAAGCAAATTATGCAACACCTTAAATTAAATTAAACAGATTTTCCATAAATAACCTTATAAAATGTTTTGAAAAGAATTTGTAGATACATTCTGCATCTTTTTATAATTCATCGCAAAAAACAAAATGCAGTATTAAGACTTAATCATTTGTATTTTATGTAGAGATAATTTGAAGCAATAGAACAACTCAATTTTAGTAGGAAAACTCGTTGTACTGTAAACAATATTTTAAAGAAAATAAGTATTCTATTACTAAAAAAATTCCTCTTTTCTGCAATGTACGCCTATGCATTCTAAAAGTAGTTTCATATTCGATTTTGTGACAAATAAACAGACATGTTTATTTACTAAAACAGAAGCTGAAAAAGTATGTAATTATGCAAGCTAATGATACGACTTACTAAATGAAAGAAAAACAATTCCAAGATTGTTGAAATCTTTTAAAGAGAAAATGTATAAGTATCTAACGATATAATATCGATAAGGCAAGCCATCGAAGTTTAAGTATATTTATTGATATTGAATGTTATATGTGCCATGTTTACCCGAGGTTTTCAGCCTGACGACAGTAAAAAACATGCATTTAAAGTGTACATGCGCTTAGCTAGTACATTCGTCGAAGTAATCATAATCAATTATTCATTCTATACGTATGATTTAAAGTATCTTCGACAAAAATGTAAAGTAGATAGAGAATACTCTCAAGTATTTTGCTTAACACAATGCGTGGTCAGTACGAGGCACGTTAAGGGACTATTACCGGGTGTCCCAAAAATGACTGATGGATTTTAAAATTCAATAACTTACAAACGGTGACAGCTATTTAAAAATTTTTTGCAGCAGGGTTATGTACATTGTCAGGAATTTTTTTACCGTAATTTTTTATTTTAGTTCGCATATGAAACAATAGGTGGCGCTGACGGCAATTGAAGGCCAGGTCGACGCTTCATTCAGCACTGATCACCTGGCCTACAATCGCCGTCAGCGCCACCTATTGTTTGATATATGAACTAAAATAAAAAATTACGGTAAAAAAACTCCTGACATTGTACATAACCCTGCTGCAAAAATTTTTTAAATAGTTATCACCGTTTGCAAGTTATTGAATTTTAAAATCCATCAGTCATTTTTGGGACACCCGGTAATTACTCTCTGATTTGTGAAAAAAAAAAATCTTATTTTAAAAAGTTGAATAGATGATACATAATTTTTAGCTTTTTTTTTTTATCTACAAAAAGAAACTTTTGGATTCTTCAAAATGATTTCTGATTTTCGACCGATTTATACATTTTCAAAGATTCTGAATGCAATTTGACTGTTTTTAGAAAATATCTGTCCGCGAGTTTGTAGGTAATTCAAATTTTGTCGGCACTGTATCTTACTACTACACGGAATTTAAGCAACTTCAAATTCAGTTACACCTTGACATAAATTGGTGCTGATTAGGTTTGGCGAAAATCGTCATTTAGGTGGCGCTGCTATGCTGCACGTTTTACAACTCCCGCGATAAGATACCTCAACAAATAATGTGCAGAATTTTATCAAACTTCATATTCTGTTTCAGTTTGACATAAATTTATCGCCCAACTGATCATATTATTATGCTGTGTTTGATCAGAGTTCAGGGAGTTACATCTTAAGAAGATACACGTAAGTTCACTAAATTTCATATTCTGTTATACCTTGACATAACAGATCCTTATTAGTTTTGAGTTTATATTGCCCAAGAGATGTCGCTGCTATGCTCTGTTGTTTAAGATTCTCGCGATAAATATATCTCAAAAATAAATAGCTTGTTATTTAGTTTTTTTTTTCTTCTTTTTTTCTGAAAGCGATTTGATTTATATTGAAAAAAAGTTTTGTGGTGATGGATTTTAGGAAACGAATATTTGGACATTAAAAACTGAAATATTGAATAAATTTTTTGTCTTTTGTCTCTTTTTTATCTTTTTCTTTTTATAAATTTTTTGGGACCGATTTTAAAAAGTCTTACAGTGATGTTTGATGTTTTTCTTTAAAATCTAGAAATTATATAAAAGAAAACCTGAGAGCGACACAAATTTTAATATTTAAAATTTATTACAACAATTAAAAGCGGTAAAAGTTCTTGCATTATATCATATTTCAAGTACAATTAATTTCCAAAACCTGTCAATTGAGTTTTCAAGAATTTGAAATAACTTTATATTAACTGACAGAAAAGGAATATTTAAATTATTTTTAATAATTTCACAATAATCTACAAATTGAGTCAAGTTTTGTGTTTATTATTTCAAAATGTTTCAGAAAATTTCAGGAAATTTATTAGAGAATTTTTTAAAAAGGGATAAATTCTTACGTGTAAGCATTTCTAAGTGATAACACATTCCTAATTAATAACAGATTCCTAAAAGAAATAAATTACACTTCTTACATAGATTATAATTAGAAATGAGTTGTTTTGATATTGGCGTCTTTTCGAATTAGTTCCCAATAATAAGACTTCCTCGGAAAGTTTTTTTTTTTTTTTTTTTTATATTTTTTTTAATTACATCAGTAATTTGTTTCAAATTGCAAAATTAACTTATTTTTTTCTACCGTTATAAAAAAAGTAATAATATCTGGAAATTTATAGATTCAGTTCTGATCAAACATTGTATTAGAGAGAGAGAAAAAAAGATTTTTGAATAGTTTTAAAAGCCTTTAAAGTTGGTTTAAGACTTTTGAATTACTGTGTACATAGTTGCGATACTAATTATAACACTTAATTGCATTGAAATAAAGTAGTACAATTATGTTTCTACGATTCATGAATTAATTTATTGCAGAAAATTTCAGAAAGACATTTCGATAGAAAAATTACCCCAACCGACAATTATCTCATCGAATCCAAGGATGAAGATCTAGGATTAGTCAAATCTGGATTCATTTATTAAAATGCAATCGGTCAAGTCATATCATGGTGGAAAACACATAAAAATCCGATTTCAGCGGTTGACTCGTAGGTATATCATTGTGCTTTCCTGCACTCAAAAGTATGAAAACATGGGGGATTCGGAGCAGAAAAACATAATGGTACTTTTGGATCAACCGATAAAATCGGGTTTTTATGTGTTTTCCACCAAGATATGACTTGGCAGACCAATTACATTTTAATATGCGTATCGAGATTTAACTAATCCTAGATTTTCATCCATGAACTCTGCGAGGTGATTGCCTGTGCGGCTGCTCCCAGTCTAATAAGCGTAAGATAAAGTTGAGACTACTGAAGTAGCTTTTTCTTAATCATTGAAAGTGCAGTATGCAATATTATGTATTAACTCTCTTTAGTTTTAACAATACGATTACGGAAAAAGCAAAACAATATTCATTTTTTACTCTGGGGTACTTTTAAACTATAATCAAGTGTTAAATAAAAATGTATTTGCTAAAAAAAAAAAAAAAAAAAAAAAAAAAAAAAAAAGAAGATTTATAATTTTTAAGTTTGGAAGGGTTTTGTATACTACTAAATGTGTAGAACTAAGGCGTGCAAGAAAGCAAAGGATACTACAAAAAATAAAGAAAATGAAACAACAAAATAGAAAGTAAACAAAATATTTTATTGTCACATGCAAGGTCTTGTAGCGAAACACAAAATGAGCACTTAATCATGCAAAAATAATCACAAACATGAAATATAATAACATAAATAATAATAACATAAGAAATAATATGCATGGACTATATATATATATATATTTACACGCAATACCTTTACAATATATTTGTGAAAGCACTTGGTTCCTGATAGTATTATATACAATATTGCAGGAAGTAAAACTTATAAAATTATTCCACTTCAAAAATTACTTAATATTTCAAATAAAAATCTCCATTAAATTAAATGCATTACTTAAAAAAAAAACAATATATCAAAGTACTTTACTTATTCATTCTTTTAATCGGAATATTCTAGACATAGTTGTAATAAAAATTATAGGCAATGCTTTATTTAAAATTACGCAGAAGTAATGTACATGGACAGTGATAAAGCTTAGAGAAAAAGTAGTTTTACAGTTCATGATCATTAAAACGTTGATGGTCAATGAACAAAATGTTAGAACATTTATAAATGTTCCTTATTTAAGGCAATATCAAATATAATAAAGGAAAACTAACAATTTTTACACTCTCTTAAAACGAAAGATTTGGCTTTTCAGGAAAGAGCTGTAATTTATTAGATCGTGAATAAGCTGTTTTTTTAAACATTTTACCCATCTTGATTTAAATTGCTTGTTTAAATTATTCATCTTAATTTAAATTTATTAAAACAACTCGTTTTCATTCGAGTTGTTTCAACTCTTTATCGAGAAGCTGACTTTCAAATCGTGAGAAGAGTGGATTTCGGTTCAACTTGAGTTATTTTGCGGCAGAGGATTTAAGAGAGCGCGTTAATTCATACGTCACTTATTACATTTTAGTCCAATTGTAAAAAATAATCAGTACTAACAAAACTAATCATATAACTACTACAGGAAAGAAAAAAAAAGAGCCATAGCATATGCTATAGCTCAAATGTAAAATATCCTAATAAAAATACATGGAAAATAATTTAGTAGTAAAGTTCTAAAATGGGTGACTTCAGATTCAAAATATTGTTTTGGAACAGTAGATATAAACTCTTATCTTATCGTATTTCCTCGTATCTATCGTATCGTATCGTATATATACATCTACGTGCAAAAAAAGTAAAGTTTTTATATCTGATTTGATTGTTTTCTATGATTCTTTAGACTAAATTTATGTATGAGAAACATAAATATAATAAAATAATATTTAATTTCTATGTCACTCGCAAATTTGAATGCTGTTGCTTTGAGCCTAGTGTGACTAGAAATAAAAGATTTTTAAACAAGCATTATTTAATGTGGCAATATTAATTTGTGATGACTGTGATAAAAAAATATCTAACTTTTGACAAACACTTCAAAGAAAAAACAACATAGATTCATCTTTGAACACAAAAAGTGAATAACATAAACGTAAAAAATGAAAAAGTAAATAAATCACCACCATCCTCAGCCAAAAACTTGTATCTCTTAAAATAGAGGCAGTATATGGTTTAAGGATGTTCTTAAATCAAAAATGGCAACTTTGTGACATAAGTTTTAATTCATTTTTATTCGGAAATGCACGAAACTTCCAGGTGTTGTTATTCAGAAACTATCTAATCACACTCATTTTTCTGTTTTTGTGCAAACGCAATACATACTTCAGAACAAGCCGTCAAAAATTATATTTTGAATTGCATTTTCTGAAGAAAGCAGAAAAACCAGTGAACGGAAAGTAGAAAATCAAGTGATCACGAGATCAAAATAGCTTATAACTCGGTAGGTAATTTAATTATCATAAAATGGAAAACAGAGTTCATTTTGAAAGTACTTTAATAGCCCGACCGCACAGTTTTATATCTTTCCGTTAAAAAATAAATTTCTTAATGTTGGCAAAACGTTTTGCTCTTATTGAGCAGAGCTGTTGTGAAAACACTCTTAAATACACTTTCAAAATATACTTTTCTCGTATAACAATGCGATACTTTCTAATGTATTCATGAACTCTTTTTAAACGCAAGTACATGGAAATTGCAGATCATATACAACTGATTTATTTTGTAATCGAATAAAAATTTTTCCGATAAATGTATTGCATCTTGAGTTGCAACAATTCTATTTGGATGACAGTCTTTTTAGGACTGCAGTGTCTTGAAACCTAGCTCAAAATGCTACATTTAAAACAATTTTCTCAGAGATGCTTTATTTTTAAAGGGAAAAAAGCGTTTTTTGATTTCTTAGTATCTGAAAAAGAACATTTGCGAATTTTATGTGTTTAGGCGTAAAATCGAATTTAGGGATTCTGTTGCAAAATAAACAATTCGGATTTCAAAAGAATTTTAAGATCATAATTTGTGAATAATTTCAGAATTTTCATGTGAGAGCTATTTTACTAATAAAGTAAGTAAGTTAAGCACAAATGTTCTCTATGAGAAAAATCGAAAAAAAAAAAAAAAAAAAAAGAAAGGGTTTGAGATACGCTGTTTCAGCATATAGGATGGTAGATGAATTATCACATGAATTTTTGGTAGACGTTCAAAGTAATATAATTGTTAACATACAATTGAAAACTACAAGTAATCAACTTCTAAATTAAAAAAAATATGCATCTAACAATTAGAAGAAAAGCAAGCCATGTTTTAAAAGTAAGCTATTTTCACAAATTTATTGATTTTCCTACAAAAAACTTCATAGCAAAGTATTAGGTTGAAATCAACTTATAAAATCATTGTAAAGTGATTTCATGCTAGATAAAAGCACTTGCAACTGAACATGACGATTTTTGCTGTCAAAAAGTGAGATCTTTATAACAGTAATGTTTCAAAATAATAAATATAATCAAATTTAAGTAAACTACGCATTATTAAATTGTGAAATACAACATTAACAATTTGATATAAAGTTCTTTGATCATTTAAAAAGTGAAATTAAACTTAATTAAAGAGTAAATTAATTCACTAAAACCTATCTAAATATGGAAATTATTTATTTTTCCAAGACGTTTTACGTCTAAGTCATAAAAAATCGTCATATGCGAAAAAGAGAAATAAATTCATACCAAACATATTTGTCATGAGTAGTGTCGCTTGTTAATAACTAGTTTTTGATAATACCAGAAAACCCTTACCAGATTTATAATAACACACCGGGATAGAATAAGTATTTAAAAAATAATAAACATATAAGCATCTTCATAGCATTCTTTTCCTACAGATCATAAAGCTGCGGAAAGAATGTCAATACCACCTATGCAGTAAGAGATAGAGCAGGAATAAGGTAAATTAGTGTTTCGATCAAATAGAAACCTTTGTAACTTTTGTTTATGAAATCTTGCTTACAAATACTGATCAAAATTCCAGTAAAATTTTTTATCAGAAACGAACCATACTTCTTCAAACAATTAATAATCCAAGAAGACTAAAATTTTCCTTTTTCCATTTATATTTGAGTTTGCATCACCGGCTACAAAGAAAACTCAAATAAATATTAAAGATATTTGCATGCTTGCAAAATATCTATTTTAAAATAACAAAACATAAAATTAAATTATCTATTAAAAATATATATATATAGGATGAAATATCTAATAATCAAATAGTTAAAATCACTAGTCAGTCTTCACACAAATATGAATTAATTGTTGAATACCAGCTATATTAATATATCTATGACTCTGATATCTGGTGCCTTATGAATGATGATCCCGTTGGGAAATTATATTTCATTTTAAACCGGGGGGGGGGGGGAGGGTAGGAGAGTCTGACTACAGGAGTACTTTTTTTTTTTATCGAAAAAGGAGTGATATGGTATAGGTGTAACCCGAATAGAATTTTAGGGTTAATAAATGCACTTTATTTTTTTCTGTATGGACCTAGAATTAATAAACGTATTTCCAAATTTCCTGTATGAAACAACTGTTCGAAGCCTTATGATCCGTAGGTAGACAATGAATAATGATTTTTTTTTACTTTGGTCAAAATCGATATGGGACACAGCGCTGCAGAGGAAGTTTGTGTCACCTGAAATTGGCTAGAATTTTTCTGGGCAGCCGAAGCAGATCACTACCCACCTGACTGAGGGGCCTGATCTTCTCATGAATTCCGAGGGCTGCCGTCGACGGTGATGGCGGGGGGAACTCTGGAGTTGGTGGTTGCTGCTGGTGAGCCGGACTAAGCGGGATCTGTACAGTCTGCCGTTTGGTCCGAAGATCCAGAGTCTTTGGTTTGGCTGGAGGTACAGGTTTGTCCGGTCGTGGGCCCCCCTCTCCAGTCAACCGCCTGCGATGACTGATGACCTTGGGACCCAGGAGGGGACCACTCGTGTTCACCACCTTCCCACTGGCCACCTCATCGTAGAGCGCACTGAAGGGAGATGCCTCCTTGCCGTTGGACAAGGGCTGCTGGTGAGTGAGCGTGTTCGAATCTGAGTTTGCAAAGCTGCTTGGTGGAGTTCTGGGCATGGCGATGTCTGACGGATCGTACATCATCTGGTTCTGCGATGTTGAGTCGTACGTCACACTGGATTGCCGTATGTGGTGCTGTGTTTTCCCGCTTGGTGATAGTGAGGTGATAGATTTTCGAGGCGGTTTAGCTGGAGGCTAAAAAAGAAGGAGAAATCTTTCATGAAACTTTAAAAATTCGTGGAACAACAATACAATAATAGAATTTATACATTTATGGCATTAACTGTCCACAAATGAGTTAACCACGCAATTGTTTCTGGCAATAATTAAGATTCCGTTCCTACATTTTTTTCATTTCTAGCTGCATAGAAATCCGTTCTATTGTATTTGCATTGCAGGTTAACCTTCAACTTTTTGATGAGAAAATTAATCTAATTTTCTTCTACTTTAAAAAAAATAATTATAATATTTGTTTCAGTCAATTTAATATTATTATATATAAGTGTACTTAAAATGTATTTTAATTCAAATTTACGAAAGTTATATTAGGCAAATTATGTGATTTTAATACAAGTACAGTAGAGTGCTTTTATAAACGAATGACGACATACAGGTAAGCAATAAACAAGAATTTGATTTTCGAGGGGATTTGAGATAAAAACAAATAATCTTGCTGTCATATCGTTCAAACTGACTGAGTGCAATATGTGTATGTCACCTCTTTCTTATAAAGCCAATTTACGGACTATAAAATGCTCCTCAGTGAGCGATTTCAATGACATTATTTTGCAAAAGCGGCAACATTACTGTAAACATTTAAAATTCACGATTCTTTTTAAATATGATGTAATTTTCATCCTGTAAAGCAATCCACTTTTAGAATCAAGGAGAAGAATACTAAAAGATGCTATAGGTAGTATGGAATGACATCGCATAGTGGAATTAACACACAAACTCAATACAAAGCAATGTTTTCATTCAAGAAACTTTGGAATTTAAATAGGACAACTAACGATTTTATTTTCTGGTTATTTAGTATCAGTTGAAGACGTGATACTGTCAAAACTTCTCGAACAAAATTTTTTTTTTTTTTTTTTTTTTTTTTTTTTTTTTTTTTTTTTTTAGGAGAGCGGGATTACAAAATGAATTTTTATAATAATTTGCTATTTATCGGTGATTTACATAGTTTCAAACAAATGGAAATATTACCAGAGGTTTCCAGCCAGGTGGCACTGATATTCTTGAAGGTGGACCCTGAGGATCTGTAAAAATAATAGAATTTTTAGAAAATCTCATTTTCTTTTTTCATTATGATAAATTATTACAAAACTTAACAATTTAATGCGAATGTATTCTTAATATGAATTTCTTTATAATCTGAAATTTTCTTTGATTTGAAAACAAACCTTTGTTTTCAAAAGCTGAGTAAAATTGTGTAATTGAGAAGTTATGTTAAGGTATTAAGAGGTTATATGTTAAGGTAGGCACCACAAAATCTAAGTTTTACATGAGTGGTAATAAATTTTTATGAAATTGGAAGAATGATTAATTGCAAAGTTAAAAAATACATTCAATTTCTGAAATGATGTCTTTATTGAAAGCGTACAAAGAACTCTGCATATTTTGTCTTCTGCTAATACATCACCAGCAAGGTAATAATTTTAACACATTTCAAGAACAGAATATTGTTATTAGATGATATTCTTGCAAACAAAATCATGACTGAAAAAAAGATATTACCAGTAGTAATTTTTCCAACTCATGGCAAATGTGTTCTGAACGGGACTCAAATCCAAGTTATTTGGCTTAATTGCCAATGTTCTTTTAATTGTGCTATTAATTGAGTGATTAATTGTGTGTATTTAATTGTGTGAAACGACATTTCAACCCAGACAACTATTTTTTGGTAATGATATCAGGTCTGTTACTGTAAACAGCTCGGCATAGTCAACCACACGTAAAGGAACTCTGATAAAATATGGATACGTAATTACATTTTTATTATCAAATAATCCAGAAAGTAAATTTCGTAAAGCAATTAAACAAAAGGAAACTTATTAGAAAAAATAATTTATTGCATAATGAAGTGCAATTGTTATGTTGTTTTTTAACATAATTACAATCGTTGCTGAAGCTTTTATCACAGGGTGGCACCAGCTTTTGTGTGCCCTTGCCACAGAAAGATGCTGCCTGTGATGCCAATTATTTAATAACAGTACTGAAAGAAATGAACGATAAATTTGATGAAAATATATTGACAGTGTTGTATTGATGAATATTCGGTTCTCCATACTCTTTTCTTCAACTTTTGTCAGCAAATCATTGCCAATCAGAGACTGCCGCATACTTCACTCTTCATCGTGAATGCTTTCACGTCCTGCATTGAAATTTCGCTACCATCTCCATACCATCGAATCACTCATCGCATTTTGTTCGTAAACTTCACAAATTCCGATTGGTTTTAGTGTTCCTAGCATTCAAACAGAGAGAAAACCATAACTAGCATGCGGCGGAAAATACATAAAAAAAATTAAATGCTTACATGCAGTCGACGCAGTACTCAGCTATCTAAAAATATTTTCACTTGTTTGCCATTGAGTCATAGAAGTGGATGCGCTTACGTGAAATCCCGGTTGCAGAGCTTCCTTGGCAAAAATTGAAAACGGTAGCTACTTTCTGAATTACCTGATATTTTAATAGAATTACAGGGATTGGTTAAAGACAGCTCAATTGGAAAGATTGTGAATTAAAGCTAAAGGTTCTGGGTTAGAGCGCACGCTGCACGCATTTTCACTCAGCTGAAAATATTATTAATAGTATGATTTTTTTGCCTATTAATATGATTGTGTTAAAATAATAAAAGTTAAAATATTTGATGTGAAGAAAGTTTCAGGATGAGATGCCCAGATGAAGTAATGCATTTAAAGAAAGTAACCCTTCAGTTCGTCAATGGTGATGTAGATTGTGGTGTTTTTCAACTAATAGTGAATAAATAACGTGTTGAACACCAGATCCTCAATAAAGAAGGAAAAATGTCTACCAGTGATACACGAGACAATATTTTCTGGTCCTAGCTTTTCCAGCATACAGCAATTATTCCTTGATACGTGGTCCTTGATACGTCACGAGGTGGACTGAAGGACTGAAGGTAATCAACGTCTAAATGACTTCCACTCCCACAAGAGAGGCATATTTTGATGGATGATCGGTTAATCATTCAAAACTCTTTATTTTGAAATTATATGCTGGAACTAGAACGGTTCAGGTGGTGTTAGGGCATATTTTCAAAGTATGGATTTAGTTTAAAACTGACATTACTGTATAAATGTAGTAAGTGAACAAAAAAAAAAAAAAAAAAAAAAAAAAAAAAAAAAAAAAAATCAGTCTTGTATTCTCTCCACAATTTTATTTTTCATTTTATAAACTGGAACGTCATGATTTAGTTTTAAACTGTTGGATATTTAAGTGTTTCTAAATTTCACCAACCTGGAGGAGAGAAAGTGTTGAGCCCGTGCGAGCTCTCTGTGGATGAAGTCATGACGTCCCTCTGTTCGTACATGGAGGCAGAGTACACGGAAGCAGCGTCAACGTCCTTCGGAAGGGGCGGAGTCTCGTATACCGATGGACTTCGGCTGCTCATAGATAAATGTTCTGAGCTAGAGCCCTGCGATTTCCGGAGGGTGTCGCTGGCCCTGAAAAAAAAACATATTTTATGAAATTTTAATGTTTTAAACCAGGATTAGAAATCAGCATTTGCAACTATAATTACTCGTCAAAAGCAACTACACTATTGCATTTGACGACAACAGAATTATACTTAGTCGCCACATTTGACGCCTAACTTTTTTTCATTTTATTTTTTATTTAACAAATACTGTTATTTCTACTTTGGCGTAAGTGGACCCCAATTGAAAGATTTCAATGCTGAAAAGGCCATTAATTTATGATACTCTGATGCTACTCATGGTCGAGTTAGAAGCCCTGATTTTAAAAACTAAATATCATGATTTTAATTTTTTAATTTAATTTCGTATTCTTTGTTCTTAATTTCAATTTTTGTATTCATATTAGCTTTATAAAAAGAATTAGTTAAACACTTTTCTAGAATCCATATATAGTAGTTTAGTCAGGTTTTATAGTTTTATAAAAAAACAGTCTTTATTTTGTTTTAGTGACTAAGGCAGAAATAAAGTGTTTAATATATATATATACACACACACCTTGCTTTTAGCAGATAAAACAAGAAACAATATTATTATTAACATGGTTGCAAAAAGAAATAAGAAAATATGGCATAACATGCAATTGAAACCATAAAATGCAATTTAGCACGTAGAAAAAAAAATGTTGTTGTCATTTGACGCCTTATTTAAAATTCCCAATGTCTAACCCTGTTTTAACATCCCTGTTAAACATACTGGAACGTTTCTGGTAAATAATCGGTGGATGGTTGTACAAATACAATTTCTTGATTTCTCTTGATTTGTTGTTATTCTGAAAAATTCTTCAGGAAAGTTTACAATAGCAGTATGTGAATCGAACTTTCTAGGACATTTATAACATTTTCAAACACCTTCTTTCATTGATTTTTCATTAACTACCCATTGTTTCTCACAAAAGTTCTTTTCACCTCTGACGTTATTCGATGATTCGTTTCGAAGAAGTGGTCGGAACGACTTCACACAGAAATCATCAGATGAAATTATCAGAGTTGCTATGCCACATACATGAAAAAAAAAATGTCGCAATCACTATAGAATGAATAATAGTTAGTCATTTTCTGAACTTTTACATAAAAGTTTACAGTAAAACGATAGTTATCGTTTAAAATTATTGGCTTTTTAACACTCCCAATTCAAATTTAAAAATAAACAAGAAAGTGAAATATTACATAAAATGTGCTAGGTATAAAAATGCAGATAAAATGAATCAATCATTTTATATGGATGACATTATACTGCTATTGGGGTAGCTGAGGGATTAAAACACGACACCTGCTAATCGCTTGAAAGTGTAGATGGGGATGCGAGTTCGACTCCTTCTGCCTCTATTGCACACATTTTGTGGATGCTTCCGGTTTTAATTCTCTGGTATTGAAAATTTTCTTGTGTCTATCTCATATATGTACATTGACGGTGACTTATATGCGAACTCCAGATGACAAACACAAAAGTCAGATGCATATGTTCAATAAATAAATAAATAAATACTGCTGTCCTAAGAGCAGGTGGCGTCTGTGGCTTTGGCGTAACTAAGTTTGCGTAACTAAGATGACATGCGTAAACTAAGTTTGAACATCGACATGGATTTTTGCATCGTATTATTCAACAGAAACATTTTACAAAACTTTTAAAAATAGTCCCATTTTTACTTGATTTACACTTGTACGCCAGTGTAATGAACAGTTACTAGTAAAAAACATTGCCTTGTAATTCAGGTTTTAAAATATCCGAAATGATTTCAGTCAAAATTTCATTAACTAAACAAGTAAGAAAAATCATGCGTTAAACAGATTATGAAACACTTTCCAACACTTCCTGAAATCTTTAACAAAATTTCGTCATCCAGGGAAATAAGGTGTTACTGTTCATAATCAACTATGTATTCCAATACTTTTGAACAGCCCTGTATTTAATTCGTCGGTTGATATATGTACTATATACTGGGGAAATTTAGTTTAGCAAGAAAACACCTATCTGGATGAAATTTTTATTTTAGCAATTTGTACTAATAGATGGAAACATATTTCAATACTTTTGTTCAACACTGTAATTTACCAAGTACCTTTATTACACGAAAGTATTTCACTAAAATTTCGTTCAAACAACAATACTCTTTAAACTACTTATATCGAATTTCCAGAAATTATCATCCATAGACGATCATCTATCCAGTTCTTTGCGTGAGCCTGTATACCATTTTATCTATATTCTAGAAAAATATCATAGTAAATTGAATGCAGTTCAACATAAAAATGCATAATTCACTTAAAAACCATCTTTAAGTAAATTACGCTCATATTCAGTAACCTTTCCAAGATCTTTTATGTAACCCTGTATATATAAATTGTGTTACTATTAGAGTTTATATACATGATATAATATGCATACATTTAGTAAATCTTAAAAGCGCATATCATAATTAAAAATGCATTTCATCCATCGAACAGTCACCATCCATAATGTACAGTATTTCGGATAGAATATATTATTTGAGATGTTTTGTATGTCCCTGTAAATGCTATGTAATTCGTATTATGTGTGAAGTAACTCAAATTAAGTCTCAGCGACATATATCAGCTTGATTACAGATGAAACCGTTTACTATCATAAAAATATGTCGCAAACAATTTCTTCCTTTATTATTATGCATTAGAATTCTTTTGTGTGGCCCTGTAAATGAATAATAACTATTTTTTAACTGCATGCATTACAGAATTCATATTTTAGTGCATTCCGTAGATGCATATAAATATGAGTATGTTTGACCGGGAGTAACATCTTTAAAATTCATTTGAAACGATTATTCCCCATAGGCCCTAATGTAAAGGAAAACTTTTGACGGTCCCTGTAAATAAACTAATGGTGGTAGAAACTTCATTTTCAACAGGGTTCGTGGTAGGGTAAACTTCAATAATTTCAAAAATTTCATGGCAATCCGAGTACATTTACGAAAGTGAGAACGCGGACAGACAAACCGAATGCATAAACACTTTTCAACTTTGTTGGAAAGCGTTAAAAAGAATGGTGTGCAATTTGGGAGAGTGCCATGATCTCGGATTAGAAAAGTCTGTTACGTTAATGATAAAATCATCAGGATGATAATTACATCAAGTTAATATTCATTGACTTGTTTTACTCGCCTAACCAAACCCACCCAAGTAAGTATCACAAAGTTTTGTAATGTGGACTGTCACAGTTTGTACAAAAAATTCAATCTGTGAAAATGTCTGGTGTTTATGTAGTCACTCTATTATGTATAAAGACAATGTAGCAGTTAATCCTTCTTCAGTCCACGTTACAAAAAAATTTATTCGTTGGGGTACCCTTATACCCTAGTGGAGCACTTATTAGTAAAAATAAACGGATAGAATACTGTTAAAAATCTGCAACATTTGTTACATAATCACTCTATCACTTTCATAGAATATCTCTATTCTGACCAATGAGAATGCTCCAGATCGTAGTAATCGTTTTCTATAAAAGTGGAGGAGTGACTAAACAACAAAAATTGCAGATTTTTTAACTGAGGAACGCGATATATTAGTGTTAAATCTGCTAAAAAGTACATCCGGATCTTTTCTCAGACTATATCACAAATATTTTCATGCATTAGAATTATGGAGCCGTAAAGCGAATTCATCTTACGTGGACGACCTCTTGCTGCTGTTGTAGGAGCAGATGGTGTCTGTGGCCTCGGACATGGGTGAGCCGCTCCTGACCATGGGCACGAGCGTTCTCTCGGGTGTAGGAACAAAAGTGGAGACTGAACTGAAACTGGACGGCGGGGAAGTCGAGTAAGGGGACTTGCTGCTGAGCTCTTCCACCTTGCCCACCGCCGTCGTGTGTTCTGAAAAAGAGAATTTTTGAAATTAAATTTTAATTTCAGATGTAAGCATTTGTACAGGGTGTCCATAGTTGAACGACTATTTTAAAGTTGTTCGAAGGCGAAAATATTGCTTGGAAAATTGTGAAATATTGTGAAAGACATATTGAAGGTATGGGATGAATGAAATTTTTATATCGTTGACGCATGCGCAGTGAAAAATTATTTAGTAAACCTACTCATTTTTCACAAAATTTTTATTATTTTTTAATTCTGATGAAAGGGTATTGTGTGCAATATTATTAGTCATATTTTCAGAAAAAAATGTTACTTTATATTAAGAACTCTGCAAATTATAAGCAAAAATCTCGGAAAATTTTGGGACTGTTTTTATAAAAACTTTAATTTTTCTACGTGTATGCATGCTATCGACATAAAAACGAACACAGTTTCTTACAATAAGCCTCTTAATCATAATCTACAGTTTGAGCGCTTTTGCTATACATTAGTTTTGACAGCGTTATCCAAAATATATTCATTTTTTTAAAAATTTGTTGACGGTCCCCTATAAAGTTTCGGGGGGAAAAATCTTTACAGAAATATATGACTTGTACTATTATATTTATACACTAAGAGTTTCAGAATAATTCCTCATGTATTTTTTTAGATATTTAACAAAATGTCTAAAATTGCAAGTGGACGGTCATCAATGGCCATGTAGTGTATATGATGTCTCTGTTTAGACTTAGTTCACTATGGGAGTGAATAAAACAGATTTTATGCATCTTTTAACAAATCTTTTTTTTTTTTTTTTTTTTTTTTTTTTTTTTTGCAAATTGTATTTGATTAATTATCATTGTGATTACATAAAATCTTTTTTGCTCCTTTTATTTAAGATTTTTTAGCGTATAATGAAATATCTTTTCTGTGGTTGCTTGGATTTTTTTTTTCCATACAAGTGATGTGAATTTGCTTTTTCAACATATTTTTAACATTAATTTTATTTTTTGATACTAGATTATTATAAATATATTTATTGTATAAAACTATAATAAAGAAAGAATACATCAATATGATATATAATATGTTATATAAGATTATTTGTGGTATGAGAACATAAAATGCACTTTGATGTAAAAATTGAAAACTGACCTCTAATTATCCTAGATATTTGTTTTGAAATGGCGGTGTTTAGGTCTTCTAATAAATCGAACACCGTTCTTTTTTGGCCGTTTTCTAAATTTACATCTATACCTACAAGAAATAGAAAAAAATGTATATAGTGCTGTGTAAAATAATGGTTAAATTAATAAAAATTCGTTTACGCACAAAATTAAAATAAATTCGAAATATTAGAATGTAATGCAGACAATGATAATGTATTTAATGAAATATTAATATTTCTCGCCATTTCATAGAAAAAAAATAATAGAGAATGTGAAAACTATAAAGATTTTTCTAAAAAACTAAGTAGTCTGACTTTTATTCGATCCAGATATTGGATATAAACGGTATTCATCTAAGGTCCTTTCTTATTTTGCTTAAGGGTGTTCTTAAATCAAAAAGGGCAACTTTGTGACACATGCATTAATTTATTTTTGTTCGGAAATGCATGAAAATAGCAGGTGTTATTAATCAGAAACTGTCCAATTGCACTCAATTATCTGTTTTTTAAAAAACACAATACATTTTTCATAATAAGCCTTCAAAGTTACACTTTTGAGCACATTTCTCGACGAAAGCAGAAAAACCGATCGAAAAGCAAGAGGAAAACGGGTGATTATGTCATCGAAATAGCTTAGAACTAGATAGGTAATTTAATTATCATAAAATGGAAAAATAAGTTCGATTCGAAATCCCTTCCATAGTCAGGCATTCCAATTTTATAACTTTCTGTTAAAAAATGAATTTGTAAATGTGTCAAAACGTTTTGCGCTTGTTGAACGAAGCAGTTAAGAACACCCTTAATGGCAAATTTGTATTAAACCATCTAATTGTGAATCTTTATAACTTTGAAAAGCTCTTTTTATATATGTACTTTTTTATTTACATTATGTGAAAACTCCCACTGTAAATTATATTAATAGATACGTATTTTGTGAAACTTATACAATACCCAATTACATTTTTTTTTAATTATTCGAGCTACGTGTTTTCCAACAATTTTAACTAAAAGTTCTGAAAACAAAAATCTGACAGAAAGTTTTTCTCATTGTTTTGCGAATCATTGCTTATATTTGAAAGCAATATTTACAAGTGTAAACGATTTAAGAATGATACTTGCAATGAAATAGCTATAATGAAAACAAAACAATGCAAAAGTTGTTTTTTCTAAATTATTTTTGTTATTTTCGCATGAAAAAAAAAAGTATAAATGAATAACACTTACCATAGTCCAATAATAATTTTACAACTTCAACTTTACCATAAAGAGCTGCCTCGTGAAGAGAACTACCACTTTCAACCTAGAAACAAATAAATAGGCAATATTAGATTCTTAGAAAGTGTCATTCTTTTTTCACATTTAAAAAATTAATTCAACTTTATTATTTAATCATCCCTTTCGTTTAACGATAGTATTATAGAAAAAAATTTTAAGGCGTAATTTAATTCCATAACACATTTTAAATTTATTTATGATATATACGAAAGTAATTAAATAGTTATTATATTACATAATTTGGCCATACAATAAAAATAATGCATATTTTTACATTAAACTGTTACATGATAAATTTCAAATGCATTCAAGAGCCAAAACATTATGACCACCTACCTAATAACATTTTAGCCCACCTTTGACCGACAAAATAGCTTCAAACGGCTTGGCATGGATGTTACAAGTACCTGGTAGATAATCGGAGATAAATTGTATTAGTTATATAAGGGTGTATTCGAAAAAACGCTTTTCCACCTTCAACAGCTCAAATTTTTCCGATACAATTTCAGGCAAATTTTACAAAGTAGAAACATGAAACTTGCTGAGGGGAATCTTGAAGGAACGTATGAGGTGTCGTGGGATGTCTTTTTACGCTCAATTAATTAGAATTCGAGTTATAAACAATTACCTTATCAGTATGACCCTTTTTTTCGTTGCCAAATCTCCCGCTAGGGAAAAATCGGTTCGAAATGCCGTTTTTGATTGCTTTTTTTTTGCAATATTTTCTGTATTTATCAAAGAAACGATTGTCACGGCACCTTGTGTACTTTCCAAATTAGAGATTTTGAAAGTTTGGTGTATTTGAGAGTAAAAGTGAATTCAAAAATAAATCGGAAAATAAGCAGTTTGAATCGAAATACACCCTTATTCACGCATATCCGGAATATTCCAAAATGCTTGTTTTTGAGCTCTGGACTGCAGTTGAATGACACTCGAAATGTGCTCTGTCGGATTAAGATACGTCGAGCTAGGCGATTAAGACGTTAACTAGAATTCAATATTACTTTCCTGGAATCACTCGAGCACAATTCGAATCATATTACGAGGAGAGCTGTTTTACACGAAGACACCATTTGAAATATCCGAAGACAGATACCATGTAAGGATGCAAATGATCGACAATAATATTAATATATAGTCTGTGGTGTTCGTTGTATTTTCTACAACAACCACAGGACCCAAAACGACCATGATAACGTTCAATAAAACTTAATATCGTCACAACAGGCCTGTGTATGAACTGTTATATGAGGGGGAGCAACAGTTCTCATAGAAGACGTCATATCCAAACGCGACCGTTGACGTGTTGAAGATAAATCGTGTTTCATCCGATGAGGCAACTCTCGCCCTTATGTTCCATAGTCCAGTCATGGTGTTCACTACTGCATGAGTATTTTGCGATGATGTTTGATCAAGTTGGGGAGTCTGCGACATCGCCTTTACTTGATAACGCCTGGACGTTCAAGCGATGGCTTCTACTAATGGCTTCACCGCCATTTATCTACTTTGTACCAGTACTAACAACGACATGTCCTGAACTCATGAGACGCGCAGATTCGAAGTTTCACATTCTGAGTCGTCGGACGACTGAAATATTCTCAAAGTAGCTTAAATGAGCAGCTTTTACTCTCAGAAGCAAATGTAAGTGCAAAAATGATTCATGAAACTCCCTAGCAGCATTTAAGTACCTTACCCATCAGATTGTATGCCTCCCATGTCATTCAGGCAAATTCATTGCAAAATGTAAGAGTGGTCATAATGTTTTGGCACTTGAGTATATATGACTTAATACTTTATTCTTAAATTCTCAAATGTTTCAGAATGGCAAGAATCGCATGATAGGTAACGCAAGAAAGCAAAGAGCCAACCGCTATCGGTACTTTCTTTTGTACCCATGGGAAGTTTCATGAAGAGAAGTATATGCAACTATGGAGCGACAATGCAGCTAAAATAATGGGCGTGTATAATCATATATGAATTTGACGGGCCCGTTTTCATCCAAGGACCTGGTAGAACAGTATTTCTTATCGTACCGCTTTCCACGCTCCGGACATAATGTAATGCGACAACATGAGAATTTTGCAAGTTTAAAGTGTAATGGTAGTTGAAGAGATATAAAAATGCATTTCTCTGTAGAAATTAGAGGAGCATTTCATATTCAACATTATAGATGTTTTGAAAAATCTTCATTGCTAACAGTCAACCATTACGAAGGATATCATTGTAGTTAACTAAATATCCGAGTCATTTTTTTTATCTAGAACTGTACAAAATTGTCACCATTAATAGATAAAAAACACGATATAAAAACACATCTACACTCAAAGGTGGAAGAGACACTTGAGATTAGTCCACGAAGATGATGCAGTGAAATTTAGCGAGAATTGCCAATCACAAGTTTTGCACTTCTAACTATACTTATAATATCCTTCATAATTAGATAAAAATATAACCAACTTGTCAAAATTTTGCTTGATCCGCGTTTTTTTTTGCACCAATATTTTGTTAGAGAAAATGTTATTTCATTTAATCGGAATATTTTTGCGATTTAAGAGAACAAGATTTTCTCTAAGAAAATACTGGTGTGCAAAAACGCGGAAATCTCATCCCTAGACAGGTCCTAAACATTCATTCGACATCATTAATTTTCGATTTTTTAATGACGAAATGTAGATCAAAAGTTTCCATTTAAAGTTGCACAATTTCTTCAAAAGATTATATTTCGAAAGAGAACAAAAACATCTTTAAAGGGAGCATCCGATCCGGATGATGCAAGAAATTTTGTTGAGGCTAATAACATAGATATAAGGCATAATTCATCAAAGGTTTAACCGCCTTTACTTAGCACAATGAAGTAATTTCTTATGGGGGCCGAACGCATTCAGCATGGTGTTGTAAAATGTGTTAACACGATGTTTTAAGTTTTACCTGAATACAAATAAACGTTACTTACTGCTGAATTGTCGGCTTTTAATTCTTGCAAAGCCCTCAATTTTCAAATATTTTAATCAAACTTTTCATTGCATTTTAACTCAGGCATAAAAGTGAGAAAAGAGAAAAAAGTTGCAAAATTCCTTCATCTACATAGCGGCGCCAAACCCTTATAAATTTAAGTGTCATTTTCACAGATACTTATACAATGAAATTGAAATATAACTGATGTATCTTTGCTATTTTTATTTATTTATTTTTAAAACTTAGAAAGCATTAACAATGCTAAAGTTTAAATCCAAATACAACTGATCAACTTATGTAAAGTGCAGTCATTAATTTTCTAAAACAAATATTATCCTAAATGGCTTAACTGTTTTTATTGAAAAAAGGGGGGGGGGATTTAAGTCTCCCTGCTAAAATGATCGTTGCTTCAGAAATACAGCTTGAAAAAAGTTATCACAGAAATTATCCAAAAATGTTGCACAAATAGTACAAAATATTCAGAATATTTTGTACTATTTACACAACACGTCAAAGAAAGTTTCTTTTTGGAATAAAATATCTATTCCAAAAAGAACTTTTTTTTCACTTTAAATTTTCAAAGTCTATTTTTTTTTCATTCTTTAAAAGACACTTTGAACAACTGCATTTACTCGACTTTCAGATGATATAACCACATCTTCCATTTTATGTTTCTTTCGCAAAACAATTGAAGAATCTAAGGATTTAAATACACAAAATGTCCGATTACTTAATTTTCCACCCCCCCCCCCTCTATTATCCTACCAAAAATTTCTTTGCATTTTTGCATCAATCCAGAGAATGTCCAAGATTGCTTTAAAAAAGGTGGAATTCCTCCTTTAGGAGGAACTCTTTCATGCCTGTTAACTATCTTTGCTACAAAAAGTTGTCCATAAACCTTATCACACTACACCGTTCTTATTTATATGAATTTTTCAAATGTTAACAAATTTATAAAGTTAGCATAGGTTATAAATGTAAAAAAATTTATAGCCTATTAATTTTTTTAAAAAACTTACTACATAGTTGACGTCAAACCCTCCGTCTAGTAGCACCTTGGCAACGTTCCGGTGTCCGTTTCTCGCCGCCAGGTGAAGAGGTGAGTGTCGAGTGGTGACGTTCCTGAGCAATGAAGGATCTGTGTCCACTAGTAGCTGAACAGTCTCGAGCCGGCCGTACTGTGCAGCTAGGTCCAGTGGAGATTCGTCCTTCAGATTGCGAACGGTGGGATCCGCCTCGTGCTAATAAAGCCGAAATAATAATTATTATATTTACTACTATTTATATCAATAATACAAAGATATATAATTCATACAATTATGCGTGCTTAATTTAAGTAGGTAAATCAAAAAGTATAATTCACTCAATGAGTAAAAAATACATAATATAACTTCAGTAAGACGTATAGCTATTTGGCTTGTTCCTACGTATGTTTATGATGAAACGTTCGTGAAGTCTCGTTAACTAGATTCTTGCCCTAAATTGGAGTTTCCAAAAACTGTGCGATTTATATATTATAGGGATTCAAGCGTTCCACCACAAATGGCTGATTTTAACCACTAAATTTTAATAGTATTCTTTTCCTGATTAAATTTCAGAAATTCTTTCATTAAATAAGGAGAAGAATACCGTAAATATTTAGTGATAAAAATCAAACATTTGTAGCGCAACGCTTGCATCCTTGTGTTAACGCTTAAACTACACAGACTTCCTCATAAAACTGAATAATATGCATGGAATAGCTAATCAAATACCGGATTATAGTTTAACAACCCTTTCGGGGCGAGAATCTTTTAGAAATTTTTTAATCTTTTATCACCATTTTTTTCATAACAGATATTTTTTACCTAATTGAATCGGTAAAATGCTCCAATTAAATAAGCCAAAATTTACATTAAAATTTTACTGATTAGAATAATCACGGATCCTGAACACCTTATACACGACCGATAACTCGTCCCCATGGGGTTAAATGCCGTTCTCAAGATATTCGCCAGTCAGATCTATGCTTCAGTTTTGAAGCTTTTTTCACCCAGGAGAATGCCAAAAAACGATATTGTACGGTCACCATAAAAAAAAGTTTACTTTACGACTAAATTCTTTGCACTTTCAATGTTTAAATACTCAAAAAGCTACGGTTCTTTGAATTTAGAATCCAACTAACAAACTGTTATGAATTACTCGCCAAACATATAGATATTCACAACACGAACAACTACACATCTTAGCTAAGCTCCATAATGTATTCTTTGTACTAGCCAGACGAATTTGCTCTCATTGCAATATGTAGCGAATTAGCGTCAGGAGTAACTTACTTTTTCATTCAGCTATGTTTCCCTAAGTTTGGCTTTTTCTAGATGGAGCAAAAATACATGCTGTTCCTCATTGCTCCATTTAGGTGTCCCAAAATGCATAATTTGGTATGTAAATAATGACGTATACACAAGATGAATGAAATAGGAATTCAATTAATAAAAAAGCCATCTGCTTTTCATTTTAATTTGAGAATCAAAGTACAATACTATACATATATATTTTTTTCAATCAGATTTTGCTTTTCTCTAAAATTAATCGTGAATGATAGAGTAGCTATTTTTTCCTTTGGCGAAAAATATTTTAAACAAATATTATAAGATACTTCAATAAGGGATATCCTTAATTAGAATGGATATTTATTTGTATTACTATATATATATATATAAAAAAAAAAAAAAAAAAAAAAAAAAAAAAAACATTAAATTTTGTTACAAAAAGGCTAAAAGCAAGTTGTCAAAAGATGCTTTTTAGGTGCGTTCGTAATTATATAATACGTAGCACCTATAGTGGTCGTTCAATCCGTCCGTCTGTCCGCATATAACAACGCAAAAACTACGCAACCGAATCGTTTGAAATTTAAAATACATAATTATTACATAATTTTGTCGAGTCATTTCAAATTTTATGAAAATCGGTTGCATAGATCAATTACAGGGGCAATCAAAAGTATTCCATTCCATTACGATCAATGGGGAAAAAAGTTTCAAATGCATTTTAATCGTTTGAAATTTAAAATACGCAATAATTACATAATTCTGTCGAGTTATTTCAAACATTTTGATAATCGTGTGCATAGATCAATTACAGGCGCAATCAAAAGTATTCAATTACATTATGGTCAATGGGGAAAAAGTTTCAAATATATTCTATACGTTTGAAATTTAAAATACATAATTATTACATAATTTTGTCGAGTTATTTCAAACTTTATGAAAATCGGATGCATAGATCAATTACAGGGACAATCAAAAGTATTCCGTTACATTAAGGTCAATGGGAAAAATGTTTCAAATGCATTTTAATCGTGTTACACTCATACGAACTTAATAAAATTTATACGCAACTATAAAGTACATATTATAATATACATCATACATAATTTGTGGTGCAAAGAACATTTGTTATTGATTTACAAGGCCACACAAAAGTATTTCATTATATAATGGTATAGGGAGAACATTGTTTGATGAGCGTTTTAATTGTAATTCACTATTTACAATTTTATGAGATTGACATATGAAAGTAATATTTTTAAAACTTCGTTATCGTACGAACGCACCTAATTTGCTACGCTTCACGTGCAAATTTCCAACTTGTTTAAAAAGGCATCTGTAACAAATAAGTATAACCCTGAAACACAGCCTATGAATGGGATGTCAGTGAGACATGACAAATCGTCATAACTGTTACAGTCATTACGATTAACTAAAATGTGATACTATTTATTCTGCTCATTATTACTCTGATGTGACCGCCACGGTGATTATTGCCTTGTGACGATGCCGCCTGTAGATCAAGCCATCAGGGATTTTTAAGTATCGCTAAACAATTCAGAAAAGTACATACTTATAAAATGTATATCATCCTTTACTGATACGGAAACGAAGCAAGGTCAGTGGACTTTTCTCACTTAAAAAAAAAAAAAAATCTGTTTCGTGGAAGCTATCATCACAATTATTCATTTTAGTTATTTTGCAAGCCTAATTAAAACAGAGGAACGAGTTGAATAGTCACCTTGTTATACTGATGTGCACATGAGCGAAACGACTGAAATGAGCTTCTGCGGTTGTTCAGTTGACCGATCAAGTGAAAACTAACCAGGTGAATTAGCCAGTAAGGTACTTCTGTTGTTTATATTTTTAAACGCTTTAATTGCACTCAACTTTATTTTTTTATATGTAAAGATGGGATATTGTAATCCAGCGATTCCATATCTTTATTGGTACGCGACCCATCTTTAAGAAAACAAAAGTTTCGCGACCTATCTAGTAATATGAGAATGTATTTAATATCAGTATGCACAATATTATATGACCTTTATAAGTTATTGGCTATCTTAATCCACGAAAAAGGCAAATATTCGCACAAAGGATGCGCTATCAAAAAAAATCAAGAATATTTAATCCCGTTGTTTGTAAGTGTAATAATAATTAAAACAATACACCAATTGCAAAGATAATGAAAAATACGTTTAATTATTATCAAAGCACACCTTTACAAATGGTGACATTTCTGACATTGGTTTTAGCGACGAGAATATCTACATCAGGATTAAAACTAGCTAAGTCAACCAGTAATCTTAACACTAGAACCGCGGCGACGGCTCATTTTGACCCGTATTATATGGAGAGATATCGATTCGAACCAGAAAACGCTTAATAAAATAATCTAAATATATGCTGAGCAAGAATATTTCCAATAAATAACTTAAACAGTCTTAAATGAAAATTCCGGTGCGAAATATTTTTATAAAACTTGAATGAATTTTCCCGCGGTTCTAGTGTTAAATCACTTTCTACATGCAATTTATTTCTGCACTTGTTTTTCTAAAACAGTAAAAAAGAAAAAAAAACACGCGCACACAAATGCCGTGCTGAAGAAGAACATCAAGAACCTCAAAGATGATTTAATTAATTCTGGTGATTGTGCTAGTATATTCATCCATAGGGAAATTAAGGAAACTGCCTTCAAAGAGGAATCGCAAGATTGGTCAATTAAGGAGATTTCTTAAAATTTTGAAAGAATTGGGCTTTTTAAAGTTTTTTCTTCAAAAGTATTTCTAATCCATTAGCTCGAGTGTGGGGGTCCAGAGTTGCCATAGTGACTGCTGCCATATCTCTGAAGGCCATAACATAACACCGACTAACTATTTAAAAAAGAACTATTTTCTGACGAAGATTAAGTTAAGACTAATAGCTTTTATGATTATTGCAGTTGTAAAATATTATATTTGTTATATATATTTTTTAAATAGGTGTAATAAAATGTAATATTTTTGTGACAAATCGCGATTATCTTGCGACCCATAGGTTGGCAAACGCTGTTGTAATCGATTTTAACAATCTTTTGTTGCACAGAATTTGGTTTGTAAAGGTTGAATATTGCAATCGAGTTGTAATAATATTGCAATCGAGTTGTAATAATCTTTTCCTGATATGCTAGAACGATATAAATTACAGTGCCTTCTAGATCACAATACAATATTTTAATATTGTTGAAAATATAATATTGTTCAGTCATTATAAAACAATTGAATTTAAAGGCATTTTTTGTTAACACGACACACGATGCATAGCCAAATTATCTCTGTAACTAATATAATTGTATACAAGTTGAAACAACAATGAATTTAATGATACGCCAGTAAACGATCGCCAAAACAAGCCAAATGGCTGTAAAAGTGCAACAATGAAACATTTTAAAAGTTAAAGCATTTAAAGCTTTTAAAAATGAAACCTGAATGTTTTTTTTTTAACTATTTTTATTTTTTTACACGTATGGTGTAAAACCAGGACTTGCATTAAGCATTTAATATCCTAGCATTCAGAGAAAAATGTTAGTTGTTCTCAAAGTTCATAGACAGAAACTACCCTGTTCCCCTGATGCATTACTACTGCTCAATATAAATGGAATCTTGGACAAAGGTCGTGAAAACAAGCTTTTTTTTTTTACTGCCAAAAGTTTAAAATCAGTGACAGAAAACTTTATATTTAGTAATTAAGATATTATCAAATTTCATATGCGTTCGAGATGCTTATAAAACGCATTGGCCATCTATTGTTTTCATCGGTGCCATCTAATTTCATACATGTGTTTTAGTGACCGCGGCATAATCAAATTTTATATGCTTTTGACATTCTTGTACAACGAGATTGCTGCGTAGAGGGGTTTTAGTTTTGTTTGTTTTCATAGGCGCAAAGCTCATATACGTTTCAAAGACCGGGGCATTACGGAATTTCAGGTAATTTTGGGATTTTTGTACACAATTGTGATCTGATTCTGTGTGATGCATTTGCTGCATCATGTGATTTTATTGCTTGTGTTCATATGTGCAAAGAGCACATACATGCTTTATGGTGAACGCTGCATTTTAAAATTTCCCTTACTTTTGAAATAGCCGTGCAATGAGTTTTCTATATTCTATAGGTTTTATTTTAATATAAAAAACGGGTGCGAACTTGTGAAGTAAGCAGAAAAAACACAAAATGTATGTACAGACATGAAAAAGAAGCATTTATTTATTTTTATTACTAGTTTATTATCAGTGAGTATCTTTTTTTTTTTTTTAATCATATTTTGATTTGAGAAATACATGTGGCTAGGTTAAAATTGCCGTAAGGTAAAAGAAACGTTTTTCATTACTTCTTTCTTCTCTGCTTGACAAATCTGAGAAAATCCGATTTCACATACACAATTCGTCAACAATTCACCATTTTGCGGAAAAAATGGGACTTTTAAAGATTTTTAATTAATATAACTAATTACCGTCCGAACACTACTTCCCACTGTTACTTGCAGTTTTTATGTATAATTCGGTAAATTGGACATAAACACATAATCCTTCACATAGCTAAACATGGAGAAAAACTAGTCGTTGGGAGCCATCGTGATACTTACCCATCATGGATATGAATAATATAATATATGAACATAAAACATGTGTAAATTACTTATAAAATGCATTGCAATTCCAAAATAAAATTTAAACGTATATTTAAATTTTTTATGCTCAGTTAATAAATTGCTGATGAACCAATTTTGACAAATTATATAAAACGACAAACTACTCAAGTTGTACCGAATTGCGTAAAAGAAACATCCTTATAGCTCCAAAAATAATAATCATATTAACTAACAGTCTATTAACATATTAACTGCGTCTAATTAAGCACCTCATTTCCAGTTAAAATAGATTTTTGAATTGAAATTTGAATGAAATTTGAATGGTCATGAAGAATTGAAGAATGTGGAAAACAGGATTACAAATATCTCAACAACTAATAATCCGATCAACTTTTGTTTTTTATGCAAAATTTGTGTTATTTTATTGCTTTTTACATTCATTTCTTAAAATAAAAATATTCGAAAATTTTTATATACCTTTCATCAGAACGAATTTTTCGAGAGTCCAAAAAAAGTAGTTCCAGATCATCGAAGTTATTGAAATTAAATAGGCTTCATCCCATTCTTGTATTTAGAAAATTTCAAGTCTGTATCTCAATTTGTTCGGGAAATAGAGCGTTTACAGGCAGACGCAGACGGCAATTTTCTTTTTCTAAAAATATCTTTTTCGGAACCTCTAGTATCTGAAACGTGTAAATCTTTTATTTTTTTTCTTTCGATTTTTAAAACGATTACAAACATACCCTATACTATGGCGGGTAAGTAATAAATAAATAAAACAGATCATGCAGTTTATAACAGTATCGATGATCAAAATATCCAACATGATCTATTCTTCACCTTTGAATTTTTTTGTTGAATAATTCTTGAAAAATTGAAAGGGATAAATCTGTAATAAAACGGTAATGAAATTCATTTGCAATAAATACGGCACAAAATTCCTTTTAGTACATATTTCGAACAATTGGTGCATCCAGTGAAAGGTTATTGATAGCATTGTTTTCTTACAGAAATCATCGCTTTAATTTAATGTGGGCCGTTGTCCTGGACATGAAAATGGGTAAATGGAAAACAATGATTTAAAGAAAAAGAGAAACTAAAGAAAAGAGTTATGTTCATTTATGACATGGATGTAGTCAAGGGTATACGCCGTATACGCTCTGGATATTTTTAAGGAACACCGTATACCATCTGCCTTGAACGTATACCCCTGCTTAGGGCGTATACCTTCTGTTTGTTTTACGACTACACAGCTGCTTAAGATTCAAACTTTTCACACTTGGCCATAAAGGATCTACATTTGTATAAAAACTGAAATTACCTTGAGCAGTAGTGACACGACCTCGGTGTGGCCGTACTGAGCAGCTGAGTGCAGAGGCGTCTCCCGGTCGTGATTCTAAATTGGAATAATAAATAATTATTAATAATCTTCTTACACGTAAATAAATATCTATCGAAGGACACAATTAATGATATTTCATTGCTAATAACCAGCAAACTAGAGCTAGAATTTCCATTTCGAAATTCCATTAAGGGAACACACCACCTTGAAATTGGTCAAAATATCGATTTTCTCTCTCTTTTTTTTTTTTTTTTTTTTAATGATAACTGAAAGCTTCTTTAATTGTGAATATTTTGACACCGCATTTTTACCTATACGACAATTAGCAAAATATTGTAAATTTTGTTAATAAATCCAGCACAGTTACCATGCAAATAAAAATTTTAAACTGATTTTTCTCTCTGTTCATATCTTTATAACTTGCTTGTTCGATAAATACTACGATCTTTCTGCTAATTTAAATAGAGGTTATTTATTTATTTACTTGTTCTCTATAGTGTATTTAATATTTTTGTGCAGGGATTTAACATCCAAGTATATAGTTATTTTTAAAAAAAATATTTAATTTGAGAGTTTGCTGAAATTCCTTCATTTTTAATATACACGAGGGAAAACAAAATCATATTAAATGTAAAATCTCATACATTTAAATTAATTTTTTTTCAGTATTAAGTATTGTGCCATCACATATTATCAGTGTTATTCAAAACTTAACAGATGATTTCAAAGGTAGTGTGTCCCCTTAATCAAAAAGTCTCAATAATTTTATTAAAACAGGATTTGTGAAATATGAGATAAGTTACGGACGTAGCTAAACAATAGAGCATTAAAAAAAAAAAAAAAAAAAAAAAAAGCTTTTACACGGTACATTAAGTTTAAAATTGCAAGAGAATTAAGCTTAAAATATTTCCTGGAAAAACTGTGTGTCTAGTCTCTTTATATAAAACCATAAAGCTTATAAAATGATTCTCTAGATTAATTTTAACACAATTATTCAAATTAGGAAATAATTCATATGAGTTATGATTTTTCAACTAGGCCAAAAATATCCGAGTCAGGAATCGAACCAAGGGTAGTCCTTGACTGAAACTGCCATGCTTTGCCTATCCAGGACGAATTTGAAAGATCTAATCAGGGTTCATACTCATTTTCCAAGAAAAAAATCTCCTGAAAATCCTCTGATGTATTTTTCAAGATGTACTTTTTTTTCCATGTCAAAAATTAACGATATTTTAAAAATCAGTATCATGACAGTCCCACCTCCTCAAAATAAAATCATCTCAAAAATAAAGTTTATACATCACCCTATATAAATAGTATGAATGGAACTTTAAAGGAAAAACATTAATTTGTATAAAACAAAAATGAAGTCTGTATGTCTTACGGGGCTGACATAAAAAACTTTGTAGCTTGCTGCAAGAATTCAATTTAAGGTCCACTTTATGATTTTATTACTTTTTTGAAAAGCACTATGAAATAATATAAAGGCTACAAGTGCCAATGTCAATTAAAAAATGCCCTTTATTTTTCTTAACCTTTTGCGGCGCAGAGCAAATTCATTGCTTAAGTGTTGAAATTCATGACTGACACCGAAATTTGCAAACAACTTTATTTGTAAGTAAGAAATAGCTATATTTCTCGCATTCAATAAACTGAATTTTTTTTAACTTAAATTCCGGTGCCAATGTGGCGTTTGATAATTAAAATAAACTCGTTTCATAGATATACCACCGCGCCGCAAGGGGTTAAGCTACTCTTGACCTCATGTCAAACCTTACGATGTTAGAAGGTGACTGAATGGATATCGACAGATGTGACACGATTAAAATCGCGAACAGCATCCATGGCCCTAATTTTCCAGAATAGCTAGTCATTTTGCCAAGTTTTCAAATTTCTGAAAAAAATTTCGCATTATCCTCTCAGATTCCCTTGATTTTTGCAACCCAAAATTTAACCAGCGAATTTCCCCTGAAACCCCTGGTGAGTATGAGCTCTGCGAATGTGTCTGGATGATTTAGAAGATTTATTCTGTTGAGCCGATTCATATATCAGACCAGATGCTATAATCAGTAACGTTCCTGGGTAAGGTCCTGCAGTTCGGAATAACGCAGTTGGCAGAGCATTGCACTTTTATCCAAGACATTGCGGGTTCGAATCCTGGCCCGGACATTTTTTGCGTATCTGAAAAATTACAATTCATATCTGAAATGATTCCTTATAGCAGGAATATATATCAAGTTTTGACGGCCGGTTAAACAAAAAAGTAAACTCTTCTCAAAACAATGATATTTAAATTTCCTACTCATTTTACAACTAGAATTATGTAGAAATAATTAGTACATACAACTGATTGATTGTCAAATAAGGAATTTCACCAAACATTATGCATAGCTAAATTTAAACTCCTGAAGATCAATACTTTTTTCCTATCTCAGATTGTCAAAGTATCATAAAAACTTTATTAGCACTATTTACTATCTGAAAATAGATAAACTTGTAGGACCATATAACAGAATGTTTTAGCACAACGATTACAAATTTTCGGGAAAGATAGAATTTACTTAGACAATAAGAAATCTCACTGTAATCTATGGTCTGTAACTCTTTCTTTGCACAGTATCGATAACTTGTGTTGCCAGGTGCCCAGCAAAAAGTGAATGCTCTAAATACTGTGGAAACCACTAACTTCTTATAATTAATTTTGATTTCTTTAATCGCCGATAATTCTGAAATTAGGCAAAGCAAAAAAATTACTTTAAAATTCTGGTGTCTAGACTTTTTGGAGCCGCGATTTCGATGGGACATCTACAACACTAGTTACGACACAATGCACAAGAAAGGAAGCACACCAATAGGATGAGAAAACATGTTTATTATACACAGCATAACAAAAACTAATACAGTAGAATTCTACAGGGTGATTAAGAAAAAAACGTGGACAAATTGATATGACAAATCAGGCATACGACAAGGATAAAAAATCACATAGGAACATAGGGCCGCAAACCACTTATTGAGTCACAAATACAGGGTATTTCATCCTAACTCAATTTGGATTGACGGTATTAAATTTCAGAAAACTGAAGTATATTATAATAAAACATTTAACAGACATTCTCACCTTTGTTTTAAATGTGATAACTCCAAACAAAAGTTGTAGAAGTTTGCATTATGCGCACCGGCAATATGCACTTGGCACCTCACATTTTGTAATTGTGATAATGAGTTTATACGGTATATCGATTGCTTGAGCAATATGTTTTTCCATATTTTTACGTATCGTTATCACATTTCACACAAAATAAGATACATATTGTTGCATTTTCATTACAATATTTTTATTTTCATCAAAATTACTACTTTCAAACCGGGTGTAGCTAGAATGAAACACCCTGTATTTGTGACTCAATAAGAAGTTTGCGACCCTATGTATTTCCTATGTGATTTTTTATCCTTGTTGTATACTTGATTTGTCATATCATTTTGTCCACGTTTTTTTGAATCACCCTGTATTTAGCGAAATTTTTTACCACACGAAATTTTCTGCTGAACTTTAAGTATTATTAACATGTAAATTAACTTCCGCATTACGAAAAATATATTCTATATAGCAAAGCTTATTCCACTTACACGGATACGTACTATTAACATGTAAATTAATTTCCACACAAGGAAAAATATATTCTATATAGCAAAGCTTATTCCACTTGCACGGATACTTATAAAAGTGCCATAATTTTTATGAATAGTGTATTTTTTATGAGAAACCTCTATGACGTAATATTAAAGATTTTTTAAAGCTAAGAATTGGAATACTGACTAAAAAAGAAAATGAAGCTAAGCATCAGTTTTTATTTCCCTCTCTTTATTGTCTTTTTTTTTTTTCAGGCATTATTGCAATTAAATCTTTCTCATATTTCTACATTCCCTCCTAAAAAAAGATACTGGAACAAATTAAAATGCATTTTTACAATGTTTCCATTTTATGTGTATATTTTTATTTTATGAATGCCATGCGCATTTTATTATGCAGATTAGATGAATTTGAGTTGATTTATACTTAATGAATTTTCTTCATAACGAAGTGCTTAAGTGTAACAATGAGACTTCGTTAAATGGAAGTTTTACTGCATGCTCAAAAGGAGAGACAACAATTGTTATCAAAGACGTTGTTCAAAATCACGATCCCGGCCATGATACGGTGTCACATCGCTACGTGGCGCATGGAAGTTCTAATGTTCTCGAAAATACAGTACCTAAGTCAGACTTCCCCAGTAGCTGCCACAATGCATACAACAAATTTCTCAGTACTATTCAACACTGTCCCTGGATTTTTGCTTTGCTATGAACAATAATCATATTTTCCCAACCTGTTAATGTTCTTTCTTTCTTGTGTTTTATGCCGTAAACACTGCGCCAGGAGAACTTTTCCGAGCAGGAATTTCTATGTGATTTTCCCTTTTCTAGCTGTACTATATCGCCCTTGAAATGTTGTAACACCTGTGCCGAAACATTTTGTATACAGAGTTGCAGTATACATTCGCCGTACATGAGTGTATCTCATGTTTAATATTTTCAACAGCAGTTCAGAATTTTAGAAATATAAATAACTGATAGAAATGAAATACCTCCAATAAATATGTACTCCATAATTATTACGAAAGAAAAGTTATTTATAACTAGGAAAAACAGTGAATAAATTTCTTCTCTCATAATTTGCTAAGGTATGAATATTTGTAGAGATCTCTTTTATACAATCTTTTGTTGCCTTCTTTTGAATCCAGTACTGCTAAGTCAATATTTGAAATTTATAAATTACGGTTACAGATACATAGAGCTTGAAACACACATGCATTGAGTTCTCACAATTAAAAGCGAAATATACCTCGAGGCTATAAAAAAAACCGCAAGAAGGCATTAAGAAATACAAAATCAAAAATGTGTACGTGCCTGCCATTTCAAGAAACCGATTGTGTTTTCCGTTACTTGCTCTTTCAGAAAAGCCATCGTGCCCATCATTTAATGACGATGTACTGCGAAAAAAGTTTCCCACCCGATGTTAATGACTGGCGAAGAATCATTTCACTCTTACCTTGGCGACCTTGAGGCTCCGCTTGGCTGAACAGAGAAGCCATTTGGTATAGCGAGAGAGGGTAAAACAAATAATGTTTCGAGAAAGGTTAAAAATGTAATGGAAAAAAGGGTTAAGATTCCACAAAAGAACAAACGAAAAGTCAATGAAATGTGTTGAGAAATTTATTTGATTTACGATTAACAGCAAATCCGTGCATTCAGTACGTGATCAATGTATTTTCAAAATTATCAGAAGAAAAGATATACAGTTTTAATGTTTTTAAATTTTGTGTTTACGCAGACCGGTAGTCTCCGTCCAATAAATTTCATGACATTCAGTTATAGAATCTAAAAGAAAAGAAGTAGGCTTAGAGAATTATTATTAAGTTAATGCATGTGAACCTCGTCTTAGATATTTTAAATTATTATTTAGTACAAATCCCCCTTTTTCATGATTGGCATCATTCATTTTAATGCTATAGATAAAGCTCCAGAGAGGGGGGGGGGGTGGGAAGTAAGGAAAAGAAGAGACGAAAATGTTATTTTTATGCTGATTCTTTGAAAGAGGAATTTCTTACATATGACTGCGCTGGCCATGTATAAATACTATACATGCGCATGTGTAATGCGTAAATTTCTTAGTCGTTCGCCATGAGTATGTGGGTTTGAAAAAGAGGCATAGTATAATGACGAGTTACAATGTTAATTTTACCAAAATCATCTAGTTAGCGTAAAGTTGAGCACGTTTCTTGTGATTCTCTTGGTACTAAAATTTGTCGATAATTTGCCGAATATCGTCCATTTTTCGTGTGTTTAAGAGATGAGTTCAAGCTCTCTTTTTGAAGCCTGGGCTGTCAGTTTTAAATCCGAGCCCGAAACATTTTCTATCAGAGGCCGAGCCCACCGAGCCCGATAAACAAAAAACATGCCCTATAAGAAAAAACGTTGCATAGTATTTAAAAGTTGTTCCAAAATGCAATAGTTCGGTTTTTTTTTACAAATTCTTACAAAAAATTAAAATAATTATTAACCATCTGCTCATAATATAATTTTTTTTAATTATATTCAATCTTCTCAAAAGAGAAGTTTAGAATCAAATAAATATACCATTCTTGCTTAAAATTATCATATTTTTCCCCAACAAGCAAATCCCATAGATATATTAACGAAGTTCGTTCTATTAATAAATAAACGAAATTTTTAGAAATTACTATTTATATGATGACGAATGGCACATTTTTTTTACATCTAAAATTGTACATCTAAAATTGTTATAAATTCCTTCTTCAAGACAAACTTTCGCTATTCTCATGACCTACAAAATCAGCTTAAGTTAAAAATTTGACATCGTTATCTGAAAGATCTGGTGCTTTTATACGAAAAGAGGAAACGCTATTCGATAGTTTTGGATCGCAATAACAGTACCTGCCAATTGAAGGTGAAGAGTGGAGCAGCTGTTATGAGCTGAGTTCATGATGAAGGAGTTTTATGTTTTATTTTGGTTTTATGTAGAATCACTAACGCATGTGTAGAATCAATACCATATAAAGAGCGATTATGCCTGCACACAATAGAAGACTAAAAATTGGCAAACCTTAAGACAATGTTGTTTAAACCTAAAAACTCGTTTGACTGAAAACGCGAGAAAATGCATTCATTTCACATTAGATCTCTAAAACAAATAATAAATGAAGGTTCCTATTCTAAAATCTTCCTATTATAAAATGGCTTCATAGTTTGATTGACCCTAAATCAATATGTCGTTGCCGTCAATGCCAGACATAAATCTACAAATATATCAACCCCCACCATCGCCCCCCCCCCCAAGAAATCGATTTTTCCCTTTATTTTGACCAAAATAGCAGAAGACTTGAAATGAAATAAGTAATTTTTAAGGGGGGGAGAGAATGTTATTAACCAATTGGAAAATTGTTGTTATTTTTGGCCGAGAACAAACCTAGTTGATGTTCGCATTAGTAATGTTTTTCCCCAATTTATTTTGGTTTTATGTGTGTTGGTAGCCCCAAATTCATATTATTTTGCTTTTTTATGGTAATACAAAGACAAAACCATGCACTTTATTTGTAGTTCCAAAATATTTGTGGGCCTGAGGATTCTACTTTGGTTCTACAATTTTCAATTATATATTTATATATATATATAGGCTTCTTAAAAAAGAAAAATAACATTGCACAACTATTGCAGATCTTGAAAATTATGCTATTTACATTAATTTTAACATTAAAATAATAAATACAATTTTTTTCCTTTTTTCCCCCAAATGGCATGAACTTACTGCTAGGTTAACGTTCGGCACGGAGGGACCTTGTTCTAGGAGCATTCGCACAACTTCCGTGTTTCCAGTCCACGCCGCCAGGTGGAGTGGCGTTGAGCCTTTGTGGTCCACCACGTTCGTTGATGCTTCGTACTGTAGCAACAAAGAGACGATCTCCCTGGAAATGAAAATAACAGTCATTTGATGAGTAAGTTATTTGATTTCTGTGCTAAGAGACCTTTATTAATTTTGTATCATTTATGGGTTTTTTACCGGTCAGAATGAACATGACACAAAGGCTAAAAAACACATATAATAAAATCTTCATAGTAACTTATTTTCCCTGCTGAGCCACAATAGACACTTTTTGACTTACTGGGAAATAATTTGTGCGTCTAAGCGTGCGAATTTTTCCAGAATTCATTTTTATGTGAGTTGTTAATTTGCACGAGACCAAAATATGTCTGAGCAAGGCTTCAAATCCAAAGGATTACTTGGCTGAAGAAACCAATGCTCTGCCATTTGAAATATCCCAGAGACTCTAGATTATCTAATTCACCCAGTTAACCTTATTGATCGTAACATCTGGCCGAATATCTGAATTAGCTTTTCCGAATAAATCGAAAATAGTGAAACTCATTTAAATCCTGAATATGTAATTATACTAGATTAATTTTAACACTATTATTCTAACTGGTAAATAAATCGTATATGTTGAAAATTTAAGGCATGATACCTTAGAGGTAAAATGTCTCGCTAATAAACAGAAGGTTCCGAGTTCAATTCTGTATGCTGATGCTTGAAATTTTCATATTAAGATGGATTTAATTAGAAGAAATTTCGTTTTTTATGCCAATTATGGGTTTATATTATTAGGATTTCGTTGATTTGACATTCATAATATTTTTTTTAAATTTAATTTCCTTTCTTTTTTATGAACTATTGCGATTTGTTTCTGATTCAGTATTTTAAATTTAATTAATTTTTTTTTTCGTTTTTAGAAATTTAAAATTTTATTTATATCTCCGCAAATTTTTTTTCACCTCGAATTTTGAAAAAAAAATTAAAATTTTGGATTTTATTAAAATAATTTCATTTGAACATTTTAAATTTGATTAAAATGCCCTTAATCAAAGTTCCAATTCCAATTATAATTATTTTTAAATTAATGGTGCTACCATCTATGTAAGAATTTAATATTTATAAAATATAATAATAATAATTACAATAATAATTATTATTATTATTTAACAATTATTATATTAGTAATTAAAGTCGCTTTGAAAGAAATATTAAACGAAATCCACTGTGCGATCTATGATCACACTTACCAACTTGTTGATTGTAATTATTTACTACCCAACCATAACGTACTGATGTTTTTTTATAATACAGTAAAACCTCTATAACGGACACTCCCGAATAGCGGACACCTCTATTTAACGGACAGTTTTCCAATCCCCACTCCCAAAACATAAATTTTTGTATGTTTAACCTCTGAATAACGGACACTCCGAATAGCGGACACTATTTTTGGCATTAAAGGATGAAAAAGTATTTTTTAACGAGAAAAAAAAATGAAAAAGAAAGATAAAGAAAAAGAAAAAAGGGCCTCTAAACTTATCAGGGCAATGTGTCAGAAATTTTGTAATCACAGATAACTGTAAAGGGGTTGCTGGGAAAATATCTCCTCCCACAAGTGTTGAATTCAAGGGGTTTCTCAGGAGGAACATCTTCTAGAGTACTGAAGTATCTCCCCGGAAGATTTTGAGATTTTATGCTTCTAATAATTAAGGGTGCAATCCCCTCTCTCCTGCCCAAAACTCAATAATGTCCAGTACCGTCGCATTGAAAAAACAAATTACATGTAATTACAAGCAAAATTAAACTTTTGTAACAGATTTTTTTCACAAGAATATGATGAACAGTGAATAAAGGAGTGAAATATTTTATTTCAGTTTTATTGCTTAAAAACTAATTTTAATTTCTGATTAATTATGTAGTAGAAGTTTTGTGACATATAAAAGTCAATTAATGAAACACTAAGCATTTCTTAGTGATTTTTTAATCTCGGAGGTTTTCCCAATAGCGGACACCTCCGAATAGCGGACAATTTCTGAGTTCCCGAGGTGTCCGTTATTTAGAGATTTTACTGTACTAAACTCGGCTTGAAATGACAACATTGAGGGTATTTTCCGAAACATTCCTTGCTTTTATCAGAAATGTTTGAAATGTAATTCTTTGAATCTTGAGTACATGAATAAGAACGTTTCAAAATTTTGGGATGTATGATAGAAACGAATTTCATGATTCTGTCTAGTTTAGATTTGTCAGCAATCTTAAATGCACTCTAGATGCGTAGCGTTTTTCCGTAATTTATAAAAACATTTTGTAGATTTCGTTGCAGTATATTCATGATTTTTATTTTCTTCCATCTTTACAAGAAGAAAATATTGGATTCATAAAATTTTTCGAATTTCGGTTTTGAACGGTTTACATGCTTGAGGGATCAGAGAACCTCAAAAACATGTTTTTACAAAATGTCTATCTGTATGTCTGTCACTCTGTTAATCTGTTTGTGACAGAAAGTTTCTAGGAACTCTATCTTAAAAATAAATGTACGGAATTTCACAAGATTCGGTTAGATCTTGATTTAAACTGGAGATGGTTAGTTTTTGGTGCACATCGTCTTACAGGTGGCGTTATATTATTTTTAGTCTTTTTCACGATTTCCGCAATACTTATATCTCAAGAACTAATGAACGGATTTTCATAAAACTTCAGATTCCGTTACTCCTTTATATAATATGATGCAGATTAATTTTTCATATAAATCGCTCAACTGGTAGCACTGCATGTGATATTATTCATGATTATCGTAATAGTTCAATCTCAGAAACTAATGCACGAATTTTCATCAAACTTCAGATTCAGTAATACCTGACATAAATTAGTATTCTTTAGTTTTTAGAGTAAATCGCTCTACAGATTCTATTCAGATTTTTTTTTACGATTTCTGCAATAATCTCAAAAATTAACGCACGGATTTTCATCAAACTTAAGATTCAGTTAGGACTTGACATAAGTTATTGCTGATTAGATTTTGATGTAAATGCCGATGGTATGCTCCATTTTTCTGGAAGTATTAACATGAAGATAAAAGAAAGTTTTGGGATTGCCACGTCTGACTAGTTTGTTTTAGTTTTACTAACTGACAGCTTGGATATCACGTCTAGAATAAACAGTTTGGAAATCGGCTATCCCGGTAATATTTAAAAAAGTATGTAAAATGGTTTTATCCTTTAAATGTCCAACGATGCTGAAATCCCACGAGCCGATTGCAGCAACAATTTCAGGATATTTCTCAAACTGCCAGACGATTGCTAGTCAAGACACTATATAATAATACGATGTTTACATGCAAATTTGAAAAATATCCCACACGTGTCACTGCTATCGGCTCTTTAGATTTGAGGATAGTTGCACATTTAAAGGATTCGAATTATTAGCCCGAATCAAGTAAACTTTGTCATTAATAGTTTGTGACTCTATTGGTCAAAGAATTTGCAAGGATGAGTCTTTTTCTGAAACCAGTTTCAGTCTTAAATTATTTTGTATAACTTAAATTAAAATATATACATTTGAAAAAATAATTGCATTTGAAGCAGCGTATACAAGAATACAGAAAGTTCTACAACTTATACATTTTATATTGAGCAGATACAGAAACTGAGAAAGCAATATGAAAAATCTTGAAACTACTGCAATATTTTATTTTAAATATTTAGGGTCATAAAAAATAGGAAGAAAGGGTTGAACAACGAGAATCTTTCTGATACATTCAAAAAGCCATGTTTATACGAGCATATAGCACATTGAAAATATTAATATTCGAATGCTTTAGATTCAAATGTATTTTTCATTTGCCTACATCTATTACATTTTGATTTGTAAAATTTGTTACTCAATAAAGACTTTGCTCTCACATCTAAGTTTCTTATGCTACCAGAAATCATTGAATCTTTTTCTTAAGACTATATACACTGCAAAAATTTTCAGATGCTCCTTAATCTATAAAAATGTACTATAATCAAAAACGAAAATATGCTATGACCTCTTCTAACTCACCTAAGGTTTCGAAAACCGTTCCTTTAACTTTAAAAATTTCAGAAAACTATTTGTTTTCGAAATTTAAAGAAGAATTTATAAAAGTTAATTTTTATTAGCTGCCTGTCCTTTTCGGAAACGTTTCTAAGTAGCTTTTACAGTACAATAATAACTTTTCTCAAATCAAAATATCACATTTTCAGATACTAACAATTCTCAAGTAAACATTTTCAGCCGCATAACTGATTTTGAGCATGCAATTGTAGCAAAATAATGTTAATTTTTATATTAATGTTAATACTGTTAATATTGTATGTTTGTCTATTAAACAGGTTCTCTGAATATCAAAATATTTTCGTATGAATTGGTAGTATCCGAAAAAGTGAAATTTTGATTTGAGAAAAGTGATTATTGTACTGTAAAAGCTACTTAGAAACGTTTCCGAAAAGGACGGGCAGCTAATAAAAATTAATTTAGATAAATTCTTCTTTAAATTTCGAAAACAAATAGTTTTCTGAAAATTTTAAAGGTAAAGGAACGGTTTTCGAAACCTTAGGTGAATTAGAAGAGGTCACAGCATAGTTTCGGTTTTGATTACAGTACATTTTTATACATTCAAAAACATCTGACATTTTTTTACAGTGTAGGATATGCTATTTTATTTCTTCTTATCTGAATAATAATAACTGCATTATTAATAATAAGTGCATCTGAATAATAATAACTGTAGGAAAAATCGATTTTTCAGGGGCATACGTCCTCTTTTCATTTTCCCCTTGTTACAACAGTTACTAACCTAAGATAAGAGCCAAGGAATAACCTACGAAGGCATAAGGAAAAAAAGATGTTTGTCCTTGAAAAGCCAATCTTGCTTACAGTATATAGTACAGTATATAGTACAGTTGTAGTATAGTTTCATGAGTCTGTTAGAAATTACTTCGTTAGATTTGAGAAAAGCATTAAAAAAACATTATGCTGTATTTATTCGGCTAAATGCTCAAAATTATTTGGTCTAATTAGCGTTCACTATTCGCCAATCAGTGTTCAACTTTTAGCAGATTAGTATTCAGTACTTGACCAGCCGAATATACAGCAAAAAAGTTTTCTTGTGTAAGGTCGTAAACATACGGTATTCTTGTTAAATACGCTTATTTGAAGAATACTGTTGTAGTCTATTTTCTTTTCGATACACTTCAATGAACGCCAAATAAAATCTTATAAAATTAACAAAGGCAATCTCTACAGATAAAAATCTCCGTATTGATACGGTCACATTATGAAAGGATTTTAATTTCCCATAAAAAATTTTCGTGATCTACAGCAGAATGGGACTGAATTCATAACAAAATGTATTCAGTTTTTCGTCATTATGTACAGAGATTGACCATCATGTACTGCTTCATTTTTTCATAGTTTTTGATGAATATGACCTGAGTTTAATTGTTTTTTAACTTTTGATCTTTAAGTCCATATAAGGTCCAAATACACGTTTTTATGTTTTGGGAAACAAAGAAGTTTTCCCAAAAAGTTTTTGCACTTATGGAAAACTCTGTTATGAAACTCAAAATTATAAAATTTTATCTCTTAGATTGGTCATAGAACGATGATATATTTTGCCGGTATTGCTCGATCTGGTCGCTTTGATCTCACCCATGGAGCTATTAAGAAAAAGTAACTGATATATCCCTAAAATAGTTAAGCTTGAACTGTAGCCACATTCTCAGGGTGTTCACCACGCCATGGCAAAATTCCTCTAATAAATTTATGTAGAAATATTCTCTTTATGGAAACGCTTTATTAATGTCAAATTTCAGTTAGAAATAATGGCAAAGACAGATATTCATTTTTACTTAAGCGGTAATAGCTCCGCCATATTATAACAATCAAGACAACCTCCTGTCAGTGTGAGTGAAAAGATTATAATATCTGTGAAAAGTGACACTAGTAAAAAGAAATAGAGAATTTTGAAGATATTTGTCTGAAAAAAATTTAAATGAATAATACACTTAAATAAAATGAAATGTTCTGTTTAAGTTTACTGGGGTACGTTTTCTCCGGGCTTAATCCGAAATTGTGGATACAGTCGTCCCCGTTTAAACGAATATTGACGGTTCCAGAAAAAATATTCGATTAAGCGGGGTATTTGATTAAACGGGGAAACATAGAAATGTAACATTTAATGCGTAATAAAAAGGTAAAACAACCATCTACAGTATAATTAATCAATAGCACAATAAAATTGTTAATATAATAACGTACAAATAGTAATATAAAATAAGTACGTAATAATTTAACATCAGACATATAGCTGTATGATTTACATACTTCATGTAGTTCATTGGAAGCTAGTTAAAACTTTGCTTCGTTATTTACACAGGCTTAAAAACATCATTTAAAGTGGTATGTTTACGTACATTTTACGCGTTTACTGGAATTACGCACAAAAAACATGAAAACGTTTTTGTGCATTAGCACACGCTTTCTGCATAATCATAGAGTCATTAATAAACGAAAATTTCTTTTTTTTTTTCTTTTTTTTTTTTTTTTTTTTTTTTTTCTTTTCTCCACTAAACCTATTCCAGCGGATATTGACTAATGTTATGAAAACTGGATTTATGTTCCCCCTTTTGAACCAAATTTCCATTTTATCTCTGCTCTTTTTGGATTTTTTTTTTTTTTTTTTTTTTTTTTTTTTTTTTTTTTTTTTTTTTTGTGGGGGGGGGGGGGGGGGGGCATTGTGTTTCATATTGGAAACATACGACTGCAATATGGACTTCTGTTTTTTTATTTAATGCTTCAAAAACTGTAGTCTATCAGAAAGGTTTAAAGCTTTCCATTTAAAATTCATAGCAATGCCCTTTACCTAACAAAAACGAGACTATACTTACAAAACGCAAAAATAATCCAACTTATTTCATCCATTCGCAGAAAAAGGAGGGGAGATCATTTAACCTGTCCTTTACACACCTGCCGACCGAAATCGTTGCAGGAAGACTGATAATTTCTCTTCGGTGTAAATAAGCCGAAAATGACAAAAGGTGAAGAAAAATTCAAGATGAAATATGCTTTTCGCGGCTGTTTTCAAACATAGGTCTCCCAGATGGTATTCGAATAAGCGGGGAGGTTCCCGAAATTTATTCGGTTTAAGCGGGGAAAAATAACATAGATCCAATGGCGATAAATTCGGTTTCGGAGAGTTCTATTCGAATAAGCGGGGTATTCGATTATCCGTTACCCGACTGTACGATAAAAAAAAAAAAAAAAAAAAAAAAAAAAAAAAAACTATCAGCCATCTTGCGACAACCTCTTCAGTTACTTCAATTGCAACTGCTAGCCAATACGCTATGTATGTCTCCATATAGCGGATTGGCATCTAAGAGACATATACGCTATACGATGGCATACAGGTCTCCTCCTCTTTATTCATAACTCTATGCGGCCATACCGGATGAGTTCTTTTTCATATCCTTAGAAAATATTTTTAATTTTACGTGAGGGAGAGTGGTGTACCTTGGACATATGTGTACCTCGGACCTATGCTAATTCTAGCTTTACTTGTTTATGTCATTAAACAAGAACATTTGTATATTAAATATTTGCCACAAGAAGTCTCATTTAAGTTCTTGGCAACTGTTTAGAAGCTCGACTAATTGTACAATTTTTAAAAAAAGGTAATTAAACCTTTCAAAAGTAAATTTTCTTAGATATTTCTATGTTATTTTTATACTAAAACATATCTAATTTTTTTAAGCGAGGATTATACATAATAAAGCAATGCTCTAGCTACTACACCGTGTGCTTTAAATAAAGTTACGCCAAGCCTAACCTTAGCATCATGATTGGCAGTTTTGTTTTTAAGTGTCAAGTGGTGTACCTTGAACCTAATAAAAGTGGATCTATTGTCTAATGGATCTGAAAGGCAGCCCAAGAAGTCAACATTTTGAATTGACTAATCTAATTACAATCTTGGCTAAAAATAAATATAATAACTAATATAAATAAATTTTAATGTCTTTTGTGATTATATTAAACATAAATGTTCAGAAGATGTTCTATTTAGACTTTCTTACTTTTAAAACCTAATAAACAATGAAATGCATAAAAAATTTATATATGTTGCTTCTTGATTAATAAATGTTGATTTTATTCGTTAAAACAAGTTTCTTTTCCATTCTTAGTAATGGGACCAAGGTACACCACTAGTGGTGTACTTCGGTCCTATTTTCATTTTATTTTTAATTCAAAAATTTTCATGGAAATTATTTATATAAAAATTTAAGACAAATATTTGTAGTGTATGGCATCATATAGTTTTATAAAAACTTTTCTTTTTTTAGTTATGGAAATTTTTTTTTTAAATTAAAAATTAAAATAGGTCCGAGGTACACCATCTTCCCTTACTTTTCTTTGAAACCATTGAAGAAAAAGAATAAATAATAACCAGAGATTCTTAATAAAAAGCTCAAATATATAATTTATGGATATTCTCATACAATTCGGTCAATGCTCAGAGATACTATTGAATGTATAACGGTAAAAAAATGAATTTTGAAAGAAATCGTGCATCTATAGCGTACAGTATGATATATACTACCCTGAAAAGTTTTGCCTCTATATGTATAAATATATATGTCAAAATATGTATAAATATATATGTCTAAAATTCAACGACATCCTTAATCTAAATATACTAAAACCTTAATCTAAATATGCTATAAAGGTTTATATCAATAATTATAAAGCTAATGAATTTTTCTGCACCTGGTTCATTATTTTGTGCTGTGAAGGTTAAACTAAATTGTTTTGAGTATGCTAAACCAGCAATAAATAAATCCATAGGGTTTTAAATAGTATTGTGTAATGCAGAAAAACTCACGTTCGCTTCATTTAATATTTTTTGGCACGGAATGAAAGATGCACAATTACGCATGTTATTTTCAACCGAATTTACTCAGGAGACAAGAGGTACTGAAACGATTAATTAGGATATGACATAATTTCCCTCAAGAGTGCGTTAATGAAATTTATTAATCCTTTGACAAAATTATGTCACTTGAGTTTTAAATAAAAGTGTGAGCTTCGGTTTTCTTATTCATGTTTAACGAATGACATAGGAAGAGGAAAAAAAAAAGACCATGTATACAAACAGGATGGCCTTAACCCTTTCGGGTCTGGTGTATTATTAACAGTACATGTATTTTAATGGAGTAATGTTTTGTTTTAAAAAATGTTTTTGCTACTATTTATATGCAGTAATGTTAGTACATGTCTATGCATTTACAATGTGATCAAATTTATGTTTCGACATTTAATAATAACAATTATTATTAATACTTGCTTAAATCTCTTTGTTCCGTTCGTGATTCTTTTATTTTATATATACATTTGACTCTTTAGATTTAAAAAAAAGTTACATTGCTAAAAGTATCATGTGCAATAAAGCACAAAAAATATTAGAAAGTTGTAACATAAGTTAAATCTTATTATAATACAATATTTTCTAATCATCTCTTAAATATTCCTCCTTAGCCTATTGTCATATGAACATTAATTGAATAGTACGCAAAACAACATTATTCGTTATCTTTCAGACAATGCAATATTCGTTAAACACTAGTTAATATATTTGGGTAGCTAGAGTTAGAATTATTAATGTACAAGTAACATTTTCTGTACACTGAAAAAAAAAATCGGACCCGAAAGGATTAAGTTATTGTTAGTTTTTCTTTGCATCACAATATTTGATTTAAACATTTGAAGAAAAATAATATATATACGTAAAGTAAAACTCAAAATTTTCTTTAATAAATAAAATTAAATTCTATGCGGAAGGCTGCATTTCAAAACTTTATTAGTCAAATAACGGTTATAATCAACTAATAATTAATAATATTAAATTTTTAACAAATTTATCAATCACTTATTGATGAATTATTAGCGCAAAGTTAGAAAGTTTCCAGATCATTGTCTCTTAGCATCTCTTCTCTATAAATTTGATAAAATTTGGTAATAAAAATTTTAAATCAAAAACTTTTACTAAATTTTTTAAATGTTTATTCGGTTTAATTTTACAAACAGTTGAATCTTCAATGTTAGACTACAGGCGATTTTTCTGCTAATATTGATAGATGTAACGACCTCAACTAGGGAAAACTAACAAGGAAGGTCTCCATACTGGGCATACTCAGAATTTTATGAAAAAAATACTAATTAAAGTACTTATGTATGTAATAAAGGATCAATCAAAATTAGCGGCGGAATCACATTACAATGTATGTAAAAAAATAAAATATTTTCGAATATTTGGCGTGAAAAGACGAAAGCGTCACTCGATTTGGCGAGCAGCCCTTTTCCACGCCAAAAGCAAACGATTATAATGCAACTGAAAACTGCTAGATATTTAGAATGCGTGTAAATGATATTTAATGAATTTAAACATAAACAATGAGAAACTTTAAAATATTATGTACATATATATACATATTGTACTACATATATACATTACTTGTTGTAATAGCTATTTAATTAATCACTGGAAAAAATGTTTTCATAGATTTAAAAAAATCATATTGAGAAAAATTATCTTCATTCATTTAAACGTATTCAAAAATAAAAGCCAGGTGTTTCCATAGCAACAAAATCTAATCGACAATTCTCAATTGGACTTTAAGCTTGAAACAAATTTAATTAATTTAAATTATGAATTTCGTTTTAGATCTCAAATTTTGATGATTAAATTTGAATATAAATACATATAAATATCAATATAACAAAATTATACTTAAAACAAACTAAAACTTACAAAACTAAAGTTATTTAAATTAAATTTATCAAATCAAAACAAGGCGAACATGAAACTTTTTTTTTCCTTGAAATGTATTTGGCATAAAGTTTTTTTTGAAATTACATTCCTTCACCAACCGGCGATAAATCGCCAAATAACGAAATTTTCATTATTTTTTTACGGATACTGAATGGAGGCTCCGCCAAAAATTGTTTTATAAACGTATATAACCACATGAGAAGAACATTCTGTAATTTTTTCAGATTTTTGTGGGTATGCCCGTATGGAGACCTTCCTTGTAAGTCAAATCCTAAAGAAGTCAATTTTTTTTTTTTTTTAATTGAAAAAAGAAAACGGAATTCTTAAATTTTAGGATTTTGTTTATGGAAACTTACTTGTGTATACAGATATAAAAATCAATAAAAAAATATTTGTAACAAGAAACAAAAAATTCGGTACTATGACTTAGTCCGAAATTTTGAATATCTTAACTGCATGATTTTTTGCAAAAACTCATGTAATTAAACTATTAAAAATGCAGAAATTTGATTGGTCGAGAAAATTTTTGATAAGTAGAAGATCTTAGCATTTTATCTTATAATCTGAATGTGAACCATGTGCGTATGTAACCCCTTTCTTATAATGACATTCTTAAAGCAAAAAAGGTTGCACTATGTACGATTTCAAAGATGTTCTATTCAAAGGTGACAACACACAACAAAACATTTCGTCCTTTTCAAAATTTCGAAACTTGTAGTAGAAAACTTGTATAGTTTTTATGCAAAACAGAAATATTTCAATTTTAAGAATTACAATATTACTCATATTCAGTGCACCAATCTCGTATTATTTCGTTAATCAAATGTTTTACACTTACAGTTTATTTACAGGAACCCACAAAAGATTTAGGAGGCATTCATGGATTGTTCGGGTAATATTATAGCTTTATGGACAATTTTAAACTAGGATTTCGAAAATATTAAAACATTTTTTTATAGAATTGCCTCATGTATATTCAATTGCATTTCAATAAAATTATTTTCCTGCAAAAATTACCTTGTTAACTAAAATAGTAAATTTAGATCTATTTGTTTTAAATATAATGTATATTAAAAAAAAAAAAAAAAAAAGAAAGAAAAGAAAAGAAAGAAAAAAAAGAAAGCCACCTATTGTTCTGACAAATTCGTAAGAACTTGTTTTTCTTTACACTGATTCCACTGTTTTAAAAAAGAAAAGGAAAATAAAAACACAATTTTGTTCTTTAAGTGTTGCTAGTTTTTTCGTTTTAACTTAAAATTTGTTTACACAATTTATGAGAATATGAAATTTTTCACACATGCGAATATTTTATTTTCCATTGAAATTTACACATTTTCCAAAATACCGCTGGTGCTGTTTGTAAATCGATTTATTTTGTGTCACGTAACAATAAAAACAGTTCAGTTTGAAACGCAAAGCGAACTTGTTTAAATCCTCTATTTTGTTTACTCGAGCCACATTTAAGAAGATTAAAGTTAGAGTTCGTGCATTTCAATTCTTTATTTCTATCGGTTTTACATGTTTATTTTGGAAAAGTACGACATTGATATTGAACACGAAAGTTTATAAATAAACAATGCTGTTTATAAAAGCGTATGTTAGGCGGAGAAAAGCCTCGGGTAAATTTCAGCTTAGTTCAGATTTCTATCTAATAATATGTTAATTTCTCAGAACTAACATTAAAAATACTCAATAAAATGTGCATTATATGATTATGTGACATATGTAACATGTACGTACATTAAGCAAAGTTTTACTATACATGCAAACTGTACACGATTTTTCAATCATTCAAGAAATTATTTCTTTTCGCATGCTGCAATTTTTTAAGGACAGCAATATCCACTTTATTTAATGACGGATTAAATAAAGTGAATACCGTATTTACTCGTGTATAAGGCGTACACTGTAAAAAAAAAGTGTCGATCTACTAAAAAAACTTTAGTGATCCTTGTAATTACTAAAAAAATTTTAGTAATCTTAGTCGGTTACAATAAAATCTGTAAGAATTACTAGAAAAAAGTTAGCAACGAATAGAGTTAATAATTTTATATTTTTAATAGCTATTACTAAAACTGACTTGGCGTGGCCTTGATAGCATAGTGGTTATAGTAACGGAATCCAGGCTAAAAGGTCCCGGGTACGATACTGGCCACTGCCAAATACGCCCCAAATGTATGCAGTGTAAGTACTCGTTAATAAAGGGATTATGAATATCCTGACGGAGCAGTAGAAATGTTTGGTGCTGCCATCTATTGCGGTTTTGCCGAAAATCTGCCGTTCCAGAAGTCTGGATGCAGCTCGAAGAAAGCTCCTGCCCTTCGAGCCCACGTAATGGTTATTAAAAATATTTTTGGAGCTATTACTGAAATTTGCTTGGTGGCTCATACTAAAAATATTTAAGTTAGTTATACAAAAAATTCTTTTGTTCAGTTAACAAAAGAAATGCTTGTTTCGCTTGCAAAAAAAAGTTTGTAATGGTTACTAAAAAATTCTGTGGAATACAAATTTACTAAAAAAATTTTAGTAACCTCTTGAATTTTTTTTTACAGTGTACTTTTTTTCCAAAAAATTAGGGCAAAACTCGGTGCGCCTTATACACGGAATAATTTTTTACTATTGGATGCAATCGAACGATATACATATGAAACAAGAAATTATTCAAAAAAGATATTAAAACTCGGAAAATGTTAATTAATTAAAGTATTACTACATATTTATTTCATTCCTTGCAGTTTTTTATACAACAGAGTTAGTGACATTATCTAAAGCTAATTAGCAATTCTCTTTACCGTCACTCATTCCTATTTCCCGTCATTCTCTTACAACCCGAAGTCTAAATATGCATTTTAGGCTTTTTTTTTTTTGGTCTAGTGTAATGTTTGTTTCGACATTTTTTTTTTTTTTATACTGAAATTCATTTGGTCATTCTTCATTAGCGTATCAAATTTATGGTGCGCGTTATATACGAGATTTTAAGAAATCGCCATTTTTACTTCTAGAGTAGAGATGCACCTTACACACGCGTTCGCCCTATACACGAGTAAATACGGAATTACTAGTCAATACCAGTGGTAGAATTTTGAATAACGCTCAACTATTTACACTGCTTTTACAATACAGGTCCTAATGTTAATATAAATGAATGGACAGTTGAATGATTGCTTGTTAACTTTTATTTTATATCTACGATAAAAGCAAATTATATTTAATCAACTCAAGAAAATAAAATTAAAAAATGCAAATTAATGAGATCCACACAAGTTTATTTATAAAGAACATATTTCTAGTCCTGAGAAATTTCCTATAATGGATAGCAATAACATTTTAAATAACTATGAGTTTTCATACCGTATATTAAAACTTATCACACAAAAAATTAATCGCATTAGTTTTGACCATTTTTAATTCCTTTGCGTAAATATGTACTTTTCAATATTTCAGCAATATTTAATCAAATAAATTCTGAGTTAAAAAAAAAGTGTCCAAAATTACGCTATGAAGGTAGTTTTAATCAAATTAAGGATTCTACCCAACCATCTGCGGAGGAGAGGGGGGGGGGGATAAAATATAAATCCAACGCTTTTTACATCAGTTTTCGCTGAACAGACAGATAAGTTAACGGAAATCAAAAAATTTTCGAGTGACAATAGTAAACCTTACTGATGTTTTGGCAATTAATAAACAAAAAAATATTATGCCCTGTCAAAAGGCATATGGCGCCATTATTCTTGACATTATAGGTTGAAGTGGTGGACGATGCCGCTTCTTGTACCTTTTGTTAATTCTTTACAGCAGAAAATTAACACCATAATTTTGGACCCCTTTAAAGGATGGAAGCTTTTAGATTTTAAAAGAAGTTGCAATTCTAATTTTCGTAGAATGCTACTTTTGAAGAATGCTCTAAAGTTTGAGGGGAAAAAAGTGGAATTTTGTAGCAAAGACGGGCAAAGGAGTATGTTTTAGTCTTAGTCAGTTAAAAGCTAAAACACATATGGTCTATTAACGTCTTAAAAGCCAGATTGGCAAATTGGTTCGTTCCTTATACCGTATGTATTTATTTACTGAAAAATCTATGTACTTTGAACTGAAAATGCCGCTCTACTGGCACTCACAATTCACCGTTTCGTTTATTAATTTTCGCTGTCTTTCTGCCTCTTGTAGAGAAGATGTAATGGACCTGAATAGATCTGAGCTCAGTGACAAATGCTGATTTTGATGACTTTTATTTGATGGATATTTTTAATCTATATATATAAAATAAAGTCTGGATTTCGTATTAATCACAGCACAAAAAAATCTACCGAACCAACAATCTTGAAAATAGGGGTAAAAATACTTCTTATAACGTCGAGTGCCGCTAAGAAGGGATCTTCGAAAATTCCACCCCTAAGGGGAATAAAAAAAAGAACGAACTTTTAAAAAATTCCTTAAAAATCGGATTTTTTAGTTATTTTTCAACTCATAACATATTTTAGTGTATTTTTTCATGCTGAATCAAATGGTACTAAATAAAATATTTTAAACCCAATAGTTCGTGAGATACTTCAAATTTTCCTAATTTGGCGATTTCTTCGGCGCAAAAACCTGAAATTTTCAATCCTTATCTATATATATATAAAAGAAAGTCTGGACTTCGTATTAATCACAACACAAAAAAATCTACCGAACCAACAATCTTGAAGATTGGGGTAAAAATACTTCTTATAACGTCGTGTGCCGCTAAGAAGGGAATTTCGAAATTTCCACCCCTAAGGGGGTTAAAAAAAGAACGAACTTTTAAAAAATTTCTTAAAAATCGGATTTTTTAGTTATTTTTCAACTTATAACATATTTTAGTTATGGAGATGTTTGAAATCAGATGTACCCAATCACAAAACGAGGCTTTATTTTAAAGGTTCCGCTGAATGAATTTTTATGTGATTAAAAGTGTTAACACGTTGACCATTACTTCATTCATCGGTGACTAACATTGAACTTTCCGTTTAAAGGATTGACTTTTCACCGATGACAGAGTCTAAAATATGATATAAAACTAAAAATTAATATGATATGAAAATTTCGTTTAATTCAATGTTTCCTTAGAAAAACTGACAGCGTAGCGGGCGAAGTCTGCTAGTTACTAATACATTGGGTTGGGGAAAAAGTAATTTCGTTTTTTGCCAATAGATAGCTTTAAAGTCGTATATCTCGAGTACTACTTACTCAATTAAGCCATACTATACAGCATTTGAAAGGTAACAGTCTCTAGCACATTTTAAATGTAAAGATATCATCATCTGTTTAATCAATCAAAAGTTATTACGTTTTAAAAAGAGAGATTCCAGAAGATCATTTTTGTCACATTTTAGTTTTTTATTTCTAAAAAGAGAAAAATGCGGCTCAGGTTCATCGAAAATTGCGTGGTGTTTATGGCGATCGATGCGTAAGTAAACGCCAAAGTCAGAATTAGTTAGCTCGTTTTCATTCCGAAAATTTTGATGTTAAAGATGAACATTTCCCTGGCCGGCCTATCGTTGAAAAAGTCGATGCAATTTAAAAAAAAAATCCAAGTAGAGTGACGTATTTTTTCCTGCGACATTGCTACGGAACTAAACATTGACCAAAAAACACATTTGAACCATTTACAAAAACATTAATACCAAAAGAAACTCGATACTTGGGTTCCCCATGAGCTTACAGTGAAAAAGTTTACTGGACAGAGTGAATTGCTACTGATACGGAACAAAATCAAGCCATTTTTTAAACAAATGATTATGAGTGATGAAAAGTGAATCACGTACGACAACAATGCGCGAAAAAGATCGTGGTCGAAGCTTCACAAACTATGGCAGAGGTCGGATTTATGCCAAGGAAGGTGATGCTCATTGTTTGGTGCGAATGAAAAGGAATTGTCCATCATGAGCTGCTCTAACCTGGCAAAACCATTAATTCAACTATCTACTGTGAACAAATAATGCAATTGAAGCAGGTGATTAAAAAAACCTGTCCGAAATTGATCGATAGGAAAAGCGTTGTCTTCAATCACAACATCGCTAAGCAACACACATCTTTAGTCACTCGGCAAAAACTGAGAGAGCTTGGTTGGGAGGTTTTAATGCATCCACCGTATAGTCTGGACCTAGATCCGACCAATTATCATTTGTTCCACCCTCTGCGGAACTCTCTTAATGGTGTTAAGCTAGCTTCAAAGAAGGCTTGTGAAAATCACCTTGTTCTGTTTTTTGCCCAGAACTCGCAGAAATTCTACAGTGACGGAATTATGGTTTTACCAGAAAAAGGACAAAAGTTCATAGAACAAAACAGCATATATATTACTGATCAGCTTTTTTAATTTATATAAGGTGGTCTGGTGTAATAACGCCAGGCGGGGTAATAACGCCAAGTGCTAATATTTTGCATAATTATGAAATAATCTGCTAAATGACACACATGTGCTCTGCGCAGAAGGATTTTGAGTCATATAAATCGCAAAAAACAGCTTCAAGTTAATTTGTTTCAATTTTAGGTCTTATTGTTTTTACAAGCAACTAAAATTAACGCTTGATCTAAAATTTGCGAGATACGTTTTGTGATGTGAAGACTATTTTTTTTTTCGGAAATACTTTGTTAATTACAGAAATTTGTAGTACAATTCATGGACTTGCAAAATATTGTCGAATATTTTGGATATCTTCTCGAGATAATTTGCAATTTAAAATGTACAGCGCAACAACTATAACGGGTAATAACGCCAATACTTGGCATTAATACCCCATTTGATTCCCTACAGTGGCCGAGCTACATCCTAAATACTGATTCAAATAAATACAGCTAAAACTGTGCAATGTTTCTAATAATTCTATTTAAGCGGTCCTTTTTAAGCAAAAAGAAGCTCACGGTCTGATATTCTTCTGCCTCATCCTCCCCTCACACCACACCTTTATTTTTCTTACACTTTCACAAAAAATTGAACATTTTCAATAGCTTAGAATGCAATTTGTCAATTTCTAAGTTTGTAGAGTTTGTATTTTTAGAAATGGGCAATCTACATGCAATTATTCTATCTTATTTCATAGTTTAGTTTGCATGGCGTTATTACCCGTATAGGTGGGTAATAACGCCAAATAGCATTGGTCAAGAAATCACGCCATTGCATTTTATGAATACATATTTGTTAAAATATTTTTTTTACATAGATAGTCAATGAGTTGCTGCATCGAATCATATATTCGTTTGAAAAATACAAACTAAAGCTGAGCCGTGAAAATTAGTAGAACCTTAACGTGGCGTTATTACCCCAGGGTACCTTAAATAAATTCAGTTTCAAAAATACGAAAAAAAGCGAAATTACTTTTTTCCCAATCCAATATTAAAACTAAAATAGTCTTAGGTGTCGAAAAAAATATATAGGTCAAAATTCTATATTTAAAGGCATCTGTCTGCACTGAAATGGTGTTTTCAAAGAAAGTTTTGAATTTTTTAAAAATTGTTTTGTTTGAAAGAGCAGTCATTTACGATCCCAAATATGATTTAATTTTAATATTCATATATAATTAATGTATAAATAATTTAACGCCGACAATTTTTTAGAAGAACGAGTTACACCCAATTTAATAAACAGGAGGTAATGAGTCAAATACTAGAAGTGGGCATAGGAAAATCAGAAAAAATGTAAACAATGTTTCTATGCATCCTTTTTTTGTTGTTAATTTTCTTACATAAAAACGTATGAATTATGTAGTGTATATTTTCACAATGGCAAATCGAAGATAACTCTTTTGAATTATTTTAAGACTGCTAGAAAGTCTGAGACATTTGCACATTTAGGAGGCATTTAGAATGTACTACTTATTTTTAATAGTTCTTTTAAGCAAATGTCGAAAAATTCTTTTTTTTTTTTTTTTTTTTTTTTTTTTTTTTTTTTTTTTTTATAAGCAATCACAAAAAATAGCTTATTTTAGAGCATATTAAAAACAGAGATACAGCAAGGGGTTGAACACAGATTTTCAGTACTTCATGCCAAATCCATTTTGTTATTATATATATATATTTTTCTAATTTAGCTACTGGTTTTTGCTTCTTATTCGTCAGATTGCTAATGTAGATCAAAAGCCAATAAGAACCTTGCTCACTATATTCTGAACTAGATTCAATGCTCTATGCAATAATGAACTTATTTTACAGGTACCCAAATATTAAAAAATAGCATTTTTTAATGAAACTATGTATTTTTTAAAATGTTTCAGTCAATTTTAAAGATATTGTAAAGCTTATTTGAGTTTACAGGCAAGTGTAAAAGTAATATGAAGAAGAATGGAAGTACAATATCTTTAGCTGAACTGAATTTACGTTGTCTGTTGTAAACGGGAGATTTTGCTTTTAAAAAAATGCGAAAATCCCCAATTTTTAAAAAGATTGTGGAATTATCGCTAGAATTTCATGCATTTTCACCACTCTCTATTACGTTGAACTAAAAATAAGTACATTTATTCAATACTGTACATTTTTTATAAAGGTGATCTGAACATAAGCAAATAGTTTAACCCTTTCCGACACACTGTGCCCGGTCTGGGATAGCTAATTTTAATTCCAAACTTGCAAACGGCACCAGTAATATTTTGGTAAAATTTTGCTTTTACAATAAAAGCTTAAATTAAGGATTTCAAAATATCTAAAAAAATTCGTTTGTGAATTACGGTGTCAGTCGATAAGTTCTCATTTTACTAACAGATTTTGCCCGTGCCGGAAAGGGTTAACAAAGCAGCATAAATGATTCTTTTAGATTAATTTGTAATCAGTTATGGATAATAAATGTCAGCTTACTTGTGTCCATTGAGCGCGGCATGATGAAGCGAGGTGTAGCCACTTGCATCTTGAGCATTAGCACCAGGACCCCTTCGTAAACTAAAAAAGAAAACAGACTTTTAAACCGAAATGTGCATTGAAAGTTATTTGTTAATCCTAAGCAAATTATTACAAAACAACAGACAATAAAAAACACAAATTGAACTTTGAAAAGCTCACCGTTTTAGTTAATAGATATGATAAAATTTAATCTAACAAAATTTAATTTTTTATTTAGAAAAAAAAGTAACTTTATTATGGTTCGAATACGTTAATCTTTCTTTAAACATTGCATTGGAAATAATACTTATTTACAGAGAATATTCAGAGGGAAAGTTTGTTTCCCCACGCAGCACGATGAAGTATTTGAAGCAATTCTTTCCAAAATTAACTTGCATGTGTTTTGTGGTTAGAATCATTGTTGTTGACTTACTATTAGCAAATACATTTATGAATGTTATATACTCATAAAGACTTGTATTTAATTAAAAAAGGAAAATATATAATACAAAATTTAGTTAACTTTTTGCTGTTTATAAGAGGAAAATAGTAGTTCATAGAGTTGTTTGACTTGCTAGTAATGTTTAATTAAATATGGTTAATTTCATTATATATAAATTTTTAATTATTTATATGAACCAATGTATTAACATACATATGCTTATGTATATATTTAGTATTTTGCGAAATGGAACCTCTAAAGTTCAGTTGTTGTATAAAGATGATGGTTTGTGAGTATTATTAAAATATTGTCAAAATAATTAATATTTTAAAATGGCAATTATATGCGATGACTTCCATACAATAGAAATTTTTCTTTCTTTCCTTCTTTTTTCTTTCTTTCATTCTTTAATGGACTTATAAAATAAGTGATACAACTATACTTTAAAAGTGATTCAGCAAATTACGGCACACTTTTAAACAGTATATATTTAATTAGAGCTAAAAAGGCTTAAAAAGAACTCATTCAATTTTTATATTTTTCTATTATATTACAAATAAAGCTACTGAGCTCAAAAATTCATAAATATACGCAAAAAATACAGTCGAACTTGGTCCATATTTAACGGAGTTTTCTATTTAACAAAATTTTCTGCTGAAGCTTGACTTTGAACAGCTATAACATCTAAATTAATCTCCATATTACGAAAAAATACATTGTATAGTTAATTTTATTCCACTTTCTCATGTGTGCTACATTCAAACGGAGAGGTTGCTATCGCGTTGAATATATGAATTTATTTCGGCGGATAGTCTGAAAACTGAAAATAATTTATTTAATCATTTCCATTCAAAAAAAAAAAAAAAAAAAAAAAAGAAAGAAAGAAAGAAAGAAAGAAAGAAAGAAAAGAAAAAAGAAAAAGAAAAGAAAGAAAAGCTAAAATCCTTCAATTCAATAAGAAGGGGATTCCAGTTCCAAGAACATGTTACAGAGAAATTGTTCGAGTACTTACAAAATTTAAAAAATATATACATATCAACAATGTATTTCTTAGAAGAAACCTGTACATGTACAGGGCAATATTATAGACTATTTTAAAGTTAAGGGGACACACTATCTTCGAAACAATCGTTTCAATTTTGAATAATACTGTAATTATGTGGCATTAAAATTCAATATGTGATAGCACAATCTTAATACTAAAATAAATAAAATTAAAAAATAAATAAAACAGCCGATTGTAACAAAACTTTCCAAAAATCCCTACTATTTTTAAAAATATTAATATATTTGCTTCCTTTTTTTTTTTTTTTTTTTTTTTTTTTCCACATTCATTAGAATATATTATATAAAACTGTATATAGAATTTCAAATGTATGGAATTTTACATTTAATATGTTTTTTTTTTCTCGTTTATATTAAAAAAATGAAAGAAATTCAACAAATTCTCAATTTAGATATTTAAAAAAAAAAAAAAATAGCTGTAAACTTAAATGTTAAATCAATGCTCAAAAATATTCAATATATATACTATTGAAAACAAGTAAAAAAAAGAATCAAACCTTTATCTAAATTAGAAAAAAAGCCTTAGTATATATCGAACAAGAAAACAGGGCTCGCACTTTTCTTAAAATTTTCACACTTTGCTACCAATATTTTAAATCAAAAATCTTCATGAAAGGTTCCTTTAACATCTAGAATAAAATTATACTAGAAATATTACCGCTTTGAAATAGTGGTGGGAAAGCATGAAAATTTTAGGAACGGTGCGAACCTTGAGCAAATCATAGAAATATGTACAAGGAAAAAAAAAATCAGTTTAAAGTTTTCATTTGTACAGGTAATTGTGCTGGATCTAGTAACACAAATTACAATATCTCGTGATATAATTATTGTATAGGTAAAAATGAGGTGCCAAAATATTCATAATTAAAGAAGCTTTCAGTTAATATTAAAAATGGAAAATCGATATTTTGACCATTTTTTAAGTAGTTTGTCCCTTTAAGGAATTGAAATACTGAGAAAAAAGAAATAATCTACGCCACGATTCAGTTTTTGTTTACATCTCTTTAATATGGGGATTCTTTTAGACACTATTTGAATTAAAATTTTCTCATACGTATATTCGTCTATATTAAAAAAAAGAAAAGAAAGAAAGAAAAGAAAAAAAAAGTTAATGTCCGAAATTAAAATATACTGTCCCAGTTTTTTCATTTTATGTGCATTTTTCCTTTTATGAAAGCGTATTTTATTATAAAAATTTCCTGAATTTGTGTTGATTTCTTTTTAATGAATTTTCTTCACAACGAAGTGTTTAAGTGCAACGATGAGGCTTCGTTAAAGGAAGTTTCACTGCAATTAAACATGATATCAAGGTTGAAACGTAACAATAAAGCACATCTTCACACAATGAAACCTCTCTTCAACTGAGGCTAGGAGTCGTCAGATTTGACTCATGCTTCTTAAATAGGTTTAGATCGATACACCATTTACTCAGTTATTAAAAAGTTGCAATTGTTTTTGAATTGTTGATCGAATTTTAATTTTGTGGTCAAGATTTTGGGACTAATAATTCATTGTGCGCCTTCAATATTTCAAATGGAAAGACCGACTCAAAAAAGCGCAAATGAAAATTTTAATTCAAAACAATAATAAAATTCAGTGTGTAGTAAAAAATAACTTTAGTTTAAAATCAAATTTTAAATAAAATTCTGGAACGCATGCGCTTGTACCGCGTTTTTCTTTAAATAGAAAATATGATTTTTTCCAAAACACTCAATTCAATTTTTAACAATATCGGTAACTTTGTACTTTTAGTACAAAAGCTCATTTTAAAAATCTTTATAGATTTTGCAATTTAATATTAAAAGCTTTTGAACATTATCCATTATTATTTTATCTATTTATTTATTATTTTATTTAAATATTTATTTACTTATTTGAAAACCAGATACGCGAAACAGATTATAACATAATTTTTCATGAGCAAATTTCCGTCTTCTACAACTGGGTAAAAAACTCACAATTTTCCCAAAGTGACTTTTATTTTCCTATAAAAAAAATCTTCAAATGTTTCATTTACATATGGAAGTCTGAATTTCGTTTTTCACTTTGAATTTCATCAGAGTCTAGAGCGTTGGCATTCGGCCAAGTGACGTCACAGTGGACGGCGGGGATGCTGGCGCAGGTGCTATTTTTAGAAGTGGTCTTTTGCGAAGCATCTTTTTCCCGAACGTCCACAGAAATGTGGTAATAGAGGAGAGGGCTTTATAGGTCAGTCTGAGTTAAAACATTAAAAAAAAAGATTTCCTCGTATAAATATTGTAGCGATGTCCTATTATATTCTATATTTTTAAAAAATGCTTTACCATTATGGCAAAGAAGTCTATTAATTATCTATAGTTCGTCATCTTCTATTTTTCCTCCCCTTTGCGATACAGGTGCTTGCTGCTTTCAGTTTCAAGAAAATGTATCTTCAATTTCCAATAATTAAACATATTATGTCTTAAAGGTATATACAAATATTCTACAGACATAATACAATCAACACAAACTGAAGTAAAAAATTAGTTAGAGCCAGGAATCGAAAATGGGACCACAGCTTACTAGGCTATTGTTCTACCATCGAGACACTCTGGCCGATAAATACACAGCCTAGTACGCTGTTGTCCCGGGTTCGATGCCTGTCTCTGGCTAATTTTTCACTCCAGTTTAGGTTTATTGTATTATTTCTATAGAATATTTGTATATACCTTTAATAGTTTAATACAGGCGTTATTTATTTCCGTATGTGTGTTTTTTTATATTACGTCTTCATAAATAATAATAATAATATTAGTAGTGTGAATTAGTTTTGAGGGATTTACAATAGATGGCGTAACTTGTGCTATATCGCATCAATCTCGTCTGTAACTATACTCTCGTATAAGCTCTATGAATAGGCTTTACTGTTTAATACGTGACTGTGGGCTGATGTGTAAACAACACACTTGTTTGCAGGTCTGAAAATGTCGAAGTACGAGCCAACAAAACACCATTTGCGGGAAGTGTTATTGTTCCTGTTTAATTCGAAGAAAAGTGCTGCTGAAAGTCATCGAATGCTATTGGAAACTTATGGCGAACATTCTCCGTCGATAAAAACATGCGAGTATTGGTTTCGACGTTTTAAAAGTGGTGTTTTCGATACAGGTAACAGAGAACGCCCAGATCAACCAAAAAAGTTCGAAGATACGGAATTGGAAGAATTACTCGACCAAGATTCATGTCAAACACAAGATGAACTTGCTGAATCGTTGAATGTTGATCGCACAACAGTTTCTAAACCTTTAAAGGCTCTCAGTATGATTCAAAAGCAAGGAAATTGGGTACCATACGAACTGAAGGCGAGAGACCTTGAATGCCGATTATTCACATGTGAATTATTGCTTCAGCGCCAAAACAGGAAGGGATTTTTGCATCGGATCATCACTGGTGATGAAAAATGGATTCAGTACGATAATCCTAAGCGGAAAAAAATCATGGGGTTTGCCTGGTCATGCATCGACATCGACGGCGAAACCGAATATTCATGGTGCAAAACCGATGCTCTGTATTTGGTGGGACCAGCTCGGTGTTGTGTATTACGAACTGCTTTAACCTAATGAAACAAAACTGGTGAACGCTACAGAACACAAATGATGCGTTTGAGCCGTGCTTTAAAAGAAAAACGTCCGCAATTCGAGCAAAGGCATGATAAAGTTATTCTTCTTCATGGCAACGCTCGACCACATGTTGCTTGTGGAGTGAAAAAATATTTGGAAACGTTAAAATGGGATGTTTTACCCCACCCGCCATATTCACCAGATATTGCTCCATCGGATTACTACCTGTTCAGATCCATGGAACACAGCCTGGCTACGCAGCGCTTCCAATCTTACGAAGGTACGAAAGATTGGATTGATTCGTGGATTGCATCAAAAGATGAGTTGTTCTTTCGACGCGGAATCCGTATGCTACCAGAAAGATGGGAGAAAGTAGTGGCTAGCAATGGACATTACTTTGAAACATAATGATGTATTCAGTTGTTCATAATAAAACCTTTAATTTACAGAAAAAACCCTTAAAATTAATTCACACACCCAGTAATAATAATAATAATAATAATAATAATAATAAGACATTTAAAATCTGAAACACCATACTAAATCACACAAAAAAATCAATTAATATACCAGACATTTTCAATATCTAAGCAACCCCGTCATCGGTACAAATGTCAATGGAGACCGAAACGAATTCCCTTTCGAACATATATATAAGCAACATAATAACATTAGTTAATATCATAAAAGTGTTGAGTTCCATAAACAAACCATTCATCAGGACAAATGCCAATTCAAATTAAAGCTTATTTCATCTTCAACATATATGAACAACATTATAACATTAATACCATAAAAGTATCGAGTTCAAACAAACCCTTCATTAATAAAAAAGCCAAGTGTCCCAAAGCATATTCCCTTATGCACGTATATAAACAATATAATAATATTAATTAATATCATAGAAATGTCGAACTCCAAACAAATTTCTCATCGATACAAATGCTAAACTAGACCAAAGATTATTCATTCTCCAATATATCACGCGTCAGAGCAACAATAAAACATTAAAAAATAATCCAAAGTGTGTTTTTGATTTATAGGTATGAAAAACTGTTTCTGCATCTATTGGAACAACAGGACATTTTTTATGAAGTCACATCTATTTTACATTAATGATAACTGTGTTTCAGACGTTCCAAAAATCACCTTTGTTCACTGCAACACTAGGTTAAATAAGATATCTTACTGTTGCACACCCAAGTAAGTGAGCCAAAACACTTAGTACCCAATTGTTGATCACATTATATGCTGTATAGTGCCTCCTTGCTTTCACTTGTCAGAGTCTAAACTAAATCACTGCGCGTCTGTGATGGATATAATTGAAAAGTTGATGCAAATCTCCTGTTGCCAATATTCTATATGTTTTTTAGGTGCGTTCTTAATTATATAATTACGCATCACCTAAAATCACCGTTCAGTCCGTCCGCCTGTCCACATATGACAATGCAAAAACTACCCAATCGAATCTTTTGAAAATTAAAATATACGATTGTTGCATAATTTTGACCAGCCATTTCAAATTTTAAGATATATGGATGCGTAGTTCAGTTAAGGGACAATTAAAAGTATTCTATTACATTACGGACAATGGGAAAAATAGTTTCAAGTGCATTTTAGTGATGTTACACACTTTCGAACACAATAACATTGATACGGATCTATGAAGTACATAGTAAAATATTCATTCTCTACAATTTGTGGTGCAAATGCTATTTTTTATTAAGTTACAGGGTCACACAAAAGTATTCCATTACATAATGGCATAGCAGGAAACATTGTTGTGGGGAATCATGTTTTAACGCCAAAAGGGCGATGAATCCTGATCTTAGTTACGCGTGGCAACCCCTCCCCTGGGCTCAAGATATATATATTTTTTTTTGTTTGTGTTTTCAGAGAGCGAAAAGAATTAATACGCGATGGTGTTATGACAGTCTTGATAGAAGAATAATTCTAAAATATATCGAATTTCATGTAAATAATTGTAACATATGTGTAAATAAGAAGATGTACAGTATTTGTATAATGTGTATACAAGATGTATAATATTTTCTTCAGATTAAAAAGAAATAAGAAGATGCCCGTTTTGGAAATTATTGAATATGAATCGCCTAAATTAATTTTGTGTTCGAAATCCACTGAACCAGCCGACGCGACAATGGTGCAACGTTCGCCGGGAAATAATAGAATGAGAATATGATTAGGACGATTGCATATATTAAACGGGTAAGTTTTTTATTGTTATTTCTTTGATTTTATGATTTGGAAGAAACAGTACTATACAAAATGAGTACCTGTGAAAATTTGAAAAGAAATATTACTAAACGCGGATCAATTAGATCCACAATAACTAAACTAATTAAAAAAATTGATAATGAAATTTTGAAAGAAAGTGATTTGAAACCGGAAATTGTGGAGGATTGTTTAGCAACATTGCTGGAACATAAGATTTCTCTAGAAAACCTAGACGATTTAATACAATCTGAAATTGAAACTTCTAATTTAGAAACCGAAATTGAAGCTTGTTTAGAATATAAAGAGTCTATTATTACGTGCAAATCGAGAGCAAATAGATTTTTGCATAATTTAAAGAAAACTTCTGATATTACAAATGAACCAAAAGTAATTACGCCCCTCATATCAGATACTCAGTTAAAGTGTAACGCTAAATTGCAGCGAATTTCTTTAAACAAATTCACTGGCGACATTTGCGAATTCCAAGAATTTTGGCCGCAGTTTAAAGTCGCTGTTCACGAAAATGAAGCCCTTCAAGAGATAGAAAAATTTACTTATTTGAAATCTTTGATTTCGGGATCAGCAGCTGCTGCTATTAACGGGCTTCCATTAACTGGTGAAAATTACGCAACGGAAGTAAATATATTAAAGGATCGTTTTGGAAAAAGAGAAGTTTTAATATCTGCACACACAAATAAATTATTAAATTTAGAAGCAGTGCGAAGATCAAACGATATATATTCGTTGAGAAAATTGTATGATGAAATAGCGATACAAATAAGAAGTTTAGAATCATTGGATGTGAAATCAGACCAATATGGTTGTTTATTGTTACCTATTATTTATAAATGTATACCTAATGACCTTTTATTGCAATTTCATAGAGAACAGTGCGAGAAAAAAGATGTTTGCGTAAATGATTTATTGTTGTTCCTTAAGCGCGAAATCGAAGCGCGGGAAAAGGTTGTTAATGTTACATCTGTCAGTTTTGAGATTAAATCTCATGAAAATAAATTTAAACAAAATCCTTCTAAATATTTTCTTCAGGGAAAAAATAAAAATCCTTCAGCATTTACATTAAATACAATTACAGAAAATCTTTGCCCTTTTTGTTCTCAGAAACATGAAGCAAATTTGTGTAACTTAAATTTTGAAGAAAGAAAACAATCTTTATCGAAACAAGCGAAATGCTTTCGATGCTACAAACGATTTCATAAGAGTAAATTTTGTAAAAATTCTAATATTCGTTGCACTCTTTGTAATTCAAAGGCTCATCAAAATTCTCTTTGTAATAAAAAAGTAAAAGAAAGATCATCAAAGGAAAATAAAATTGACCTTGTTTCAACTGAAGGGGATGAAATAGGGGGAAGGCAAAATACGCAGTATGAAAAAATAACTGTTTCTTCACTTTGTTGTAAGCCAAATGAATATGTTTATTTTCAAACTTTAAAGGGAACAATGATTGGGAAAGATAAAAATATTAATGTTCGTATCTTGCTAGACAGTGCGTCGCAGCGTACGTTTGTCGGAAAGAATTTGTCAAGGCATTTAAATTTAGAGGTGACAGGACAGGAATCATTAAAAATCCATACATTTGCTGGTACGAAACCTATTGTTAATAATCATAACAGAGTTAAGATTTTCTTAAAGGATAAATTTTCTGACAATGTAATTTCTCTAGAAGCATTAGAAACAGAGAAAATTTTTTCAGATATAGTACGCGCCCCAAGTTCAGAGTTAAATGAAAAAATAAAAGAAATGGGTATACAGTTGTCAGATGTTTCAAATGAATTAAGTGATGGGGAGAATAAAATAGATTTGCTGATTGGTAGTGACTACTATTGGTCAATTATGACAGGGAAATATAAACGTATTTCACCAACTCTTGTTTTGAATGAAACTAAATTAGGTTGGACACTTCATGGGAAGTTCTCAGATGACGTTAATGAAAATAATTTAGTGGGTGCAATGTAGTATATATCTATTTGGGATAATAATGAAGATGATAAAACGTCAATTTAACTTGAAAAATTTTGGACTATAGAAGGGTTAGGGATTCAGGAAGATAATACAAATATAGATTTGTGTAATAATCAAATATTAGAACAATTTGAAAATTCTATTCAGTTTAAGAACAATAGGTACGAAGTTAAACTACCTATGAAATATGACAATGTTGATCTTCCGAATAATTATGATGTTGCCAAAAAGAGATTTAATAGTCTAATTAAACGATTTGTAAATAATCCTGCATTATTTAAGGAATATAAAGAAATTATTGATGAATATAAGGCTTTAGGAATAGTAGAAATTGTTGAACCGCAAGAAATAAATTCACCAAATGGTAATTTGACCTATTATTTACCCCACCACCCTGTAATTCGAAGGGACAAACAAACAACCAAATTGCGCATTGTTTTTGATGCCTCATCTCATGCTCCTTCTGAACCTTCTCTAAATGATGTACTCTTCCCAGGTCCCAATTTGAACTCAGATTTATTTGATTTAATTTTGCAATTTCGAAGCAATAAAATTGCCGTAGTGGCAGACATTGAAAAGGCTTTCTTACAGATAAGTCTTGCTGAAAGTGATAGAGATATGACGCGTTTCCTGTGGATCGAAGAACTCCCTCAAGATAAAAATTCCCCAATTAATTTTATAATTATGAAAATGTGCCGTGTATTATTTGGCGTCACCTCGAGTCCATTTCTGTTAGGAGCTGTAATTAAACATCATTTGAAGAGGTATGCAACTTTATATCCGGAAACTTGCTCTAAAATTGACTCTTCCATGTACGTGGACGATTTATTGTTAGGAGCACATACGGTTAATGAAGCTTTAAAAATTTCAAAGGAATCTTTAGCTATTTTTCAACAAGCAAATATGTTTTTACGAAAATGGCAAAGTAATTCTACCATTTTAAAGGAACATTTAAAATCTTTAGATATGAATGTTTGCGCTGATACATCAACTGACACAACTCCATTTAAAATTTTAGGGTTAATATGGGACACTAAAGAAGACATTTTTAGATTAGATACTCAAAGTATGTTAGAATTTGTCCATTGTCAAGATAAGACCAAAAGAACTATAATTCGAGCAGCTGGAAGAATTTTTGACCCTGTTGGGTTTTTATCACCATTTACGATTTTAATTAAAATGATTTTTCAATCATTATGGGAACATGGTATCGATAGGGATCAGAATTTGCCAGATTATTTAGAGAAAAAATGGGATAACTGGTGTGCACAGATTCCATATCTTAGTAAAATAAAAATTCCAAGATATTATTTTCAGGAAGTAGACAGTTATGACAACGTAGAAATTCACTGTTTTAGTGATGCAAGTATTAAGGCATATGGAAGTGTTATATATCTGAGATATAACAACAATAATAGTATAAAGACAAGTTTTGTTAAATCAAAAAGCAGACTAGCTCCCATAAAGAAGTTAACCTTGCCCCGCCTCGAATTGATGGGTGCTCTGATTGGAGCTAGACTTGGAAGGCGGGTAATGTCTGTTCTGAAGATAAATGAAGACAAAGTACACTATTGGAGCGATTCAAACATCGTGCTTCACTGGATCAAAAGTTCATCTAGTACTTGGAAGCCATTCGTAAGCAACAGAACGTCAGAAATACAAAGTTTAACCGATCCGAAGAACTGGCGACATTGTCCCGGTAGCTCAAATCCTGCTGATCGACTCACAAGAGGACTATCCCTTCTCGACCTCGAAAAAGATGACCTGTGGTGGTCAGGGCCTCCATGGTTAGTTAAAGATTCAAAATTATGGCCCAAAGAAGACAGAGAAATAGATGAAGATATGAAACAACTAGAAGCTAAAAGAAATGTGATTTTCCAAAATGTTTGTTCATTAGAACATCAGAAGCCACTTATAGAAATTGAGCGTTTCAGTTCCTTCTTGAAGGCAGTTAGAACATTGGCAAGAGTTAGAAGATTTATTTTCAATTTAAGAAATTCAATCAAACGTAAAGATACATTATCTGCTGAAGAATTGAAAGAAGCTGAAGAATTATTAATCAAAGAAGTACAAATGAAGAATTATAAGGAAGAAATTGAGTCATTAGAAAAAGGAAATTCTGTTAAGAAAACATCACGAATTTATTCCCTGTGTCCATTATTTGGATGAAAATAAAATTTTACGAATAAAAACCAGACTTAATGAAGGCTCCTTTGATTCGAATGAGACCAACCCAATCATATTGCCGAAGAACGAAAAATTAACAGAATTGCTAATTATGCAAGAACACAGAAATTTGCTGCATAGTGGAGTTTCTTTAACGCTTACACAAATCCGGAAGAAATTTTGGATTCCACAAGGAAGACAATCTATCAGAAAGAATCTAAGAAAATGTCTAATTTGTAGAAGATACAATGCAAGGGCAGCTGACCAGCTAACTGGGCAACTTCCGAAAGAAAGGATCTCACAATCCCCTGTGTTTACCGTTATAGGATTGGATTTTGCCGGCCCAATAATCATCAAAACAGATAGTAAAGAGACGTCAAAATCCTACATTGTACTGTTCACCTGCGCCGCAACAAGAGCAATACATTTGGAAGCAGTCAGGGATATGACTACAAGGTCCTTTATGATGAGTTTTCGTAGATTTATTTCAAGACGCGGAAACTGTAAAATAATTTTTTCGGATAATGCATTAAGTTTTAAAGCTGCCGACAAGGAACTACAACAATTTGAAAAAATCATTAAAGATCAAGAACTTCAAGACTTCATATCAAACAAAGGCATTATATGGAAATTTATCATCGAGCGTGCCCCATGGTGGGGAGGATTTTACGAGAGACTCGTAAAAAGTGTAAAAGAACCCCTAAGAAAAATTTTGGGAAGAGCTCTCATCACATTTGAAGAATTGGCTACAATTTTGACAGAAATAGAAGCCGTAATAAACATGAGACCTCTTACGTATACAACAAGTGATTTCGGCGAGCCAGAGCCACTTACACCGGCTCACTTTCTTCAACTCGGAAGAGAAAATATTAGTTTTCCACTACATTTTGCCGAATTAGAGAATAAAATCTCTACCCGAGAGACATTATTAAGAAGGAAAAGATATCAAACCACCTTGTTAAAACAGCTGTGGACTAAATGGAAGGAACAATACTTGTTGAACTTAAGATCGATCCATCAATTTAAAACTCCTGAGAGACACAAAAATCTAAAGATTGGAGATGTTGTCTTAGTGGACGGTAATGCTAAATCTAAACTGTTGTGGGACTTAGGCGTAGTTAAGGAAGTTATTCTTGGCAGAGACCAGCTTATTCGAGCTTGCATGGTAAAGACTGCTCATGGACTGCTAATAAAACCAGTTCAACTTTTGTATCCTTTAGAATTAGATTGTTGAATGTTAATTGATTTCAGTATTTGAAATTTAAATTAATTACTTTTTTTCTACTATTGTTTGAATATATAAATGTGATTTATTTCTTATTATAAATTCATAGTTGAAATATCTTTTTTATGTGTGTATTTTGCAATTGTTAATTTATCCATTAAAAAAAAAAAAAAAAAAAAAAAAAAAAAAAAAAAAAAAAATCATTTGTGTATAGTTATGTTTTATTTCAAATTGAAAGGATTATTGAGATGTTAATAATAGTACTTAATTTGTTTATATTATGTATATATATTTAGTTTATTTTATTCAGGTAAATATCTGGCCAGATATGTTCATGTAGCTACATGTTGTTGAAGTGTCATTTTTTATTCATATTATTCATGATATTATTTTATTGTTTAATGCTTTATATGTCAGTATCTGAAGATTGAAATTTTTTTCTGTTTTATTATTTGAGTTATGATTTAAATTAATGTTTATTGTAAGAATTTAGTTTTATTGATTTATCATTATGTACTCTCATGAGTCCAGGTGGGGAGTGTGTGGGGAATCATGTTTTAACGCCAAAAGGGCGATGAATCCTGATCTTAGTTACGCGTGGCAACCCCTCCCCTGGGCTCAAGATATTTTTTTTTTTTTGTTGTTGTTTATGTTTTCAGAGAGCGAAAAGAATTAATACGCGATGGTGTTATGACAGTCTTGATAGAAGAATAATTCTAAAATATATCGAATTTCATGTAAATAATTGTAACATATGTGTAAATAAGAAGATGTACAGTATTTGTATAATGTGTATAGAAGATGTATAATATTTTCTTCAGATTAAAAAGAAATAAGAAGATGCCCGTTTTGGAAATTATTGAATATGAATCGCCTAAATTAATTTTGTGTTCGAAATCCACTGAACCAGCCGACGCGACAATTGTAACATTGTTTAATTATATTTAAAAAATTCCCATTTTGCGAAATTTATTTACGTTGCTGAAGTTTACTAAATGTTAATTCCTGTATAATAGAGAACAAATTGTATTTATAGGAACAAACAAAATATTTTGGATACGTGCAGTGTTCTCGCTGTCGCTCGCCAATGCGCCAAATTGCGACTAAATTCTTCATTTGGCGAGTAAACAAGCGATTGATTTGCCAAATTGCTAGTGCTCAATTTTTGCTTTTTCTTTTTTTCTCTTTCGTTTTTCATACATATGCATATATATATATATAACAAATAAATATATGTTGAACTCGACGAAAATAAACTACGTTGCATAAATTCTAGATATTCTTAGCAGCACGGGCAGAGTAGTCGCTCCGACAGTTGGCGAGCAGTAGAAGAGTTTCATTGGGGTATTTCCCCATTAAAAAACAAACACCATCAGTCTTCGACTTCTTTATTGATGAACTCATAAAATAGATAAAATCTTCCCCGCAATCACCTTAGTACACATCGACACTACAACTGTCATTATCTCGTCCACATCATCAAATATTCTAATTCAGCGGAGAAATGAAATGTACGGCTTGGTAGTTTAAAGGGCAAATCCATTCTAACCTCCTGAAAAGCCAAATGAAAATAATCATTTTCACGACAAAACTAGCGCCCTCCTACTCCGCGTCAATCATTTTTAAAATCCAATTAGGATGAACTCGAGCCTCAAACGGACAAAAATGATCAATTCTAATTGGTCGTAGCAGGCGGTCCTTGGCAAGAACTATATTTTTTCCTCGGAAGAACAAGCCCTTTAGCAACGCGTATTAACACCTGTCACGCGATGTTAAAATAAAAAATAAAATTAAAATCCCAGGAATATTCCAGAAAGTAAAAAGCTTACGAAATACCTCCCGCCGTTTTGAGAAGCAAGCAATAATTTATTAATAACTAAAGTAAGAAAAAGAATTTTAGCTGTTACAAGTTACGAAACTAAGAGAGAACAAAAATGGCGCAATTTTTTTTATTTTATTACATATATATATGCAATATATATATATATATATATATTGCATACATATTTTTTATATTTGTAGCAATAGTTGAAATTAGATTAATAACAATCGCTGTCACAGGTATAAAAACTTGGGTTCTTTTAAAACATATTAAAAAACAGGAGGTACATTAAAGGATTGAAGATACTTTTTTTGTGTACACGGCGAATCTATTTTGCTAATGTTTTTCATTTGGCGAATGTTTTTTATTTTTAATTAGCCAAATTACTAACGTTGGTCAAATGTCAGCGAGAACACTGGATACGTGTACAGTATTCGAAGTACTGTGTACTATAACCCCAAGATCTGAATATTTTTGAAATTTCGTTATGGTGCGAACACACGTCATTTGCTATATATGACGTGCAATTTCTGATATGTTTTCTTTATAGATTATAGTTATTTCGTTAAAATATGTCTGAAACAAAGGCGCAATGTATGAAGCTACTGACAAGAGATGAATATTTATTTTAATAGGCAAATAAAAATTCTGAGTCCGTATCAAAATGCAAAAGAAAGAAGCAAAATTTTAAATTATTCTACAAATTCAAAACACACGAGGGTATTTTGCAGCCAAATTTAAAGGGTTCAATTTGTCAAAATTTTATTTTCTTTAATTATAGGCAAATTTTAATCCATTTTTTCTGCAATGTATATTCTATAAAAATTACTTATGATAAAAATTTTCAAATTTCAAGATTAATAATGTTTTATATAACTAATGAAATACCTGTCTGATTTCATTACTTTTTTCGCTAGTGTGTGCTCTTGCTATTTTGTGCTCAGGATTTATAAAAATATTTCATACAAAATTTATAACAAATTTAAAGGAAAAAAACGAGTAATTTTGAGAGTTTTCACTTCGATGAGTACATTTTGAAAATTTATACATGAGTTGAAAAATCACGAAAATAGTTAATTAAAAACGTAACATAAAAACTCTGTACAAAATTTTTTACATGATAGATATCGGAAAAAATATAAATATCATTTCAAAAATGACAATGAAAAAATTCATTCGGAAATAAATAAACTTAAAGGTTTAATTAAATGGGAGTCAAACTGTTAAAACAACGGAAAATTTGTAAAATAGCTGGTGCAATCCCCGTAGAAATTGGTGTTATTTTTTTACTTATGATGCCTATTAATTTTTTATAATTTTCACCTAAAAAACCGAAAGTTATGGTAGATACCATTTTTTTTCTAATCCTGTTCCTGTGCTACCGTTTTAGCATTCATAAAACAAAATTTTAATTTCTAATTTATTCGAAACTCAGTTTCTAATCATATTCTACTTTTGTTCTGGGACAATAATATATAAACAACATAATAACATTATTTAGTATCATAGAAGTGTCGAGCTCTAAACAAGTGCCACGTCAGCAATGATATATTTAGGAAAATTTTAAGTCCTTTAAAATAACCTCCACAAAATAATTTACCTTAAAACAGGACTCTTCTTAAAACATTTTATCCTTAAACAGGACCTTTCACAAAACATTTCACCCCGAAACAGAACTCTTCACAAAATTATTTATCTCTTAAATAGACCTTTCACCGAATTTTTCACCCTCAAATTGAACTTTTCACAAAGTTAGTCATTTAAAAATAAAATCCCGCATGTAAAAAAAGCAGTTGAACTCACCAAAGAGCATATTATTTAGCCTTTTATAAATAAAGGATAGAATTTGAAGACATTGATAATTTAAAAGTCACAAAATTGCGACCACAAATGTAAGAACTTCTTTACATTTTCACAAAAACAGGACCTGTGAGAAAAATCTGAACAGGCCCCTGGTCAATACAAATGCCAATCCAAACCAAAAAGTGTATTCCTTCTCGAATACACTTAATCAACATATAATTACATTTATATTATAGATGAGTCTAGTTTTAAATTATATAAATGGCAAACGAGACAAAAGTGCAACCACACACGAACATATGTAAACAACATTAATTAATACCATGGAAGTAACGAGTTCTAAACAAGACCTTCATCAGTACAAATGTCAATCGAAACCGAAGCGTATTACCCCTCGAATATTTATAAACAAATTTCCATCCGTTGAGGAAATAATTATGCGCATAAGTAATTTATTCCATTTTTCAATATTGGGTGAAAAAAGTCCGAGCCAGTATTCGAACCAGAGATGTATTGGCTGAAGTCGCCAATGCTCTGCCAACTGAGCTATCCCGGACACGAACACTGAAGGACTATTTCACCCAATTAACCTCAACGATCACTTTTATCTGATCTGATACTCTGGATCAGTTCAACAGAATAAATCGAAGGTCAGTATATGGAACTGCAGAAAATCGCTGCATACGAAATTACATTAGATTAATTTTAAACACGATTATTCAATCGGTAAATCAATTATAACAGAAGTAATTTATTACATTTTTCAATATTGGGTGAAAATTTTTTTTCACCCAATATTGAAAAATGGAATAAATTACTTCTGTTAAAATTGATTTACTGATTGAATAACCGTGTTTAAAATTAATCTAATTATGTGCATGTTTGTCTGTTTCTAAATAGTTTCGAATCCAGTTTCGACATTGTGATTAACGCTCTTAAGATTATTTTTAACTATCACAAAATGCGTGACTTTCCCTTCTTAACTATAACACTAATTAAAACTTTAGCATTTTAAACTAAATAATGTGATCCTTGCAATTTAAAAATAATTAAAAAACAAGCTATTTTGTTTTCAAAATAATCACGTATCTGAAATTTTTTTATAAGGGAAATGACCTTAAAACTAGAAGAAATAAAATACTAATATATAATACAGGGTTACATAGAATTCTAGTATCGGATCAGATATAGAGTAATATATCGACCTATTTTGAAATTTCATGTTAAATATAACATAGCAAAAACTATCCAACCAAATCTTTTGAAATTTAAAATATGTAATTGTTGCATAATTTTGTCGAGTCATTTCAAATTTTATGAAAAATGGGAAAAAATAGTTTTAAGTGCATTTAAATTATGTTGCACTCTTACAAACATAATGAAATTGATGTGCATCTATGAAGTATGTGCTACTATACATACATTCTGTGCAACCTGTTGTGCAAAAAATATTTGTTATTCATTTACAGAGCCACACAAATGTATTTTATTACATAATGGTATAGGTGGAAATATTGTTTGGGGCGCGTTTTAATTATGTTAAACTATTTCACATTTTATGAAATTGATATCATTATGAAGTTTACAACAAGTTACTCCCTGTATAATAGAAAACAGATAGTATTTACAGGGAGACACAAAAAATTTCGGCTACTGTATCCAAAATACAATGTACTATTACACCAAAAACGCATTTCATTTGCTACGTTGACGTGCAATTTCCAATTTGTCCTTTTTATTGATGATACTCAAACATAATTGAAGTTTCAGTCTTAGAATAATATGCTTCGATATCCAAGATTCGAAATAATTCAGATATATTTAATTTATTGCTCTGAATTGAATAATTGGAGAAGAAATAATTCAGTAATAATCAATAATATTATTTTAGTACTCAGTACCGAAGAAGTTATTAAAAGCATTTTAGAAACAAAATTTAACTTTTTTTACGAACGTTTTGTGTAGCTTTCCTATATTACTCCGCAAATACATCATCAGAAAATCAGTTGCTGGCATATGTTTGTGGGCATGCAGATGACGATTAAAACAAATGCTGTGTTTTTTGGTATTTTCACCTGAAGAATGGATTCCTCAAGTTTCTTTACGGAAGGCGTGGAAACTCCACAAAATCTTTAAATAAACGCTATGCAGTGAAACATACGTGTTTAAAAGACTAAAGATTAGTTACAAAAATCTCAGACAAGATCTCCTAGAAAAATAAGAAACGTCGTCGATTTCTTTCCAATTGGTGCAAAAGACTAGAAAAATTTATACCGTAATAACTGAGCTAAAGGAATAAGGGAGGAGGGGGGGGGAAGAAAAGAAAAAATCTCTTTTTTTTAATAATTTTGGTTTATGGAAGATAATGAAAATTTTCGAACCCCGGTAAACAGAATTACAATGGGCATTAATATTGCAGATTCGATATATACAATGCATATGAATCAGCTGCTTTAATAAATGAAACAATTGCAAATATAAGTAAAAATGATAATTCTTTTGTACAGACATAACTTGCTTACAAAATTACTTTTGAACATATTTATAATTTTAGCACTATTTCCATTAGTATCAAATGACATTTTTTTTTAATTTTGATTGATCTTTATGTTACATAGTTTATACAGGTACCGTTACTTTCCAAATTCCAGTTCAAAAGCGCGAAAATTCGCCTTATTTAATCAGATATTTTGTATAAAAAAATACTGGTACCGAAGAATTTTCTGGTCATGAAATTGCAGGACCCGTACGAATCCTGTGTTACTTGTAAAGCCCTATGTTACAGTGAGCTGCGTGTCGCGTTACCATTTATGAATACAGAGTTTGACTCCACAGTTAGATAAGTTGCACTGAGCCTTTAAAACGCCACACAACTGACTGAAAAATACCCGGATGATAATGTAAAGTCTATGGGGGCGTTCTTTCCAAATATCTCGCACAAATTTTAATGTTTTGACATGATTTTTACTTTCTTCTATCTTTACAAGAAGAAAGTATTGGATTCATGAAAATTTTCGACGTCCGGTTTTCGACGGATTTATACGTTTTGGAAGGTCCTGGACACGTTTTGACTATTTTTAGAAAATGTCTGTCTGGGAGTCTGTCCGTCTATCTGTCTGTATGTGACAAAAAGTTTGTGGGCGCTCTATCTCAAGAACTAATGCTCGAAATTTAATAAAATTTTATATTCAGTTAGACCTTGATATGAAATAGTGCCTATTAATTTTTGGTGAAAATTGGCCTGCAGGTGGCGCTGCTATACTACGTTTTTCATGATTTTCAAGATTGCTATATCTCAAGAACTAATGCACAGAATTTCACGAAATTTCAGATTCTGTGACCCCTTGATATACATAGACGCTGATAAAGTTTTGGTGTAAATTGGCCAGCAGGTGGCGCTGCTATGCCACGTTTTTCATGATTTTCATGATAGCTATATCTCAAGAACTAATGCACAGAATGTCACCAAATTTCAGATTCCGCAATACCTTGAGATACATAGCCGCTGATAAGGTTTTGGTGTGAACTGCCCAATAGGTGGCGCTGCTATGCTACATTTTGCACGATTTTTGCGATAGCTATATCTGAAGAACTAATACAGAGAACTTCATCAAATTTTAGATTCTGTTACACGAGAATATATTATATAATTAGACGCTGATTACATTTTGGTATTAACCTTGCAACAGGTGGTGCAGCTAAGCTGCATTTTGCACGATTTTTCCGATAGCTATATCTCAACAACCAACGCACAGAATTTCATCAAACTTCAGATTTTGTTACAAAACGACATATAATATAATTACACGATGGTTACGTTTTGTTATAAATCCTTCAACTGATGGTGCTGCTGTGCTATATTTTACGCGTTTTTTTTTAAACTAGCTATATCTCAAGAACTAATGCACAGAATTTCATCAAACTTCAGATTCTTTTACACCATAACATAATTAGACGCCTTTTTGCGTTTTGGCATAAATTGTCCAAGGTATGGTGTTGCTGTGCTACGTTTTGCAAATTTTTTGTTATAACTATACCTCAAGAATTAATGGACGAAATTCCATCAAATTTCAGATTCTGTTAGGTCTTGACATAAATAGATGCTTATAGGTTTTAGTATTATAAATTACCCAACATGAGGCACTACTAAGCTCATTTTCTCAGAATATTAATTAAATCTTGCGTTTTAGGCTTTTCGGATACCAGAATCTCATTAGGCTAGGTCAAATGTTCGAGGAAATTCGATAGTGGGTAACTTTAGAGTCACCACGTTTTTTTTTTTTTTTTTTTTTTTTTTTTTTAATATTAAAATGTATTTATGAGATAGTTTTGGGATTGACACATCCAACTAGTTTTGCATAGGACAACTGAGGACGATCCACAACCGGGCTAGTTTTAACTTTTTCGGTTTTGGTTTCAGATTAAAAAAAAAATACTTTAATTTCAAAACCCGTTTGAATCGGTTATGAAACAGAAACTATCCTAATATAAAAAAAGATTATATCTAAAATCGAAAACGTAAAAACTAGCCCTGTTGTGGACCATCCTCAGCTATCCTATGCAAAAAATATCATGTCAAAATATTAAAATTTGAACGAAATATTCGAAAAGTCCTTCCGGCAATGCCGGGAGGAAGAGGTAGCTTTCATATAATTATATATTTATTTATTTATTTTAAGGTAAGTTACATTGTTCAAAAATACTAAGCTCAAATTAGTGGAAATAATCTTATAAAATTAGTGATTTTATTATAAGATTGAAACTAGTTTTTGTCAAGACTGAATATTAATAGGAATTTTTTGAAATTAGTCATCTTTTATTCAACCTGGTTTTATTTTAAGCGATTTAGAAAGTCACCAAATTCTACGATATCATAAAGTGTATGCCATTTTAAAGCAACATTGTGGATCGTTCAGATCAGACCGTTTCAAAATGTCAGCCATAAGCAAAATTCAAAGTGCTATAACTCAGTCATATTTAAAGATATAGACAAAATAAAAAGTGTTCTGGAATCATTGTTTTAAGTTCTAACACGTAAAATAAAAATATTTTTCAATTTTTAATTTTTTTGCATTTAATTTTAAATTTTTAAATTTTTAAAAAATTTAAAATGGCCACCATTTTGAAACAAAATGGTGGATGATGCTGGCCAACAAACTAGGTCGAGACATTTGTATGTACTATGTACATCCCAAGTTTCATTGAAATCGGTTCATAAATACGCGTGTTATCACGTGACAAAAATCAGATAGTTTCAAAATGTCAGACATAAGAAAAATTCAAAGTGCTATAACTCAATCATTTTGTAAGATATAGACAAAATAAAAAGTGTTCTGGAATCGTTGTTTTAAGATCTAACACGTAAAAGAAAAATATTTTTCAATTTCTGATTTTTTCGCATTTAATTTTAAATTTTTAAATTTTTAAAAAATTTAAAATGGTTACCATTTTGAAACAAAATGGCGGATGATGCTGGACAACGAACTCGGTCGAGACATTTGTATGTACTATGTACATACCAAGTTTTATTCAAATCGGTTCATAAATACGCATGTTATCACGTGACAAAAATCAGATCATTTCAAAATGTCAGCCATAAGAAAAATTCAAAGTGCTATAACTCAATCATTTTTTAAGATATAGACAAAATAAAAAGTGTTCTGGAACCTTTGTTTTAAGTTCTAACATGTAAAAGGAAAATATTTTTCAACTTTTAACTTTTTCGCATTTAATTTTAAATTTTAAATTTTTTAAAAATTTTAAAATGGCCGCCATTTTGAAACAAAATGGCGGATGATGCTGGCCAACGAACTCGGTCGAGACATTTGTATGTACTATGTACATACCAAGTTTCATTGAAATCGGTTTATAAACACGCGTGTTATCACGTGACAAAAATGAGATCGTTTCAAAATGTCAGCCATAAGAAAAATTCAAAGTGCTATAACTCAATCATTTTGTAAGATATAGACAAAATAAAAAGTGTTCTGGAATCTTTGTTTTAAGTTCTAACACGTAAAAGGAAAATATTTTTCAACTTTTAATTTTTTCGCATTTAATTTTAAATTTTAAATTTTTTAAAAAATTTTAAATGGCCGCCATTTTGAAACAAAATGGCGGATGATGCTGACCAACGAACTCGGTCGAGACATTTGTATGTACTATGTACATACCAAGTTTCATTCAAATCGGTTCATAAATACGTTAGTTATCGCATGACAAATATCAGATATATATATATATATGTCAACATTTGAACGGAGGGTGGTTTTGGGGTCATGATCGGTGAAAATATACCAAAATTTTCCGGAAGTGCTTTCCTCCGGACGGCTGCAATAGGTAGCTTTTTACTTTTTGTAATGAAAGCTACCTAAAAGAACGCTCCCATAGACTTTACATTATCATCCGGGTCTTTTTCAGTCAGTAATGTGGGCTCTTAATTCCGATAGAATGAGTGCCAAACTTGCTTGGAAACATTGGAGGCTCCGGGTTGAGTTGATAACCAGGCCGTTGACTTGCCTAAGCTGAGTAGTACCTAATGGTTCATGATCTATTATAAATGGTTGGACACTGTAGACCAAGTTCTTAAACGGATTGTAGCACCACAAATTTTGAACATCTTTAGCTATAATATTTAACGCTAATAATAAAAAGTCCTTCCGGCAATGCCGGGAGGAAGAGGTAGCTTTCATATACTTATAAATTTATTTATTTATTTTAAGGTAAGTTACATTGTTCAAAAATACTAAGCTCAAATTAGCGGAAATAATCTTATAAAATTAGTGATTTTATAAGATTGAAACTAGTTTTTGTCAAGACTGAATATTAATAGGAATTTTTAGAAAATAGTCATCTTTTATTCAACCTGGTTTTATTTTAAGCGATTTAGAGAGTCACCAAATTCCATGATATCATAAAGTGTATGCCATTTTAAAGCAACATTGTGGATCGTTCAGATCAGACCGTTTCAAAATGTCAGCCATAAGCAAAATTCAAAGTGCTATAACTCAGTCATTTTTTAAGATATAAACAAAATAAAAAATGTTCTGGAATCGTTGTTTTAAGTTCTAACACGTAAAAGAAAAATATTTTTCAATTTTTAATTTTTTTGCATTTAATTTTAAATTTTAATTTTTTTTTAATTTAAAATGACCACCATTTTGAAACAAAATGGTGGATGATGCTGGCCAACGAACTCGGTTGAGACATTTGTATGTACTATGTACATCCCAAGTTTCATTGAAATCGGTTTATAAATACGCGTGTTATCACGTGACAAAAATCAGATCGTTTCAAAATGTTAGACATAAGAAAAATTCAAAGTGCTATAACTCAATCATTTTGTAAGATATAGACAAAATAAAAAGTGTTCTGGAATCGTTGTTTTAAGTTCTAACACGTAAAAGAAAAATATTTTTCAAATTTTGATTTTTTCGCATTTAACTTTAAATTTTAAAATTTTTTAAAATTTTAAAATGGCCACCATTTTGAAACAAAATGGCGGATGATGCTGGCCAACGAACTCGGTCGAGACATTTGTATGTACTATGTACATACCAAGTTTCATTGAAATCGGTTCATAAATACGCGTGTTATCACGTGACAAAAATCAGATCGTTTCAAAATGTCAGCCATAAGAAAAATTCAAAGTGCTATAACTCAGTCATTTTTTAAGATATAGACAAAATAAAAAGTGTTCTGGAATCTTTGTTTTAAGTTCTAACACGTAAAAGGAAAATATTTTTCAACTTTTAATTTTTTCGCATTTAATTTTAAATTTTAAATTTTTTAAAAAATTTAAAATGGCCGCCATTTTGAAACAAAATGGAGGATGATGCTGACCAACGAACTCGGTCGAGACATTTGTATGTACTATGTACATACCAAGTTTCATTCAAATCGGTTCATAAATACGTTAGTTATCGCATGACAAAAATCAGATATATATATATATATATATATGGTTATATATATATATATATATATATATATGTCAACATATAAACGGAGGGTGGTTTTGGGGTCTGGGGGTCATGATCGGTGAAAATATACCAAAATTTTCCGGAAGTGCTTTCCCCCGGACGGCTGCAATAGGTAGCTTTTTACTTTTTGTAATGAAAGCTACCTAAAAATAAATCTAGGCTACATTAAAAATGATTGATGATTATTCCATTGTAAAAATTACAAATAAAATAACAATAAATCGAAATATTTTAAAAGGTGTCATTTGAGCTGGTAAAAATAGTGTTAATGTAGGTTTCGCTATATCAATAAAATTTATTCCCATATAATTAATAGCAATGAATTTCGGTTCAGTGCATTTGCCAGGATGCGTGGATTTTTGTTCTTGGCACTTCGCCTGCTCTCTACGTCATCAAAAAGAGATGGTCGAGGAAATGGTTGATTTACGGTTACAGTCAATGTAGAGGCGGAAGAGAATCTCTCCCATCTTCCGGAATGAATTTTTTCCAATTCAGTTTAGCATCGCATGGTTCCAAGAAGGAAAAATGCATCAGATTTTTTTTCCCGACAAATTTTGATGATGGTAAAGGGACGAGAGATTTACAAAGAACTAATTTCCTAACTTAAATCATTATTATAATATGTAGGTTATTTTAAGTTAATTATATATATAACTCTATTACAGTCGTTTAAACGTATTTCTTTATCTATCCCGCTCCCCCAAACTTAAGTTTGTTTATTGTTATTTTAATTGATGCGTAACTTAAAAAACACTTTAACTGTTATTTATTTGTATTCTTTATTTAAAACTATAATTTAGTTTTATATATCAACTTTATTTATTTATTTTTTATGATTCTGTAGTACTGTGGCAGTTATAATTCAATATTACATGTTTTTTTTTTTTTTTTTTTTTTTTTTTTTTTTTTTTTTTTTTTTTTAGAATAAAGTGAATTTATTATAATAGATCTATTTAAAATTGAATTGTTGTTTAATGACTTATCCATATTAAATATTTAGCTATTACTTGGTTATCCCGACGACCTATCTCGCCAAATTAATAGCCAAATTCTGCATATTTACATACTTTTTATTTTAAATAATGAAAAAACAAATAAATTAGTAAAACATTAATAAAAATACAAGTAAAAAGTCCAAGTAAAATTACTTCATGACGTTTTAAATACCTATTTCGTGCCTAATGTCATTGAATGTGACATTCATGATCACCTATTATTGGCATTTAATCTTGTAGTTTGGCAACAGTTTTTTGGTAGACGGTATAACCAAGTAATACCAACATTTATTTATTTACATATTCTTTAAAATCCATCATTTATATTAGATTAATAAAGTTACACTTTTAATGTTTAATTGGCCTATAGTTATTTATTTATTTATTTTTCAGTTTTATAAAATACAACGACAGTGATCTTTAATTGTATTATCTAATAATAGACGTCAGTAGTATGTCTGATCTAATAACAAGAGAAAGTACTACAGTGCGTGTCAAAAGTTTAAGCAAAACAGAAAATTTCAAAATAAAATTTTATTAATGAACGAAAGTTACTTTCCTTTTCACATAACCTACAAATTGTAGTTTTAAAATGATAGTTAACAGATTTATGCTATAAAATTTATCTTAAATAATAGAATTTATCAAAACAACAAAAATGAGTGTGTCAAAAGTTTAAGCACAGTAGTTTTTTAGTCTTTAGCAAAACAAGAATAAAAATAATTAATACTTGATTATTGCTCCTTTTTGCTGAATTACTTTAAATACACGGTCTTCCATCGATAAAATGATGTTCTGAATTGTTTCTGGTTCAGTTTTAAACCAAGCCTTCTCAATGACATATCTCAAATCTTTAACTGAAGAATACTGCTTTCCATTCGATTAAATTGCATGAGTGAGAATAACCCACATATTTTCTATAGGGTTTAAATCAGGACTAATTGCCGGCCATTTTAAAACAGATATTTTTTTCGATTTAAGCCGCGATGAAGTTGAGTTTGAGGTATGGATCGAAGCATTATCATGTTGAAATAACCACCTTTCTCTCCCCAAAACCTCGGCAACAGGAAGCAAATGATTGGCAAGTATCTCTTGGTAATTTTCAGAGTTTTCACGACCACCGATGAATGCTAGAGATGTCTGACCATTAAAAGAAATAGCCCCCATACCATTACAGAACCACCATTATGTTGTCGGCTAAATACACTCCCAGATTCTTTGCGGAGATCATGCCAATAGTAAAACCCATCAGGGCCATCGAGATTCCATTTTTTTCATCACTGAATATGACATTCAACCACTTTTTACCAAATGACATATGATCTTTGCCTCATTGTAATCTAGCTTCTTTATGGTATCGTTTGAGACACGGTAATTGGGCCATTTTACGGTATTTGATGTATTTGAATTCCAAAACTCTCCTATGCATAGTTTTTTTTTTGCGATATTTGTCCTCCAACTGCATGTTTTATTTGCGAAAGGGGATAGTTACCAATTGAAGCCAAATTTCTAATGCGACTATCTTCGCGTAAACTAGTCACTCGCGGCCTCCCTGAACGAAATTTTTGTTTGAAATTATTACCACGAGCCAAAATTTGATAAAAACCTCGTTTTGATCTTTTGAATGCACTTGCAATTTCAGAAACAGACTTACATTTTTCCCTCATACTCCAGATTTTTATCACCTCCTCCTCTGAAAATTCTGTTGACTTAGGCATTTTGTATTAACTCAAAAATAACAACTGTTTGCTTCTCATACACCCAGAAATCGTGCGCAACCGCTTACGTCAGATTGTAAAATTTGCATAAAAACGATTTTGTGCTTAAACTTTTGACACAGTTATTTTTGTTCTATTCTTAAACTCCATGGTTTGAAATAAAATTTAAAAGTTAATTTCAATGAATATAATGTTAAAATAGATATTATTAACATATACAAGACAGATATTAAAATAAAGTGAATATTTAAAGTTTTATTTTAAAATTGCTATTGTGCTTAAACTTTTGACACGCACTGTATATATGTAATCTATTTCAACATTATTACCCTGTTTTTCTTAACTTAATGGCTGTATACGTAGTTTTATATCTATAATATTTTTGTCAATATGTTAAATTCCCTTTCTAACACTTTTTAAAATTTGTGTAATTGCTGACTTCGTTAGTTCTTCAGGAGATTAATGATTTCTCTAATCTAGGGATGCACAACCTGTGGCCCGCGGACCAAAAGTGGCCCGCAAGTTTGCCAATTTACAACTGGAAAAAGTTAAAATTTTTGAGCATAGGTCGCAGAAAAAAAAAATCATAAATTTCATTAAATTATCGCGGGAAAATGTATAATTTCCTTAGTCACTTAAGAATCGCAAATTTCGGAGATTGAGAAAGGAAAAAATTGCGAATTTCATTGATTAAATGCGGAAAAATAGAGAATTTCGCCGGTGAGGCTCGGAAAAATCGCGAATTTTGTCCACGAGGCACGGGAAAAAAATGGCAGATTTCGCCGATCAGGCACGAAAAAATCGCGAGTTTTGTTGGTCAGTCACAGAAAAATCGCTAATTTTGTCGATCGGACCCCAAAAAAATGCACATTTCGTCGATCAGGTAAGAAAACATCGCCAGTATGAAATGTGATGATGTACAAAGAATCTACTGTACGAAACGTGTGACGTACGAAAAATCTGCAAATTCATCGGCTGCAGAAAATTCGCATGTTTTCTCGGTTTATCGCGTGAGAAATACGTGAATTTTGTTGATCCGGCACGAAAAAAAAACTCAAATTTTGTCTATCAGGGACCAAAAAATTGCAAATTTCGTTGATAAGGCACAGATAAATTCCGAATTTTGTGATGATGCGTAAGATAAATAGAAAATTTCGAATATCGACTGCGAAACAATTGAGAGTTTTGTTAATTTATCAAGAGAAAAAAGTCGTGAATTTTATTTTGTTGCGTAAAAAACTCCAGATTCCGTCAAAGTTATTTAAAAATTGCGAATTTAATTGTCTGGGCGCGGGAAAATGTGTATTTCGTCAATTAAAAGTGGAAAAAACGTAAATTTCGACGATAGGACACGGGAAAATCACGAATTATAGCGACGAATTATAAGGGAATTATATGACGAATTATATATATTCACGAATTATAGGGTCCCGAAAAATAGAAAATTTCGTTAGTGGGACAGAGAAATATCGTAAAAATCGAGAATTTTATCGATAAATTTCGTAAAAGTCATGAATTTGCCAATCGGATTCATAATAATCGCAAATTTAGTCGATACGGCTCGTAAAAATAGCAAATTTCGTCGACCAGGTGCAGAAAAAATCGCGAATTTCATTGATCTGATGCGGAAGAAATGCGAATTTTATCGATCATGTGAGGAAAAAACGCGCTCAGCTTTATAAAAATCACGAATTTCGGCGATTGACTTCGTAAATATCACGAATTTTGTTGATTGGACGCGGAACGATCGTTAATTTTCTCGATCGGCTTCATAAAAATCATGAATTCTTTCGATTGGCTTTTTAAAAATCGCAAATATTTATTCAGGGTTGGTATAAAAACCGGTTTTTTTGAAAAAAACCAAAAAACCGGGTTTTTTTTCAAATCATTATTTAAATAGCATTTGCAAGAAAAATAACTTGAGTTTTAGAAAGTCATGAGGATTTTTTGTAATTAATAGTTAATTAATGTTAAACATTCACATTAGTATTTATTTTTTTGATAATTAAATAAATAAAGCATAAAAATTTATAATTAAATTATCTTATAAGTTTAGGTTTCTATAGAGAAATATTCATTGTGTGAAAAAAAAAAAAAAAAACTATTAATTTATTAGTATACTTATATAAACCTTTTAGATAATAATTTAAGAAATAATTATATGCAGGTTGATAATGAAGAACATAGTAAAGGGCAAACAAACATATTTTACTAAATTAACAGAAATAAGCTGAAATAGAAAACATTTTTTTGTGCATAATTTAGAAACTATTTACAGTATTAACATCAACAAATGATTATTAATCTCTTACTACATATATTTACTTAAAAAATATCAATATGCATTTTATTAATGCTAAAAAATACATGTGTATTGACTTACTTGATACATCAACAAATGTAATGCTTACACAAATTGAGACATAGGCTTAGAAAAATTATTATTATTATTTATTTATTTATTTAAATACAAACTTTATTTTTTCTGTTTCTTTGTTCTTCAAAAGGTGAAGATTTAGTATTAAATTTTATTATCTGTGCAAGCATCGAGTTACATGGATATTTTTGTTTTGTAAAATTTAATGTATCCTTTTTTTTGTTGTTGTTCACGTAGTTTACTTTGACTGTATTGTGGTTCAAGCATGTATACCTAAAAGGGCATGGGTGTTAGGGCTATTTTATACCTGGACTAAAAAACTATGAGACTTCTTTGTTTATATTTTTTTTTCTCTTAACATTTTTTGAAGACCTGTCCAACTATAAACTGCATTAGTAATGGAACTTATTACTTTAGATATTATCCAGGGCAACTGCAATAGAATTTAACAGTTTAAACATATCTTCAACATTTCTTTTAAAATAAAAATTAGACAGATACGAGCTTTTGAATTTTTTTATCAATAACATTCCTATTTTCTACACAAATTTTAAGTGGGGCAATTTTTAAGGTAAACATCTAAAGCATCTGAAAATGAATCACACCTAGTATTATAAGGAAGAGCTAATTTGACAGCATTTACATTGCATGCAATTTTCACATTTTGCTCTTAAACATGTTTTTGATGTATTTCTTATTCCCTCAAATGAAAACCAGATTATATTTTCCTTTTATCTAGTTTTAGACATTCTTTTATTTCAATATATATAAGTAGCTTTCTTAAAATAAAATACAATACAAAGTAACTAGAAACAGAAAAAAATAATGTAAAAACTACAAATCCAATCTAAGAAAAACCAAAGCTTACTAAAACCAATAGCTATGGAACAGAGAAAATTCATTAGCATACAGAACAAGAGTAAACAATGGAAAGAATGACTTATGATTATGTCATTATTGATGCTTTGATACATGATGCAATCCTTAGTAAATCCTAATCAAGCTATCTAAGCAGTAAAATTGCATTTTTGGCTGGCATATGCCATTTTTGCATTTTTAAAAAAATAAAAGGTTTAAAAAAGAATTAAAACTACCTTTTGTAATCCTCCACAGTTCACTGTAGAAAAATATTTTGCCATGTCAATTTATAGCTAGTAAGAAAAATTAGATTGATTAATGATGTTTGTCACTTTAAAAATTTAATTTGTCTTTAGCTTTGCTTGTAGCTCCTCCATAACTTTGATTTTGCACATTTTAATAATGTGTAAAATAAATGAAAACATTAGGGAAAAGGGAAAAAACCAAATTAAAAAAAACCAGCATGGTTTTTTTTAAAAAACCACTTGGTTTAAACCATGGTTTAAACCACGGTTTAAACCAGTGTGATTTAAACCAAACAACCCTGGTACTATTCCAATTACACTTTCCACCTCACACTCAATACACGTTAAATTCACTTTATCGGAGCTCAACCTTGAGTCTCCCAACACAAGTATACTAGGCCTGCACTTCTTAGCTCAGAGCACTAAACACTAGGACGTCTGTGTCCTTTGCTCACCAGAAAACGCACTGCCTTACGCTCTACAACACAGAGCACACTTTACCAGAACCTCTGGCATACACCTTCTAGGTACGAGACCCAGGAACGGACTGACTTATCTGAGACAAGATTTGCTCTTCTCAACTCACGGGGTCACACGAATGCCAGCCCCCTTTGGAGCTCCCTCAATGGGCACATTCCCCTACTCCTTTCTTGCCTAGTTACATGTTGCTAATCTGCTCATCATCCGCATACCTTACTGACAGATGGACATGCCTCTCAGCAATCTTCTTTCTCTAACACCCCACCTGCATAGGATTAGCTGGCAATTCCCCTTTCCACAAAGAAGGAATGTCACCTTGGAAATTATGTACACAACCATACAATACGAAATATTGGAATAGAGACATAGTAGAAATTCCATTCTTTAGCCTAGGTGGCATCAGAACCTGACAGTACCCTCCCACTCCCCTCTGAAACCATATTTTTTATTCAATTATAGGCCACAGATCACCTCAGAATCGAATTATCTCCGTGTTATTGATATGGCTCTCGAACACCCAGACATATTTATAAGTGGCCCTTCTCTCGAAAAGGTTGTGCACCTTTACTCTAATCCATTATTTTTCTTGTATTTTTATTTTTTATTTTATTTGTATTTTCACTTTTTTATTTTTAGGGGTAGAAGTGTTTATCTCGCAAAACCTTTCTACAGGGTGTCCCAGAACTTCGTGTACAAACTTTGAGGGATGGTAGAGAACATCGTTTGGAACCACAATTAAATAAGAAAGCATGGGCGGAAACGTCTTGTTAACCCTTTCACAGTCAGGTGAAAATGTATATGAAACTACAAAATTTTCAATACAAAATGAACATTGACACCAGAATTTTAATATGATTTTTGAAATTATTATGTATGTGAAATGTATTTATTTTCTTCTTTGCAAATACATTTTTCCGCGATTTTTGATGTCAATAATATTTTTCCACATTTTAGCAATTTCTAATAGCTACTAAGATACTTGATTTTAAAGAAACACAATTTTAAATTTAACTTAAATTATTTCTTGTAATTTTTTCTGTGAAATAAAGTGTTCTACACTGCTTTTCGCATTGTGTCATAACTGTGTCTTTGTGTTTCTTTCAGCTTTTCACGAACAAAGCACTCCCATCGCTAAAATGTGGAAAAATATGAATGACATCAGAAATTGCGGAAAAATGTATTTGCAAAGAAGAAAAGACAGACATTTCACATACATAATAAATGGGGAAATCATATTAAAATTCTGGTGTCTATATTAATTTTGTATGAAATTTTTGTAGTTTCACATACATTTTCTCTGGCTGTGAAAGGGTTAACAAGACGCGCATGCTTTCCTATGTAATTACGGTTCCAAACGATGTTTTCTACCATCCCTCAAAGTTTGTACACGAAGTTCTGGGACATCCTGTAGTACCGTTTCTCTGTCTGTCCGTCACAACGTTCGTACTCAGAATTTTTTTTAATTACAGACTAGAGTTTTCTTTTGCAGATAGCTGAATACCCCCCCCCCCTTCCCTCCTGTCATAGACAAAATCATAAAACTTTGAAAAAGTTACATTATTTTAATTAAATAAATCATTCCAATGTCATCCCGCTAATTTTGTGATTTCAAAACACAATCTTCATTTCAACCATCTTTTCCTGAACTCTGTAGTCCTGTTGTGCGAGTGTGTCATTTCAAAACAAAAGATCCCGGATTAGAAACATGTCCGTGAAAGTTGAAATTTTATTATTTATTTATTTATTATTATTTACATTTAATTGTTCGATGGATTTAATCAAAAGAAATTTCGTTATTTTAGTCATTTCATGGATTATTTGAAATTTTAACAATAGTTAACATTCTTTTTTGGCTCCATCTAGCGAGTATTTGGAAAGTGAAAAAGTTAATATGGATTTTTTAAAAAATATTTCAGGATTTTAAATATGTTTTAAACAATCTTTTCTTTAAAAATATTTAGATTTTATTGATACCTTCACCAATTTTTTGAAATGGCTTAAATTAAAAATATTTAATATTTTAATTTTATTTAAATAACATTATTTGAACATTATCTAAAATAACTATATTCCGTTTTCAGAAAACTTATTCATACACTTTACAGATTACTTAACAGTATTTCCAAAAATATGCAGCAGAAAAATAAACTTCTTAATTATTATAAATGCGTCTTTATAATATTATATATATAATATTCTTTAAAATATATTTATTTTTGTGATTTCTAAAGATAAAGAACGGTTTTCAGTATTAAAATGTATTTGAATCCAAACTTATTCATTTTTAAATTCATTTTTGTTCAGAAATGCATCAAATTGGCAAATTCTCTTATTCAGAAACCGTACAATGTGTGGTGCTTTTTTTTTTTTTAAATAAAGGCACAGTATATTGCAAAAAATCTTGTCAAAGTGGACTTTTTGAACCAAATTTCTCGAAGTGTGCTAGCTAGGAGTGAAAAAAAACAGTCATTCTATGGAAATAATTGCTTATAAATCAAGTTCTAATTAACTCAGCAAAAAAAAAAAAAATGAAAATACACGGCCTCTTACACATCTGATTAAAAATCACGTCAGTAAGTTTCATGTTTTTACCTTTAAAAAGGAGTTTGAAAATGTATCCGTAAAGTTCGAGCTGTTGAGAACGAAAAAAAATTTTTTAATGCACCCTTAAGTATAATAGCGTGAGTCATTTAAACAATAGTGTATATTCTAGCAATGAATGTTTATAAACTCTAGTGTATGCCCCCTTGTTATATCGTATACCTTATATTTTTATTTATATATTTATTTTTACTCGAATAGTGAAAACCTAATTTAAAATTTCTCTACAAATTTAATTTCTCATAAAAATAGTAAACTTGGAAGGAGTGAGACCAATTCGTTTAATTTTTATTACATCTCATGTATAGATCTGGGGGGCAGGGGGGATTTTCCATCTTACTTATTTAACGACTTTTTCTTTTTAATTGTATGCAAATGAAAATCGATATTGTGTTTTAAATTAAATTACAGTTGTTAATATAGACATAGGTGTGGGAGAAGGAAGAGTATACACACACCAATAAAAAAAAAATTGCAAACAGGTTGCCATAAAAATATTAGGTGAGAACAATAACAAAATTATGTGATTAAACAAGATATATCGGTAATTCAAATTGAGGGTTGTAAGCATTCAAAATGGGACGCCCGCATGACGCGTATTGCGAAAAGATCAAATTATGCAAATTACAATATAACTGCTTATTTAGACAATAATAATAATAATTAATATAAATTGGATTTAAATTTAGTTTATTATGATATTTATAGCTGTAGTCGGTACGTATTCTCATAATAATAATTTTAATTTATAATGAAGAACTCTTAGACTATTATGGTTTTTACACATTAATGCGGGTTAAAAGAAGTATTCATATGCATACATATATATTAATGTAAAAAAATTACTGCGTTAAGGAATGTGGCTATCTTCTCCCAAAAACAAACACGAAACTCCTTTAAAAAAATCAAGGACTAACCAAAGTCAAAGATAGGGTTACATATTTGAAATTCAAATGTTTTTAGCATAATTACGCAATGATTAAAACCTCTCATGGTATTACGACACAGCATTTGTCGTAGTATATGGCATTCATTATATCGTTTGGATTTCAAGTAAGGCGTGTATTTAAAAAATGGTATTCGAAATTCGTTTTAATATTATCAGAATAATTATTTGTTAATAACATTAACTTGATTGATATAGAGTTTATTATTAACATATAAATTGCATTTTTAACACAATCAAACTGATTGGTAAAGTTATCATACGAATCAAATATTTCGAACTGAGCAAAAAATTTCCCCCGGGCTGGGGATAGAACCCAGATACTTGGCTTACAAGGCCAATACTTTACCGTTTAAGCTAACTGGGTACGACAACCGGTGAGCATTTTTCGCTCAGATAACCTTATTGGACATAACATCTGGTCTTTCATTTAGACAGCTCAACCTTGGCCTCGTAAGCCAAGTATCTGGGTTCGATTCCCAGCCTGGACAATTTTTCGTTCGGTCGGAAATATTTAATTCGTATGATAACTTTACCAATCAGTTTTATTGTGTTAAAAATGCAATTTATCTACGTACCCATCGTTCTATGGAGTTCCTTTACCTGCGGCCTATTCTATTGAGCTGTCTAAATGACAGACCAGATGTTATGTCCAATAAAGTTATCTGAGCGAAAAATCTTGAAAGTCAAGTATCTGTGTTCGATTCCCAACTTGGTCAATTTTTCGCTCAGTTGGAAATATTTAATTTTTACATTAACTTATAACCGAAAAAATTACTTGAGAATTGTCGGACGTTCCTCTCAGCCCGCACAACTTTGAAGAAAGTCCGTGATAGTTATAGCTGCCACCACCGTTATTATTTGGTGATACAGGTCACCCACTGTCAGGATTGTGTAAATGAACATTGACGCTGCCAATTAACTTAACTAACAGTTTATTTATACTATATGTACACAAGAAATACACTATTTACAATTATATACAATTACAACTCGGATATAGATGATCCGGTTCAACATTAAATTAAATACCGTAAAAAGTTGGCTGTGTACTGTTCAGATTACACCTTCTCCCTCACACTCAATGCACGTTAGATTCACTTTATCGGAGATCAATTTCGAATCTCCCAACACATGGATACTCGGTCTACGCTATCCGGCCCAGAGTACTACACACAAGGACGTCTGTGTCCCTTACTCTCCAGATACGAACTGCACATTAGGACCTCTGTCCTACACTCCTCTAGGTACGAACCCCAGATACGAACTGCTCAAAACTCAGACAAGACTTGACCTTCTCGAATCACTGCCTTCCCCAATGTACACCCCCCTGTGGAGCTTCCCCATTGGACGCATTTCGCATTGCTTTCTTGATCCGTGACATGTTCCTTGTTTGCTCATCATACACATACATCGCTGACGGATGAACAAGCCTCTCGGCAATATTCTCTTTCTCACTCACCACCTGTACATGATCACCTGTCAATTCTCCCTTCAACAAAGAAAGAATGTCACCTTGAAAATTCCAGTACACAGCCGGTACAATACATAAAATATTAAGATAGAGAAATAACAGAAATTCCAATCTGTAGCAAGTGTTTACTCAGAATCTGACAAGATTGTCCTCCTTTACCTTTTTTTTCTGAAATGTAATTTTATCCAGTGCGACAAGTGCTAAAAAACAAATGAAAACAACAAATGTGTAAATGTGATCAAAGATCGCACAGAAGGTTTTGCTTAATATCATTATTTCATTTAGTTCTCTTAACACTTTATTAATCCAAACCGCTAATTTCTAATTATTTAATCCTTAACCTTTTCAATAAGAACATAGATAGCAGTACCATCAAACCTAGTTTGAAAATTATTACAATTGGAAGATTTTTTTTTAAAAATCAATTTACAAATACTAAACCATTTTGTATATCTGAAAAGCATATTTAATTATAGGGTTTAATTTTAACTAAAATAAAAACTTAAAAATGGCATAAAATAAGAAATTTCTTTTCCTTAAATCCATTGAATAATGAAATTTAGTCCATTTAAAAATTCGCAATTTCTAAATAATAATATTAATAATTAAATAAAATAAATAAAAAATAAAATAAAAAGTAAAAAAATAAAGTGAAATAAAAATAAGAATAGCGGATAAAATATTTTACAATTTTTGCCCTTAAAAACTCAAAATAATAATAATAATAAAAACTGTAAAATCGAGTCTCATTAGATAATGAAATCGATTCCGATAAATAAAATTCAACCTCGATGCCGCGCATCGAACCGTGAACACTTTGATCAAGAGGAAGATGGCCAGTCATAAAACTATTTAGCTTGCACAAAAGAAAAAAAAAACTGAAATTAAGCTTTTGTCTTAATTTTTTATTGTATTATCGGAGGTATTAGCTATAAGTATACAAATTTTAAAGTCTCTAACTTATACAATTTCTTAGAAAGAACTCTGTGACTACGCAGATTGACAGAAAAGTGAGAGAAAAGGTTTTCGCAAGAAAAAAAAAATCTTCCAGAATTTTAGCCAAAAATCTTCAAAAATTTACATAGAAATTTTTTACTCTATTAGGCTTATTCTCAAACCGCAATCGCTTATGAAGTCTTAACAGTATCTAAAGAGATGAACGACGGTAAAAATCATTTTACAAACTTAGAGACAAAAATAATCTTATCTTTGTATTATTTATTTATTTATTTATTTAATAATGGAAATGAAATTTGATAGATTTTCTGAACGTAATCTTGTTTTTTGTGACAAATGCTGAAAAAAAAAAAGGCAAAAATGAAGAAAGAAAAATTAAATAAGGGTGAAAAAAAATGAAAAGTAACGTATCGCAGATAAGTTAATTTACGCGAGAGATTTAAAGGGAGAAGGATATTAAATTCTTCCAAAATTATAGATAAACTTTCATTAAAGTGTGCATACTATAAGAACCCATGCACTGTTAGCATTTTCTTTTTCAACCCCAATCGCTTATTTGGTGTTAATAGTTTATCTCTGTAAAATAATTTCCCTTAGTTTGAAACAACGAAAGTGCTAATGTAAACATAAATTTATCAATAACACAAAATCAATCTTTTAAGCAAAAAATAAAATGAAAACTTTCCGTTTGATTACGTATCAAAATCAAATAACTATCGAATACCGTGTTATCAAGGATTAGACTTAAAAAATAATAATTAATTAATAACTGCTCTTTCTGACTGACAAACAAGGCTACCAATTTCTAGTATCAGATTTGCAATATATATCGATTTACATTAGGATTATACGTATTATTTTTTAAAGAAAAAACAGAAGAGTAAATAAAATTGTAATATAATCTTCATTAATTCACTGTAAATAAACATTTTGCACAACTTGAAGCAAGTTTCATGGCCACAATAGGAAACAACTAACTTCTGTTATTGAAAGAAGCCATCTTTAAAACTGTTCTCAAATCCAGACTGACATTTTTCTTTTCCATTGACAAAATAAATTTATTTTTGCGCAGGTATAAAATTTTCAGATATTTTTATTAATGGTTCAATATATTTTATATACCTTGAAAGGAAAATATACTTAAAAAGCAGTTACTTCTTTAATCATTAATATAGCTAAAAATACTTTCTGCATAAAACATACAGCATCTTCTCTTCAAAAATCTATCAAAATTTTGCATAATCTACTAAGGACTAAATGGGTTATGTGGCTAAAATTGCTTAGAACTCGACAAATAATTTATTTATTAAAAATTTCACTTCAAATCCAAATCGCATTAATAGTCAGGTTTCCAATTTTAACATGATTAAAAATGAGTCGGGAATTATGTCAGACATTTTCCTGTTGTTGAACAGGGAACTCTAAGTTTGTTCTCAAATCCAAACTACAGCCGAGTCTCTCTATAACGAAACTCCATGCATCGAATTTCTCTATATAACGAATTCTTAGTAGGAACGGTCCCCTTTTCGCATGATTACATTAAAAACAGTCTCTATATAGCGAAATGTCTATCTCCATATAACGAATTTTTTCATAAATTGGTCTTAATTTATTCACCTTTAAAAAAAGCTTCGAAATCATTTGGAATCAATTTTCCATCACTTATTTTTGATTTATCGTCAGTGCTGAGATTTTTTTACATACATATATTACTTCTCTCCTTGTTCTTTAAATCCAACGAATTCATCCCACCTCCCACACACCTTTCCACATCCTTCTCAAAACAGAGTCAATTGGATTGATAGACATGTAAGAGAGGAATGAATGAGAGGCAAATAAAAGAGGCCTTCAAATGGAGGAAAATGTTAACTACAATTTTTCATTCCTTGCTAAAATTTGAGCATTTTTTTTTTTTTTTGTGAGCGTAACAATTTTAAAATCAAAACAACAAAAAATTTTCAGATTTCTTCGTCTGAAATTAATGCAAGTCTTCCTTATTTGATTTTCATGAAGCTTTCAAATAAATGTCTGTTCTCTTTTTTGAAACAGCTTAAATAATAAAGAAATAAAATGTTAGGTTAATATTTACTTTTAAACATTTCTAATTATTAATTCAAAAGATCTAAAATAATATTTGTTCAAATTTTACACATTAAATACGATTTTTAACATCATTCTCTATACATCGAATTTCTCTATGTAACGAATTTTTTATTGGAATGGTGGATTTCGTTATATAGAGACTCGACTGTATTTACTGTCTGCCACACTTTAAAATTATTTTTTTTCTCAAACGTATTAAATTAGACTAGCCGTCCTGGGCGACCAGTTTGGTCTCCCTTGAATGTATACTAAGCATAAAATCATATTGCTTTTATTCATAATTTATTTTAATTGCTCATTTTTTTTGCCTAATTAGAAGATTCTGCTAGAGAAATAGACACAGATGTCATGTGCGCACCACATTGGCGCGATTGCAACAAAATGGCAATTATATGTGCCTCACATGGTAAGCCGTCTATTGTTATTTATTTATTAATAAACTGTTTGTTTGCTTTTCTTTTCTTTTTTTTTAATGATATAAATTGTTTTATTTTATACTTATTAACGAAACTTTTTTTTAAATTACTAGGGGGGCCCCGCCCCCCTGCTCGCTATGCTCGCCAACCCCCCGCGTAATCGCTTCGCGATTCCAAATTATTGGCTACCCCTGCTTGCTGCGCTCGCCAATGCCCCATGGTGTGAATAAGCAGTTGCAGACCTTTCAAATGATGTGTCACACGACTGGTGTTGTAAAGAAATTAAAAATGTGCCCCCCTGGGAGGCAGAGTGGGAGGCGACACAAAAGACATCCATAATATGAATAAGCAGCTGCAGACCTCTCAAATGATATGTCACACGACTGGTGTTGTAAAGAAATTAAAAATGTGCCCCCCATGGGGTGGCAGAGTGGGGGGTTGACACAGAAGACATCCATAATGTTAATAAGCAGTTGCAGATCTCTCAAATGATGTGTCACACAATTGGTGTTGTAAAGAAATTAAAAATGTGCCCCCCTGGGGGGCAGAGTGGGGGATGACACACAACACATCCATAATATGAATAAGCAGTTGCAGACCTTTCAAATGATGCGTCACACAACTGGTGTTGTAAAGAAATAAAAAATGTAACCCCCCGTGGGGAGAGCAGAGTGTGGGGGGGGGACACACAAGACATCCATAATATGAATAAGCAGTTGCAGACCTTTCAAATCTTGTGTAACACGATTGGTGTTGTAAAGAAAATAAAAATGTGCCCCCCTGGGGAGCAGAATGGGGGATAACACACAAGACATCCATTATATAAATAAGCAGTTGCAAACCTCTCAAATGATGTATCAAACGACTGGTGTTGTAAAGAAATTAAAAATTTGGCGAAAAATTACAGTTATCGCCAAGTTGGCGTCACTTTTGACAACTAATTTTTGTCGCCAAATTTGGCGATATATCGCCAAGTTGGCGACAAACTTGGCGATTGTTGGCGATGGTAACCTTTCCTCTCTTTATGGTAACCCATACGGCGATGCATAGACGGAGCCCTTTCCTGATTGGTCTATTCGACTCATGGAAGGAGTGGACAACCCGGATTCGTTAGTTCCGGAAATCTTCCACATCAGCATCATTCCAGGAGTCATTCCTTTTAAGGCTAGTTTTTTTTTACTATAGAAGGATTATTTCCTTTTTAAAGTAATAGGAATAAGTTTAAAAATATGTATGTAACTGGTATTTGAAAACGGAATTTATGCCAAATTGGCGTCAGAAAAATAACACGCCAATGTGGTGCATATATGACATCTGTGCTGATAAATCAAGAACTCAATATTTTTATTCAAGCCCGGCGCAGATAACAAATCGCCAAATATCCTACCCCTGGCATTCTTTCATATTTCAGTAATTATTTAAAATATAATAATATAATGCTTTCACTCATTTCTTTATAATACATAACTTTAATTTAAAACTGAAAAGTTTAAAATTCATGACTTTTATTTATTATTTTAAGTAAAAATAACAGAAAATAATAAAAATAAGGATATTTTGAAGCTCTATAATTGCAGTGAAGGAACAAAATATAAATAAATCCAATTTACCACAGCATAAATCTTACCAAAGGACTAACTCATAAGATGTGTTTCATTGGATGTTGCCATTAAACGACTAACAAATAATCGGGATTTTTGTGACACATGCGTTAGCGTAATATATATATATATAGATTATCTTGTTCAGAAACTTTGTAATCAAATTTTTATTTCTATTTTTTCAGCAAAAGCAAGAGATTTTTTAGAAAACATTGTTTTGAACGAAATACTCAGACGCGAAAGAGTGTGATTAAACAACCGTTAGAGAAGTAACATGTAAAAGTGTAAATCGCAAAAATTTAAGCAAATCTTCGCCTTTACACCACATAAGCTAATTTCCATCAATATTTTATAAAGAGAAAATGTTGGAAGCCGTTAACAAATCCAAACTGGTTGTTTCCGATGTATTTTTTAATTACACAAAAACGTAGGAAATTTGACAAATGCTCTAAGGTAAGTAACTATGTAATCAAGTTTTTTTCCCATCATTTGTCGGTAAAGGCAAATCGTTTAAAAAGCGCTGTCAAAATTTTCGCTTTTGAATCAAATATCCGAGCCCGATATCACGGTAGAGATAAAAAGTGATGTTAAAAAATTGGAACCACTTTTAAACGCAAAACATAATGCATTTAACCAAAAAAAAAAAAAATAAATAAATAAATAAATAAATAAATAAATAATAATGACAAATCGCTGCGTTAATCATGCCTGCAAGTGTCATAACATCTGTTTTAATGGGAATCTCAAGGAAACAATTGTATCCAAAATATACTGAATAACAAGGAGTTTAACACATAAAAAATTTTTAATTTTGAAAATATTGCAACTTTAAGAGTCTTGAGACTTTTTAAAATGGGTTATATTTAAATCAGAGTTGCCAGTTTAGCCTCCATTCTTATTCAGAAATTTAGAATTGATACCAGAAATAAAGAATAGCATACATTATCATAGCTGCCAACTTTAACTAATCTTCCATAATGCCTGGATAAGTTTGATCCCAGGTTAACCTCATTTCGAACCATAAAATTTATTACAATGAATCTCTATTTATTTAATTTCAAGGTTGTAAGTGGAACATATTTAATTTCATTTCTTCGAAAAAAAAAAAAAAAAAAAAAAAAAAATCTGGTTCGAAATCCATTAAACCTGTACTACGGAAGTTTAATGTCAGATTGTCACCTACACATTATGCTTTATTTAATAAGCGACTCGACGTTTAGCGATTACATAAAATTTCTTTTTCCGAAATTGACGGTATATGAATTTTAAATTTTGGATTAAATGGAAGCCAAACTGGTAGTCCTGATAGAAATATTAATTTAGACGAAATTTGTATATTTTTTAAAAACTATATTATTGTTCTTTAACATGAATGTTGTTGTTGTGTAGCGAAACAAAGGCATGTCTAGAAAATATACAAAGCAGTATCGATCTGCGCTTTCCTAGTTTCTACACGTTCACTGGAGATTAGGGATTAGAAAGATTATTCTATTCTCAACGCCAGCATTACAATATAATCCACTGTTCCAATATTTGTCAGTAATTTGGGAACATTGTAGTTACAATGTGAGAAATATTCTATAACTGATGGAGCACTGAAATTGCACGTAAATCGCAGCCTCATCTCATCTCTCTGGCAATGAACTGGAATATTATTAAATCTCTGGGAATTGAATGCTTTATGAATTCAAATATTCTCTCAAAAAAGAACATTCCATATATGAGGAATAAAAAAAAAAACATGCATAAAAGCTAGAATAAATCTTCCTTTTTTTCTTTCCGTATATAATACTAGTAGGCTATGACTATCGTTTCGAGAGCAATTATCGCTTCTCATCATCAAGTGAGATAAGCAGAAAATAGCTAATTTTTACTTGGATAACTACTCTCTGCTAATCTCTTATGTTAACGAGAACAGATAATTTTTGTCATCCTAAGTCGAGATGACCTTTTCGTACCCCCTTCCTAAAGAAAGAGGCGAGAGCCATCTTAAAGCTCATTGTTGCGGGAGTTCTAAATTCAGAATTGCTTTTTTCATTTTCTTCTGACAATCTATTTATTTGTTTATTGTTTATACTTATTAAAATCACCCAAACCTTGCATTTGGCACAGATGCAATTCATCTTCTGCATGTTTATATTATAATGTATAAGCTTATTTAATGTCGCTTTATTATTTTGCATTTAATTTACATTTATAATAATTGTATTGCCCTGTCGGCTTTTGCCCTTTCCCGGAGTGTTTGCTTGATACATCAACCATTGTCCCTGCAAGAATTTTGTTTCACAAAATTCGCTCTTTCCAAATGGTCTACGCATTTCTGAAATAGACTCATCAAATCCAACATGATTTAAAAACAAGCATTGCAACTGTTATTCAAGAACTCTGCATTAGTCATTCATTGGTCAGATAATTGCTCTCAAAACTATAATCGTGATCGTAGCATTATACAGGGTTAATATATATATATATATATATATATATATATATATATATATTATTTTTATTAATTTTTTTCATCTTCCATGACTTCATCATTGCTTAATCGTTGAATGTATTCCAAATTCGTAAATCTACCAAATCCAAAGCCCAGAAGATTAGGGAAATAGTAGGCCTGAATTTTTTAGCATGAACTGAAAAAGGTATTTGTGAAATTCGGCCTTCTACATAAATTCTCAAATATGTGTGGATTGGGGAGGGGAAATTTTCCTAATTTTGGTAAATAAGGTAACGGGGGTAATATGACCTTTTTTACTTAAAAATAAAATCGTAATTCTTATGAGAAATAAAAAAAAAAAAAAAATCACTTGGTGTTTGTGCCATCGGTTCTCTTAGAAAGGACTAGTTGTTTTTAATTTGATTTTCTGTTTCAAATTTATAATTCAGTAAAAAGTCTATTTTTTACTGTAATATGGCCAGTGGAGGTTTTCGGCAACTTTTCTATTTTTCTTTAAGGTTGCTAGGCACTCAGCTTCCGAATTCAGCTTGGTAATGTTGCATCTATGGGCGTTTGATGCATTTTAATATTCAAAATATCTTCTGAGAAAAATAATACTTTAAGTTTATTTTTCTAGTGTTCTATTCTTAAAAAAAACGCCTTAAGTTCTCAAAACGTTTCTAAATTCTATGCTTAATATTTTATGTGTTAAAAAATGGCTAATTAAGAATAAAATTTTAACACTTTATATAAAATCATGCATAGATTTCAGAAATATTTTGAAAACTGAGGAAAAAAAAAAGAAGCATGCTTTAAGAAGAGTACACTGAGAAAAGAAATTAAAAATATTAATTTCCAGAGAAGATATATTAAATATACGAATGTATTAAACGCCCATAGACTTAACATTATCGATGGGAATTCAAAAGCTGAGTGAATGAAAGCCTTAAAAATATTATTCTGTTATATTCTATATAAGCAAAATGAACAATATAAAAAAGGCATAATTTTATTATAATTCTGTAACAAAAAGGGCCAATGTCCACTTTTCTCAAATGGCAGAAAACGCAATTTAAGTTTGAGGGATTTTAAAAATCTTGCTACGATTCCGTACTATTATTTTTCAAAGTTGTACCATTCCTTTCAGTAATATTCTTCCTTTCAGTAATATTCTTCTCACTACAATCCAATGCTACATTGATTTAGAATTTTTATTTATTTATTTATTTATTTTTACAGTGACATTGGCCATTTTTACATTAACAGTAAGTAACATAGGCCTGAACATAATATTTTTTTTCAATGATTTAATATTTGGAGGACTTTGACCCTTTTAAAAATAGCTTTTTATCACATCCTGAATACATTCGTGCATTTAACTCAAATTTCTCAATTTTGGACATTGGCCCTTTTTGTTCCAAGGTACAGAATTATGAATAGAACTTTACGTATATTTAAAATTAATTAAATGTACATAAAATAAAATTAAAATTAAATTTTGTCAAATGATCAAAAATTTTGAAACTACCACATGAAATTCCCATAAAAGAGGCTATAATATTTGCATGATTGTGCAAAATTCACAATCTTGGTGCATAAAAAATGGTTAAACGTAACATGTTGAATTACCCTATATCAACAGTGTGATACCTTCTGTTTTGTGTTGTTTTCACAATATAACTTTCCTTATTTAAAAAAAGGGCTATTAATACATTGATTTTAGTTCTATTAACACTAATCTCCATGGTAGAATATGTGCTATCACCTGTGTTTCCAGTATAGTTAGTATTTAATTAGTATTATTTAATTAATTTATATAATGTGAATTTAATTAATTAGTATTGTTTAATTAGTATTTAATAAAAAATTTAAACACATACCAGAAATTTAAATTAGTAATATTTGCTTTATATTATAACATATATTCTGTCATTTAATAAAGCTAAATTTATAAGTGAAATTTTCTTGTGTGAATTCAGTTTCTCTGAAATACACTCTCTTAAAACCTCAGCCATAAAATAACTCAAATCCACTCTTCTCACGATTTGAAAATCAGCTTCTAGTAAAGAGTTGAAACAACTCGAGTGAACGATTTAATTTAAAGCAATTTAAATCAAGGATGAGTAAAATGTTTGAAAAACAACTCATTGACGATCCAATAAATTATAACTGTTTCCTGAGAAGCCAAATTCACACTTTCGTTTTAAGAGTGCAGAATTTCTAGAACATATTCAACGACGGGAATTAGAATGTTGAATGTCCGATTTTTGGCGTGTTTTTAATTTTATTTTTGACTTCATTTTGTTCAGGGATGTAGTCGTAAAATAAATAGATAGTAAACTCTCTAAGCAGAGGATATGCCCAAGAGTATATATACTAGAGGTCTGCACGGGCCGAAATTTCCAGGCCCGAGCCCGGCCCGAAAGTTAAAATTTCAGCCCGGGCCCGGCCCGGCCCGAACGAAAGAAATATTGGCCCGACCCGGCCCGGCCCGAAAGTTAAAATTTCGGCCCGAGCCCGGCCCGGCCCGAACGAAAAAAATATTGGCCCGACCCGGCCCGGCCCGAAAGTTAAAATTTCGGCCCGAGCTCGGCCCGGTCCGGAAAAAAGTTTAAAATTCGGCCCGAACCCGGCCCGGCTCAAGTGAATTTCTACAAAATATTGATCTTTAATCTTATAGAAGAGTTCTGACCAAAAAAAATTATATTAGTCTTTTTTTTTCATGTTTATAATCTCCATTTATACAGAAGTGCCGTAGGTTGCGATATTTACGCTTTTAAATGAATCTTTGTTTGTTGTATGTAAATGTTTCAGTTATCACTAGTATTATTAATCCATATTCCCTGTAATGGAGACAAAAAGTCGAAAAAGTAGTATATGGTAAAATTTCCAAAGACGAAATCGCCTTGGAACAAAAAAAAAAAAAAAAAAAAAAAAAAAAAAAAAATACATTCCCTTCTTAGGGTGTATTCCGATCAAAACTGCCAATTTCAGATTTATTTTTAGATTCATTTTTGCTCTCAAATGCACCAAACTTTCGAATTCTCTTATTTAGAAACTATACAAGGTGCCGTGATTATCAATTCCTTGATAAATGAAGAAAATGTTGCAAAAAATGCTGTCAAAAACGGCGTTTTGGACCAAATTTTCCGAAGCGGGAGGTCTGCGAACGAAAAAAAAGGGTCACGCTGAGAAAATAACTGCTTATAAATCAAACTCTAATTAAATCAGCGAAAAATTACACCACACGGCACCTTGTACGTCACTTCAAAAATCCCCTCAGCAAGTTTCATGCTTCTACTTTTAAAAATATGTCCAAAATTGTATCTGAAAATTTCGAGCTGTTGAAGGTGGAAAATCATTTTTTCGAATACACCCTTAACAGATGTAAATGTTTAATATATTTTTTTCTCCCGTATTGTTGTATTCATTTTGCATGGATGAACATTTTAAAAGAAACTTTCAGTTTTCAGTTTAAAAGAAAATTCCGTCATAATCATTTTTTTTTGTGTGTGTGTGTGTGTGTGTGTGTTTAATTCTATTTTAAAACGCCTAGTAATCTACGATTCCTTAAAAGGAATAAATTCTAATGTTTAATTGTAGAATAATGACGGCTTAAAAGTATATGCCTTTTTTGCAAACATTTTCGGACAAAGCCAAATATTACTGATTTATAAAAAGTCGAGAAAAGGATTTTCATATAGGAAGATACAATAGGAACTGATTATTTTGGTTCATGAAAACTAGGAAGAATGGAATCAGTCTCGGCTTCGTACGGAAAAAAAAGTTAGGCCCGGCCCGTCCAGCAAAAAAATTAAGGCCCGAGCCCGGCCCGGCCCGAAAGATTAGTGACTAGGCCCGGCCCGGCCCGGCCCGAGTCTTCAGAAGTAAGGCCCGAGCCCGGCCCGGCCCGAATGCCATTACTGGAAATCGGCCCGAACCCGGCCCGCGGGCCGGGCCGGGCTCGGGCTTCGGGCCGCGGCCCGGCCCGTGCAGACCTCTAATATATACTATAGCTTTCTTTAGAAATAGAGGGTATACGGTGTTCCTTGAAAAAATTCAGAAAGTATACGGCGTGTACCCTCCACTAAATCCCTGATTTGTTTGCCTGTCTTTCTACACTTCCTTTATAGCTTTAGTAAATATAATCGGATTCCTAAGAAATTTTTAAATCGTAATGAAGCTCCTTTAGGAATGATCCGTACTGGAAATAGTATTTCGCATTTATCATTTGTTCACATAAAAAATGGTGATTGAAGGAGGAAAGCAAAAGAATCGGATCGATTAAGATCTACCGCCGGTGAATGCTGCAAGTATATTTTAATGAAATTATACAGATTCAAAAATAATACATTGGTGTGATTTATTCTTTATTATTCTTTATTTTTTTTATTTTATTATTATTTTTTTTTTTTTTGGACTAAAAATATTCTACGAAAAGGAAATTTCTTTTAAAAATAAAATATTTGAAAAACAAAACGGTGTGAGCAAATGGGAAACAATGATTTTTATTAGAATAGGATCAGATGTGGCCACCGCCATAATGGAGAAAATTGTGAGTGGTAAAATTTTGTTTCACGCTTATATATTAGCGTATAATGTATTTTTCATTAAAGATATTCTTTATCACTAGTCTGGAGCAGTTTTGAGGTCCAAATAACAATCTGAACAAAATCTACCAAAATTTTTGATAAACGGATTTGTCATTTTGGTTTTCTAATGATCTTAATTACAGCAAATAAATGTGTGTAGGCAAGTATAAAAAAGAAATATAGTGATCATAATTTGCCTACTAGTGGATTTAATTACCCGAAACTTTTGTGATTGTGAGTTTTTAATCAGATAATTATAACCATCCTTTTAATTTAATAAAGTGGGAGGCTATGAGAATTAAAACCTTTAAGAGGTGTTTTTAAAAGGTCAAAGTTACTTTCTATGTACTAAAAACACCTTTTATCAAAATAAAGAAAAGGTAAAATAAATAAATAAATAAATAAAAGTAACAATGTTGAAAATATACAGTGGTTTGCCAAATTATTAGGGACAATCATATTTTTTGCTAGTTTTATACTTAAGGGGCATTTGACTGCGGTTCTAAGTGGCTTAAGTGTAGCAGGAATGCATTTTATTGTTGTCAATATCTTTATAATTCAACTTTTAAGTACTTTTGGTATATTAAAAGGTTTGTTTGCTTTCTTTAAATATTTTAATAAAAAGAGAGACGTTGAGTCTTTTGTACACGCAATAGTGCAAGGCGCTTTTCTTTAATTTAAACAAAATTCTTTGCTGTTTTGGGGAATGCTAAGACTTATATGTGTGTATTATCTTTATTTTATTGATTAAATATCTGTTTTTTGCGAAATTATTTACGATTTTATTTTATTTTTTATTTTTATTGATTTTAATATGGATCGAGGTGTTGATTTGTTCCCTAGGAAAAAATATGAGGTAAAAACACTTTTTCTGAATTCAAATCATTCCTAAAGAAAGATAGCAGAATTTTCTGGAGTTTTCAAGTCAGTAGTCAACAGGATAAAAATAAATCTGGATAAAAACTAGTCTCTTTCGCCCAAACGAAGAGGTAAAAGTTGAAGAAAACGCATACCAACTCCACGCACCATTAGGAAAATCCGGGATATACGTTTAGGAAACAGAAAGAAAAGTGTAGGAATCCTTACTCAGATTGTTCAAGTATCTGGAATGCCACTTTCTAAGAGAACTGTGCAGCGGAGATTAGTGGAGGAAGAGTTGAGAGGTCCAGCCAAAAAATCCCGATTGAAAGAATCAACGAAGTGCCTTTGATTAGGCTCGAGAATCCCGCCAGAAGACAGGTGATGACTAGAATAAGGTCGGTTGTTAAGATAATTATTATTTATGTCATTTAAAATCATTTATTTCTAAATTATTAACATATTTCGTTTTTTCCAAGTGTATTTCTCAGATGAATCAATCTTTGAGATTTTAGCCGATAAAAGCAATTGTGTTAGGCGATGCCCAGGCGAAAAATACTGTCCATGACTGCATCGTGGTGAGTGTTAAACACCCTGATAAAATAATGATGTGGTTTGTCATAAACGCTAAAGGGGTAGGACGCCTCTAGTTGCCCAGGGAACCATGAGACGAGACTAGTACAGGCAAGTTTTGGAAACTCGGCAGGCGCACCAAATTGAAGAATGGCTCTCATGTGGTGAAGAGTTCATGTTTATGTATGATTCAGTGGCTTGCCATAAAGCTAGAAGCTTTACAAAGTTTTTAGCAGAGAAAAATCCCAATTTTACCTTCCCCTGGCATTTCTCCTGACATGAACCCCGTAGAAAGCTTATGAAAGATCACCAAGGCGGAAATTGCCAAAGATGTGATTACAACCAAGGTATAACTCATCGAAAAACTAATAAATGTATGGCACCATAAACATTAAAGAAAAGAAAGTGCCAGAAATTGCATAGAAAGCATGCCGAGACGCATCGAAGCACACCTCGAAGCCAATAAGAATGTCACCAGATATTAATATTCTTTATTTAACATTAGTAAATTGACTGTATTGTATTTTTGTTGGGTATATATTTCATGTAATATTGCGTAAATACTTAAACAATAGCAATGAAGCTTTTAAAACTTAAAAACAGTGTTTATTTTCAAATTATATCCTAATATTGTATAAATAACCTGTAAATCATGACTGTCCCTAATAATTTGGCAACACACTGTATAAAGTAAAGTGGTTATGATTATCCCTCCTAACCCTACTGGATAGATTCACATAGATTTAAAATATGTTGTTTTTCCCTTCTTAGAAATCAAGACACATCTGTGTAGAATATAGAACAGCAGCATTATTTATGCAGACAGTAATATTGCAGTAATATAATCTATTATAATCAAATTTGTCCATAATTTGACACTATCAAGATTCCAGCGTGAGGAATCAGTCACCGGAATTGATGTACCGTTGCAAGCAGACGTAAATCACGAACTTACTTCATCGACCTGACATTGAATTACAATATCGTTAATCTTCAATCACCAGACTATCAACCCGAGAATTGGTGTTCACAGACTAGTCTATTTCTTCGGTTGATCCTATCTACAAAACTAAGACGATGATGACGACATATTTGAAGTAAAGTTAATATTACGACGCATTGTTTTTCATGGTGGTCCAGATACTTATGCAAATGAACTCCCAGGATTCCATGTTTCAAACGATATCATGGTGATAAAGAGAATTTGTTTCGCTTGTTATAACATCTCTTATCGGACACACGTAATTTATTCTATGGCATGATTAAATTATTTTACATAAGCAGAACCGAAAATTTTCATTTTTTCCCTTGTTTGCCTCATGTTTTTAATCTATTTAAAGACTGTATTACAGATTATAAAGGAGGTCAACCATGTTCGCAGAGAAGGGGAGACGGGATGACATTGAACAGATAAAAACTAACGAGACATGCTTCTTTTAAAGATCTTGTATTTGGTCTTTTTAGGTGCGTTCGTAATTATGTAACTACTTAGCACCCATAGTCGCCGATCGTCTGACCGCATATAACAAGGCAAAAACCACTCAACCTAATTGTTTGAAACATAAAATATATAACTATGGCATGATTTTGTCGACTCATTTCAAATTTTATGAAAATCGGCTGTTTAGTTTAATTATAGGGACAATCAAAAGTATTCCGGTACATTTTGGCCAATCAGAAAAAAATAGTTTTAAATGCATTTTAATGATGCTGCACTGTTAGAACATAATAAAATTGATATGCATCTATGAAGTATGTACTACAATATACATTCTGTAGAATTTATGATGCAAAGAATATTTTTTATTAATTTACAGGGCTGGATAAAAGTATTCCATTACACAATGGTATACGGGGGAAAACATTGTTAGGGATGTGTTTCAATTATATGAAATTTTTTCACATTTTATGAAACTGATATACGTTGCTAAGGTTTACAACAAGCTACTTCCTGTATAATAGAAACAGGGCTCCCAACAGATTTTAGCCCTCAAAAAGGGGGAAAGGGGACTTTGGGGGACCATTTTTGTTTAAAAAGGGGGCTTTGGGGACCAATTTTATTAAAAACAGAAACCAAATAAGGATAATATGTGTTTAAAATATAGCACAAATTTTCCTAAATAAGAAAGTAAATTTTTAAAATTACCCCAGAAAATATGTTAGACGGTTATCTTTATAAGATTTCATTAAACAATGTACACAATTTTATTTAAACATATCTAAATATGCTACTGAAAAAGCATATAAAGCATTCAATATTTTAGCATTCACCTTGATAATTCTCGTTACAGGTAAAAAACTAGTTGGATGTGCCAATCCCAAGACCTTCTTCTATCTCATACGTACATTTTATAATTTTTAAAAAAATAGTTATTGAATTTAATGCTATAATAATTTTAATTCTATACCATACCAACTTTGATTTTCATCTTACATTTCTGCTTCAGTCAATTAATCGGAGTAAAAACAAATTTCCATCTCTGCACGAGCCTATGGACAATAGAATGATAGGTAGAATTTTTTTTTTTCTTTCAAATTCAGGGAGAACCTACTTGCTTTACCAATAAGAAAAAAAAAAAAAAAAAAATATATATATATATATATATATATATATATATATATATATATATATATATATATATATATATATATATATAGAAAAAATTTAGTTCAATTCTAGAACTAACTTCATACACTTTTAGGTGGTGCTTTATTATAAATGGCATAAAATTTGCTATTGCAGCGCCCCCTTCTGGCAGATTTTTTTCAAACTCGGGGAGGACCCACTTGCCATAGCCATACAGTTACACAAAAAATTTGGTTCAATTTGATGCATAACTTCATGTACTTTTGGTCGATACAATATTGAAAATGGCACAAACATCGCGATTGCAGCGCCCTCTTCTGACGGATTTTTCTCAAATTCAGGGAGGACCAACTAGATATAGCCATATACTTTCACAAAAAAATTGGTTCAATTCAATGGATAACTTCATATACTTTTGGTCAGTACAATATTGAAAATGGCACAAGCATCGCGATCGCAGCGCCCCCTTCCAGCGAATTTTTTTCAAATTAGGGGAGGATTAACAAGCCATAGTCATACACTTACAAAAAAATTTAGTTCAATTTGATGCATAACTTTATATACTTTTAGTCGGTACAATATTAAAAATGGCACAAACATCGCGATTGCAGCACCCCCTTCCGGCGGATTTTTCTCAAATTCAGGGAGGACCAACCAGCTATAGCCATATACTTACACAAAAAATTTGATTGAATTCGATGCATAACTTCATATACTTTTGGTCGGTACAATATTGAAAATGGCACAAACATCGCGATTGCAGGGTCCCCTTCCGGGGGAATATTTCAAAACTGAAGGAGGACCTGCTTGCCACAGCCAAAAACATTCACAAAAAATTTGGTTCAATTCTATGCATAACTTCATACACTTTTTAAGGTATAATGGCGACATACGGACACAGACAGACAGACAGACATTTTGTAAAAACATGTTTTTTGGAATATCTGACCCCTAAAACGTGTAAATTTGTCGAAAACCGGAAGTCGAAAAAATTTCGATTACAATACTTTCTTTTATTGAAGATAGAAAAAAGTAATAATAGTGATCAGTTAATAAAAAGAACTGCGTAAGTGTGATCACAGATCACTCGGAGGGTTTTATTTTTTATATTTAGTTTTAAAGAGAGTTTTATTAGTTTAGTTAGAATTTATATTCCTTTCAAAATGTTCTAAACTTTAATTAATAAACCAAAATTTTTAATAATGAAATTTGTTAAAAATCAATAATTATTTATAATTATTAAATCCTTATATAGATGAGGATGATATAAGACAGTGAGAATGGAGGTAGAGATAGAGTGAAGAATAACATTATTCATAACCTGGCTTTTCATTTAAGATATTACATGCCATATTGTAGATTACATTTTTGAAAATTTATTTCAATAGCGTCCCCTGGTGACAGAAAGGGATGAAAAGATGCTAACCGTTGAGATATGTTGAGCAGATTTTTTTTTCTTAATTTTTTAGAAAATTTATGAAGTAAGGAACGCAATTAAAATTAAACCATTTGCTAATGGTGAAAAAATGAGTTAAGACGGTGAGAAATGGCTGCTTAGGTGAAGAATTTTAAAAGGATGTGTGAAAAAAAATGTTTTCTGATTCCCCACCCCACATACACATGAAGAAATGCCCCTAATTGTCTGGGGTCAAAATAGACCCTAGCAAAATGTTGGGCTCGATGAGATACCTCCTTCGGTCAACCCTTTAAATGAGATTGAATCTTGCTGTAGTTTAATTAGAGGTTGAGTTTGAAAATTGCTGAAGTTTTATGAAAATCAGTGCATTAGTTCTTGAGATAGAGCTATTAATGAAATTGCGAATAATGCAGCATAACAGTGTCACTTATTGAGCGATATACACTAAAAACTAATCAGCTCTAGTTTATATCAAGGTCTAAGTGAATCTAAAGTTTTGTGCATTATCTGTGCATTAGTTCTTGAGACACAGCACTTTCTAACAGACATTTTCTAAAAACCACTAAAATTGTGTTCAGAACCTTCTAAAATGTATAAATCCATCAAAACTGGAAGTCGAAATTATTTCATGTATTCAATATTTCTTTTTGTAAAGATAAAAAAAAAAAAAAGAAAAAAATGTGAAAAGGCAATGTTAAAACTGTTGTTAGCTTTCGTTTTTTCAAAAACTAAAACAAAATCACTTCACCTTTTTCATTCACGTATAAAAACATTTCATATTTATTACTTTGAATAGGTGTCACAAATAAAAATTAAATTAAAAAAATTAATTAAATTAAATAATTTAATTTTTATATGTGATTAATTTTTATATGTTTTTATATGTGAAAAGGCATTTTACTCCAACCATTTTCTTTAATATGATTCAGAGTTGTGGACTTAAAATTAATTTTTCTTAGTTTTAATCGTCTGTTTCCACACAATTCAATGATTCTTTTCATTCAAAAAAGCTTCACTTTTTTTTAGGGATGAGGGGGGGGGGGGGGGGGTTGAAGCATGCCAAGACCTGTTATTAAAGACTGGTCAAGCAGTAGTTTAATATAGTAACTTTTGTGTACAATTTTTTAATTTTTAAGAATTTTAACGAGATTCTTAAAATTTGCCTGTATTCTGTTGTGATTTTTTAACATTTATATTCGTGAAAGAATTTCAATTACAATGCTTTTTTATACCCATTAAAATGCTTTTTTTACTCCCACTTAAAAAATTTTGTCTTTTGGATTTTTAAGCTTTTAGTGATTTTCAGACTTTTTTTTTTTATTTTGCAGCGATTTTTTTCAGACACTGAAAAGGGGACTTGGGGGACCAAAATACTAAAAAGGGGACTAAAGGGGACCTTTTTCTAAAAAGGGGACTTTTGGGGGAAAAAGAGGACCATTTGGGAGCCCTGTAGAAAGCATATATCACTTACAGGGACATACTAAAGATTTCGAATACTATACTGCGCGGTTCCCAATCTATGGGTCGCGGAATAATCGAGGTTTGCCACAAAAATATACCTTTTGTTTCATGTTTGGCGAAATATAACAAATAGAATATTTTACAGCCGCAATAATGATGAAAGCTATTAGGTTAAACAAAAACTTCGTGAGTCTAACATTCAGTCGGTATTACGTCAGGCGCCTTCGTTTTGAGATATGTCACTAAGTAGCGCAATTCTGGGGAAATCCCCATTTTCATTCCATAATTTCCTTACATCCTTAACTTCCTTATCATAGGAGCAGAATATCCCGAAATATCTATATCAGCTTTGAGGTCCTTGATAGGGTTCAAATCGACAATAAATATGTTTAAAAAATCGAATTTTTGAACAATTCTGAGATAAACTGTTTTTAAGAAAATTCCAGCATTCTGGGAAAAAAAGACTTATGTCGCAATGGTTCCGTTAGGTGGATCTTGAAATCCCTGAAAATCGGGACGTCCCGCGACAACCGGGACACATAACAAAACTATTAACTAACAAACACACAGGATTTATGTTAAAGTGGGTAATATGCTAAAGTGTGCAACTGCTCAATATGGCTTCCATGCTATTGTCGATTTCATTATAAATTATACACTAAAGAAAAGGAGAAAGAAAGAGCCTTCATCACGTGCGAAAATTCCGTTGTCATAATTGCAGAGCCCAATCAAAGGGAAACTCCTCTATCCATTGTGTTGATTTCTCTAATGATGACGTAAAATACCCTCTAGAAGAAAAAAAAAAAATAAGAAAGAAAATTATATGTCATGCCTCATTGCGCCTTGGGTAAACAAAAGAACAGGATTGACAAGTATAGACTATAAAGGATAATGACTAGTTTTTTGTTAAGGCTCCGCTGCACTGAAACTCCCCGATCGCGAAATCCCATGTTAGCCTATGGGAAAACTTCTAAGCGCGATTACTCATTACCTAATATAATTATTAAAATACTGTTTTCACCGTCAGAAAGTGGACGTCAGATGCCGATGATGTGCGTTTTTAAAAATTGTCTACGCAAATTTTAAGTATCTTTAAGAGGATGATAAATTTTAATCAAATGGAAATTTCAAAGTTTATAGGGATTTTTTATATACTTAAAATTTGCGTAGACAATTTTTAAAAAAGCACATCATCGGCATCTGACGTCTACTTTCTGACGGTGAAAACAGTATTTTAATAATTATATTAGGTAATGAATAATCGCGCTTAGAAGTTTTCCCATAGGCTAACATGGGATTTCGCGATCGGGGAGTTTCAGTGCAGCGGAGCCTTAAGTAACAAATTGAAAAATTGCTTTTTTATACTTACTAGCATACGCAGCCCGCTTCGCCGGGCTTAATTTGAAAGTTTATTTAATAATTTATGTGTATGGTACGCTTCTCTCTCAGCTGGCGACGGATCCCCCGGTGACTCTACGCTTCTCTCTCAGCTGGCGACGGATCCCCCGGTGACTCTACGCTTCTCTCTCAGCTGGCGACGGATCCCCCGGTGACTCTCCCCGGACCATCGGCACTCCACGTGCGTCGGGTGAGCGTCAGAACAAACTTTCAGCATATACATATGGGTGGTTGTACTTGAATGCACAGACCTGCGCGTTTTTTTCTATCTTGCTTTTATACCTCTGGACCGAGTTGGCGCATTGCCAAGATTTGCTTCCTCTGGACCGAGTTGGCGCATTGCCAAGATTTGCTTCCTCTGGACCGAGTTGGCGCATTGCCAAGATTTGCTTTCCCCTGTGCCTCAATTAATTAATTATCCTCAGAATTCCTTTTATTTATAGAGATTATTTTGTTCGGTAGATATGTTCTCTAAATTATCTGAGCATAAGAAACGGCTTATATTATTATTTTTTACGTAAAAAAAATGAATTTGAAAATAAATTCAATTTAAAATGGTGTTGAACATTTTGAAATAAAAAAATTCCAAAAGAAATTTTATAAATTTACTTGTATTTGCACATCAGTATATATATAAAACCATTAATTGTAAAACAATATACAGCAAAAAATGAAAAATGGATTTGAAGGAATATTTGGAATTTGCAGAACTACACTAGACTCATCAGACACTAAATACTATGGAACTACAAATAAAATGTATTGGGTTCATCTTCGCATCAGCCATGAAAATCAAAATAATACGAAATTTATGGCAAAAATCAAGCCATAATTTAAAACAATGCATTTAAAACAATTTATGGACAATATTCATTTGACATCCCGTTTGGAATCCCCTGGTGTAAGTAGCATGGCTAACAAATTTGTTTCAATATATGTCATGAAACAAATGAGGCAAAATCTGCACCATAAACGAATACATGCCTGCATTTATAATGCAGTATAGTTTCAGATTTGCTGCGCGAAATATTTTCGATTTATTCTATACACTGTAAAAAAAAAAAAAAAAAAAAAAAAAATTGAAAAATGAAAAATTAGAAAAAGTTTTCTAGTAGAATTATATTCCAAGAACTTTTTAAGCAATGGAAACAAAAATTCATGTAACACATACAGATTTACACTTTGAATCAAAAATTTTTTTAAGGTTACTAAGAATTTTTTCGAAAAATCGGATTCCCGGAACTTTTTAAGTAACGATAACGAGGATTATAGATAAAATTTTAGTAAAATTACCAAAATTTTAATTTTTTTTTTTTTTTTTTTTTTTTTTTTGTAAAGTTACATATGTCTTCAGTTTTGCTTACAGGTTTAGTAGATTGACATCATTTTCTTGTATACACAATTCACATATAAAATTTTAGTAAGAATAACAGATTTCAGTAAATTTAGATTACAAAGGTTACAGATTTTTTTATTTTACAATGTACAATTACTATTTAAACTATTGTTCGATACTTCTTAGAAAGTTTGTAAATAATGTGATAAATAAAGCAAATTATTTAAATTTAAAAAATAAAATGAAAAATTGTATAATGATGCATTAAAATAAAATAAAAAAATAATAATATAAATCTGTTACTGAAAATATCTAAAAGTCGATCAAAACATAATATATAAGCGTAAAATTTGAATACACGATACATTTCCGTAGTTCTGAATATTATTCCCAAATAGATAGAGTTTTTAATCCTCGAACCCAACAAAAGAATATTCTTTATACCGTCGTTAAAAAGTCTGACAGGCAGCGAAATTTTGCACATAACCGTTTTTAAGTGGATTTTCAAATGTGTAACTGTTTATATATATAAATTTCAAAAGCATCCGTTAGCTATCGCGACAGCGATGGATGAAATCAAGGTAATCGAAAAATGCTCCATTCAAATGGAAAAGCATAGCAATGCGATAACAGAACAGTCGTTTTTCGCGAAACTATCATTCGATATTCCATAATTTTATTATTATTATTATTTTTTTTTTTTAAAGATGCATTATCATGTTTTTAAAGTCTGAACGGGGGTTGGAGGGCATAGCTAACAGGGGGCAGAGCTCCCTATTATATATACATAATCTTGTATAAAGCTATTATTAAATCAATCCTTAAAAGGTAAAAATGTGCGGCATCACAAATAACACGGAAAAGAGTATCACTCGAGTATAACCACCACCCACTGAGTTCTCTAAGAGTGATCATTGACACAAGTGGGTATCGCGCAGAGAGTATCGTTTAATATCTCGAAAATACCAAAAATGTAAAATAGTAAAAATGTGCGGCGTCACAAAAACATGGAAAAGAGTATCACTCGAGCACGATTACCGCTCTCTGAGTTCTTTAGGAGTGAGCTCTGACACAACAAATGGGTATAACCTATAGAGGATATTGTTTAATATCTCGAAAATACTAAAAATGTAAAATAATAAAAATGTGCGGCGTTACAGATAACACAGAAAGGGGTATGACCATCGCCCACTGAGTTCTCTGAGTGAGCACTGGCACAAGAATTGGGTAAGTGTGATAGCCCAGAGGGTATCGTTTAATACCTCGAAAATAACACTGTAAAAAAACAGACGATTTTACGGAAATACTACTGGTAATCTAGACGCCAGCCAGTACAATTTACTGTTTTTTAACGGAAAAATTCCCGTAAATACGGATTTTTTATTTATTTAATTATTATTTTTTTTAATTTACGGAAATTTTTCAGCTAAAAAACAGTAAATTGTACCAGATCACCAGTATACAGTAGTCCAGATTACCAGTAGTGCTTCCGTAAAATCTTCCGTTTTTTTTTTTTTTTTTTTTTTTTTTTTTTACTTTACAGTGAACATTAAAGAGTGGTTTATATTTTTTTATGAAAAACACTTTGGTCGTTTCTTATAAGAAATACCATTTTTTAGAAAGAAAAAAAAATTCTTGAATTCGTTTTGTTTGTAACAATCGAAGAATGTTGGAAATGATACAAACATCTTCGAAATGACAGCTGCATCCTCAACCGTAGATAATGAGTCATACAGATAATGCAACACTCACGTCTCAGGAAATAACTTTTATAAGATTTCTGGGCAACAAAAGTGAAGTTAATACGTACTCAAATCTTTTTTTCTTGTTCTTTTCTTTGGTTTATCTCTCTCTTTCTCTCTCTCTCTCTCTCTCTCTCTCTTTTTTTTTTTTAGTATAATCTTTTTAATCATTTGGAAAAGAGGAAACTTGTTCCGGATCCCCAAAAATATTTTTTGTTGTATCAAAATGGAAGTAGTTCAAAATGTGTTAAAAACTAAGCACCAAAAGGCGTAAACAAAAAATTCATAATTTTATTTAGCTCAAAGTTCATACATGCCAAATCCACGGGGATTTCTTTGACACTTTTATGCACAAATTTCCTTTGTAATCTAAATTGCCCAAACTTTTAAATTAATTTTTTGTGTGCTTAACCAACATTTATCTACTGTAGTATAGCAACATCGATTTTCTAAATCATCATTTTCATTATTAAAAAATTTTACCTACCTGATGCGATACATAATTTTTTTTTCATACGTGAAGCTAATGTTTCAGAAAAAGGGATACTGCTATATTACGATGGACAAATGTTATTTAAAAGAATGTCACCAAGGCTTTGCGATCCATTAAGGATTAGACCCTTCAGTGCACGATATTGTTTTATTGATCTTTGGCCCCAAGCAGCTATCCAACATATGTACCGATCAGATGGCCAGTCTAACGCGAAGCAACCACAGTTTAGTAGTACACACAGTAGCTCCTATTATCCACTCATTTTATGAAGTCTGGAGGATGAAAATCTGAGTCAACCTTGACCAGCCCGGAGCCAAACTCAAGACCTATTGCATAATAGCCACACGTGCAGACCACCATATCCCTGGGATTCTGGGTAAACATAAAACTAGTTAATACAAATATTTGGATTGTAAATAGTTTCAACATAAATTAATTTATGTGCAAAAGTTTCAGACACGCTTCTATTAATTTGGTACTAAACAACTGTTACGCGTGATTTCTTGTTTAAAAAAAAAAAAAAAAAAAATGTGTGCATACGTGCACCTTTGGTGATCCGTAACAGCCTGAAGTAGTGATGGGCGATTCTGGAAATTTTGAGAATCGATTAAAATCGATATCGTATAAAGCAACATCGATCATAATAAGAATCGATTTCTCAGTTCTAGAATCGATACTAGAATCGATATTTCGATATTTAGGTTCACACAGAGAAGATCCAAATTACTAATTCCAAAACTTAGACAATCAGCAGGACCGTAATTACCGCCTCCCCCCCCATCCCCATTTAGGGAGGCATAGAATTAAGCTATTGCAGATTTTAGAGTCGAATAATAAGAATTTTAAAATTTAAAATGATTGTCACTTATGGTTTTCAGTTACGCAAAAACTTTGACAAATTTAAGAGACATAACTCAACTAATAACAACACTGAGTAACTTGGCATTAAACCGAGTATAAAGAGTGCCAAGAGCGTGTAGCTAGGATGGGGAACAAGGAGTATAGACAAAAAAAAAAAAAAAAAAAAAAAAAAAAACTTTTTTTTATTTTTCTAATGCCAACCAAATGTTACACGAGATAGTTTGGAAGAACATAAAATATGCCCCATTCCCAAGGGGTCAGGTAACCCCCATTCTTGACGGAAAGACGACCATAGCCCAAATGTATCTTTTGTCGAAGTTTCAAAATGAGGATTTACAATAAAACAGAACGAGAATTGGACATTTTAAAAATTGCATGCATACTTTGAACGGCCCATTTAGTAAAGATTAGCGAGGAAGGGGAGGGGGGGCGAGGGATTAGAACGGACGAACTTGAAAAAAAAAATAATTAACTAATAACCCAAATAACTGAGCTTCTAAACAAAAATATAGTGTTTAACTTAGTGTTGAATTCATGGGGTGGACCGCGGGGAACATGCACTCTTTGAAACTATAAAAAGTGCCAAGAGCATGTAACTAGGTGGAGAGAGGGGTAGTAACAGAAAAAAACGAGAGTAGTAGGAAAATAAGAGTTTAAGCTCAGGAGCAGGTGGCACTGTGGCACCGTGCCTCCTGCTCCTCCGGCTGCCCCGCCTGCTCCTCCGGCTGCCCCGCCTGGCCCCTCCTGCGGTGCCTCCTGCGCCCACCGTGCCACCACCGTCCCTCCTACCCCCCACTATGCATCCCCCTCCACGAACGCCCCCTAGTGGAAAAAAGGAACATTCTATTATAACAGAGAGGTGATCAACCCCATCTCCACTGAGTAAGAACAATACAACAAATATAATTTTTAAATTTTTATATTTATTTCATTATTAAAATATTTTTTAATTAATTAATCTTTTTATGTTGAATCTAGAATTCCTCTTTTCTTAATTAAGTATATAACAGGATAGGTGATCAACCCTCTTTGTACTAAATAAGAACAATACAGTCAATTTTTAAAATTTTATATTTATTTCATTATTAAAGTATTTTTTAATTATCTTTTTATATTGAATCTAGAATTACTCTTTTTCTTAATTAATTATGCTCATCAAAGATTAGTCGAAAAGCTAACATATAAATTTAATTATTATATTATATATGTGATAATCTGCTCTACTGAAAAATTCTTATCAAATCAACTTTTAACCTCGTAAAAATAATATTTTAATTAATAATAATTATCAATCAAAAGTTAAATATCAACCTCTATTTAAAAAAAAATAAGATAAATATAATCTGCTATATTAAAAAAAATTCTTATAAAAAAATGTGTTTAAAGAACTTTCAATTCACGAATACCACACCTTCACAAAAAGAAAAAAAATCCCCCCACTGCCAAGAGGCAAAGGATGTTCTTTCCCCCCCACGCAAACATCTGCTTCCGTGGGGTGATGAAAAAGAGGTCATTCACTTTTTACGTCATAGCGAGTTCATTCAACTTGGTAAGGAAAGTTTTAGTTCGTGTTTCCATTCTGTAGAGTTTGATAAGCGACTCGCTCATTCTTTCTCAGACTGTTACTGTAAGCACGTCTTAGAAGATTACTTAGAAGATTTTTTAACCGCTTTTTACAACAAGAAAATGACTTCTCAGTTAATCTCTCAAACCGAGGTAATTATAATATTTTTTTTTCGGTGTTTTTAAAAAACTGTGTATCATGATTTTAAAATGAAATTGGAAATAATTATATATCTTTATTCCTTTTACAGGAAAACATCGATTTCGACTTCGGGATATCATCTGCTGAACTACATCGAATATGTGACGAGGTCGAGAGAAATAACTCATCAGCAAAGAAACATAAAATGGATATTAAATCTGTAAGCATATATTTTTCCTTTATACTTTTTACTAGTCGAATAAATCTAATTTACACGATTTGATAGGAAAATTTAATAATTATTTTTAGAGAAAAAGTTTTTTCCATAAAAAATTATACAATTCTTTCTTTACAATTAACTATAAAACTTTTCTCATACAACAAGCATATATATTTCCTTCTTTTTTATCAAGAAGTTTATACAGTTTTTGAATGGAAATTCAATAGTTTTAAAACACTTTGTTGATAAAACAATTTAATAATTTCAAAAATATTTTTAAATCAATTTTTGAATTTTAACTGTGATTTTTAAATAGAAAAACTTTCTTTTAGTTACAATTTGTTGTAATAATGTTTTTTTTTTTTTTTTTTTTTTTTTTGTTCTTTTTTATCTCTTTCCAGGATTCTGCTGCCCCACTTTCTAAGAAAAGCAGGAAGGAAGAAGCGAATTTCAACAAAGTAACAGACGGAAATCTCCATTCGGAAGGTGTTGCAGGTCCCAGTGGATCAAATCTCATCAAAAATGAAAATAAACATTTAGTAAGTTTTTTTAATAGAAAAAGTAGTTTGAAAAAATTTCTTTTTAATTTGTAAAAATAGTGTTTTTTATGTGTTTTTTTCTTTTATCTATTTTTAGAGTTGCCCACTTTGTGCATGTCAATTCGCACAAAAACGTCATCTTTTAAGACACATCAGGTGGCACGACAACGAGGCATCTGATGAGGATATGCCTCAATACCCTGAAGTTAGTAAAGAAGATAGAACTATCCAAAGATGCAGTGAAGTGGTGCAAGCTTCATCTCATGTAAGTATTTTTTTCAAAACCTATCTCTCTTTGGTGAGATTAGCTGGGGATAGTATTAGGAGAAGTTTATTCTGCTAGTACTGTTTTCTATTTCGAAGTTTACACTTCAGCGCGTTAAGCCTAACTCACCTGAATTTCTCTCTGTTAGGTAGGAAATTTTTAGGACCTCTCAAATTAGATTTTAAGTATTAGGAACAAGTACAAAAATTCTAAATTGTTAGTTAAAAAATTACACTAAAAATGAATTTAAAAAATAATCATGTTAAAAATACTCAATACTCAAAAACACTTTTATTCCTTGCAGAAATGTTCCATATGCAATCAATTTAAAAAATAATCATGTTAAAAATACTCAATACTCAAAAACACTTTTATTCCTTCTAGGAATGTTCCATCTGCAACAAAACCTTTAACCATCGAGGTGTTTTAAACCGTCACATGAAGACTCACAAAAGTGAAATTTTTTTTAAATGTGAACAATGTGAAAAATCATTTAACCGAAAAGATGCTTTAAATCGACATCTGAAAACACACAATAGTGAAAAACAGTTCAAGTGTAAAATCTGCAATGACTCCTTTAGCAGAAAAGATAATTTAAACCAACATCTAAAGATTCACAACAATGAAAAATCGTTTTCTTGCGAAGAGTGTCAAATTACATTTAACCGTAAAGCCAATCTTAGAAGACATCAAGAACAACACACCAATTCATCTGCTTCTCATGAATGTGAAACATGTTCTAAATCATTTAGGCAGAAAAGTAATCTCCTTCAGCATAAACGTACACACCACACAACGAAAAAAACAGTCCCCCCACAGAAAACAAAACCTGTTAACACAAAAAAAAGATCCACTGAAAAAGCATTAAATACATTTGAGAAAATTACGATTCCAGCTACAGAAGAAAACGCTCATGACATTGACATTTTCAATAGCCAGATTATAGAAGAAATCCAAAACCATATATTGAATTCTCTAAATACTTTGAAATCCCTTAAATGGCATCTTATCCACACCATCAAGTTTACTCGATTTAATGAAGATGATGAAGTTGAATCAATGTTAGGGTATTTTAGGTCTGATCCCTGCCCTGAACATATTGAAGAAACAGTCAGAAACCACATCATCGAAAATTTAGAAAAAATTAAGACTCATTTTGAAGAATTTGTTCAACTCGGGTCGGGCTGGGTGCTAGAAAAAATCATGCATACAGATCTATACATAGCTCATTACAAGCCACTAACTGGAAGCAGTTATATTGAAACCCCTCAAAAACTTGTTCCAAAACATGCTCTTATTAATATTCAAAACTTTACCGATAATAAATGTCTTATTTGGTGTCTACTAGCTCATAAAAAGAAAATAGACAAAAATGCAGAACGTGTTTCCAACTACACGCCTTTCGAACATGAAATAATCATTGATGATATTCCTTGTCCTGTCCCTTACCATAAAATTAAAGATGTTGAAGAAAAAAACAATTTAAGAATTAATGTATATTCATATGACGAGGAAGAAGATGAATTCGGAATGCTTCACATCTCAAATCGAACCCATCAAGAAGCGATTAATTTATTATTAATTGGGGATGAAGATAAGAACACCCACTATATATACATAAAAAATATGTCAAGACTCTTTTCCCATCTCACTAAATATAACGGAGAAGTCTATTTTTGTTATCGATGTCTCCATCGCTTTAAGACCCAGACACTTCTAGACAATCACCTTCCATATTGTTCAGAACACGCTCCTCAACACATCAAGATGCCTGATCCAGAGAAAAATATTTTAAAATTTAACGGATATCATTTCCAACACTTAACACCTTACATCATAATAGCTGATTTTGAAAGTCTTGTCGTCCCAATTCACACTACAGAACCTAATCCTAGCACTTCTTACACTATCCCCACACAAAAACATATCCCTTGCGGCTATGCCTACATAATAATTGATCAAGATGGGAAAACACATAAGAAGATGAAAACGTATCGGGGAGAAGATGCCGTATCAGATTTTTTGAAGAATATTTTTCAAGAAAGAGATGAGTTAGCCGAAACATTAATCACCATCAAACCTCTGAAACCATCCAAAGAACAAGAAAAAGCCTTTAGAGAAGCGACTGTGTGTTGCATCTGCGATCAGCCCTTAGGCAACAAGCGATGCCGAGAACATGATCATATAACAGGTGCATACCGTGGTGCTGCCCATATGAACTGCAATCTACAATATAAACAACCTAAAGTCATCCCAGTTATTTTTCACAACCTAAAACATTACGACGGTCACCATCTGATGACGGAATTAGGAAAATTTAAAAGTTACAATATAGATGTCATCGCAAATACAATGGAAAAATACATATCATTTACTATCAAAAAACAAGACTGTCCCATAAAACTTAGATTTCTCGACTCCTTCCAATTTTTACCTACATCTCTTGAAAAATTAACAACCAATCTGCAACCAACAGACTTTCACCTCCTTAAAGCTAATTTCCCTAAAGATACAGACCTCTCACTCCTTACTCGAAAAGGGATATACCCATATAGCTATTTTACAGACTTCCAAAAATTTGATGAAACACAACTCCCACCACCTTCATCATTCCATAACGATTTAACAGATGAACCCATTTCCATAGAAGATTATGAACATGCTCAAAATGTTTGGGAAACTTTTAATATTCAAAATCTCGGTGAATATCACGATTTATATGTTAAATGTGACGTCCTTCTTCTAGCTGACATCTTCCAAAACTTCAGAAAACTTTGCCTACAATATTACAAAATTGATCCTACACACATGTTCACATCTCCAGGACTCGCATGGCAAGCTTGTCTTAGAATGACTCAGGTACAATTGGAACTTCTCACAGACATTGACATGCTCTTGTTTTTTGAGAAGGGTGTAAGAGGTGGTGTGAGTGCTATCACTAAACGATATGCAAAAGCGAACAATCCCAATGTCCCTAATTACAACAAAAATAATAAAACAAGCCATATCATGTATTGGGATGCTAACAACTTATATGGCTGGGCTATGTCCGAATACTTACCTGTTGGTGAGTTTCAATGGATTCAGCCATCTGAAACAGATATAAACAGCATCCTTTCCCATCCAGATAATGCAGATTACGGCTATGTCCTGGAGGTGGACTTGCGTTACCCCCCTGAACTTCATCTACTCCACAACGAATACCCACTTGCTCCGGAAAACATTCACATCACTGAAGACATGTTATCTCCTTACACAAAATCTTTATTAAACAACAGACCCTACAAAGGAAGTTCGAAGCTCTCACCGAATTTAAAAGACAAAGAACACTACATCGTCCACTACAGAAACTTGAAACTCTATCTCCAACTTGGTCTCGAACTCGTTAACATTCACAGAATAATTAAATTCAGGCAAGCACCTTGGTTAAAGCCCTACATAGAATTCAACACTGATAAGAGGAAACAAGCTACCAGTTCTTTCGAGAAAGACTTCTTCAAATTGTTGAACAATTCAGTTTTCGGTAAAACAATGGAGAATCTCCGCTTGAGACGGAATATTGAGTTGTGTAACAACGAGAAGAGGTCAAAAAAACTTGTCGCATCTCCAGCATTTAACAACTTCAAGATTTTCAATGAGGGACTGGTAGCCGTGGAACGAGTCAAAACCACTCTGACTATGAATCGTCCAATCTATGTAGGGTTCGCTATTCTAGATCTCGCAAAATTACATATGTACAAATTCCATTACAACATAATTAAGAAACACTATCAAGATCGTGCTCAACTGCTTTTCACTGACACTGACTCACTCACCTACCACATCCAAACAGATAATATACTACAAGATATGCAAGAACATCAAGACGAATTCGACTTCTCCGATTATCCTAAGAACCACCCCCTCTACTCTGTAAAAAATAAGAAAACAATAGGTAAATTTAAGGATGAGATGAATGGAAAAACTATTTTTGAATTTGTTGGCCTTAAAGCGAAAATGTACAGCATCCTATCAGAAGATGGAGAGAAAAAAAGAGCTAAAGGAGTACCTACATCTATCGTTCGAAAGAAAATAAAACACTCACAATATTCCGAATGCATACATCACCTGAAAACACTCTGTACAATAAACAAAAGAATCCAGCAAGATCACCATCAATTGTACACTATACGGCAACAGAAGCTAGCACTCAGCCCGTTTGACGACAAACGATTTATTCTAGATGATGGTATAACAAGTCTCGCTTATGGTCATCATCAAATTTAAAACAGGAAAATTAAATTAAAAAAACAGAAAAAAAAAATGAAGAAAAGAAAATGAAGATCTGGATAAAAAAAGTGGGGCGCCACATAAGGAGATGTGGCGGGAGGTGGAGGGACCCCATAAAAAAAATATTTTTTCTTTTTAAACATACATTTCATTTTTAAATTCAGGGTTGAAAAGAAGACTATTTCTAAATAAAAATCTAGTTTTAATAATTTAATTAAGAGTTTTTTGTATTCGCATTCAGAAAATTAATTTTTCTGTCATGAAATTTTCTAGTTTGTTTACAGTTTTAAAGATTAAAATTTCGGTTACAGAACATGTTTTCAAGGTTGGCTCATAAAACTGCAAGAAGCAGATGTTGTTTTTAAATAGAAAGTATTTTACGATTCATGTCAACACCAGGTGTAGAAACTTAAAGTAAAGAAAAAAAAAAATTAGTTCGAATATGACGTCACAAGAAGCAGGTGTTTTCAAAAACCGTGAGAAAGAATTTTTCGGTTTGTGTCAACACCAGGTGCATAAAATGTGAACTAAAATATTGGTTTCAATATGACGTCACAGAAGTTATGCGTGAGTTCGAATTTGTACGTGGCAACATAACTCTGTTATATTTTGTTGTGGAAAGTCGCATCAATTTTTCTCTTGGAAAAATGAAACGATCTAATAATTCCTCTCAGAATGGTTGCGAGAAAAAATCGAAAAATGAATGTGATTTAGAAGATGTTTTTGATAATTTGGATGATGTGTTTCAAAGCATCGATTTTAATAAACTAATTATGGACTTGTCTGATGAACCCCCCTCTCCGGCTGTAGCTGAGTCTTCATCTGACAAACCCACTTCTTCAACTACATTCCAGACTTCATCTACGCCAATCGCCGATGCAATTCCTACATTATCTAACGGAAATGAGAAAAGGTCTCAATCTATGGATATGAACGATGGTTATTCAAATCAGCGGATCTGTTTAAAAGAACTTGGAAATAGTATCTATTTAACCTGTGAACTGTTCAAAGGTTCTGTCATTATCCACATTCGAAAATTTCTTCGATCTTCTGAAACTCAACCACTAACTCCTACAAAAAATGGTGTTTCCATGAATTTAAAATCATGGTATCGTTTCGTTCAGAAAATATTTGACTTTAATTTAATTTATACAACATCATCTTTCATTGCAAACAACTCCATCCTCATATTATCTAAAGATGGTATCGCTGAAATCAGCAGCATTCAGAAAGGTTGTTGCATTCGGTTAGATGAATATCAACTTGAGAATTTAAAACACCATCTAAGCTCCTTCAATGAAACAGTGCTTACATATCTGTATGAAAATCACTTACCAACTCTAATTGCTCATAACCTCTTACCTTCGGAAACATGCGCTGTAGAATTTACAACATTAGAACTACGCTTAGTAGCATTGATAGAAGTAGAACTGCAAAAAGTTTTTAAATCAGAGTATGAATGTATTGGATGCGTCTACAATTCATCCGCACAACTTCGCCATGCTTGTATGACTTCCAGTGACTTAGAAAAATTTTTAAGTTTAGGAGAATTATCTCTCTGTACAATCGACTTTAAAGCTTTATCAGAACTTTTTGTCAAGGAAATACAGACTGTTTCACATTATTTCCTTCAAAATGTAAATTACAAAGTGTTAGCTGGTGTTCTGTTTAAAACAGTTGATGATTTGTAAATTTTAGAAAAAATAAACTGGTGTGTCTCAAAATGGTGTAATTAATGTGTTAAAATAATTTATACTTTTTCTTTCAGGAAAAAAGAAGTTTCTTTTTCAGAAAAATCAACTCTACATTAAAATCTTTGAACAGATTTTGAATAAAAAATTTTTTCAAAGATTAACTTTCACTTTCCGAAGAAAAATTGTAAAGTGAAAAAAATTTTTTCAAATGAAAAAAAAAAAATTTCAAAGTGAAAAAAAAAAAAATCAAAATGAAAAAAAAATTTTCGAAATGAAAAAAAATTTTTCAAAGTGAAAAAAAAAAATTTCGAAATGAAAAAAAAAAAAAAAATCAAAGTGAAAAAAAAAAAATATTTCAAATGAAAAAAAAAAAAATTTCAAAGTGAAAAAAAAAAAAAAAAAATCAAAATGAAAAAAAAAATTTTTCGAAATGAAAAAAAATTTCAAAGTGAGAAAAAAAATTTCAAAATGAAAAAAAAAAAAAAAAACTTTCAAAGTAAAAAAAAAAAATATTTCAAATGAAAAAAAAAAAAAAAGTTTTGTTTAAAAATATTAGATGAGGAAAAAATGTTTGTTTACGTATAAGAAAGTGGGTGTTTAAGAAAGAAAGAAAGATGACACATGATAAATTTAGTGAAAAAATATATTTATTTATATAATTTCTGCCAACGTATTACAGGGGACTTAAGAGTCTTTTTAGCTTTAACAATCGATTTAACATTTTTTATAGGTGAATACACATTATCATCTATAGTTAAATATTTGTTCTTGAAGAAAAGCTTGGGAGTATTCATAGAACTCAACGCTTTTAAAAATTCTTCTCTACCAGATAAATGTTTATAAGATTTTCTCTGAGTGAGTATTAAACCAATCAAATCAGTTAGATTAGACTTAGGGATTAATTGGTTTTTATAAATAATCTCTCCTCGTTCATTCCAACGTAAAATATTTGGATACGTTTTCAAATATTGCAAGAGTTGTTCACCTTGTTTTTGAACACCTGTTGGAATCATTTTTAAAATGTTGTCTTCGGAATTTGCAGGATTTTGCATAGTTTCATCTTCAACCGGTTTTGGAGGTTCATCCTTTTCTGTAACATCCATTTTGAATGGTGGGTTAAAATCTTCTAAATTCATTTTTCTTTTTAACAAGTCGTAGTATAATTGCAGTTTTTCAAAATCTTGTAATTTACTATTCAAAATTTTCTGCATTTCTTTATCAAACTCACTTAGTTGCTTTTGAGAAGGTGTATGTTTAGAAAAATCACCCTCAGGGACTAAAACAAACTTTTTGCTAAACTCCATTTATAAGCGCTGACAAAGCTGTAACAGCAGCTGGTATCAAAATATTTAAAAAACCTCCTTTTTGAATAATTAAACGTTTTTTCTGGTAAAGACTACCTTTTTTAGAGGCTAATTTTCTTAGAAGATATTTGTGTTTTCCAAGCTGCTTCTTCTGATAATGTGAAATTGGTATATTTCCTTTTAACACGTTTAAAGAACATTCACAGATGGTTTTAACCACTTTTGAAGGTAGCTTTTTCAGTAACTGCTTGCGCAATGCTTTTGGGCATGAGTGAATTAGCTGTAAATCCTTGACCTGTTTACGGGTCGGTGACATTTTATGGAATGATGAGTCTGTCGTTTTTCGCAATTATTTATATTTCAGAGTGTAATAATACTGATTTTGATTCGGTAAGATTTGTGTTCTTAACCGATGTTCTTCATCTGTTTCATTTTTCAAATCAATTAATAAGTAGGTAAAAGGTTTTCGGGTAGCATCTGCGTAAACTTCTTGGAAAAATTTATGATTTCGTGGGTATAATTGTCTTCCTAAACATGTGATTTGATTTAAATCACGTCTGTTTTTAAATAGGAAAAGATAGTCAGCATTCAATCGAAGATCTTTCGTTCCTTTATGAAAAAAATTTTGTGTGATAAAAAAAATACTTAAATTGTGGTGATGACTCCCCTTGGTAAATAAATTTGTAAGTCGACGATCACCGCCAACTTCACACATAAGATCATCTATAATGAACAGTGTATTGGTTCCTAAATATTCTTCATAATTAGTTGGGAAACCTTCAATGAACGTAACGTCAGATATTTCATCATATAAATTTTGGTAGATGCCGTAAAACCAAACAATTTTATCGGGTGTAGGTTTTACCATGTATGTTTTAAAGTAGATGAAATCTTTTATAAAAAAAGATTTCCCACTTTTCGAAGGTCCTGCTAAAACAGCTGTGAAGGGGTGTTGAAGGCTTGGGAAATCCATAACAAATAAAAACAGACACAAAAGATATGGCATTTTATAAGACTTTTTATTGATAAAAATTCACATACACATGAAATCGTTTGGCAACAAAATTATACACTCTTTGGTCGTTACATAAGTTTTCAGATACAAACTGTGACAAAAACTTTTTCAGAGATTCACCTCTACATCTACAGAGGAGGAAAAAAATTGTATATTGACCACAAACAGCTGTAACATTTGTTTGTAATGTTAAAGGGTTAAAAATCACTTGAGAGAATTTTAAAGTAAAGTCTAAAATAGGTCCTTGATAAAAGTCTGGAGTATTTCCGTAAGAATCAAAGAATTCTACTCTTCTAGGTGAAGTTATGTAGAAAGCAAGCCAATGGCTACCGGGTTGATCAGAAGAATCGACGTTGCATACGAAACAGCAGGGGTATTGCTTAATTGTGTTAGGAAGCATATCGCTGGGAAACACATCTAAAAAATATTTCTTAGTGTATTTGTTATGAGATAAAATGTCTTTAATCTGTTGAGAGTTCATCTTTGTCTAGTTTGGAAAGTCACACAACACATGCCTTGATTTAGAAATTTCGATAATGTTTTCAAATTCTGCATAGATCAGAACGGAAATAGTTGATGAAAGTGCTGAAGAAAACTTAATTTCAACTCTTAAATTTCCTTGATGTTGTAAATTCAAGTGTGGACCATCACATAAATCCGGACTTAAATCGAATGCATATAGAGTGTGTCCTTTAGCATAATCTTCTCGAGATAGATAATTTCCATTATCTCGGTTAAAGCCGGGAAACAATCGATGGTAGGCTGCAATATAATTTCCTTCGTTAAAATTTAATTCTAATGGTTTAGATGGTATTGGTTGTCCGTCAATGTAAATACTTAAAAAGTTGACGTTGTAGTGGTTAAAGAAAAACGGGTTAAGGTCATACTGTCCGTTAATAGCTGAATTTTCTAATAATCCTATAATTACACGTTTAGGCATAGATCCTAAGAATACGTTATCTTGCATAAAAGACCAGCTTCCACTCGATATTGAGTATGTTTTACACAAAACTCTATCGATAGGATATTTAGCATTACTTTTCTCTAACGCTTTAGCGTGTCCGATAGAAACACCTGGACTAACTTTCACCTTTCGAATAAACAAAGAGGCGTGTTGTAACACCATTTTATATTCAGGTGTTTTATCTCCGACTTTATCAGCCATCAAACAAAAATTGGGTTTGCTACGTGTCATTTTAATTTTCAAATCTACCATATTCAATAAAAGTCTATTTTGTTGAAAAATATCACAATGTAGTGGGCCTATCATATCCAAAACTTTACTTTTTGAAGTTAATTCATATCTTTTATGAAGTCCTGGGTTATCGGTAAGTGTAGGATTGACTGTATCCAAACATTCATCTTTGAAAAAACATTCGCAAGAAAGTAAACTTTTCTTAGCATCTTCTCCATAATTCAGTAAAGTCTCGATGTAAGCACGATACGGGTAAGTATTACTAGAAGAGGAAATCACTCTTTCGTTCAAACTCACATCTACTTGAGAAAACAATGCTTGTAAAAATAAATTAACAGGTGCTACAGGTGTCTTGTCGGGTAAGGGGGTTCCATCAGTGTTAGTTAGTTTTACTTTCACGTAAAGGTAAGATGCTGATAAATCAATATAATCTTCACTATTGCCTGTAATGTTAAACTCAACTGGTCCACTCTCAGATATAGTAGCCAGTGGATGATATTCTACAAAGTGACCTTTTTCTATAGCTGTTTGCGTAGGTGGAATCATAAACAAGTCTAGTTCAGATTTGACGCAAACGGGAGAATCTTTATGAATAAGACCAGACATCTTTAAGCAAAAATATCGCGTGCTTTCACTTTCTTGGCTTTAGGGCGACTGAGAGAACTTTGAGGTCTCTTTCGTTTTTTATTCCTTTGACCTGATCCAATCATAGATTTCACTTTAATTGCTGCTTTGTCTGTTAGATTTTTCCCAGCTTCCTTAAATCGTCGTTTAGTCGCTGTTTTAATATTATCACCTTGAGAAATATCATTTAGCACATCTACACCGGTATGAAATAACTGCTTTCCAACTGCTTTAGCACCCGATTTAAATAAAGGTACAGCTGCACGGAAAAGTGAACGGAAAAGTCCTCCGAAACCATAACCTTTCTGGAAAGTATTTCCTTGATAATAGTTCAATCCGCTACCTGTTTGATGTGTATAATAATCTTCAAAAGATTGATTACAGCATTGGTAAGGAACAAGCATTATGAAAGATATTTCTGACGAAAATGTAGTTTCACAATCAACTTCCCACGATCAAATGACACTAAACGTCCTGTGTGTGTTCTTATAACAGTTTCAATCGTTTGAAAATTTTTTCGAGTCACTGGTATGTAATGAGGTCTGTCAAACACTTCATGAATCATATCTCCGTCCTCCCCTTTAACAGGAATCACTCACAATAAGGGTGCCACTGTATCTCCAACAATCTGAGGTTCTACAATATCACTATACAAGTAGAGCAATTTAAAATCTGCGTGTGGGTCAGCTATAAAGGGACTTTCAAAAGATAATGAGGGAGTCGAAACATTTGAGATTACTTCACCTGGTAAGAATCCTAAACATTCGGCTAAACCGGATAAAAATTTCAATTGTGCATATTTCTTCAAAGAAACTTTCACTTTTTTAGTGTGTTTGTTGTAACTAACCGAAATTCTATCACCAAATTTTTGATAATTTATCACTTTAATGATGTCGTTAGGAGATTCATAATATCCTGATGGGATTCGAATTTTTTTCGTGTCACTATCATCCTGTTCATATTCATTACCGTTTCTAGGTCTTCCATCTGGTAATTCTAAACTGTTACCTAACACATATTCATACTCGTTACCATATTCAGTAATATTACGCCATGTATGAGGATAAATCAATTCAGTTAAACCGACCTCCCATTCACCTTTTAAATCTAAAGGCATAGGTAATCTTGTAAAATAATGTGAAATTTTGTTTTCTGGAAAATAGTTCATTGAACTGTCAGAAGGTAGCGTCACGTAGAATGACATGATTGTGAATGATCATTCGTTGTAAAAAATGGGTGTTTTATAGAGAAAATAAATCTGAAGAAGGTATCCACTGATTAAATTTAGAAGGATAACCTTTAAACTTAACTTGATATTCAAGTTGTCCTTTTCTTTTACGTTTTTTCAGAATCTTTTCAACATCAAAGTGGTTTTTCGGTTGTACTTTTTGTAATTCTTCTGCATAAAAAGTTCCTTCAATAGGTTCGTCTAATAAATCTTTGATTTTGTAAACTGGGGGAATTCTCGTGACACATTCTGTTACTAAAAATAGTTCTTCTGTCCAGTTTGTTTCATATCCTTTTTCGAAAGTCATTTTATGTTTAGAAACACGTACTAAGTCCCCTGAATTAAAAACACAAGGTTTCCTTTTCAGTTTTGACATATTACCGTAAATAGAAAACCACACTTCACTTTCATTATCCTTATTCACTTCACTTGGGGGTCTCTTAATGGTGGTATGGTAGGTGTGATTATAACTATCTAAAAATTGGTCCAATACATCAATATATCGATAAGTGTGATGCGTTGTAAAATATTTCCACATTTTAGTTTTCAGAGTGCGGTTAAATCTTTCCACTACACAAGCTTTCGTATTGTTAAAAGTCCTAAAAAATCGAACACCTTGTTGCTTCAGAAACTTCTGTAAACGAGAATTTAAAAATTCTTTACCGGCGTCAGTATTCAAGTACTTTGGTTTCCTTGTTCGAAAAATGGATTCAAACACCGCTACTATATCTTCAGCACGTTTCGATTTCAAAGGGTAGGCCCATGCATACTTAGATAAAATATCAATGCATGTTAAAATGTAACGAAATCCGTCATTAAATTTCTGTAAAGAAGTTAAATCTACCAAATCCGCTTGCCATTGCTGATCTATAGAATACACAATCACTCGATTTGTTTGAAATTTTCTGCGTACAGGTTTATGAAGAGTGTAAGCATCAACCCCTTCTAACCAAGATTTAATTTTTTTCTTAGATACCTTACCGTGAAGTGCTCGATGAAGAGCGTCCACTCCTCCAAAACTAGCAATTTGACTTGGATCCTGATAACTTTTCTCCATAATATGATATTAATGGGGAAAATGCTCTGTATCGTTAAAATTTAATATAAAATCTACTGCTAGTCTATCAACATTAGTAAAAATATAAACAAGTGAAAAAACGGCACACATCAATATGTAAATACATAAAGCACTAATCACTTCGATGTTTAACATCCTTTTAAAAATAATATCGAAAAACATAGATTTATATAGCTTTAGAAATGATTGTTTACAAGGTAATGACCGTTTCAGGGAGGGAATGGTCATTTAGGAGAGGAAATGTCAGTTAAAGAGAGGTATTGACCGAGTTGAGATGTGATTGGTAATATTTTTAATTAGGGAAGGTTGATCACCTCTCTGTTATAATAGAATGTTCCTTTTTTCCACTAGGGGGCGTTCGTGGAGGGGGATGCATAGTGGGGGGTAGGAGGGACGGTGGTGGCACGGTGGGCGCAGGAGGCACCGCAGGAGGGGCCAGGCGGGGCAGCCGGAGGAGCAGGCGGGGCAGCCGGATGAGCAGGAGGCACGGTGCCACAGTGCCACCTGCTCCTGAGCTTAAACTCTTATTTTCCTACTACTAACGAGGAGATAAAAGCTTTATAACGATATGTTACATGAGATGATGTGGAAGAAACAAAAAATATGCCCCCCACCCAGGGGGGTAAGGTGAATCCCAAACGGACAGAAGGGCGACCCCGGCCCAAATGTATCTTTTGTTGAGGTTTCAAAATATGGATTTATAACAAAATAGAACGAGGATTAGACTTTTTTTTTAAATCGCAGTCATAATTTGAACGAACCTGTAAGTTAACATTGGTGAGGAAGGGGGGGGGGGAGTAGAACGGGCGAACACGAAAAAAAAAAAAAAAAATAGTGGCACTCTGACAGTGCCGATAGAAGTGAAACCTTGAACAATTACGTGTGTATTTTTGAATCGTTAGGATGTATAATTTTGAATCGCCAGGAAATACTTTTAAATGAATAAAAAAAGGTTCTATAATATTAAAAAAAATATTAATGTCTATAAAAAAAAAAAAAAAAAAAAAAAAAAAAAGCGCGATACCATATGTCCAGCTATTGTAGTTAACTCACTATAACTACTTTCCTACATTTTAAAACGCGATAAATACACCAACCAAATTTAGACCATACTATCGATACCTTAATCCTTATCGAAATAAATCATTTTGTATTAATGCCTGTTACAATATCTGTAGATTACTTTTTGAATTATTCAAATCGGACATTCCATTCAAAAGATATTACGAATTTAAAGATGACAATCTAAAGAAATAACAGCGCTGCTGAGTACTCGGTGGCCAAAAAGCTTAGGGATTATGTGTACAATCAAACGATTGCGGGTTCGTACCCCAGTTTCGCTGATATGTATCAATTTTTTTTTTTTTTTTTTGAAGAAGAAGAAGAAGTTTGAAAAATAAAAATTTTAATACATTATGGGTTTGTAATGTGACCTGAAATGATGGGAGAAAATTTCTTTTGCTAGATTTGTAATGTATGAAGCATTAAGCTTTCAATAGACATATTGTATCAACAAAAGCCCCCTCTGCCCCCCCCCCAAAAAAAAAGGTCCTATAGGGAAAACCGGGAAACTGGAAAAGCAAAAAGAACAGCGAGAAATGGTTAGCTATACTAGAATTTTTCTCATCACTGTAATTCCTATATAAGCAAAGTTATAGCCTTTTAAAGATTGAAATGAAGTGAAGAAATAAGCAAAATTAGGTGAGTGATCGACAGGGGGGGGGGGAATCCACAGCTCTAGGGGTGCCATGTAGCTTAAACTTTTAAGTTAAAAATGGTAGAAAATTAAATGAGCGAATTTTTAAGGTGTATATTGAGGGAGGGTGCAAGCCCATCCCCCTCAAATTTTTTTTTGTTTCTTTTGAAGAAACAAAAAAATATGCCCCCCGGTGGGGCGCAGATAAACCCCAAACGGGCGGAAGGGCGACTTTTTATTTATCTTTTGTCAAGGATTTAAAATGTGGATCTAAAATAAAATAGACCGAGAATTGGACATTTTTAAAACTATGCATATTTCGAACGGCCCTGTAAGTTAAAACTGACGTGAAAGGGGGGATTAGAAGAGACGAACGTAAAAAAAAAAAACATAATAAACTAATACTTCAAATAACTGGACTTCTAAACAAAAATATAACGATTTAACCTAGTGTCGAATTAATGGGGTGACCCGCAGGGGATTATCCCCCCCCCCAGAAGTTATGAGATTTTATGCTTTTTAAATGCACAAATTGCGATTCCCCAGTGGTGACCATCCCCCTCCAAACCTAATGACGCAAATCCCCCCCCCCCGCAAAAAACCCTTCATACTTTAACATCCCCCCCCCAAACATAATACAAATTGTAAATTATATTCTACCTATAATCTACTGCACATTCAAGAGATAGCGAAATGAGAATAGCAGAATGAGCTAATATTGCCCTTATCTAGAATTTAAAGAAAGAAAACATAGGAACATTTCTGGAATTAAGTTTTGAAATATTAAAAAATTAAAAATCTCCCCCCCCCCCAAAAAAATGTACTTTTTCTCAAATTCCCCCCCCCCCCCCAAAAAAAAAAAAACTAAATTGTATGACGCATCTTGCGCCACCAAACCCCTCTCTGGGCACCCATGCACAAATTGCGATTCCCCCTCTCTTACAGAGCTCTAAAACATGATGCCTTTCTCCGGAGTCGCAGAAAAATACTTGCTTTCAACATTGATTTAGCCTAGAAAGAAAAAAAAAATCGAAATCGAATCTAAAGATCGAAATCGAATCTAAAGATCGACATCGAATCTAAAGATCGACATCGAATCTAAAGATCGACATCGAATCTAAAGATCGACATCGAATCTAAAGATCGACATCGAATCTAAGATCGACATCGAATCTAAAGATCGACATCGAATCTAAAGATCGACATCGAATCTAAAGACCGATCTTACGGGCAGAATCGATTTTACAGTTTTACTTTCTTTTGTAACTTTACAAGAAGAGAGTATTAGATTCGTGAAAAATTTTGACTTCCCGTTTTTGATGGATTTATATATTTTAGAAGGTTTTTAACACGATTTCATGTATTTTAAGAAATATCTGTCTGTGTGTGTGTCTGTCACTCTGTGCGTCTGTATACGACAAAAATTTCCGACCGTTCTATCTGAAGAACAAATGCACGGAATTCCACAAAACTTTAGATTTAGTTTGACCTTGATATAAACTGTATCTAATTAATTTTTGGTGCATATAGCCTAACAGGTGGCGCTGCTATACTGCATTTTTTGCGATTTGCGCAACAGCTATATCTGATAAACGAATGAACGGATTTTCATCACATTTTAGATCCTGTTAGTCCTTGACATGAATTGATGTTTTCTGCATTTTGATGTGTATAGCTTCTCAGATGGCGCTGCTATACTGAATTTTTCACAATTTCCACTCAGCGCCATGTGAAAGGGGGGGGGGAGGCGAAAGGAAGCGGTCGTTCCGAGCACGGAAATTTAGGGGGCGCTAAATTTTTACTACTAACATCACTTCTAGCCTATCACAAGAAAAAGTTAATGGGGGGGGGGGCTAAATTGGAACTTTGAACCGGGCGCAGTTCTCTTTTCGCACGCCCCTGTTTCCATTTTAGCTTTATCTCAAGAACTAATGCACGGACTTTCATAAAAATTTAGATTCAATTAGTCCTTGATATTATTTGATGCTAATTACATTTTGGTGGAAATCGCTTAAGAGATGGCGCTGCTATACTGCATTATTCATGATTAACGCAATAGCGCTATCTCAAGAACGAATTTTCATCAAAATTCAGATTCAGTAAATCTCTGAGATAGATTAGTGTTATTTAGTTCTTGGTGTAAATTGCCCAGCAGGTGACGCTGATATGCTGCATTTTTTAGCTCACAGGCTATCATAGCCTGAGAGCTTATGTGCCCGTCCGTTCTGTATGTTCGTGCGTAACGCGATAACTCATGATAAAAATACGGATCCACTTGAAAAGTTGTATATAGGTATATCCTGATAAGGCGCTTCCCTGATTAGTTTTTGGAGCTCATTCGATATGTATAAGGGGGAACGGGGGCTCATGCCCCTCCCCTTAATGGATATAAATGGGTTTTTCATGCAGAATTAACAGTTTTTGTCCAAAATTTAGATATAAGATCATTCGGATGAGGCGATACCGTGGCTGTTATTAGGTGTTCATTGAATAAGTATAAACAGGGGGAACGGGGGGCTCATGCCCCTCCCCTTAATTGATATAAACGGGTTTTTCATGCAGAATTAACAGTTTTTGTCCAAAATTTAGATATATTATCATTCTGATGAGGAGATTCCGTGACTGTTATTATGTGTTCATTGAATAAGTATAAATAGGGGGAACGGGGGGCTCATGCCCCCCCCCCTTAATTGATATAAACGGGATTTTCATGCAGAATTAACAGTTTTCGTTCAAAATTTAGATATAGGATCATTCGGATGAGGCGATACCGTGGCTGTTATTAGGTGTTCATTGAATAAGTATAAACAGGGGGAACGGGGGGCTCATGCCCCTCCCCTTAATTGATATAAACGGGATTTTCATGCAGAATTAACAGTTTTCGTTCAAAATTTAAATATAGGATCATTCTGATGAGGCGAGTCCGTGGCTGTTATTAGGTGTTCATTGAATAAGTATAAACAGGGGGAACGGGGGTTCTAATGCCCCTCCCCTTAACTTGCATAAATGGATTTTTCGATCAGAATTGTCAGATTTCGTTCAAATCTCTGAATAGTTTTGGAAGTTTAATGGTTAAGTATAAAAGAGAGGAATAACTCCTCTTAAATTATATAAATGCTAAATGGGTTTTTATTAAGAATTATCCGATTTGCTCTGAACTTTGGATATAGATTTTTTAATATGATAAAGCATGTACTTGATAGTTTAGGAAGTTCAATGATTAAGTATAAAAAAGGAGAAAGGGGAGAGCTGTTTCCCCTTCTTAATTTTTTTTTCGAACGGAATTAACGAAAATACAAGGCTGTAATGTACAATTAGTATGCGTAGCCTGTGAGCTCAATGCCATCAGTTTAACTGGGCAATATTCTTTTTATTATGATTTCGCAATAGCTGTATCTCGCGCTTTCATGGATTTTAATCAAAATTCAGATTCAGCTGGTACTTAATAAAAATTGATCCTGATCAATTTTTGGTGTACATCACTCAAAAAAAAAAAAAAAAAAAAAAAAAAAACGCTATTTTGCAAGGGGGGGGGGGAGGGCGGGTTCTGAGGTTTCTTTAATTCTTCTATCTTAGAAACTAATACACTGAAATTTTGGAATTGGCACATTCGTCTATTTTATCTTCGACTTTTGAAGGAAAATGAAAATTATATTACCTTCAGAGAAATCGATTAAAAATTTTAAAGTATCGATTAAATCGAGTTGGCCGTAGTATCGATTAAATCGATTTAAAAAATCGAAATCGCCCATCACTAGCCTGAAGCTTTCTGCACATCTAATGATATAAATGCAGAACAACAACAATTTTGTAATACTAAAGAAACTTATTTTCATCCCTACACGCATGAAGTTTTCAATTGTTCTTATTCATTTTCCAGAGAAAAAAAAAGGGAACAACTTTTTTTACTTTCTTTTTTTTTTAATATATACAGTGCATTTTTGCTTATACGCAATTACTGATTGAGAACATCAATGTTTGAGTTTTCAAACAATCAATTTAAAACACCAACTTTAACATTTAAAATGCATATTTAAAAAATACATTGTTTAATTGTATATAGCATCAACTAATCCGATAATCAATCCAATTAATTTTAAATACAGTTATAATATCAAAGCTAACAATTTTTCTCCTGGTAAGATGCGAATCAGCTTTCTGAAATTGTAACGTGTATTATTTTCTATTAAATGACTAAGTAATTGCAGTCACTCGACAAAAACAAATACATAATCCTTTCAAAATAAAAATAATAATAATGAATTAGTTTCTAGAAAATAATTAAATATAATGAATGTTAATTATTTGTTTTGCTATAAATCGTATGTACACTAATTAGAAACTTCATTAAAATTTAATGCAGACAAATAATATTTTCTTTTGCAAAAATGTTTTGTAATCTATAATCAGCCTAAAGATAGCTAAAGATCTTTTTACAGAACGATCTTTACAGATATAAAACAATATTTTAAATCAATATAAACGAATTAATATTAAAATAGCAGAAATTATTATATTGTTTCATGATGATGATAAAAATTGGCTGCATTGGATCTTGTATACTATTCACAAAGAAAAAACAGAAAAAGAAGAAGAAACGAAAAGAAAAGAAAAAGAGATAAACAAACAAACAAAAAAAAAAAGCAAACAAAAAGATAATTGAACACAATGCGAATAAAAATGAAAAAAAAATGTGAAACAAACCTTTGAGATTTATTTATTTATCTCATTATAAGTTGTATGTAGTCAATTTATTAAAAGTATATGTATAATATAACATATGTATAATGGAATATTCATGAAATCATTGCACAATCACAATCCATTGCCTTTTCTTGGACGAGCATGCCTACGAATGTGTATGTGTGTGCGGAAGGGGGAGGGGTTTCATCAAAGGTTGAACTTATATTAAATGTAATACTATATGTAACTAAACATCCATGAGCAGTCTTGTGTAATACACATTTGAAAACCTGAGGGCCGGTGACTCAGCTTCCGAACTCTCCACCGTAATGTTAAATCTATGGATGTTTGATGCATAAGGGAGACCCGAACCTCACCGTCACCATTTTCGGCCAAAAATCATCAAAAGTTAAAAAAAAAAAAAAAAATGTCAGAAAACGATAAAATACATATTTGCGAATATCCATACAAAATTGCAGAATTCGGGGACACATGGAAAACAGGTAGCAAATGAGCTTTTTTAAATTGTAGTCACTAGAGTTTAAAGGACTAGCGGCCTTTTAAAATGTGTTCTCCTGAAAATGACTTTTTCCATATTTTGCCTAAGTTCAAAGTATTAAGGCTCAGTGGTAAAATTGTTTAGAAACAAAGTGTTTATGTTTTTAGAATCTTAAAAAAATTTGCAACAAAAGTAAGGAGAGATATATTTTTTAACTATTTCTGAAAAGTTTACATAAATTGATAAACATGAAAATTATAACGAATTTAAGGAAATTTACCATGCGTAATTTCTTTTTTTTTCTTTTTTTTCTTTTTTTTTTTTTTTTAGCTGATTAAAATAGAAAAATTAAAATATCTCTCCCTAGGTCGTTTCCATATACTATAACACTATTTAAGAAATTTTAGTAATACCAATATATTGAAAATTGTATGAGGAGTAGTAATTTTAAAAAGTGTATTTTTCCCCCCCAAAAAAATCACAAAAATCGACACAAAAAATATACTTTTTAATAAAAAGTGAATTTTTTTGCTAAATATTCCTTACAAAAAGATTCTTAAACAGTACACCAAAATTCATTACTTTAAAATCAATAATAAAAATTTTGGGTTTTTTCTTACAGGTCTCCCTTAAAATATCTCTTATGGGAAATTAATATTTTTAACTTTTTTTTTTATTATTATTATCGTGGCCTCTTCTTAAAGGATGTCCTTTTTTTTCTTAGTTCTCAAAATATTTCTGAAATCTATGCTTTATTTAATATTTTATGTTTCAAAGACTAACAAACTGGGAGAAAATTATTAACCCGTCATGTAAAATTAAGCATACACTTTAGGGAAAATGTGAAAACTAAGGAAAAACAGAAACATCTTTTAAGAAGTGTATACAAAAAATATAAATTAAAAATATTAATTTGCCGGGGAGATGTTTTAAATAGACGAATGCATCAAACGTCCTCAGACTTTACATTATTGAGGGAATTCGGAAGCTGAGTGACCGACCCCTTTAAAAAAGGAGAAAAAGAAGAAGTAAAAAAAAAAAAAAAAAAAAAAAAAAAGAGAATAATCACTGTTTAAATAAATTCGAGAAATTTTTAAAAATTCTTTTTTTTTCTTTTAAATTTAATTAAATATACAGTTAATATATATTTTTTTCAAAATGTACTTTTAGTTAAACACTGAAATGCAGTAAGTTCATAACTTGAACCATATTTTTAAAAATAAACGAAATTGTTGACAAGGTAAATTTGTCCCCTTAAGGCGGAACACTAGTCACTAAAAAAGACCCAGATGATAATGTAAAGTTCTTTTCACATATCTCGTCCAAATTTTAATATTTTTACATGATATTTTTTGCATACGATAACTGAGGACGATCCACAACCGGCCTAGTTTTTATTTTTTCAATTTTGGTTTCAGATTAAAAAAATAATAATAATAAAAATATTATAAATTTCGAAACCGGTTTAAACCGGTTCTGAAATTGAAACTATCATAATATAAAAAATATATGAGCAAAATCGAAAAATTAAAACTTAGGCCGGTTGTAGATCGTCCTCAGCTATCATATCCAAAAAATATCATGTAAAAATATTAAAATTTAAGCGAGATATTTGAAAAGAACGCCCCCATAGACTTTACATTATCATCCGGGTCTAGTGTGGGGCCTTGAACGAGTATATATATAAAACACGATTGCTAGATACTCATCAAATAAATGCCTGTTATAAATGAATAACATTATATGAAAATCTTATCATGTATTCATGACTGCGTTTCGTTGCTTTATCAGCTACTTAAGAGAATCTTACTTTGATAAGAAGAAATAAGAATGAATCATGTAGCATTACACAAGACATGGTTCTGAAGCGTTCCGTATCAGGAAATATTATGACGCATTATCATCACAATTTTTTTTTTATTAATCCAGAATTCCGTTTTTTCATCTTTAAAGGGTGATAAATTTACAGCTGTACTGACATTCTTTCCAGACCAGCTGCAACGCTTGCAAACATGTGCGGCGAATGTATTGATTTGTATATGACACAAGTTTTACTTCGCAATTATCGCAATTGATTTTAAAGGAAAAAGTATTTACAGTGAAATCATTTTTAGCTTCTTTGCAGCTTATATGGGTTTCCTTACTTTCTGAAAAAAAAAATATATATATATATATATTTTAATACTTTATGTGCTACTTATATAACATTGACATATGTTTAAATTTCTTTATATGCGGTGTAAATATTGAAAATGTGCGATGTTTACAAGTTTAAAAATTTACAGTACCGAATAATTGTAAGATTTAAATTTCATTTAAAATTTGTTTACGATTGGTCCAAGAATATTTATGTTTAATCCATGACATACATAATATGACTCTGTTATTACTTAAGCCGCGTTTCAATCATCATAAAAATAATGTTTATTATTATTTTCTAAATATAGAATTTATTTATAGGTCTAAAATTTTAGTCTTTGAAAACATCCCTTTCCAAATAGTTGTTGTAATTTGTTAAAAGTGAAAAAATTATTAAATAATCTAATTGCGAAATAATTCTCATTCATACTAACACGTTAATTTTTGTTTTCAGAAAAAAAAAAAAAAAAAAAGACAAAAAAGTTATTAAAAAAGTTTGGCCATTTTAGACAGATAGTAGCGAAATTCCAGTTAAATCTTTTCTTACATATTATTTTTTGTAGAAGTAAAAGTATTTTTGTTTTTTGCAACTAAAATAAAAAAATTATGCTTTAAATATTCTTGATCATTTTATGCCAAGGATAATGAGATTCGACATTGCATTTCATTTTTTCCCTTTCACAAAATTAAAAAAAAAAAAAAAAAAAAAAAATCTCTGTTTTATGTTTGAGAATAGTAAAATTCTAATTAGTTATTTTCTTATATTCTGCACAGAATTTTTGTTTTCAGTATTTAAAAATAAAAAATTGTGGTTAAAGAGAGAATTCGTTGTTTTATAAAGAGTAATAACACTCCGCTGTCACTTTTTGCTTCCCAATATTTTTGTTCTCAGCAGCTAAAAATGAAATAGTGGTTAAACGATAGTTTGCCGCTTTATGCCGAGAACACACTGTTAAAAATCTTGTCCTAGTTTGAACAGTGTTGCTCAACAGCTGACACTGCAAGATGGTGAAATCTTGAACCAATATTTGGAGCTCTTGTTGAAGCATTTGTTCCAGTAGTTGGAGCGTGGTTGATATAGGAAGTAGAGGTTTGTACGTGCCGAAATTTCCAAGCCGGAACCCAGCACGATCCATAGAAAAAGAAATTCGGCCGAACGAAGAAAATATTAGCCAAACCCGAAAAAAAGTTAAAAATTCTACAATCTGTGATTTTCTACAGAACATTTAACTTTACTCTTACGGAAGAGTTCAGACCAAAAAACTTTTTTTGTTTCATATTTATAATCTCCATTTATGCAGAAGTGTCGTAGGTTGCGGAGAATAATAGGGTTACGCTTCATAACCTTTCATCAAAGTTGGAATTATTTTTTCACTGTCAAATCTGTTACCGTAAATTTTAATATTAAAATAATGATTTTTGCACTTTTGTAATTAAATGTTGTTTACTAAATTGTTTCAGAAGGTATGTGTATTGTTATCTAAGTATTATTATAGAAGCTAGTTCATTTCTAATAGTTTTATTTGAAATGTCAAGTCCGTTACAATATTTGTAAGCGATGAAATGTAAGCTGCTAAGTAAGTTTACTAAATAGTTTTAGAAGGTATGTAAATTATTATCTAAGTTAGAAAATATACAAGCTAGTTCATTTTAATAGTTTTATTTGAAATGTCAAGTCCATTACCATGAAATGTAAGCGAAAGGTGAAAATGGCCCACATATTATAAATTTTCTATCTTGAAAACAGACTTTAAATAAATAATTTAAACTTTTTTTAACAATATACTTGTAATCATATGCAGACTGCTTTAACTTCATTATTTCAAAGCTTAATTCATCAAAAATCACGCGTAGCTGATCGAGCGATAAATCAAACCTTGGCGGGAAAAAAATGCATCGCTATCTGTAGCGGATTTAATGAAATAATTAATAGCAGTGTAATAAAATAACAACAATCAACATAAATTATCTTTTGAAGTTTATTATGGAAATAACATAATTTTTTTGAAAAGGTTGCTGATATGTAACACGGTGCTACTAAGGGTTAAATTTTGCTTGGTATGTTATTTCAACAATTAAAAATTAAATGTTTTGTTTGCTGCTTCATCCCGAAAATAATAATATTGCGTGAATTTTTATTTTATTATTATTTTTTATTTTATTTTTTACGTAAATATATATTTTTAGGCAATTATAAGTAAAAATTGCTATTGAATTATAATTTGTATTGTTATAAAAAGAGTAGTGAAACTCAGTAACTTTTGCTCCACAGTATACTTTTTAAACACTTAAAAATAAAAATTGCGATTAAATGATAGTTTGATTCTTTATCCCAAGAACAATGAGATTCCATTATTTTTTGCTCCGTAGTTTTATTTTTTTTCCCAGTAAATAAAAATTTGCATTGCCGTTGAATAAGAATTCGTTATTTCAAGCTAAAAATTACACTGTTCTATTTTGTTAAACAGTATATTTTTTCAGTAGTTACAAATAAATTAATGGTAAATGGAAGTTTGCGATTTTATTCTAAAAGAAATGAGCCTCAATTATTGCATTTTACTCCGTAGTATATATATATTTTTTCAGATTATTATTGTTCCTTCCAAAAAATTTTATTTTCCGCATTAATAATGATATTATTATTTGGATCACACAGAGCCCTAATAACAATGTTTTTTCAGCTATACTTCTAATGCAAGTCAAAAGACTCTTCTAGCAAAAAAAAAAAAAAAAAAAAAAAAAAGAAGAAGAAGAAAAAAGAAAGAAGAAATGGGCAAACCATATAAATTATGTGATCTTTCTACAAAACATATTTCGTGTAAGAAATATTACTTTAAAGCATAAATATTTTAACGTCTTCTTATATGATTTTATGAATAGAACAATCGTATTATGTTCCCAAAATTAAAAATTACATTTTCAGATTTTAAATCTATATCATAATATATCTTTTAAAACAACTAACTTCTTTATGACTAGCATCCTATGTACAATTCATCATCTTTGAGTATCATACTAATTCGAAACAATAACATTTGCCTCATTTAATTTCAGAAATTAAGTAATTAAATAAAATGAAATTATTATTTAAAAGTATAGTCAAAATTTAGGATTCTATTTACTATGTGTGACGCTCGTCGCAAAGGGGTTAAATTAAACAAATGTATAAGCAGAGAGGCAAACTTTTTAAAAATCATGTCTAAGTCCAGTTACAAAAGGCGTACAAATTTAGTTCTTTTATTTATTAATATATTTATTTTTAATCAACATTTAATAATGATACTGTAATATAAGTACTGACATTATCAAAGTTCAGAATAAAATATCTGTTCTTTTTTATTCTTCTTTTGTTAAGTATTGTAATATAATTAATTTTTTCCCAATATTTTTTTTTCTATCTGAATTTGATAAAAGAAAATAATGTATAATTTCGAATCTACATTTCTTTAATTTAAAATGGAAATAAGCTTAAAAAATTAAAAGTGCTTTCAATAATTATCCATCGATGATCCATTGTTGAAAGTCTTTTTAACAAAAACATTAATTTAAATATTTCGATTGTGTTTATCAATGACAAAGAAATTCCCATTTCAGTGATGATTAGAAATAATAATAGCTTCCTTTCTTAATAATACAATAGAGAATTAAATATATTTAAAAGTATGTTGTACATGCACCTTTCATTGTTTTGCTAATAAATGCTTATTTTTATCTTCGGAAATTAGGTATTTAGTTCTAGAAATAAAAAAATATCAGAATAGAAAAAAATGCTTTATTAACTGATTTCATTCACATATCAGATAAATTAAAATAAGAAAATAAATTTTAATTTTTAAATTAACTTCTTGCTGAATATCTCATACTTAATATAATAGAGGATTACATAAATTAATATACCAATTTTAAAGGGATATTTAAAAAAAAGTACAGCCTTTTTGCTCTTCGAAAATCAAAACTAACAGTTGAGAGTTTAAGTTCAACACAGTTATAAAGGTTCAATGTGAACCCCATTGAAAAAAAGGAGAAAAAATCACCCGGAGTTATGTCAGGGCAGCTTGAAGGCCACTAATGAAGAGCAGGTCTTATCCACCGGTATATCCACCACAACATATCCACCGGTGCGGTCATCTTCGTAAACATTCAACTGTTATATTTGACTTCCAAGGAACAACAAAGTTATACTCTTGTTTCCCTTTAATACCCCCGCAAAGTTGAATGTCGATTTATTCATAACCTGTATTTTCATTCTGTATATGCTTACATCCATTCTATATATGTTTACGTAAATAGAGCTTACAAATTTGCACCGTCTTAAATGCTTTAATTGTATAACATGCACATACCGTAAAAAACAGATGTTTCTTAATAAAAAATATATATATATATGTAACATTACCAGGAACAAAAAAATACAATAACTCCTTCCGAGTTACTTAGAATTTCTTGCACACTTTTTTGCAGTTTACAGTTCTTTAATTTTAGTTCTCTACGCAGTTCATTATGCAGTTCTGTATTTTTAGAAACCGCAGAAACCAGTGTATTTTCTAAATTTAACCCATCAATGTACGATTTTTTTTTTTTAAATTATTTGAAATCTATATATTAGTATAATAATAGGAAAAGTAACAAAAAAAATAAATTTCAAATTTTCAAGTAAGCTTTGATATTTTACGGCGTGTATCCTATATACAAAATTAGGGTTTTTAAAGGTTGTATTGCTATATTTTGCAATTAAATGGGCTTAAATTAATTAGTTTTATCTGCTTAACACTCTGCAACTTTTTTTATATTCATATTTTTAAGTATTCAGTAAAAATAATAAAAGTAAATTTTGCCTCAATAACTTGATCGAATTTCTTCCCCCCTCAAAGAACAACTTCTAATTTTTAGTTAAATGCAGCCATCTGACATGGAGAAAATAAGTATTATTCCATTCTTTAGACTGTTCTTGATCAGATACAACGATCCTATTGACCAACTTTATGGCACATAATGAGAATTATGGTGATTTTAGGTATGTGCCAAATCTGGCACACTCTGCAGGGAAGGGTTAAAAGAACAATAATACAGAACAAAGTTTCTTTTGCTACTGCTGATTTTCCGAAACTTTTCTGTGTATTTTTACAGTGTATATTGATAAATACAGAATATAGGTTTTTTGAGATGCTATCCATTCAGAAATAAATATTTTCATTTTCAACAAATGTGTTTTACAGACAAACATCCTAAATTGAGGGGTAATTTACCTTTTCAGCAATTATGTTTATCATTAAAAATATGGTTCAAATGGTCAAATCACTGTATTTCAATGTTTAAAAAAAACGTACACTTAAAAAATAAATTTTAACTGCAGAATTAAATTTTTTATAAAAGTTTTTTAAAAAGTGAATATTTTAAAACCTTTTACATTTTTTAATATATTAATATTTTTGCGCATATTTTAAAAAATATTTTCAAATGTATATTACACAAGACTGCGTGTGAAGTTTTAGATACATCTAATTTATAATTGAATTTAATGTAATTTTTTACAGATACATATAGTGTAAAATGATGAAATTTTGACATATCTTCATGTACTTACAAAATATATATATATATATATATATATATATATATATATATATATATATATATATATATATATATATTGAAGGCTTATTTTATTTGCAGATTTATTCTATATATAATAAAGAACACGTACAAGCATTTTAAATCTCAAATACAAAAAAAAAAAAAAAAAAAAAAAAAATGTTTAAAATGGGAGGTGAAGAAAATATGACGTTGGAGAAAAAGTCTTTAAAGTTTTCATTTGTGCGAGGAATTCGAATTGCGTTGAGCTTATTAAAAAATATTTAACAATATTCCGCGATATAATTACTGTGTGGGTAAAAATGAGGTCCCAAGGTATTCGCAATTAAACGGACTTTCATTTAACATAACAAAACTCGATATTCTGAATAAATCTTGAGGTTGACTGATCCCTCAAAATTATTGACATTAACGCTAACATTAATGTTATTTTGATATTCTTGCCTATGTAAGTTTCATTTAAACAGCTGAAAATATTCAACTGAGAATTAATTCCATCCTATAAGAACTGATATTCTAGATCAAAAAAAAGAATTAACCCTTTCGGGCCTGTTGTACAATTAATAGTACGTGTATTTTAACTGAGCATTATTTTGTTTTAACAAATGCTTTTTTTACTGCTTACGTTGCAATGTCTTACATGCCGTGTTACTTCATTGACATTTAGGCATTTAGAAATAATAATAAATATTGACTTAATTATGTTTGCACTGTTTGCGATTCTATTCTTTTAAACATATATTTCACTCTTTGAATTTAAAATAACAGTTATTTTCCTGGAAGAATCATGTGTAATAAAGGGCGAAAAGCATTAAAAAGTTGTGTTATCAGTTAAATCTTGTTATAATATTTTCTAAAAATCTCCAAAAACTCTTGCTTAGCCTATTGTTATATAAATATGTATTAAATAGTACGCAAAACAACAATATTCGTTACGTTTCAGAGAATGAAATATTCGTTGAACACTAATTAATCTATTTGAATAGTTAATGTTATTAACGTTAAAGCATTTTTTTCTAAAAATTAAAAACAGATTTGAAAAGGTTAATACACTCCAAACAAATACTCGGAAGCGTTTTCAGGAATCAATGGCAAAAAAAACTGTTTTATATTGATGTTTTTTTTTTAAATCTCAAATTATCTCCATATATTAATTTCTGAGGTTTATGAAGATAAAGAATTTTGGAATTAAAAATATATCTAAAGAGGTTGGCTGTATCCAGAGTTTCCCCCAGAGGGTTTCAGGGGGGGGGGGGCGATCCGCCCCTCCTGCCATTTAGTTTAAAAAATAGCGCCCCTCTTGCCCCTCTTCCAAAAACTAGCGCCCCTCTTGTCATTCATTTAAAAAAATAGCGCCCTTCTAGCCCCACATTTGAAAAAACGCAGCCCTCCAACGATGATCCGAACGTGCTATAGCATGCGTAAATTACGCAAAAAATCGTCGACGGAACGAAAAAAATAGCCTCATACGAGTCCCGTGGGACGGGTAATTTCGTGAAATAATCGTAAAGAAACGGCAAGTTTCGTTAAAAATCGTGAAATAACGACTAATTTCCGGCAAGATTCGCAAAAAATGGCTAATTTCATCACAAAATTTCACAAAACGGCAGATTCCCTCAAAAGATCGTGCAAAAACGATAAATTTCTTCCAAAAATCGCTATAAAACGGAAAATTTTGTCAAATGAGTCGCAAAAAACGACAACTTTCGTCAAAAATAGCGATAAAACAGCAGACTTCGTCAAAAGATTTGCGAAAACAACAGAAAATTTCGTCCAAAAATCGCAATAAAACGGAAAATTCCGTGTTCCGTTTTTTTTCACGATATTTGTCGTTTTTTCGCGATTTTTTAGCAAAATATGCCGTTTTTTGCGATCTTTTTACAAAAACTGCTTTTTTGCGATCTTTTAATAAAATTTGCCGTTTAATTTTGATGTTTTTTCGCGATTTTTTAACAAAATTTACCTTTTTTTTTCAGTTTTTTGTTTTTTTCGCGACTTTTCGAACCGCTAGATTCTAGATTCAATTCTATAAAAGTGCCCTTAAAAATGAAAAAGTGCCCTGAAAAATGTAAAAAGTGCCTTTTTTAGAACAGTAGCTCCCTGCCCTTTTTTAAACCTGGGGGAAACTCTGCTGTATCATTCATTGTATACATTTTATTTCGTAGGCATAAATCTTCAACAGCTTCCACAATGAGTATTTGTTGAAAAATACTAATAATAAGGTTTCCACAATAGCGTGTAAATTTCACCCAACTTGGAAAAAAATCGAAAATTTCTGTTCAATTTGGCAAAATATCGCCAAATTCAGCTACAAAAAGAAAAAAAGACACATATAAAGTCAATTTGGCAATAGGTTGGGTAATCTGGTGACATATCTATTGAAATCCATTAATCTTCCATAATCGAGCTTACCATAATTTGATTTAAACTCTACGCACCTAAAGATTTTTTTTATGATTTTACTACTTTTTAATGTACTTAATATGTGTATATATATATTAACATTTTTTTTTTTTTTTTTTTTTTTTTTACTTTAATGAAAGCATGTTTTATTTATTTACATTTATAGTAATTATTTTGTATTTTATCCAAGTTTAATATATATTAATGGTTATCCTCAAGCACGTGCTTCTCCACTTTCGAAACCAATGATTTGTTGAAAACGTTAATTACCTTTAAAAGAAATATAACAACAACAACAACAAAAAAAATTAAATTTATTTTATTTACTCTTTTCTTTTAATTTATCATTTCCTTCTTTAGAAAACTTACAAAAAATAACAAAAGCTGTTCAATAATAAACTGTATGCATATAATTATAAATTAAGCTAAAATAATGTTTTACGAATGTCGCCAATTCATCATTGTTGTAACTGAACTGCTAAATTCTGATTTATACAGATAAGCCCTTTATCATGAATTGTTTAAAAACATAAATTTTATGTTAATTTATAATAAGAATTAGCTTTAACTAATTTTATCACAAAATAAACATGTCTCACTTTAAAAATCAACAGCTTAAGTAATGATTGTTTATTTTACGGAAATTTAGTTTAGAAAAAAATAACTTGTTTTCGACACAGAGGATAAACAGCGTGTGAAATAGTTTATGATTTTATCGATACAGATACACGCGTGTACGAAGGACACAAAGGAGGCGCCAAGGTTTATCTACGAACCAGTTTTCAAATGTTGCCATTCTATCTGGATTTTCCAAGTCCTTTTCTGGAAATTTTTAAGAAGTAAATAAAACTCCCGTTATCTTCTAAGATTCCTTAACCGATAATGTTATTTTCTATGGAATTAATAAACTGCTTCATCTTAACATTTACGGAGACCCTGAGATTGGTTGACCTTTCTAATCAATCTATTGTTGACGTTTGTAATCTATTTTCTTTAGGCCTATAGAAAAATTATCGCTTACAAAAAAAAAAAAAAAAAAAAAATCGACGAAGTGTTTAGGAAAAGTGGCTAGTAATATCCATTTTTAGGTGCGTTCGTAATAGTTGCCGTTCATTCCGTCCGTCCGTATGTCCGTATGTCTGCATATAACAGAGCAAAAACTATCCAACTGAATCGTTTAAAATTTAAAATAATTAATTGTTGCATAATTTTGTCGAGTCATTTCAAATTTTATGAAAATCTGATGCATAGTTTAATTACAGGGACAATTAAAAGCATTTATTTAAATTACGCCCAACGGCAAATAATAGTTTCAAGTGAATTTTAATGATGTTATATCTTTCGAACGCAATAAAATAAATATGCATCTATAAAGTATATATTAAAATATACAATTTGTGGTGCGAAGAACATTTTTTATTAATTTACTGAGACACGCAAAAGTATTACATTACTATAATGGCATAGGGGGAAACATTGTTTGGGTGTATTTTAATTATATTAAACTATTTCATGTTTATCAAATTGATATACGTTGCTAAGTTTCAGTACAAGTTGCTTTCTGTATAATAGAAAGCAGATAGCATTAAAGGGAGACAAAAGATTTCAGCCACTACGTACTGTATATTATTATACCAAGATTTGAATATTTTTAAAACTTCGATAGAGTACGAACGCACCTCATTTGGTACGCTTGACGTGCTATTTCCAACTTGTTTAATATGCGCTATTTTTCTGAGTTCCTGTTTTTATTTTTTTTTTAAGAAAAAAGAATGAAAAAAAGAAAAGAAATCTTTTTTCGACTTTGAAATTAGTTTCGATGATTATAAATATGCCAATAAAACAAGTTTTCTTTTTTTTTTTTAATTTCTATTATTTATTTATTTATTTTTCAAATCATGAGAATTTTTCACAATGCGCCTCATGATCATCGGAATATACTGTAAAAAAACATTTTTTTACCTACAAAAATATATTATATAACCTTGAACGAAAAAAAAAAAAATACAATTATCTTGGCGAGTTACCTATGGTTACGAAAAGCATTCGTTATCTTTAGATTTTCAGAAACCGATATATTTTTTTATATATTTAGAAGCAATCATAAAAACAATTTTTCTTCGGCCTTCACAGATTTCTGGAAACCAGAATGTCAGTTTTTAGGATGCCATCAATTCTCAAATAGGCTTTCTTAGCTTGGGTAATTAAATTAAAACACATAAAAGTAAAAAAAAAAAAATAATAACGTTAATATTAATGTTAATATACTATTAACATGGATCGTATGCTTCACGGAACTTTTCAGGTCAAATAACAGGTTTTTTTTTTTGTTTTTTTTTTTGTTTTTGTTTCAGAAAAAATAAATGTAGCTTAACCATTTACACGCCGAATTAATATCGCAATGCAATTATAATTTTGTTTTTCCTATATTACAGCTTCAAATGCTTTAATTTATGAATACAAATTTAAAAAATAACAAAAAATATTTCTACAGTTTTTTTTTTTTTTTTGGGGGGGGGGGGGGTAGGGGGCTGTTTTCATTTGAGTGTTCACATTTTGGACCAGGGTGATTGATTGACAGCCTATGCAAATATAACAAATTATTTTCCGCTATATGCTATTGTATATTGTTCTTGAGTATTTTCTCGAATTCCGAAAACATTTAGATTCCTAGCGGTAAAATGTAAGTAACATAGAGAAAACGATAAAAACAAATAATATATTTTTATGCAAATTAATGAATCTACATATTCATTATACCTGTAATAAATGCTTAAATGCAAATTTATGTTTTATTTATTTATTTATTTATTTTAAGTTGAAATCAGTCTTATATTTTATAGGAAAGATAAGGATATCGTTATCGTTATTGTGTTGGAAAATATATGTTTTGTATATTAACATTAATAATGTAATGTTCCCATTTGGGAACATTGGCATTTAAATGGTTAATGCGTGATGATTCATCTTCTTTAAGAAGAGATTTTCTAAAAGAAAATGCTGGTACCGCACAATTTTCCTGATCTCGAAATTGCAGGACAAGTACGACCCCTGTGTTAATGTATCATGTTGTTCTTTAAAACATGCTTGTTGTACATGAATGTATTTACATAAAAATTGGTAGCATCTGAAATATGTTCCGGGTCGTTCTATAAACAAACATTTCAGAAAATAAGTGGCAGCAAAAGAAACTTTGTTTTTAACACATTCTTTTGTGCATCTCGAAAATGTATTAGTTTTTGAAGCCTCTAAAGATAAGGAAACCTAAGGAATCATGGGTATCAAGGAAGGGACAATTGTGTGAGCCATTTTCACCATTCACTTACATTTCAGATTTCTTTTTTTTTTTTTTTTTTTTTTTTTTTTTTTTTCAAGCTTAATAATTTCTATTAAAAATGGAGACAGGTAGGTGTTAAAGTAAATGTTTAAGGTACATGAAAAAAAAATTGGTTGTGCACTTTGCTCTATAATATAATATGTAAATGCTATTTAAAGTTGGCTAGTAAGGCAAATTGTTAAGTCCGTTACCATACAAAATTACTGAAAATACTCAGCTTTAAATTTATTAAATTTTCTAAAATCAACTTCTTTTGAAGTGACTTATGTCCCTAAATGTCAAAACATGATATTTATGAATAATACTTAAATTAAATTGAAATGGGAGACAAGCCACAATATTTTGATCACATAGAAATTATACAAGAATTTTTTCTAATAATTGCAGTATACATTCATGTAAATTATTAAATTTTAAGGACATTGCATATTTGTTTCTTAGTTGAATAAAAAATAAAAGTAGAATGGTGAAAAATGATAATCATTAAAAAACCGTGCAGTAACAGACTTGATATTTGGTAACGGACTTGACAATATGTTAAAAATGACCGTTCGTTTGAAGTTATATATTCCTAATTTTCTAGTAAAAAATTGTCCTTCTTTTTACTGTGCAAAAGGAAACTTTTATTTAGAAATGACTTTTAATTTTGACTAATATTGTTCTTGTTACATTAACCCTCTCTAACGCCAAATAAGTGAAAAAAAAAAATCCAATAAAAGAAATAATACTCACACACTCACGCAAAAATATTCTATTAATTATTTATCGCGCCTCAACCAATTTTAATATAACTACAAATATATTTGCATGAAGCAAGCACCGGAAAAATATTTATTTCTCCGATATCGTTTCGATGGATGATGGATCGGACCAAAGAATGATTGTCATCATTTAAGAGCCGGGCGGTCATTCCTTTCTTCTATCCTCGTCAATCAATACCCGGAGAAATCTTCCCAAGGAGCACAGAAAGACTTGGCGACTTGCTGCCCTTTTGGCGACCTGCCAAGGTTCAACGAGGCTACCCAGTAGCTCGCAACCAAAATCTAAGAAAATATATTTTTTTTTTTTGTAGGTAAGGAACGTAAAGATGAGGAAAGAATTGGAAAGAAAGAGAAATCGAGGAATTCCTGGGATTGCTCTGTTTTCTAATAATTTTACATGATTCACGTTTTTTTTTTTTTTTTTTTTTTTTCCTTAAGTGAATCAATATTTGAGTGCATTATGAATGTATAATTGAATTAAGAGTATAACTAACAGCCGTTACTTCGCGGAAAAGACGTTCGTGCGTCCATCATAGGTTCCTTCGTTTTTAAAACTGTCCGCAACGATAGTTGTAGGCCCGATCACGGAAGATCCCAAATGAAAAATATAGAAGATAAATTCAATAAGTTTAAGGCACTGACCAGCAAATCCTGGAGCATTCAGTGTTTATTGTGTCGCGACGTATTAAATACTGAATTTCCAGTCAAACTCAATGAGTTCGTCGAATACCTATGCATCTTTGCAGGATTGATGCGCAAGCTCATAACACCTAAATTTATTATTTTAAAGAAATAAAATTCACAAAAGGTGTGAGAAATATAAAATGTTTAATTTTCAAATAGCATTTAATCAAAAAGTTTTTAAATCAATTAGATTGTTAAAATCACAATATTTTAAAAGAACACCGCCTTTTTATGAACGTTTTAATAATCATTTTTTATTACTTATGAAAGGTGTTACACAATATATTAAAAACAAAACTTTTTGACATGTTTCGGTTCCTATTAAACTAAGAACCATAATCGTTATAAAAAAAATGCAAATCCTCTCATGGTCATTACAAATGACAGGCGACTTATGCATTTAAAAACCTGCGCTCGATTGTGAAACATTTAGCTAAATTAGACTATGATTTAAATTTTTTTCCAATGTGGCTCCTCCTATCCATTCTTTTCACGGGGAATGGATTCATTAACTCTATTCATAATTTAGGAATAATAATAATAATAATAAAAACAATACCATTGCAACAAACTTTTACGCGTACATATTTTAAAGGACTCCCTTATAATGGACTTGCGATAAAAATTTGCTATCATTAAACACAATTTTGCTATCATTAAACATAATTTTTTTCTCCCCATCTGTTATGTTATGACGGACAAAAGCTAAAATCTATAAATTATCAAAGATATTAAACTTTAACTTCCACAAATTAAAAACCACAGCTTAAAAAATTAATGAGATTAAGATTAAATTGAAATATTTTTTAAATTATTTCACGACCAATCTATACTGATAAATTTTGAATAAGGAATTGTTTGTATTCAAGTTTGATGAGATTTTTCGTTTCTTCGGAAAAACTATTTTTTTCCCTCACTTGAATCACTTTTTTCATGTTACTATTGTGTCAATTTTCGATTAAGTCTGCTGTATCACAAAACTCAAATTATTGCACAATCAAAGGTAAATATTTATAAGCAATAAACTATGAAAGTTTATAAAATTTAACTTCCTGGCTTAAACACCATAATCTCAATTTAAAAATGTAATTGATATTGAGAGAATTATTTCTTTGGATTATTTCGTGATGAATTCCGATTGAATAATTTGTCAATAAAAAACAATAATTTGTCTTCATATTTGAAAACATTTTCCGTTTGTTCCAAAAAAAAGTTAATTTTTCCATTACCTTTTTTATGTAACTTCTGTCAATTTTCGGTTAAGTCTACTATGTCATAAAATTGGAATTATTGCATTATTATAGGCTAGAATTTACAAGTTATAAACTATCCATTCTCTTAAAATTTAGCCTTTTTCCTGGCTTAAAATGAATAATCTCAATATAAAAAATAATTGAGACAGATTAACTTGGATTACTTTTCACGCATTATTTCGTGATCAATTTTAGTTAGAGAATAATTTGTCTCCATATTTGAAAACATTTTTTGTTTTTGAATAAATTATTTTTTTTCCCATTTTAATCACTCTTTTATGTAACTTTGTCAATTTTCCAGAAAGTCTGCTATATCTCGAAATTGGAATTATTACATTATTATTATTACTATTATTATAATTTACAAACTGTAAACAATCAATGCTCTTAAAATTTAACTTCCTGGTTTAAACGAACAAACTTTAAATTGCCGAAGCTCTTTAAATTTAATTTCCTGGCTTAGAAAAATATAAACTCAATTTCAAAAATCATTGAAATTGAGATAAATTTCAATTACTTCTCTTGAATTATTCCTCTATTAATATCTAATAAATACTACTTTATCTCCATGTTGAAAAATTTTACTTTTTTTTTATCCACTTTTGTCACATTTGGATTAAGTTTGCAACATTTTAATATCCCAAAATTGGAATTGTTTTGTTGTTTATAAGTTGCCAAAACCTCAAAAACTCAACTTCTTCGTTTTAATAGTATAATGTCAAAAGTATGTCTCCGAAAATCATCCAGGTAGATATTAATTTTAGTTATTTTTTCTGAATTATTTGGTAATCAGTTTGAAATAAAGAATAATTGGTTTTCATATTTAAAAGCATTTTTGTCTTTTATTTAAAAAAAAAAAAAAAAAAAAAAACACTTAAGGTATTTTTTTACCCACTTCTGTCCCATTTTGATCAAGTCTGCTGCATTTTAATTTCCCAAAATTAGAATTGTTGGGTTATAAAAAGTTAAATCTCTCAAGCTATAAACTGTCGAAACTCTTAAAATTTAACTTCCTGGTTTAAAAAGCATAATCCCAACCTCAAAACGTAAAGTTCCTTATATTATCGTTTATGCAAAGCCAGAGGTGGCAAAGTGGTCTCGAAACTTTTTTATGCTGCAGCTACCGGCAGAATTGTAAGGTCATCAACGAAAAGCTCTCCAAGTGAAGGAGCAAGTGCACTTGAGACACAGTCAAGGTAGAGTGGAGTGAAAAAAAAAAATCAGGTTAATTGGATAAAGAGAACTGAAAATAGAATCGAATCGATCGATTACCACCTGCATTTAAAAACATTATAAACTTCCGATGCTTTAACTAACTTTAAACGAAAGGTAAACAGACTCTACAACACTCATCTTATATTTTGGTTCAACAAAAAAATTACGAAAAAGTCTCAGATTAGGGGATATAAGATGATTATAAAAGAAAAGAAAAATAGTTTTTAAAAAATATTTCAATGGCATTCAACGTTTATCTTAAAATTCACGCATTAATTCCATTATTGCATTTAATGTAGTTCCAACAAATTTCTTTTACGATATATTAATTTGGCATAAGCCCCGATTATTAGAAATTCACCTATTTTATTTACGCTTGATAGAAAACAGAAACTGGAAATTTTATCAAAACTATAATTTTGTTATTATTAAGCATGGCAATAGGAAAGAAAATAAAACATTATTTAAATTATTCATTTAGGATTTCTAAGTTGTTTACTCAATGTATAATCATAATTTAACTAATATTAAACTATTAAATGATTAAAAAAAATTAAATGTATGCATATATATATTCAACATACTACACTTTTATTTATTTATTTATTTATTTCAATTTCACTTTATTTATTTTATTATCACTTTCAATTAGCCCATTCTGGAAAACATGTTTTTGCGCATAATTAACTAAATTATTTTAGTTACTCGTACACATTTTTAACCATAAAGAATGTCTGAAGGTTTATGAACTGTGCCTCGATAAAAGAAAAAGTACTTAAAATTAATTTTAAACTAAGCTCTAGAAATATTAAACTGTTGCACTATTATCGGATTATGTGCACATATTTTTAACAAATTTAGCATACTAGGAATGAGTGAAAAATCAATTAGAAAATCACGTCTTTACATGCAAAAACAAGTTAAATTAAATAAATAAGTGTAATAACTTATCCTGTTTGGAAGCATCTGTATAATTAAAATGAATGAACGAAATGAAATTAAGTTATATATTTAGACTTTTGAAGTAGTTGAGAATACGTGTTATGGGGCCGGCCATAAATGATGTCACACGTTTTTCCATATTTTTGGCTCTCCTCCACCCCCTTTCTCAAAAAGGGTCACACTTCACACTGCCCCCAACCCCTCTCTTGTCACATGTCACGCTATAATACGCAAACATATACTTACACTTTAGAAACAAAGCACAACATTTTAGATCACATTTAAAATTTCATTTTAAAACTTTAACTGTGTGTTTTAATGACATTGTGAACTTAACAAAAATGATTCGTGAGCTTATTTTGTATGAAAAAAGGTTAAGGTTTACAACAAAAAACATAATTAATGTAGGGTAGTAATAAAATATTAATATGAAAAAACAATTGAAAACAGTAATATTTTAGAACTGAAATAGAACTTAACATATTTGGCTTAAATTTTATCTTTATACACAAAATATTTTAATTTTATAGTAACTTCAGACTTCATAATTTAATCTACTGAATTTTAATGCATTTATTTTAACCGAAACCTGAGATGTCACCAGGGTTGGCAAGTTTCTGCCGGGGTGGTTAAAACCAGCGGTAGAAACCGGTTAAAACCGGCATGGCAGAAACTGGTTTCTGCCAGTAAGTGGCAAAAACTGGCAGAAACTAAGAAACAGTACTAAATAAGAACTTTACTCAGCAATGATTCATAATTCACACTTACATTTGATATGTAAACCATTGAGCTAAAAATTAAAACATAAGATTATGAATGTTATTCAAAGTATCAAAACGTTTAAAAATGATCATATCAATACATACCTTTCTTATTTAAAACACTAATTTTCATTCACTTGAAAAACAGAAACTTTCACAACAATAACCTGATACTGTACAAGTTTAATTATTAATATTATTGTTTACATTTGAATTTCTATTTCTTTTAAAAATAAATTTACAAAAAATTCTGATTTAATAACAAATTACTTTTCAGATTATTTTTAAATAAATAACATAATGCAATTTCTTGTGAAAATACATAAGTAAATAATTGAAGCACAAAAAATAACATAGACAAAGAAAATTTAATGAAATATCTTGTACAATTATTTTACAATATTGAAGAAACAAATTACCACTCATATATACTATTAGTATTTTTTCCACGAAGCATTCCATAACATAGGACTAATTTTGCTAATCTTTCTGCCCCCAGATTATTTCTTAATTTGTTGAGTATAAAATATTGAGTTGTATAAAATAATTGTTTAAACATAAGTTACATATGCATATGTAGCAAAAAAAAAAAAAAAAAAATATCTGTTACATTACTTAATTTTTCAAAAATCAATTTTTTTTTTTAATTAAAACTATCCACAATATTTTATTTGTTTGCATATATTTATTCTGAATTATTTAAGTACTAATTATTTAAGGATGAACTACTTAATAAATTTAATATTACTAAAAAAAATCAGAGATTATATCACAGAATGTCATTATGCCAGTTGTTGCCAGTTTCTGCCGGTTAAAACCGGTAACCACTTTCTGCCACTGGTACGGCAGAAACCACTTTCTGCCTGCAAAAATCCAACCCTGGATGTCACATTTCTTCTTACCCCCTCACTCCCCCTTGTCACAAACTGTCACAATTTCATGAACCCCCTCCCCCCTTCAAGCGTGACATCATTCATGGACGGCCCCTACACCTTGTTCTACTTAAGGTGTGTTTACTCCTCAAATCGCTGTTTTTACGGGACATTTCTTTTGTTATTATTATTTTAAATTAAAGTTCAAACATTTAGCATTTCAAAATTTAGGACCTGAGAGGTTTTTTAGGGCAATTTAGGACCTGGTCTCGCACTTCGGGCTCGTCGTTTCGGTTCTTCCATTTCGGTCCCAGGATAGTTCGGTCCCAGGTCATTTCAGTCCCTAGACATTTCAGTCACGTGCAGTTGTTGTTGGAGGCAGTCATATTTTTATATTAAAAAAATCTCAAAAACTAAATTGTTTTTAATAAACGTATTCATTAATAACAATTCCAAATCATTTAATTATTAATTGTTTATATAACTAATTCATAATTCCATGTTTAAGAACTAGTTCATGAATTATATAATAGTTATTATAGGGTAAATACGAATACATTTTATTAAATTTCGGTTGCCATTATGTTATTAACTTCATTGAGATAGAAAGTATAAAAATGATAAGGATTCTGAAGAAAAATATGCTATATTTTCAAATTAGCTTACAATATTTTTCTTGTTCTTTAAATATAATTAATTAATTAATAATATATTGCTCTTATCGAATTGTAAACGATAGATGTGCTTAAAAATTTTAAAATCTACATCTGCACAATAATGCGCCCAAACTATATTAAAAATCCTTTTTACGTTTTTGCACAATGTTGCATTATTATTACTATTACGATTATTAATTAACTAATTAATTATTTATAATTACTTGACTTTATGTTTTTGACTGATAACTTTTTTTATTGCTTTTTTTTTTTTTTTTTGAAAAAATAAATAAAAAAATTCGAATGAAAGCTTTCAGTCATGAATAATTGCTCTTAATTAATCCTCAAAATAGTTAGTAATTTTAATATAAAAATCTAATTATTATGATATTAATTAAAGGAGAGTATGTAGAGGGGATAGATTTAAGGAAGACTTAAATAGCTTATAAGTGGTGTAGCTGAATTATTGAAGACATTATTTTAATTTGAAGAAAAAAATAAGCACATTTTACTATTCAATTAATAATAACTCAGAAGTTCTGAGAAAATGTATGCAATCAAAAAAAAAAAAAAAAAAAAAATTAATGGCAGTTTATAGTATACATAAAATACCTAATATTAACCAAAAATTATTAAACTTAAAAAATCCATTCTCTTAAATAATTATAATAAGAATAATTATTCTCTTAAATAATTATAATAAGAAACTTCCTCTGTAAAATTATGTCACATTGTTCAATGAAACAAAATTTCAGCTCGCTCTGATTGATTTCGTTATAAAAGTTTAAATTTATCGGACTCTTTTCAGCTTTTTTTTTAAACTGGGGGGGGGGGGGGGGGTATAAAAAATAAAAAAATGCCCAAATAATATTGAAACAACAGCACTTGGCAGACCCTTCAACAATTAGTCCGAGTTATAAGGTGATGGGCACCGAAATGGCAAGGGACCGATATGTCTGAGAAACGAAATGAGCAAGGTCCGAAATGTCTCGGGTCCAAAAAGGTTCGGTATCGAAATATCGTGTACGCTCCAAAAATACCTTACTTTTGGTTCAGTGATAATTAGAAGCAAAGCTATAGTATAAAATATAAACCGGAAATGTATTTTCTGAAACAGAAAGCGACATTTAAAGAGCTACAAATCAGTAAGCAATAGATTTTATGCAAAATTACATTTTATAGATTTTACACAAAAATATTATACAACATATAATATATACACAAACACATAAACACCTACAAATATGGTGGATTTTAAAGTTGTAAACTTTATGCATAATATTTTGCGCTATATCAAAATCTTAATATGCGTTTTTCAACGTGTACGTTTGCGAGAAACACCATTTCTTAAAAAGTTTTTAAGATATTGAAATAAGATTTTGTCATAAGGTTCTGCTCATCTATTGGTATGTCATGAAGCAAAGCATAACTAATAAGTTTGTGTATATTAATTTAAAAGCCATTTTTACAAAAAATACGCAATTTAAAAAAATAATGCACACAAAATTTGGTGTATGCTAGTAAATTTAAGAAGCGTTTTTGCACACAAAATTTGGTGTATGCTAGTAAATTTAAGAAGCGTTTTTGCACACAAAATTTGGTGTATGCTAGTAAATTTAAGAAGCGTTGCAAATATTTTGCTTCATAACACATGTAAAAGGTTTCCTAATCTGTTGTAGGAAAACAAAGTGAAATATATTGAACAAATTTCGATACAGAAAGTTTGGCATAACCGCAATTCTTTACTAAAATTTGGCTAAACATTGCCTAAATTTGAAAAGTTAATTAAAATTCCATTAAAAATGTACATGAATTATACCAGCTATGATGCTATTTTACAGAATAATTTTGGGGGAATATACAGTACCCTTGAGATGCATAACTATCAATCAGCTCACCTTGGTTAAGCTTGTCTTCCTATTCGAAGTGAGAATGATTTTTCTTTTTTTCTGTCTCCAATAAGTTTAAATTCTAATTTACCTTTCTTTTACTTGTTTTACAATCTAGAAAAGTATACATTTTCTTTAAACAACCTTTGATATACATGAAGATTTATTTCTTTTCAATGATCTAAAATATGTTTAAATTTCCCTGATAAATAGTAAAATATTTCACCGCATATTCATCCGAGGCAATCACCATACTAGGGCCTATAGGGCATTAAGAGTATCCCTGACAAATTTTTAAAATTCTATTTCCCGTCATGCACATGACTGGTCAAATGGGGAAGTGGCCAATCTGCTATAACGAGGAATCACGAATCGCCACTTAAAAATTATGTCGCCGATTTTATAAGAGTGCAGAATTCGGGGAAAATTTAATGTCCCATCTCAAAAATTACTGACGTGGAATACTGATGTTCAGATATCTGTTGATCGTTCTGCATAGCGTAGCATATTTCCTCACTCAGAGGTTGAAACAAATATGTCTGTTTTAAAAATGCATCTGAATATGAAGAATTTAACAGTGGTTGTTCAGAACAATCATATTAGACAATTTTGCTACAGTGATAAGATGTATTTGCTAAAATTGTTGTTTGGGAGATTTTCAAAAAGCAGAAATATTTGGTGTCTTAGGTGAAAGATAATTTTTATGAGCATGCAAATTTATTTTAAAAACATTGTTATTAGGGTTTTGTACCTCAAGAGGAACCCTTATGTTCCTAGGTTCTAAGGTATCATATAATATTTCCAAACCGAGGAAGATATAAATAAAACTATTCGATTTTATTTTCTTTTTACATTTCTGCTTTACTTTTAGCTGAAAGTTTTGGCTTTGGACTAAAACTAATAAACAACAGCAATAATCCTTATTTCCACATTAAATAAGGTTTATTTATTTATTTATTTATTAAATCTGAATGTGTAAAATGTATTCCAAACAATGTATCGAAGAAAGTAAGAAATTCCCATAATTAATTAGCTTAAACGCTTTTACAATAAAACTTTTGAGGGGAGTAGATTATTCAATTAACTGCTCCACTGATTTGCCCGTACATGATACGGGCAATGTGTTTTTGCCAATCATGAATTGCCTTTAACACGTACGGGTATCCGTATTCCAATTATGATTTAGTATTCTCACCCGTTATTTTTAACGTAAATTTTGCATTGTTTAATATGAGCATTTTTGCGATTAAATTATGCAAAAATTTCTGTTTTCAAAAACGGGTGACAAAAGTTTAAAAATTCTGTAAAAGACATGAAAAAAATAAGTTGTTTTAAAGTTTTTTTTTTCTTCAAAAATATTGGTCAGTTAAGGGATTAATTAAAATGCTTCAATTTGTTAATGCGTGAATTTAGGTTATTGGTAGTTTAATTGACATTTAAGAGTGTTAATAGTTTTATATCGGTATTTGTAAACCTAAATTATTATCTTCCTAAAGTATAAGTTTCAGAAAAGGATTTCTCCAGTCATCTATGGTGTCTTTTTGTTAGTGCAAAATCAATGAATGTGCATTTGCAATATTATTTTAATTTCGGGACTGAAAAGATTGTAATCTTACTTTGGAAATCTCGATTACAGAAAATCCCATAAGTCAATACAGAATTATAAATGAATGATTTTCGGATTTTTTTCTTTGCATATGCCATGATACATTTTCTTTGCATATGCTTCATGTGAAATTTCAAGATTCTAGGTGAACCGGAAGTACACGATTGGGAATAAGTGTTGTTCTTCCTGTTATCCGAATTTCAGGTTTAATTGAATTTATACATGCAAGAATAACAAAATATAAATGTTAGTGTTAATACTGTTAATTTATCATTTTTTTTTTCCTGTAAAAAAATGCTTGGGAATTGACAGCATCCTAAAAACTGCATCTCCGGTTTGAGAAAACAGATTAATACAATACAAAAACTACTGGAAACATTTTCAAATTTCAGTGGAAAAAAAAAAAAAAAAAAAAAAAAAAAAGTTTCTCGAAAATATATTGGAGCGAAGGTTTTTAAAAATAAAGAACGTTTATTGGATTAACGGGTAATTTGCAAAAAGTTATATTTTCTTTAGTAATTATATTATATTTATCCTAGATTAAAAAAGACATTTTTTTTTTTTTTTTTTTTTTGTTACAGTATACAAAAAGATGTTTAGAAATGGGAGTTTTAATGAAGTTCTTTCCAAAATGTTTAGTAATTTTATAAAAGAAACGCCTTTAGTTTATTACATATAGAAATTTGATTCTATATTTATAGGCACAATAATAATGTTAAAAGAACATCTATGTGCCGATAAAAAAAAAAAAAAAAAAAAAAAAAAAGCTGTATATGTAATTGATTTAATCACTTAACTTGAAAAACAAAATTATATCGATAAGGTTGTATCTTTTCAATTCTTCACCGTAAAAACACATCAGCCATAACAGCTTATCATGCACATAACCACCAACCACATTTTCCTCTGGTTACTTTACGGTCTAAGTTCAGTTGATGTTACTTAAGAAATTTAATAATAATAATAATAATAAATAAAGTTAACTGTTAGTTCGAAAAAGAATAAAATATGTCAATCCTTAACCTGGTGAATGCTATAGTAAAATATAGCTGAAAAGCATAAAGGGTGGGGGTGAAAAGAGACATTAAAAATCAGTTTTAAAGTAAAAAGTTTAATGGAAACAAAGTCACAATTCAGTTAGATTTTAATCGTGAATCAAAATATACCAACCTTCAGAAAAATTGTGTTGACTGATTGTAATTTCCTGAAGCATAAAATTTGGTTTTCTTTACGACTAAAAAACATCCGTAGCAATTGCAGTATTTTGGTTTGAAAAAACAGCTCTGCATTTAAAGAATTTTTGCACTGCGTCTAACAGAAAATGGATTAACAACAGAGTCTGATTATCACATGGGGGCAAATGGCCAGTTATCTCAGTCTCCAACTTTTAAAAAGAGCCGTCAAAGCAAAAAAGAAATATATTTTTGCTTTTTCAAATCGTGAAAAATTGTGATTACAAAGGCGTAATGGGGGTCATCAAGTGAATTTTTTCTCCAAGGTTTCACGAAGGATTAGTCGGATTCTTGAATTTTAATGCACAGCCTCTTATTAAATAAATAAATATAACATAGCTATAATGCATTTTTAAACTCTCAAAGAATCCGATCTTTTATACACAACTGCATTATCCCAAAATATACAATACTGTTAAATAATCCAGAAATTCAATGGAACCTGAAAAAAAAATAGTCCTCTATTTTTAATTAAAATCATTTTTAAAAGTTCCTTATTATTTTTATATGTTTTTTTAAGCAAATAATATATTCTTTTACAATATAAAAATCTCAAATAGAGGAACGAAATGCACAAGCTATCATGTCACGAATGTATTAATGAAACCAGATTGAATTTCGCGAAGGCTCATTTGTTTATGTCATGTTATTGAATCAAAGAAAACAAACAAGGACAATGCAGAATCCCTTTATGTCTGATATCTTCCTGCTTTCATTTCTATGGCATGCTTATTGATGTCGGAGGAGATAATACACCGATGGAAACAAAACCCGGTGTTTAATCCGATAATGACCTCTCAGTTATTTTGTGTCGACCACGAGGGCACGCATCAAGCAGGGACCATCGGAACGTGACGAACTGTCAGATCTTCCATTCCGATTTTTCCTCTAACATCGAGGAAGTTCAAATAATAATAATAAATAAAGGAAGGAGATAAGCCTCAATTAATACGTACGACTGTCACTGCTAAGGACGTTTGTTGGTTTGACCAGTCGTAATTTTCTTTAAGGGTGTTCTTAAATCAAAAAGGACAACTTTGTGACACATGCTTTAATTTGTGTTTGTTCGGAAACGCATGAAAATAGCAGATGTTGTTATTCTGAAACTGTCTAATTGCAGTCATTTTTATATTTTTTTAAAAACACAATAGATCTTTCATAACAAGCCTTGAAAGTTGCCTTTTTTGAACCCGTTTCCCTACGAAAGCAGAAAAACCGGTCGAAAAACAGGAGAAAAACGGGTGATCGATTGATCTAAATAGCTTATAACTCGATAAATAATTTAATTATCCCAAAATGGAAAAATAAGTTCGATTCGAAATCGCTTCCATAGTCAGGCATTCCAATTTTATATCTTTCCGTTAAAAAATGAGTTTGTAAATGTGTCAAAACGTTTTCCGTCTGTTGAGCAGAGCAGTTGAGCCCTTAAGGCTGTTGCAAAAGTCTATGGGCGTTCGATACATTCTTATATTTAAAATATCTCCACAGGAATGTAATATTTTAAACTTCTTTTTTCTGCGTACTCTTCTTTAAGGATTTTTTTTTTCTCAATTTTCAAAATATTTCTAAAATTTGCGCTTAATTTTATATGAGGTGTTAAAATTTTACTTCCAGTTCGTCAGTTTTTAACACATTAAATTGAACATAAATTTTAGAAATATTTCAAAAACTAAGAAAAACATCCTTAAAGAAGAGTACGCAGAAAGAAGAAGTTAAAAATATTAATTTACTGAGGAAATATTTTAAATATAAGAACGCACCAAGCGCCCATAGATTTAATATTACGGAGAGGAATTCGAAAAGTGAGTGACCAATAGCCTTAAGTTTTGTTCTCAAAATCAAATTTCCTTAAAATCTCGAAAGTAATTTTTATGCGCAAAGGCATCGAACAGCGTTTTCTTTTTTTTTAAGATTTTCCAAAAAACGGTACAAAAGTTGACTGTTTGAACCAATTCTTGAGAACCGGCAGTTAGAGTAAGATTGTTATGGAAAGGAAATTCGTTATAAGTTAAGATGCTGAAATTCAAATCACTTGTATAGGATTGTCGGAATGTTGCCACATTTTTAGCTTTTGGTTATTAAAAAATAATAATAAAGAAAGAATATAAGCCTCAATTAATATGCAAGATTGTCACTGCTAAGGACGTTTGTTGGTTTGATCAACCGCATTATTGTTTAAGATTTGTTCTCAAAATCAAACTTCCGTAAAATTTCGAAAGTCATTTTTATTCGTAATGTCATCGAATAACGTTTTCATTTATCTATAAAAGTAAATTATTTTTTAGTGAACGGCACAAAAAGGGAATTTTTGAACCAATTTTTAGAAACGATATTTAGGGAAAGATTGTTAGGGAAGAGAAATTCGTTATAACGTCTAATGACAAAATACAATAAAAAAAAAGAAAAAAAGAAAAAGAAAGAAAGGAAGGAAGAAAAAAAGAAAAATGATATTCAAATCTAAATTACTTGAATAGCAATGTCGGAATGTTGCCTCTTTTTTTTCTGCTTTTGGATGTTAAAAAACTTCGTGAATACATCAAAAAGTTTGACATTGTTGAAAGAAGATTCGGTTCTTTATCTTTTTCTTTTTGAGAACCATTTTAATCTAGTTGTGATTCTACAAACTGTGAGTTGATAAATCCCTTCTTAATCCCTTCAAGAGCTTTTTACGAAATTTTTAATCTTTTGCCACCGATTTTTAAAAACAAAAATTTGTACATTATTTAACCAAGAAAATGCTCTGATTAAAGAAAGAGATTTTACAGTAAAATTTTACTGGTGGTGATAAACAAGGATTCTGAGCGTTTTATGTGGTACGTGTATAGGTCGCTCGTCCCCAAGGGGTTAAGGTTATTATTCTCAAATCCAAAGATAAAACTTTATGACATAAGTTTTAATTCATTTTTGTTCAAAAACACATGAAATTGGTACGTATTGTTGTTCGAAAACAATGTCATCGAAAGAGAGTTTTCGTGTTTTTGTAAACGCAATAGATCTTTCATAAAATACTGTGGATGTTTTGAGCCGAATTTGCGGACAAAAACAGAAAAACCAGTCAGCGAATTGAGGAAAACATCTTATGTGATCAAATTCGCTTATAGCTTGATATATAACTTATATACATACATATATATATATACATATATAAACACATCGATTCCAAATAGCTTCTATAATGAGATCTGACAATTTGATATATTTACTTTTAAATTTAGATAAATTTAAATACTTTGGAAGAGGAGGAAGATGTAGGAAACATAGAGAAAGGAAAGAGGAAATCGCACTCCTTTCCTATCTATTCCTAAAACGGATTAATTTTGGACAATTTTAACCATTTGGTATCCTCTTAATGAAATTCCTGATTATTTCCATTAAGAGGCCCCTTCGAACGGTATGCCCAGGGCAGTTGTCCCGCGTGCCCCTGCATATGAAAATGGTGATTATAACTATCTTGTGGTTATAAAATGGAATCTCGTGAAGTTTAATTTCTGTTATAATCTAGAACAATGAAATTGACTTAAATACATATATTTTACCTAATATGAGATAGTAATTAACATAATTCCTGGAATAATATCTTAAGACCTATAAATAATAACAATTGTAATACTGAAAGGAGTTTAAATTATTATTGTCTCTTAAGATTCACTTGAATTCTATGGATGGTTTTTCCTTTTTTTTTTTTTTTTTTTTTTTTGTAAAGTTGCAAAAATTAAACGATAACAAATTAAGATGATCGGTAATTGAAAGCCTCAAAATGATTTCGAATGAGTTCGACCTGGGATAAGTTTGCTAACTTGTAAAACAGAGACATTTGTAAATTATTAATTATGAACTAATTATATTGTGATGAATTTCGTTCCCACGCTTCCAAAATTACCCCCCACGATGGGAATCCCGGAGAATTCTCAGAAGGAGAAATACATCTTTCTCCACTCTCAAAGTAGACATAAGAAAGTCAGCCGATTTCAATAAAGCACTTAAGTGAACTCTTCGATTAATGCACAAGGTCGTTCCGCCGATTTAGGACCCCACGGAAGATGAGCCTTTGAAGTGTTGAGAGAGACCGCATGGCGATGATTTCCACAAGTAAGAGAAAGATATTTCTCCAAGGCGACCGCCGTGCAAGAATGAGGAGGCGGGTCATCTCAAGGAATGATGGATGAGGAAAAACGGGATAAATAGAGCGAGGAGATGCTCTAAGGGACTTCTTTTGCTGTTCGGATGCGGAGCGTTAGAGACGGGGAAGTTGGCCCTCGTACTCAGAGAGGGTAGTGACCAGAGGTTTACTGTGGGAGGAGAATTAATAGGCAGGTTGATGCCTATGGTAAAGAACTGGTGGAGAACAACTCCGGATAAACTGTAATTATCTTAACTAGTGGCGGTAAAGCCATTTCAAATTCAGTACGAACAATCTTTCTATCTGTTGTGGAGAACCCATCTTTTATTTTGTTATAAGTGGTATGGATTTCCTTGTAATGAACTAAATAAATTCTAGTGAAATCTGATCCAGCCTCTTGCCGCTATTTTTTCGACCCGCTACCACACAAGCCGACTGGAGGTATTATAACTGGTGGCAGCATAGTGGATTCTTACACCAGAAAAGAAAAGTTGTTTGGATATTTTAGTCTGCCCCAGAGTGTGATAATAGCGCCCGCCCAGAAAGACGACGCTAATAGAAGAGCATCAAGCCTGACCGTGCCTCAGCAACCAGAGAAAAGATATAGGAGTGCCTCAGCCGTGCCGCAGCAAATTGAGAAGGAGCCCCAGAGTCCTTCAGCTATACCCAAGGAGCGCCAAGCTTCAAGTGCCTCGAAATCAAGGACCACTGACCGCTGACAAGTGGAGCCCGAGAAAAGAAACCCTCCGAGCCAGACCCAGGAGCAACCGGGACCGATCTCTTCAGAAAGGCGTGCCAAACAGAAAAAGGTAGGCTCATTTTTCTTTGAGTGGCCTCAGATTGAAAATTTAGTGTATTTATAGTAAAATATTGTCATGATTCTAAACTTAAACTTAAGATAAAAAAAAAAAAATATTTCAGTGAATTTCGATTTAGGTCAAATTAATTAAAGTTAATCATAAAATAATTTAATAAATAAGTAATATCTAGCTGTAAAAAAATTCTCGAGTTAGAATTATTTTGTTTTTCTCTAAAAACATTTGATAAGCCAGTGGGTGAAAAAAAAAAAAAAAAAAAAAGGCTCTTTGGAAAAAAAAAAAAGGCCTTTATAAAATTTAAAAACTTAGTTACTAAATTTAAAATTTTATTAACGGTTAGTGCTGTTACATATTTCTGTTGACTAATGTATGTTAGGACAGGTTTCGGTAAAAATATTTTGTATTTAAATTAGTAAATGTTTCTGTTAATAATCTGTGTGAGTGCCCAATCCAAAAATCCAAGTTGTTTTTCGGTGACATTTCAGAAAGTTAGTTGTTATTTGTGTTTTTGTGTGCATAGGGATCTTTAAGTTTAGGAAAAAGTTATTTTATTGAGACTAAATTACAGAATTGAAGAAATGTTCTGAATTAGAAATCCTTATATATCTATTGAATTGTGTTTAGAAATTTTTATTTTCTTATACATGCATAAAATTTGGATTGTGAAATTGTTAACGATTTAGTTAAATGCATTTGATTTTTTGGGTTCTTGTTAACTGAATTAAACTTAACGGAATCATGGCGAAAATTACGTCACTCAAATATTGTAGGAAGGCAGACTTACAAAATTTGGCAGTCCTAGGGGTGGAAATCGAACCGGATGATAATATGGCAGCTATTATTAGGAAAATTGAATCCGCGCGCGATTATGATCAAACTCTTGCTTTAGCTCAAGCTGAATATATAGTTAGGGATCGCGAAGAGGAAAAACAGAGAGAAAAAGAGGAAAAACAAAGGTTAGAACAAGAAAAACAATGGGAAAGGGAAGAGAAAGAAAGGGAAAGACAAGATAAAGAGAAGGAAAGGGAATTTACACTGGAACAGCTGAGATTATCTCAAACCTCAGAGATACGTAATTCTACTGCGAGTAGTAATGCTGAACGTCAACCGAAGCTTGCACTTAAGACTGTAATGCACCGCTTTGACCCCGATAAATCCGACATAACTCTTTTCTTAAACTTATTCGAACGACAAGCTAATAGAGTAGGTATCGAAACTGAAGACTACGTAACTCATTTACTCTCTTTATTACCCATAGACATAGCGGAATTGATCTTGCGCGAACCGGCAGATCAAATTGAAAATTTCGCACACGTGAAATCATTATTACTGGCCAGGTATTGGCTGAGTCCTGAAGCTTATAGGGTAAAATTAAATAGGCATGCTAAAAATCCTGGAAGCCCATGGAAAGATTTAATCTTTGAACTTGACAGTTTTCTCGAAGGATGGTTACACGGTTTAGGAAATTCAGATTTTTCGGCTCTGAAAAAGTTATTGATTACGGACCAAATCAAACGTCGTGCTCCCACGGAATTAAAAGAGCACTTCATAGATTCTTGGGCTAATTATACGGATCCCCTAACTCTAGCAACAAAATTAGATGAATACGAAGCTGTTAAGGTATCGCAAAAAAAATCGTGGAACGCCGGAAACGCAATAGACAGGAGAGGCGATAGACCAAAAATTGATGACAAATCGCGAGAAAGGAAAAACGAAACTGAAACCAATTGGCGGAAGAGAAATGATAACACAGAACGGCAACGGGTTTTCGAACGACCTAGTGGAAGGAAGTGCTTTTTGTGTTCTAGTTTTTCCCATGTGAAGGCCGATTGTCCAGAGAATGAAAAAAATAAAAAACCTGTAACAAATGTTCGACATATTAGCGACGGAACTAAATTCGAAAAAGGTTTCCAACCTTATTTGGGTCGCGCAAAAATTAATGGAGAGGAAATAGTTACACTCCGTGATTCGGGCAGCTGCCAAGACGTTATCCCAGGGCGATTAATTAAACCTGATCAACTAGACGGGAATTACGTTTGGATTACGCAACCTTTGATGAACGATGTACGTTGTTTACCTACGGCGATAATAGATTTAGAAATTGAGGGGGCAGGTTCCATCCGAACTAAAGCTATAGTAGCAGAAAAGGAAATTGACATGGATTACTATATCTTGGGAAATGATACTCAGAAATTAATTGAGGAAGGAAAAAAAATAATCCCGCAGTTTTAAATGCCGTTCTCACCCGCAGTCAGACTAAATCAATTCTGAAAGAGAAAAAATCGGGCTCTCTGGAAAGGGAAGAAAGGGAAGGCATTGTATCAAACAACCCCAAAGTTCCTATTGAAGATGCTACCATTGTATTGTACGAAAGCTCTTCCGAAAAAGGGGAGGAGACATCCCAAACGGAAGATGATGTATTGATTGTTCCGGACCTAGAGCCAGACGCGTGTTCGATTTTGGGGGAAGTCAAAAAGGCAGATTTCGTGAAAGCTCAACAAGATGATGTAGGATTAAATGAAGTACGCGAGAAAGCGAAAAAAAATAAATCGCATTACGAAATTCATAACTCTATTATTGTGCGAAAGTCAACTGATCATAGAGGGAATGTAAGAAAACAATTGATTATTCCCCGGAAATTTAGACAAGGAATTTTAACGGCCTGTCATGAAGGGATTTCTTCACACACGGGAGAAAAAAAAACGAAAGATAGACTATTACGATATTTCTTTTGGCCAAACGCAATTAAGGAAACGGAAGAGTTCGTTAAGTCGTGCGATATTTGTCAACGCGTTGGACGAGCTGGTGAAGATAAGAAAGCACCGCTAACTTTAGTTCCTATTATATCCGAAGTTTATTCCAAAATCTCCGTAGATTTGGTGGGCCCACTTCCGTTGTCAAAAAAAGGGAAATAAATACCTTTTGACGGCTTTATGTGTATACTCGCGATGGGCGGAAGCGATTGCAATTCCTAACATGCTTTCGGAGACGGTGGTGGAAGCGCTAATTACCGTATTCAGTCGAATAGGATATGCAACTGAAATACAAACTGATTTAGGACGCAGTTTTATCTCCAGTCTAACGACTACGTTTTTAGATAAATTCGGAGTAAGACTAAGACATTCTAGTGTGTGTAGGCCTAGCTCAAACATGGTAGAAAGATTTCACCGGTCCGTTAAAAAATTATTAAAGTCTTTGTGCTTAGAAAATGGAGAGGATTGGGAGTCAAATTTGCCTCACGCCCTATTTGCACTTAGGACGGTGGTCCATGAATCTACCGGGTTCAGTCCGGCAGAACTTGTTTTCGGCCGAAATCTCAGAACGCCTGAAACATTATTGTTCGAGCAGTGGCCGGGGGAAGGTCCCGAACACGAATTAGTTACGGAGCATGTATTCAATCTGGTAAATAGATTAAAAAGATGCCGGGAACTTGCCGTCGAAAACATGACGAACAGCCGGGAGAAAAGGAAATTCTATTACGATAAAAAGGCAACTGAAAGAAGTTTCGAGCCGGGCGATGAAGTTTTAGTACTAGCCACGAACAAACCAAATAAGAGGTCTATTAAATGGATCGGGCCGGGAAAAATCGACGCGAAAATTTCAGATACAAATTATTTAGTGAGTGTCCCAGGGCGACGCGAGAAATCAAAAATCTACCACGTTAATTTGTTGAAACCATACGTAAGATGCGTAATAAAAGTAAATATTTTACCTAGCAAAGTTTTCGACTCTGAAGAATCCCCGGATCTTGAAATAGATTTTCCATCCGTCGAATCAAACAGTCACAATTTCAAGAAAATAGTGGAAGATGGGAATTTAAAGGACCGATGTAACCCAAATCAATTAATAGGGGCTTCGTATAGATTCTCTAAATTCATGTCCAAATTATTACACGGACTAGAAGAGTATTGTCTTCCTTATCTGGACGATACAGCAGTATTTTCCAACACTTGGGAGGAACATCTCATACAGTTAAGGACAGTCTTAATTAGGATTAAAGAGGCTAGGTTGAAAATTAAAATTGCAAAATGTAAATTCGCACAAAGGACAGTAAAATATCTCGGACATATTGTCGGGGAGGGGCAACGAAAACCTTCAGATGTCAAAATCAGGACTATCGTAGATCTGCCAACACCGAGAAACAAAACTGAAATAAGGAGATTCTTGGGAATGACAGGTTATTATGCCCGGTACATCAAAAATTATGCCGACATTGTTGAACCTCTTACGAGTGCTTTAAAAGGAAAAAACAAAAGGGAAAAAATAGTTTGGAGCACCGAAATGGGGGAAGCGTTTGAGAAATTAAAAAAGAAATTAACTGAAGATCCCGTGCTATACGCCCCCAATTATGAATCCGAATTTATAATCCAAACGGATGCTTCAGAAAAGGCTATGGGTATAATACTGGCCCAGAGACAAGGCTCAAAAGAGCATCCGATACTTTTTCTAAGTAGGAAATTCACAGACGTAGAAAAGAATTTTAGCGCTTCAGAACGCGAATGCGCCGCTATAATTTTTGCAATAAAGAAGCTAAGACATTATATTGACGGTCAGAAGTTTTCTATACAAACCGACCATAATCCTTTAATATTCTTAAAGAATAATGCAGGCAATAACCCTCGCCTTTTACGCTGGGCAGTCACCCTGCAACCCTATCATTACGCTATAAAACATCGTCCAGGAAAGGACATACCCCATGTGGATTATTTAAGTAGGATAGAGTAAAATCTATCAGAAAATCCAATTGTATATATGTTTTGATGCTAATTATCTGTATTTTGTAATTTATAATTGTGTATTTTATGGTGTAGATAAATTAAACGGATACCGAAGGGAAAGATCCTGTTAAATGAAAAAAAACAGAAACAAACTAAAGGGATTTTAAAGATTTAAAAATATATCGGGGCCACCCAAGTTTAATGAGCTAACCTTTCCCTTACAGATATTGTGTCTTGCAGCCCAATATCGGACTGGCGGAAGGGGTGTTGTGATGAATTTCGTTCCCACGCTTCCAAAATTACCCCCCACGATGGGAATCCCGGAGAATTCTCAGAAGGAGAAATACATCTTTCTCCACTCTCAAAGTAGACATAAGAAAGTCAGCCGATTTCAATAAAGCACTTAAGTGAACTCTTCGATTAATGCACAAGGTCGTTCCGCCGATTTAGGACCCCACGGAAGATGAGCCTTTGAAGTGTTGAGAGAGACCGCATGGCGATGATTTCCACAAGTAAGAGAAAGATATTTCTCCAAGGCGACCGCCGTGCAAGAATGAGGAGGCGGGTCATCTCAAGGAATGATGGATGAGGAAAAACGGGATAAATAGAGCGAGGAGATGCTCTAAGGGACTTCTTTTGCTGTTCGGATGCGGAGCGTTAGAGACGGGGAAGTTGGCCCTCGTACTCAGAGAGGGTAGTGACCAGAGGTTTACTCTGGGAGGAGAATTAATAGGCAGGTTGATGCCTATGGTAAAGAACTGGTGGAGAACAACTCCGGATAAACTGTAATTATCTTAACTAGTGGCGGTAAAGCCATTTCAAATTCAGTACGAACAATCTTTCTATCTGTTGTGGAGAACCCATCTTTTATTTTGTTATAAGTGGTATGGATTTCCTTGTAATGAACTAAATAAATTCTAGTGAAATCTGATCCAGCCTCTTGCCGCTATTTTTTCGACCCGCTACCACACAAGCCGACTGGAGGTATTATAATATTATTAATTGCATAAATATCCTATATAATTAATTCAAGAAGAATTTATCCTTCTTTAAAGAAAATTCAGTTCAAGCAGAATCTTAAGTGAAAACTTCATATAAAAAAAAGAAAATGTCATTCCAAATTAAACTTCTTTTTCATTTTTTTTTGCTCATGAGCCTAATACATATGGTATTCCGATACATACTCTATTACCTTTAGATACACCGTCAACCCTTAACTTTTATACCTAGTACACCTTGTAGTTAATTTTAATTTTAAAATCGCTGTTTTCTAAAGGATAAGGGGTTTATTACTTGACACACCACATTATTACCACAATGGTTTATTACCACAATGACATAAATTCTTTAAATAAATGGGATTAACTTTCTTTCTGCCATACATTTTCAACATTGTGATGCATTTCTCTATTCTTAAAAAAAAAAAAAGTAACTAATGTTGTCACCGCCGCAGAAAACTAATTTTTTGTGACCAGAGGTCTTGTAACGTACAAAAATATGATTATTAGTATTATAGTATTATAGAGAAATGTTTGATGAACAAGCTAGTACACACAGTGTTTTTAATCGAATATTTATTTTGAGAGTTATTTAATGTTAAAGTTGGATAAAAGCATTCTGTTAAAAAAGTTTTATAGGACAAAATCTATGCATAGGAATTTAATTATTTTTAGATCATTTTATATATTAGAAGTTTCAGGTGCATTTACGTTTTTAATTTGACTAATTTTTTGAGTATTTATTTTCATTTTAAATTCAAATTTTCGGCATTTTGAGCGAGATACTTTACATTTGAAAAGAAGATTATTTTAAATTGTTGCCAACTTTTAAAACAGCGCAAATAATAAAAGTTCCTTCAAATTAAAAATTTATTGACACGTTACTATTATAAATAGAAAAAAAATTTCAAATTAAAATTAAATTAATATTAAGCATTAAAAACAGGAAAATATTAAAAATACGACATAAAAACTGCATTTACACGTAAATCTTAAAAGAAAAAGAAAATTGTAAAATAATAAATTTATTAATATGCCTTAAAAGTCAATAATGGAGAAAAATTACGTCAAATTAAAAAAAAATAAAATAAGACAGTGCCAATAATAATATCGCCTTTCTAACGATAAAAATAATTTCGCATCAATATTACAAAAAGGAAAAACGTTTAGTAAAAATTACGTCAGGTTTAAAACGTTACATTTAAGAATCACTTATTTATAACCATTACCTTATAGCACTGTTAAAAAATATCGGGAAGCTAAGACTCTTTAAACTAGGTTCACTTTATATTAGCTGATTCTGAAATGTTTAAATAATCTTATTTAATCAAACGCGAAAACAGCTATTAGCAACAGGTCATTCGGCCTTTAACCGCCTTTGTAAAACGGAAAAAAGAATACTCGTTTTTAAATTAGTTTTTTGTTTAATGATATTTTCCGTAATTTTTTTACAGCCGATAAAATTAACTGACTTTTAATGGCAGGACGAGGGTTGACGAGTGTAGCTCTTAGGAGGCAGAGTCCGCTAGTATTAATTTAAAAGAGGGAAAATTTAGACCGAAAAAAGTTGTTACAAATTAACTACATTCCATAAGTTAAAAAAAAAAAAAAAGTTTAATTCTGTATGAATCCAATATTTAACATTTGGCAAATGTTTTTTCTTTCACACTAAGAATGTTCAATTTTTAACCTGTAACATGAAATAAATTTCCTTTTTGGTATAAATATTTAATCTTTCGATGGATATTGATTTCCAGAAAACTACAAAGTCACGTTTTTTTCCTTTAAAAATTCATTACTATTGAATGAAAGAGGCATTTAGCCAGATATCAGACACTGTTCCGTGTAATAAATGATTTACAGGATACATATTGCGATAAAATTTTCGGAATAAGAACAGAAGGAAACAAATAACTAAAAGAATAGAACACTTTATGGTTTTTTGAAATGTAGATTCTTCAAGACAGTTTAAGGGCGAATAAAATTTTATAACATATTTTTGTAATGGATTGTAAAATAAATGAGCAAAGACATGCTTTTATTCACAAGAACGAAAATGTTACACCCAAAGTTACATTAAATCATTATTAATATTGTAGATTTTGCACGATTTATAGTTATCTCTTTTCTTTATTTTAAAAATAAACTACTAACGCTGCCACTACAGTTTTTTTCAATTGAACGCGACGGTTTTTATTTATCTGCAAAAACTTTTGCATTTAAAAATATGAAAACTTTGAGTTTCATAAAGAAACGCATGATAAATGGTGCTGAAAGAAATAGTTTTTAAATCAAAGAGTTATTTTAAGCGAAATTTGATGCTGAAATCGGTCAAAATAGTTCAGTTATACAAGTTTTATCATTTGATTTAAATATTTTTGCATTTTAAAATAAGAAAACTTTGAGTTTTATACAGAAACGCATAATAAACGGTGTAGGAAAAAAATAACTTTAAATTCAAAATATTATTTCGAAAACTATTTGGAGTAAATTCGACCAATATACACAAGTTTTATAGGATCAACACATACATAAAGATATTTAATTCTTTTACAAGCACTTACTTGATTTAATTACGATGTGCAGTGTACAATAATTTTCTAATTTGACTTTTTTCCAGACCTTTTTTTTTTTCAAATTGTTTATTTAAAATTTATATGTTAGAATAAAATATTAATGACTAATTTTCAAATCGAGCCTTAAAATAATACTATTTCCAAAAATTGTATTTTCAATTGTTTTTTTTTTTTTTTCTCGTGAATATTGAAAAATGAAAGAAAACATTTAAATAAATAAATTTTTAAGTGGCACTTACTGTTTATAATAACATTAAATCTAAAATCGGGACTGTTGAGCTAAAGTAGGAATGCCTGGTCACCTTTCTATTAAATGCAGATAAAAATTATTATTCAACATTTTTTATTCTAAGAATATTAAACAAATTTTCTGCTTGTATCTTCGAATTATTTAAAAACATTCGATACATTTAAACAAAAAGTTTAAGTAAATAATATCACTCACTTATCTGACCAAGGAACAATATCTAGAAACGACAGTGAGAAATGATATCAAGAAAATGAAAGTTATGGTTACCTGCAAAGAGAAAAAAATAATAATTATTTAGAAAATAATAGTAAAAATTGTGGCAGTTTAAATATAAGCACAACATATAAATTTTAGAATACTGTTTAAAAAAAAAAAAAAAAGAAAAGAAATGTGTTGATTTTATAAGGAGAAAATGAGAGTTATGACGCATAAAACAGTATTTATCTAACAGAAAAAATGTTTTTTTTTTTTTTTTTTTTTTTTTTTTACGAACTTAGTTTTTAACTGCAATTTCTTTAATATATTTTTGCAATAAAAAAACTACATCAGTTTTTAACTAACATTCCCAGTTTTTCCATAAAATGTATCTGTTTCATTTATATATGAACATTTTAACACTTTGGTAATTTAATTTTAAAAAATGTATATACCATTCGTTTTTTAAAGTAGAAAATAGATGTACAGTGCATAACTTTTTTAAGGGGGGGGGGGGAGGGAGGGAGACAATGAGAGAACAAAAATGCATCTATTAAAATTAAATTTCGAGGAAAAAAAAAACAATTGAAATGTAACCCAAACATTTTTTAACAGAAATTATTTTCTAGAATGGTGAAATATGCGAATCCAAAATAACAACTCATTCGTCAAATAGCTGAGCCATGCTTAAAAACTATAAACATTGATATCCATTTTGCAACGATACAGATGATTACAAATAAAATTAACATTAAAAATTGAAAACTTTAAATCTTATATCCAGTGATTAGGGCGCTAGTTACAGGACCAATGACGCCAGCTTCGAATCCGGCTGAGGCGTGGATGATTGTAGTGTGTCAGATTTCACTTAAAATGGCGATACCGGTCTGTTTAGACCAGGAGTTCAAAAGGTATTCATATCACTATCAATAAACCAACCAAACTTTAAACCTTCATAATTATTTCTAAGTTACTTCACCGAACGACTTCATGTTTGATAATCTAAGTTAAAAATTACAAAAAAAGCCAAATATGTTGTCGATCTTTGGTGTTTGTATTGAAATTTGTAGTTTGTTTCTTTTCAGTATGAAGTGATCTCCTAAGATTACTTTTTAAACGTAAACAGATAAAAGACATTTTCCTTTTCGAATGGGTATTTAAGTTTTTTTTCTTGTGAAAAATTTCGTATTAAAATGTATATGATGTTATTTTTTTTCCTTTAGCCGACTATATTTCATTGAAAAATGTGTCCAAATTCGTAGAGGTTTTTTTACAGTTGAAATTCGATCAACAAAATTTGCAGAGAGAAAAAGACCGAAATTCATTAAAATTTGCACAAAATATTTGTAGAAATAAATCCTCTAAAAATAAATAAATCCGTTTGTTAAAAAATGTATATATCCAAAGAAATACACTTCTTTTTTCTTTCAAAGATGATTAAAATGTATTTTAACACAAACATATGTTCGACGAGCGCAATTGCATTAAATGTGCTGAAATTTAAAACCTAATAAGCAAATGGAAACAGAAATATGTTATATGAAGAACCCGGTATTTGATAACAAATCACATATTTTTATTTTCGAAGTTGTCTCCCGCTACTCCATTAAAAATAAATTATTTTCCATCCGTACATTTTTTATGTCAACTTTCTACCTCATTGAAATCATAAATTAAAGCCCTTATAGTTTCGTCTATGTTTTCTCGTAAGATATTCAAACCAATAATAATTTGCCTCTTAAAAGTGAGAAAGTGTCGCATGAGAGAAAATGGAATGCTAACGATATATTTGGACGATGTTTAAAAGTCACTGTATTGCTTGCGAAGACTTTTCTTACAGCAAAATGTTTATTTTTAATATAAGGTTCAGCAATCGGAAAAAATGGTTCTCGCAATTGTTTTTATTTAGTTATGCTGTGTTTATATAATGAATTCTAACTCTTGCAGAATGAAGCAGTGTTTTCATGAATTGAATATTTTATTATAAAAATGCTGTCTGCCAAACTTTACAATTTTTAGAATACAGATGGTATGAATGAATTTATGGAATTATTTTTTTTTATTCAGGGCAGACAAATAGTTAGAATATCATCTCTGGAAGCAGAGTAACATTTAAATAAGATTTATGGGGTTATATTTAAGAAATTATTTTTAATTATTATCCGTTGAACACAATCAAACTGGTTGGTTAATAAATTATACATAAATTATACTAGTAATTATCTTTCAAATTCTGTGCAAACGTATCCAGCCGAAACTCGAAACTTGCTTTAACTGCCAATGGACCTTATACAAGCGACCTGAGGTCAATGCTAAAATTCGTCAGCTGGAAGTATTTACTGGTGGTATTTAGCATAGCAGTCTATGGAGTGTGGGTTTTTAATGCTTATTTGTCAAAAATAGCGCAAAAAAGTCTTTATTGTAGCAGTATATACTTATGTATTGTAATATCAATTCAAAATGCCCTTCTACATGCAAGAAAACTGTCTAAATTTGCAAATTTTCCATTAAAATGTATGCACTCAACCTGGATCACGGCTAGAGTCGTCTGCTAAGGATATGTGCGTCTGCGCACTGGCATTCTGGTGGTGCAGTGGCTAGAATAACCGATCAACCTACCGTCATATATGGCGTCTGACGTCACGTGCATAAGGTCCATTGTCTTTCAATCATTTGGATAACATCTCAGCAAATATAATTCGATCAGATAAACATTTAGTATTGTGATCCGATCTGATATTCAATGGACAAAATAAGCATCAGATAGAAGAAGTCCTGTAAGCGATGGATACGTAATTACAGATTTTTTCATTATTATTTTCACATAATTAAACTGCTCGGTAAAAAACGAATAATAATATTTCAACTGAGTAAAAGTGTGTCCAGACTGGTTCTCAAACCCAAAACGTTTAGTTGTAATTGCCAATTCTCTTTTAGTTGACCTACCTGCGCGACATAATCTAGGAAACACATTTCACTCAGAAGCCATTTCGTTGTTAAAGGGAAAATTGAAAAACTAATATTTGTATAATTTATTAACCAAGCAATTTGATTGTGTTAAAAAAAAGGGAAATTACATATCCATCGTTTATTAGAGTTTCTTTACTTGTTGTTTAATCTGTCTAGCTGTTTCAAATAACAGATCAAATGTCATTAGCAAATGGTTGTCTCAGGAAATTGTATTAGCTAGGATGACATCTAGGTAACTCAATTGGAAAAGCCCACTGGAAATTAAATCCAAAGGATTCTTTGCTTGAATCTCGGTTTGGACATATTTTTGCTCAGTTGGAAAAATTACTTCTTGCATTTAAAAACTTAATTCGTGACCAATACAGTGATACTCGACTAACAAATGATCCTGCAAATCGTTAAAGAATATTTTTACTTTTTCTTCCTTTCTTTCTGTTTTTTATTTCACTGTTTTTTCTATTTGGTTAACGAATATGGATTCGGATAACGAACACGTTGTTGGATGCTCACCCTAAATAACTAAGTTGCGATGCATTTTAATTAAGTGGACATTCATGTTCGTCTAACGAATGCAATTTCCAGAACGAATTATCTTGTTAGACAATTTATCGTTGCAGGAGCATGCACAGAAATTCGTTCAATTAGAAAAGAACATTTTTCTTTGTCTTAGAAAGAATATTCTGTTTTGATATTGAACGATCAAGGATTTAAAAACAAAAAAATAATCATTTATTTTGGGAAAGATTACGATTTTCATCAAAAGAGAAAGTTTTCAGTAAAAAGATAGACATTTCTCAAGAAACACTCGTAACATATGTAGCATTTCTTTACAGTGAGTACTGTACTTCATATCAACAACGCACTGAAACATTTGTAAACTTTATTAATTATGTAATCCGAAAAGTAAACTATCAACATTTTCTAGTTTCGCGCAACCTAAGCTAAGCATGGCGCCGGAATCAAAGTAATATGGCAACAATATTGTTTTGCTGCGTTATATAATTTGCTTAGACCATGCACCAAATTTAAATATAAAAAATTAATATAAAAAAATTAAATAGCATTAAAAGAAAGAATATATTAAATTGTCAAAAAGGTACATTATTGTAATCTAAATGAGTAATACATTCAAACTGTATTAAAATCTAATCAGTAACTACAGTTACAGTTTATCGTGCAGACAAATAAGCCTTGATTTCGATTTTAATAAAATTAACACTACATTATCTGGAATATTAGCCTTTTCGATCAACAACACATAAAAAAGTACTGGATAGATACTGTTTTATCCAATCGAATTATTTGTAAAATGAAGGAAAAAAATACTCATTTGATTCGTACTGATTACATCCCTATTTTTTGACGATGGTCAAAAATTACTTACAAGAAATATTTACTCCAAAAATGTAATTACATAAAATGAAACATATAAAATTCACAATGAACATATAAGTTTAATTAAACACTCAATTGGTAATTGATTATATCTCTTTACTTTCTTCCGGAACTTACATACCCTATTAAAAATGTATTATGACTCATCATTCATTTTTAATGTCATGCTACCTAACATTTGGAAATAGTAGTATTTTTTTTAACCTACTTAGAATATGCTTCCACATAAAATATTCAATACAAATACGTTCGTCTTGCAAGGAGCGAGAAATACTGAAGAGAAAAGCTAATTAACTGTTTCTAGAAAACGAATTCATTTGACGTTAAAAAGTCAGTATAATATGTAAAACTATTTATGCAGAAAAATATCTACTTAAAACTTTTTTCAAATTCAAAAAACTATTTTAAGAAGTCTTTTTTATTTTTATAAGCTCGAAAATTACAGATACCCTTACTGAGAGCCGAATACCGTTTCTTATTTTTCGATAAAAGCAAACAATCTTTCAAAGAAAAAATAAATTGCGCGTAAGTGGCTATTTTTTATCTATTTTTGAGTCGACACGGTTATATAGGTCATTATTGCATTGTAAATCTAGTCGGATGTGCCAATTCAAAAACTCCCTTCTATCTTACAAATGTTGATACCTCCTAATTTGGTATCACGTGCAAAAATTACACGACAATCTATATCCATTATGAAGGATTCTAATGATATAGATTCGTTGAACTATGTGTGTTTAAAAAGGAGATTGAAGCATCATATTTTTCAAACAAATCATAAAATTTGTAGCACAGTTAAAATATGATTTGAGATGTTTAAGAGTGCTTGTCACGCAGCTTCTGAATTCCCTTCGGTAATCTAAAGTGGGCATTTGATACATCCATCGTATTTATAAAACAAGATAAAAGTTAATCAATTCCATACCACTTCATGCTTTTAAATTTCTTTTTTTATACAGGGTGTCCAGCAAATAACACCCTAATTTCAAAATTAAATTTCTCAAAAACAAAGATCGATAGTAATATGCGGTAAACGGTTTTTTCATTAGGTATACTGTAAAAATCCTTTACAGAAATTTCAAACAGTGAATATTTTGAAAAAATTGCGTTTTGATTGCATAGAATGCTTTGGATTTGACATTTTTCTTGCTTTAGATTGCCTGCAGAGAAATAATTTTTCAGCTTACAGTGCAATATTTTAAAGATTTTTCGAAGTAAATTTTTAGAATTTTGAAATTTCAAAAATTTAATTAAAAAAAACTATGAAATATGGCACTTTAAGCCGAAAAACACATTCTTTGGCAGCAATCTAAAGCAAGAAAAATGTCAAACCAAAACATTCTTTGCAATCAGAACACAATCTTTTCAAAATATTTACCGTTCGAAACTTTTGTATAAGATTTTTACAGCTTACCTGATAAACAAACCGTTTACCGCATAGTCCTATTGATCTTTGTTTTTGAGAAATTAAATTTTGAAATCAGGGTGTTATTTGCTGGACACCCTGTATATGGGTGATTCTACGATAAGAGGTTCAAAAACATAGAGAATTCGACCAAAAAGAAAAGTTTGAGTTTGATAAAAAAAAACCTTTAAATTATGATTTTTGTCCCGTTTATTTACTTTTTCATATAAGGGCAAGTCACTTTATACATATTTTATAACTTTTTCTGGTCAATGACTGGCTCCATTGGCAGTTATCTTGCCAGGGGAAATACGGCAGGGGAGAGAAATTTTCGTGTAAATTCAAATTTTTTAACTTACTGAATTAGTTTTTGGGTTAATTGCGTATTTCACTTTAATTATTACCGCATTGTTCAATTAGGGCAGTAAATGCAATTGAATTAAATGAATATTTTAAGTTTTATGACTTACCAGGGGAGATACACGATCACCGTGCGAAACCACTACATTGCACGGTCGCGTCGCAACAACTAAAAATGGTAACGCTTAAATGGCTTGCGCGTTTAGTATTGCTAACTTCGAGCCAATAGATGTCCTTAAGCGCTACTTCCGATATAGCCATCCTTGAATTTATATTTGTTTCAGCGGAACGAAATTTGACAGGGTAGACACACAAAAAAGTGGGACAAAAGTTAATTAAAAAAAATATTTGAAATTACCAAAATTATTTCATTTTTTATTTTATAATACGTAAGTATAATTACTTAAATTCCAATTAAACATACTTTAGCTAAGCATCTGACGGAAAAAATATATGTATTGTTTGAAAGTTAAATTGAACCCGGCAAGGGGACATACCAGGGGAGAAACTTTTTTAGACTTTGTAAGAAATTTCAGAAAAATGTGTTTAAATTAGGCATTCAATTATGATGTTATTTAATAAAGTATATTAAGATGATGCGATTCATTGCAAAAAATGGCAACATATAGAATAAATAATCAGTTTTGTACAAATTACCTCTTATCGTAGAATCACCCATATATAAAAATAACTCTGTAAATGAATCCGACTTTTTTTTTTTTTTTTTTTTTTTTTTTTTTTTTTTTTTTTTTTTTTTGGAGGTTTGACCCAATGTACTTTAACATATAGCCATTAAAAATGCATCGTTTTCATCCGCTTTTTTTTTTAATTCTTGCATTCTAGCACTTTTGTGCTTCTCTTCTAAATATAAATCCTCATAAAATATTAAAAACTGGTAGGCGTGCAAAAAGAAAAAAAAATGAAATACACAAGAGAGAAAGTAGAACTCTGTTTATCAAAATTGAATTCGGATAACATTGAAAAGTCAGTTAAATGCCTATGAAGAACTTACTATAAAATATTTATTTAAAGAATTTCTTCTAAAATAAAACGTACTTACGATAGATTTTATAATTTATTTATTTTGCGTTTACTCCACGAATTCAAAAGAGTCATCCTCTTATAGAACATCGTTACATTTTTGTGAATTCAATATTTTATTATTTAGAAAATGTTTACTTAAATCTTTGCACTTTTACAATAAAACCTTTGTTCTTAGTTTTATGGAAAGAATTCCTTCTCCTCCGACAGTGTTAACCGATTTCAATTGTATTTCTAATATCAAAACAAATGTGCAAGATATTTTATTTGTCAATATTGTACAATGTATCGCTGCAAGAATATTATTTATTGGGTTTGTAAGAAAGCCTTGCAATGCCTTTTTTTTTTTTATAAAAAAATATTTTTTTCAAATGTTAAATTTCGAGAACATTCTAGAAAAGTAAATGCAAGACTAGTCTAAAAGCTTCCATGCCGCAGGGTATAAAAGCGATTTAGTTGTTCCGAGCAGGCAGTATGAGCAACAATGGAATGTCCAAGCGATTGCTTGCTACGAGTTCTTCCAAAGACAATTTCGGAAGAGCTGCATCAGCCAACATATGCAGTTCATTCAAAACTGACGTTATTCATTGTTTAACGGTATCCCGGGTATCAGCTTTATCGTTTTGGTGATATATCTTTTGGAGTGGACCCTAGATCTGGCAAGTGACAAAATTTTGGCATGCAAGCAGCTAATAGGTACACATTTATATATCATATACATATGCTATGACGACGGTGCTGCAAAAATTCGAGTAATTTTTCGTTTGTAGATGAGAAAGCTGAAATTATCTTTTCAAACGTATTATGCGTTTCCATATGATTGAATGTGTTGGAAAGTGTTTCATAATCTATGCTTGAAGTATGATTTTTTCTTTCTTGTTTATTTTTACAGATATTCAAAACATCAAGACTATCCGCCTCTGACGACTAGGTTTGGTCACCTTTAAGTGTATGCTATGCATTGAAGCATGTTACCTGTTTTCATAATTTAACCTACTTGTTTAATTCTTCCCCATATCAAAAGATTCTGATAGAGAAATCAAGAATTTTATGATCATGACAAAATTTTGAAATTTTTTGTCGTTAAGTACAGTAGAATCTCGATTATCCGACGTAAATGACACCGAACTCACATCGGATAATCGAGAATTTATCAATAATCATGTTGTTTAAGATGTAATATCGCTATCGAGCTACTATTATGACTATTTAAACTACTAAAAATAGATATAAATTCAAATTATACATGAAAATAAATTTATTTTGTAACAAAAATTTTACAACAATTTAAATGGAAGAATCATCTGGCATAAAATGGGCATCTTTTCCCGTGCAGCTCTGTCACAAAGTTTTCTTCATTACAAATTACTTCTTCATTTCAAACATTACTTCAGAAGAATAACAGTGTGCTTATTGTTGCAACTAAATAAGGTCTTTTCAGAAACACACAAAAGCACCATTTTTACCAATCTTTACTTGGGAACCATTCTCGCCTTCATCGTCAGTAATATTTGTACAATAATATTCAAATGTTGTAGCATTTGGCAGTACGGCCTTCCAAACTTCAAAATGATCAGTGTCTTTATTGAGAATAGGATGTGTACACAATGGGTGGGGAGTGGGGGGGGGGGGGGGGGAGTACACTTATATCGAATCAGGGCATACGGAGTCTATAGCTAATTTCAGGGGAATTCTAAGAAAGGGGAATCAAAATATTTATCTGTACTTGTAGTTCGGAAAGGACCACTTGCATATACAAGGAATATGAAAAAAATGATAAGAAAAAGATTAGGAAACCAACATTGTTTGCGAAGATATCCGATTAAACAAGTATTAGATAATCAAGGTTTAACTGTTTTTTTTTTTTTTTTTTTTTTTTTTTACAAAAAACGCTTAATTTTACTAGGCATTTATGCTTTATGTCACATTTGTTTATCAATTGCAATATGTTAGCTTATGCGGAGATTTTTAAATCTATTAAGTAATCTTCCCTAATTGGGCCCATTGTCATTTGGCACATTTTGTATAATACGATTTGGTACAATAGAGTGTTTTTCTAAAAAAAAGTTAATGATATCCATATTTGCATTCAACCATACTGTTGCCAGTATATTTTTTAATTTCACCCTAATCTTGACAGTACACTCGATTACGGAAGTTTAGAAAATATATTTAGATTAAAGTTTTTATATTAGAAATGTATTAAGATGTATAAACATATATTGGCTTTTTTACTTCTGTTGTAATTTAGCAATCAACTATAGCAAACTAGCTATATAATCGAATTTTCGTTTGACATAATTTTGCAATGGGTCAAAAAATTCTGATACACTCTGTATAATAATATTCCAATTTCTAACTTGAAGCAGCAAATGAAATCCTGTAATTGAGACAATTCATTAAAGCATGTACATTTTATTTTAATACGTGATCATACTCATCCATTTTTAGGTGCGTTCGTAATTATGTAAATACGTAGCACCTATAGTTGTCGTTCAGTCCGTCCGTCCGCATATAACAACGCAAAAACTATCTTACTGAATCGTTTGAAATTTAAAATATATAATTATTACATAATTTTGTCGAGTCATTTCAAATTTTATGAAAATCGGATGCATAGATCAATTACAGGAACAATCAAAAGTATTCCGTTACATTACGATCAATGGGGGGAAAGTTTCAAATGCATTTTAATCGTTTGAAATTTAAAATATATAATTATTGCATAATTTTGTCAAGTCATTTCAATTTTTATAAAAATAGGATGTACAGATCAATTACAGGGATAATCAAAAGTATTCCGTTACAATACGGCCAATGTGGGAAAATGGTTCAAATGCATTTTAATGGTGTTACACTCATTCGAATACAATAGAATACATGAAACTATGAAGTATCTATATATTAAAATATACATTCTGTACGATCTGGTGATGTAAAGTATATTTATTATTAAATTTCAGGGCCACACAAAAGTATTCCACTACATAATGCTATATGGGAAAACATTGTTTGGGACTTGTGTTAATTATATTCAACTATTTCACATTTTATGAATATGATATACGTTGATGAGGTGTAATAAAATTTTCTTCCTGTATATTTACAGGAACACAAAAAAGATTTCGACCACTATACTGTATCCGAAGTACTGCCTACTATAAACAGCAAGATCTGAATATTTTTAAAACTTCAATATCGTACGAACGCACCTCATTTGATACGCTTCACGTGCAATTTCCAACTTGTTTATTAAGTGTTACATGTTCCATTAAAAATATATTTGTCACACATTCATTTTTAATACCAAACTACAAACCTGTGTCTGAAATTGTAATATCTTCGCACTCTCATTTCTCAGCTCCGAATGTTGCTCTTGGGTTTTAAATGGAAAGCTTAAAAAATTCCGTTTATAGAATACGAATTTTGATAACGTTAAAGAAATAGTAACAGCGGCTGCAGCGAATTTTTATTACGGTAAAATATTTATTTAAAGAACTTCTAATCGCAAAAGTACTTGATGTGAGTTTTATTATTTATTTAGTTTGCGTTTATTTCTCAGACATTAAAAACGAGAAAAAGGAGTGCTTGAAAAATAAGTCAGTGCATTCTTGAATATTTTATTATTTAGATACTGTTTACACAATTTCTTTTCTTGCAGCAAGGATGAAACAAGTACATCTACTGAAAGATTTTATTTTTTTTTTCAAATCGCAATTCTACTGGATAAATGATTGGAATAGCATTTCTAGAAATATACAAATAAAATATTTCTGCGACATTGCATATACATTAGCTTTATGCACGGAGCTGCATAAAGAGAGTAAGTTATTCTTATGTTAAAAAGAGGACAAAATACAAATTTACTTTCTCTCACGCAGTTTTATTGAAAACCTTTGAAATAATATAGTCCATATTTTTATATAGTCTTCAAACAAATTAAGAAGAGCAGAAAACTTTTAAAATAATGTAATTTGACTGAATTTAATCGTAAATTATGAACTCTGTAGTTAATTTAAAGGACTACTTAAAGGACTACTAAAGGACTATTTAATTTAAAACTTTTAGAAAATCAGTTTTCGGTCTTTGTTTTATTCTGAATCTTTAAAATTTAAGAACAATATGCGAAAATTCACTCTGAAAAAAAAAAAAAGTATTATTTCTTGAGTTAAAATCATTTATAGACGGTGAATATAATTCAAATTTCATACATATTGAAACTTTAATACACGTTTTCTCACATTAGTTTACGCACACATTAGTCACATTTAAATTTTAAATTGTAATTTTTAAACTATGCAAATCACAGCATTAAAAAAGTACCCAAATATGCAAACAGTCTACATGCTAAAATAAACAAAGAGAAAATTATATATTTTGGTTATTTATTTATTAGACTCGAAAAGCTTGAAAAATTTCTGAAAATTTTGATTTTCTTTTATATTTAGAGCTAGAAATAAATTTTAAAGAAAACTTTCAGTGTATATTTTGATTTTAATTTAGAAATATGTGTTTTATGATTATATTTTGTTCAAAAATTATTTTCCATGTGCATTAATTTAGAATTTTACCATGCTAGCAGCACTTGATGATTTTACGTACTATTAGTAAAATGAATTTTTTAATTTAAATTTTAAATATTAATTTTGTATTTAAAATATCTATTTTTCTGGATAATACAGTTAAAGATATATACATTATTTAGAAATGAAAAAGAAAATCTTAATTGTATGTTATTTGTGTTGTGGTACTTTGAAAAAGATGATATATTTGATCAAAAAAACTCAAAAGTGACGTGCCCCCTTAAATTATGACGTTATTTTGATTTGTTTTTTATAGAAAAAAATATATTTGTGAAATTGTTAAAAGCAATAACAAAAATTTAAATTTTGCAAAACTATTTTCGCAAATATTTTGAAGACTATGCTTAATATTTATTATTACAAGGTAAAACCCGTCGAATTTCGACGAAAGAAAATATTTACGAAGGAACTGTTCCATTGACTTACAATAAGCACACAATATTAGTTACAATAAAAAATGTATCAATATATTGGTTATTCTAACTCTCAAACACATATTATTTTAACCTAACGTTAAAAAAATGCTATTTCTATAAAACTCAGATGTAGAAATTATTAAAATCAAACTTTAATCGAAATGTGTGCAGTAAAATATAATAAAGATCTGTTATTATGACAAAGTTATCAATTAAAGCCTTTTGTTATTCCAAAAGGAAAAACAACCAAATTTATTCCCCTTTGATATTCTGGAAATGGCATGTATTTTAATTTCAATTTTTTTCACATTTATGAAAAAATGGCAACGGAAAAATACAGTAATTTCCCTCCACCCCTTTACTTTTAATAGAAATGCAGCCGTTTTAGTAATAACATTAAGTAAACAGTAATAAAGTTTTTAAGAGAAATGGTGTATTCCTGTTGCCACAAGTGGTCGAGAGGTTCTGACCTCTCAACTGGTAGACGGCAGGTGCTGGGTTCGAACCCAATCGCGGATGTCGGCCTAACCGTTCGGAGTTTTCGTGGTTTTCTTCGAACCTTGCGTAAATACGGGTTAGGTTCCCTTAGAAAGACCCCCACGAAGGGCACTCCGCCCTGGGCCGATATCCCTAGTGTAGATAATCGGCCGACAAAAAATACACCAAAATACACACCTGTTGCCACAATTAGAAAAAGGTATTAAAAACTACAAAATAATAATAATAATAATAACTCAAAAATAAATTAAGATACAGTTTTCAAATAAATTTCATTTAAAAGCACATTTTTTTCCCTATACGATGGTGTAAAAATTGAAAATGTAGAATGTTTAGAAGTTTGAAAGTTTGCAGTAGCAAAAAAATGCAAAACCGAAATTTCATTTTAAATTTCCAAGTGTTGCCATTCGCAAAATGACGTATGCGTTATGCACAGATACGTTGGCCTTTATAATATAGATTATTAACTTCCTTTTTACCAAGGATGAGGAGTTGATGGGGAAAATGACCGATTCCGAAAATTTTAACGACTCCGACTCCGGGATGTACTATACAAGTATTGCCTATTGGTTAAACTTATAAGAGAAGGCAAGAAAAATAAAGTGAAAATTTGACTACTTAGGCATTATTTCTGTTCTTATAGGCAATGAAAGAAAAAAAAGGATATATATATATTTTCCTCTTTATCAATATTACAAAAGATTCCGTTAACTAAAATTGATTATAACTATTATTTTTTTTTTAGAAAACAAATTGCGTCCGACACACCCTGGAATAATGAAGTTCAGTTACGGCTCGCCCCGAATCTGCTGAAAAAATCAAACTCGAGCTCAGTGCTCAGACACAATTTAACTGTCCAATGTCTATGTTGGACGAATTAAGTTTCTGTATTGATGTTTTCAAACTGGCATCAGCTTATGCAGCACAACTATACTTATTCTGACTTCTGACTCTAGCCATGTTTCTAGATTTGTTTCAAAATTCTTATAGTGGACCGGCTAGCATTCTAACTTTTTTACCACTCCAGTTCGGCTCATTAGCAAAAACTGTCTTTATTCTAAAACGGCACGTTTAAAAAAATTGCGTTTATTTTTCAGGTCTTAGACTCTTGCACACTGCCTCTTTTTTATTTCGATTTTCGCAACCTCTCCCCCCCCCCCCCCCAAAAAAAAAAAAAAAAAACCGAGGCAAAATACTCATACACTAAATAAGAATATCCACTAAAATTTCAATTAAAAGCGGTTTTCATCTACTGTATAAACCAGGCAGCATATTAGTCATCTTTAACGTGGTTAGTCTGGTATATTCCAAAAACTTCAATAATTCCAGTGAGATATATCAATTTCAATGTGTTTAAAATGTTTTAAGTGGGGCTTGTTGTGCTTAAGTCATTTGGTAAGGCCTCCCCACTTAGCTGAAACTATTTAAATTGCCGTAAAATCATCAAAATACATCTCAAACACTTTTTCTCTATAGACCGTAATGCAACGGAATTATTTTTCGCATCCTTGTAAATGAACTGTAAATGCGACAAACTTTATTTTTAATACTGAACAAGTCATATAGTAAACCAGAACAACATATCAATTTCAGATCTTAGACCCTTGCAGACTGCCTGTTTTATCTACATATCAATTTAATGGGAATCTAATTATATTTAAGCGGGTTGTACAGACAAATGGGCAGACAAACCGAATTTATAAACACGTTTCAACAATGTTTGAAAGAGTTTAAAACATGGTTTTCACTTATATGCTGTGATACGGGAAGTCGTTAAATTGTATTATTGAATTGCCGATTCCGTTAAACATTTTACGCCGTCTTCATACGGATACGATGAAGATTAACAGGTATTTAATGGTGCAACGCTGAGTAGTAGCTATTAATGGAAAATAAAACGATCTTTCTTTTAATAGAATCCGTATAATGTACAATTCCGTCATTTTGATTTTTTCAAAAATCAAGTCACATTTTTATGTGGATTGCTTAGCGGAAAAGGAAAAACTGGACTTATGTGATAAACTTTAGGAACTGCAATTTATACCGTAAATTTTAAAAAGGAGATAAATGAGTTTTTTTTTTTTTTTCTGTATTATAAATTTGGCAATTTAGATTGTAAGTTTAACCATCGACAAGAATTCTTTATAAAAGTTTTAATATTTTATCAATGGTTTTTCAAAACAGAAAATTTCGCTTATTTTAATCGCAGAAACTCTCTGCTTAAATAAGGCAAAATTTCGAATAAAAAATAACTATTAGGTATAGTCGAGGTTTTGGAGCACTTTATGCGGATGCATGAAAGATTGTTAACTATTAAGTAATCTTTTTTAATTCTAATTTCTTGACTAAAAATCAGTGAAACATTTTTGTTGTTGATGTTTGTTTGTACAAATCCCTTACCTTTGATTTTAGCAAAAAAGTACAAGAGATTTTTATTAAAACAAACAAAGGAAAATAATAATAATAAATCAAAGTCTCAAATTGTACATCAAATATGGAGAATGAGATGCACTCGTACTATGACTAGGTTTATACATATTCAGATCTCGGTGCAATAGCTATATTGCGAGCACTTATTCAAAAATCCATAAACACAAAATTCATTAAGATTTTATATATTAAATTCAGTAATACGGAAATAATATAACGTAATCACCCTGGAAATCTAGATTCATTACCTATCATGGGATATCACTGAATTAATTTCGTATGACAAGATTTAATAGAATTAAGAAAACTTTTATAAATGTCTTTTTAAGTTTTGATTCGATTTTCATAAAATTTGAAATGACAAAATTCTGCAGCGGTTAAATATATTAAATTGCAAATCATTCAGTTGGATAGTTTTTGCACTTTTATGTGCGGACAGACGGACAGAAAAGGCGACGATTATAAATACTACGTATTCATATAATAACGAACGACCTAAAAATTACGTATAATGAATAAACATTGAATTATTTAATATGGCGCATTAATAAAATTAAGTACTAGGTTACTGAGTCTATTTCAGAAATTGAAAAAGTAATATTCTGTGCACATTAAAGGTCTACACGGGTCGAAATTTCCAGGCCAGAGCTCGGCCCAATAATTTAATAAAAAAAAAAAAAATCGGCCCGGCCTGGCCCGTTATTAAAGTTAAAAATTTGGCCCGGCCTGTAGAAAAAATTAGCGGCCCAACCCGGCCCGATCCGGAATTTTTTTTTAAATTTCGTCCCAAACCCAACCCGGCCCGAGTGAATTTCAACAGAACATTGGATCTTTACTAGATTAATTTACGTCTCATTGATCTTTATTCTTACGGAAGAGTTCTGACCAAAAAAACTTATCAACTTTTTTTTTTTTTTTTTTCTTTTTCAATGTTTATAGTCTCTATTTATGCAGAAGTGCTGTAGGCTGCGATATTTCTGCTTTTAATGAACCTTTGATGTATGTATGATAATATTACCTTGTATGTAAATGTTTCAGTTATCATTAGTATTATTAGTCCATATTTTTTAATAGACTTCGCCACGTCGAGAAAAGGATTTTCATCCCGGATGATTCAACTGGAACTGATTATTTTGGTCCGTGAAGACCAGGAAGAATGAAATCAGTCTCGGCTTCGTACGGAAAAAAGAAGTTAGGCCCGGCCTAGCCCTGCCCTTCAGAAAAAAGGACCAAATGCCGTTATTGGAAATCGGCCCGAACCCGGCCCGTGCAGATCTCTAATGCACATACTTTATTTTGACAATATTCTAAAAAATGTATTAAAAAGATTGAAAAATGACAAATTTGTGCCCAAATTTAAGCATAAAAAATGCCTTGACAGGCGTGCGTCATCTGTGCATGCATCTGTATAGTATTTTTAAGAAAATGCCTTTTATGACTCTATAACATTAGCATACTAAAAATCTGGAATCAAACCAAATAAATTCGAACGCATTTAAATTTTAAGCGTAATTCTAGAATTAAAAACTGCTAAAATGATCTGTTTTAAAAGGAATATATTTTGGACTTAATAAGGGGCTGTTCATGCCTGATGTCACGCTTTGAGGGGGGGGGGAGGGGAGGGAGGGTCGTAAAATTGAGACACTTTGTGACAAGAGGGTGGAAGAGGATAAGAAGAAATGTGGCATCACACATTATCGTTAAAATAAAAACCTTAAAAATCAGGAGATTAAATTTTGAAGTTATTTTGAAATTAAAGTATTTTGTGTTCATAAAATAAAGATAAAAATTAAAGCCAAATATACTATTAAATTCCTTTTAAATTCCAAAATACTACTGTTTTCAATTGCTCTTTCATATTGCATATTAATTATAATTTTTATTGTAAACTTGAATCTTATTTCATACAAAATAAGTACACATATCATTTCTATTGTTATTCTGACAAAAATAATTAAAACACATAGTTAAAGTTTAAAAATAAAATTTGAAATATGATCTATAACATAGTGCTTTGTTTCTGAACTGCAAGTACATGTAATACAGCGTGTCATGTGACAATGGGGAGGCAGGGCGTACGAAAAAGTGTGAAACTTTGTGAGAAAGAGAGCAGGGTGAGGAAAGGGGGGGTCAAAAATATTGAAAAAAGTGTGACATCATTTATAGGCAGCACCTTAATTATTCCAAATTAACTGCAATCTATACACACAGACAAAAATTCTGTAAAAACACAGAAAGAAAAACGAAACAGTTTTAGTTCTCTGTTAAATGCATTCGATTGAGTTTCTCGATTTTTATTGTAACCCTTTCTTATATCAAATTCCCTGTATTTCCGTAGCTTTATTTACAGATATCTTTATTTTTATTAGTAGCTGTAATTCGAAATACCCATTTTATTTACTTATTTATTTATTTATTTATTACAATTTTATTTAAAATATTTAAGAAAATTTAACTTAAAAATTGTTTTATTAAAAACTAAAATATTAAAAAAAAGCAAAATTCGTATCTGGGGAGTTAGCGGGGATTTTTATAGACAATTTACTTTGCAGTTGTTGTTTTTCACTATGCGCATGAAGCTTGTTAATATTAAGTTCTAATTCTAACGAGATTTAAAAATTCATTGATTTTGAAAATAAATTATTCACACTTAAACTAAGTAAATTTCTCAATCTTGTGTATTTTTATCTATATAAATTTGCAAAGCAATAAATTTACGCAAACATTTCTCGATTACATAAAAAAAAAAAAATCTACTTTTCTAATCTCTGTAATCTTACATAGGACTTAAAATAATAGATTAATGATAGATTCTCTGAAATTTTACGGGAAAATCTTTAACAGTGTACTTTGATGGCAATACGGAAAGCAAACCGGTTCACATACATTTTAGAAACTTAATAAGCGCTTAACTATTTAAGATGACAGATTAATACAATCAGACAATTTCAATAGTTAATGTATTTTGTTTTTGGTGAGGAGGTTGAGGGGGGGGGGGACTTTTAAGAGTGAAAATCCTAAATGATTTCCTGTGCTATAAATATGTTCGTGTGTAAGTGTATTTGTGACGATTCCTAATTTCGATAATGCCTTTGAATATGACAATATCCAATATACCCTTTAACCTAATATTTTTATACAGTCATACATAACCTGAGGCCCGGCTGCCTATTATGAGCGGCCCAAAACAGTTAATCCTTAATATATGTTTATAAATTTAATCAAGATGAGCATAAAAAGTAATGAGTTCCACTATTATTTTACAAATTTTCATAGGAAGACAAAATCTTTCCTATTATTTATAAATAATCGTGTTACAATATCTTAAATGCTTTTTTCTTATTCAGAAATATTTTTTTTACGTTTCTTTCTAGTTATATTTGTGCTACTCAAGTGCATGAATTCGTAATCATCAACACTAATCAAACATTATTTCAAATTAATTAATTTGCAATACATTTTTGTAAATTACAAATGATTTATAAAAGAAAACTTCCTAAATTGCTTACTTATAACTTGGAATTGTGCTTATTATACACATATATAGGTATATTATTAGTATATTATTATTATATATATAGGTATATTATTAGTATATTATTATTATATATATGGGTATATTATCAGCTATATACTTATTAAAAAACTAATTCAGTTTTTTAGGTTTTAATTTTTGTCACAAGGAAAAAAAATGGTACAAAAAACTTGTTACGCCATTGTTTCCGAACAACAGACTTTCATGTCCATTTCTATAACATTTGCCATAGAAATCTACCACGGAGTTTATTGTTTTAAAATAACGTGGCTATTAAAATTCTGGTAGCATTTTTTCATAGACAAATGTTTAGCCTTACTGACAATATTAACTTTGCTGCCTCAATTATGTTATCTTATTATTTTAATTAGTATTTTTGTTTCGTACTTCTAAAAATGTGTTGCGGCCCACTTAAGATCACAAACCTATGTTTGTGACCTGCGAGAAAAAAAAGTTGAGTATGAGTGCTTTATAATAATTGATAATTATTTCACTGATGAAAATATTCTCGACTTAACACAGTTATTTTCAATATACTAAACATAACTATTTTCCACAAACAATCATAATTAATCAATATTGTTTCCGTCAACAGCCATTATGTTCCAGACTGATTAATTTACCTTATTTTTTCATAAAATGTTCGTTGCTATATTGCATCGCCTCCATTATTAGTCACATTAACAGCCGAGAAAGTACAAAAACCTTTTCAACTCGACCCGTAAAAGAGAGGATTTTAGTTCCGGAAATTGGAAGAGCAGCGATGCCCGGGCATCCTCAATTAACTTTTGAGGCCAGTTAACAAGAAAAATAAAAATTCAGCGTGTGATACTGGAAAAAAAGAATGCACAACAGCAGCTTTTGATTCGGGAGAATAGTTTAAAAAGAGCGATATTTTTAGTGCCACAAATTAATTTACTGTTAACTATTTTGCCGTATTTTTTCAAAAATTTCTATTACTATAATCATTATTTGTGAATTAATTTATTTTCTAAATAATTTGTTTCTATTTTGTCGTCTATTTACTTTTTTTTTTCCTATTTGTGAGAGTTTAAGATTGTTTTTTGCGCAGGTATAAAATTAGTGATAAACTCGCGGCAATTTTAAATTGATTATTTTATAATATTTTTTATTTTCTATTCCATATTTAAAAATGATTTTCACCACTGTAAAACAAATTACAAACTCCTAGAACTTTGCTGTTATTTATTTCCTCTTTTAAAAAACAACTTTAAACATTCCGTAGACTCATACACAATAGGGCTTAATAATTATTTTGTAAAGTCTTGTATATGATCTACGGAGTTTATAAACATTACATGGTATGCAAAAATGCAATTAAACTTAAGAGTGATTACTACAACTAAAAACGTACCACCAGCATTTATTGCTCATAGACAGTAATGTAATCGAAATCTTTTGTGTGTCCTTGTAAATGAACGATACCTATTATGCACGCTATAACTCAACTGTAAGTATCTTGTAATGTTCCTAAATAATGTATATACTTTAAGTACATTTGAAATAGTGTAAAATCATTAAAATATGTTGCTGCAAAAATTCTTCTAGATTACAATTTAATCATTTCCTTTTAGTAATTATAAATGAGCGAGATATGCTTTATGCTCTAAATTCTACAGAAATCATGTTAGGGCACTTCGAAAATACATATCAATATATTTAAAATAGCACCATTAAAATAAATTGCAAATAATTTGTCCCCACAGACATTAGTGTAACAGGGCTAAGTGTCTATGTAAACGAACTATAAATGCTATATGAGCCATTTTCAATAGCGAACATGACATAGTAAACGAAAAGTACAAGGAAAATTCAAGTATATTTACCATAATTAGATCACGGACAGTCGGGAGACAGACGAAGAGAAGTCAAATACTTTTCAACTATGTTAGAAACAGTTAAAATTCAAAATAGAAGAATTTTGTTGTACTCTCATTATAAAATTTATAATTTTTTTTTTAATCATTTTTCTCGTATTGAGGCTAGTTAACAAGAAAAATAAAATTTACAAGGAGAACTGTTGTTTAGGGCTACAAATTAATTCTGTGATATAACTATTTTATCATTATTTTACCAGTTGTTTGATTTTTCTTTTCATGTTTAATAATATTTTTAAACTACATTTATTAATTCATAAGCATCCAGTGTGTTTTTTTATTAGCATCATTTTTTTCATTTTTATTTATTTTTCTTTTGAATATTTAAAAATGATTTTATACTATCATAAAATAGTAGTTCGTAAAGCTCTATATTTTGTTGCTAGCTATTTTTTTTTTCCTTTATATATACTATATATATTATATTTTGCTGCTGACAGAAAATTTTTCACTATCCCCTCAAAAATAAATAAATAAATAAATAAATAAATAAATAAACAAAAAAATGCCTTTATTTTTGATACTTTAAAACAGTTTTTACCTTCCATAAAACAAATCATAAGTGCTTCCCTTTCCCCCATTCCAGTAATTTATTGTAGACTAGTATGTCTTTATCTTTGGTTTTTCCTTATAAAAAATTGCCAGGTAGGTAAGGACCTGGACAGTGGTTCGAAAGAAAGAAAAGAAAACAGTTTAAGAACAAGATAGCGCTACAAGACATGTTCCATTTTTTCAGGTTTGGTGTATAACAATAGCAGTACTCACCTGAATCTTCTTCGTAACGGTATGCACTTGCAAAACATGGCAAGATTTACTAAAGTCATTGCACAGAAAATTTCATAAAATGGTGGATGGTGATTTGAAACATACAACACATAGAAAAATGTAAACCTAAATGAAAGCAGTGCAAATGAAATTGTCTTTTAGCGGAAGTTTGAAAACAAATACTAAAACGAGGATGTTCCGTGTTAACAAGCCGTTGACGATGATTGGGAATAACTGCAGATGTGATTTCTAAATGAATTCGAAAGTGACGGATATCCTGGGAAATACTAGAAGCGGTGGGATTTACTATATCGCTTTCATCAATACTCATTTTATTCATTTAGAAAAACAACATGTAATTATCCCGCAAGAAAAAGTGACATGTGTAGCAAAATATCACTGTTCATTTTGTTAATCAAATAAGTCTGTCTTGCTACACAAAAAGTTTCATTAGTGTGGTACACGGAAAATCATTTTATTACGCTATATGTCCAATTAAGACCACAGAGGATGGGTGTATTGTTTGGGGGGGGAGGGAGGAATTATCCAATCGTCCTAACCTCGTGCTATGTCTTCATTCTTAAGGGTCTTATGCTTTTATGCACGTTTTTATTCTTGCTTGCAAAGCTAAGTATTTTAATTTCACATTCCTGTAAAATCATGCAATTTTTCTTTTGCCTCTCCTGTGAAATTTACTTTTGTTGAGATGCGTCACTTTTCTTGCGGGTGGGCGGTACGAAAGCACTTTCCAAAAAAGTTGCAAAATGTTTGTAAAATCGATTTGTCTGTCCGTCCGCCCATCTCTGTGCCTGTCAGCGCTCTAAACATACGGGTTGCCTTCGTGACCGATGCTTTCAACCTTCTCAGCTCGTATATAAATAGAGTTTTTTATTAGAACAATTAAGTTATAATAAAATAAAATTAAAATTGCAATGAATTGTGAGATATTCTTACTTAGCTGAACACATTCCTGTGTAAAAGTAAAATATTACACATGAGTGTATACATTTATCCTTCACCTTTAAACTCAGACCTCATATTGTCTCGGATTTCCTCTTTAAACTTTTTAAATAGTGAAGTTATTCTGAACGTGTTGGAAAGTATTTCATAACCGATGCTTAATAATGCTTTATTTTACTTTCTTGTTTTTATTAAAGTATTGTGCTTCAACAGTGAACTACACAAAAACATAATGAAATAGTAAAATTAATACTAATAAATAATAAGTCCATAAATAACAAATTAATAATAATCAAAATAAATAAATAAATAAATAAATAAATTTTATGATAAATAATAAGTCTTAAATTGAAATACTTTTTAATTATAAAATTATCCATTTATTTGCAATAAAGGAGTACAGTAAAACCTGTCAAAATGGACTGTCTTTAACTTTCTAATTCCCATAGTAGAATACGTTCTAGAAATTTCGTTATTCAGATAATCTGATTTCATGTAAGAAAATTTCAATAATAAATTTCGCTTTATTCAATGTAGTTCATGTAATTATATAAGGCAAATATTGCTATTTTTAATTTATGGTAATAATTTGGAATATTTAAATAAAAAAAAAATTCCATTAAATTAGAAATATGGATAGTAGAATACATGTTACCAAGGACATTAGAAGGTTAACGAAATCCTGCCTTTAATGAGAAAAAAAAAATGTTTCAGTAAGATAAATAAATAAAATGAAATTATGCAATATGTTAAGGCAATAATCTATACAAAACGGAATTTGTTATTTTTTTTATTAGCCGGGCATCAGTGTTATACATGCATATGTATGTATATGCACATGTATATACATATCTATAAACGTATATATATACACATATTGCATGCATACACATACGAAAATATATACATGTACATATATACTATCACATGGCACCCGGCATACCGAAAAGTACCTGCCCGGAATTTTTTTTATCTCTGCCCGGAATCTCTGCAGGGTGATTAAATTGCTTTGCTGCAAGTGATTCAATTTCTAGCTACCTTTGCTAGACACGAAACATTAAATGAATTGCTACATCTACACCCAAAGATTAGAAACTTCTTAATTATTAAGCTTCATTAACAAAAAATTGACAACACCACTATTGTTCGAATAAGCATAGCGCCAATTTCTTGTAACAACCAATAATTTTGAAATAAATAGCAATTTTAATAACCTACTTGGCTGATTTTAAAATAGTAACGATATTTTGTATTCAAAGAAAAAATATTTTTTATCAACATGTAAAATAATATTAAAGTAAACTGCTTGCAATCTGCAATAAATATCCGATAGTATTTTCACCGAAAACGAATATTCCTCAGAAATCAGATTTTGGGCCGAGAACTAAACCAAACATTCGGTCAATCTCTTACTTAAAAGTATCAGCTAGATTTATCTTAATCAACCTTTCATTCGCCTTAAAAAAATTTAAAATCAGTTCAATTATTTCCCAGAGTTTTTGAGTATTGAAAGATTGGTTGACTGATCCATTGAGTTTTTCCCTGTTTTGGGACAACCTATTTAGATTCGAAACTCGATATATTGCGGATTGTAGCCAGAAATCATCTCTACGTTGAGATTCCGATCAAATTACTACATTTGAAAACGTTTTATAATGTGCTTGAATATAAATTGTAATCTCGAATCTTCGTGGTTGTTATAGTTGTAAATTATAAAAGAGGTAAAATTAATACAAGAGTACATGGCACACTGGCCCGACGCGCATAGATTTCGGCTCTGGCATTTCATTCAAAGATAATAAGCTGCAAAGTAATCAATACAAATTTTTATGCGACATAATTGCAATTTTGGTTTCTTTTTCTTAGCTTTTAAACAATTGTTGAGTTTATACAGTTATGAACTCTTCGAAAAAAGGAGCTGTATTCGGCTACATTTCGGAAATTTTTCAATAATGATCAGCATTCAGAACCTTATATTTTTGTATTAATTTTTGCACGTAGACTCGCTTCTGATTCGGTACTCTCCTTTAACAAAATTATGATACATTTGTTGAATCTTTTATAAAAAATTTAGCAACCTTAAAGACAATACGGTGCTTCTAACATAAGAATGATGCCATACGAGAAATGAAATTTGATTGGTTAAAATTATTTTGCTTAAAAACTATTTGCCAAATATATTGGCGAGTCAGCCGTAATAGCAAAAATAATGTTTGTTGACTTGTGTCGCTCATCTAATCGAACACGTACCAACGATTATCGCCAAGTTCTGGAATGTAGGTTTGCCATAGTAAATTGATATATTTTATGCATCAAACTGTTAAAACCATTAGAATGCAATATGTTTTAAATATATAGCTATTATGTTATTAACTATATGTTACATTTTCATCTTACAATTAAGTTTTACCAAAATTAAGTTAAAAACGAGCTGTAAAACTACAGAAAATTTAAATTGTCAGTGACCATGTTAATAGCATAGCGTTTATCTGATGTTTGAATTCATTAATGATGTTTTCGTGTGAAATTATCTGCCCAATTAATTATGTATTAATAAAATTTCAACCCGGGATGATTCAATTTCCAGTTACTTTTCTAGACATCCACCTTATTACTGAAAGGAATTGCCACATCCACACCCAAAGATAAGACACTTCACAATCATTGTGCTTCGTTAACAAAAAGATGACAACATCACTATTTTTCGAATAAGCATAGTGGCAATTTCTTGTAAAAAAAACACGTAAGAGTCAATGCCTGATCTAAAATTTGCAATGAAAAATCTATGATGTTAAAACTATATATTTGCTAGGAAAATATACTTTAATCAGAGTTCATTCTAGGATCAAGGGCAGGCAGGGCGCACTTTGCCATAAAAGGGCACATTGAAAAAAAAAGGGGCACATTAATGTAATTATAAATAATCAACTAATCGAACTACCCCCATTCCTAAAAAAGTATTTTCATCTCCCCCTATACCCCCCAGGGGTTATTCAGGGTGAAAAAAATTTTCGGAAATTCACATCGCATTTTCGGAAATCGGGAGAGGGGGGAATTCCGCGAGTTACCCTCCCCCCTAACAGCTATCTTCGAAATCACCGTTTCCCGCAATCTTCAGACGAAATCAGCGATTTATCTGCGATATTTTAACAAAAGTGGCGATTTATTGCGATCTTTTGTCGGAATCGTCAATTTTCCCGCGATCTTTTGGCGAAATCGGCGTTTTCTCGTGGTTTTTTTTTTTTTTTTATGAAATCAGCGTTTTTTTACGATTTTTAGACAAAATTTTCATTTTTACCCGATCTTTTCTCGAAAACGGCGTTTTATCCCCACGATCTTTTGACGAAATCGGCGTTTTTTTCCGTCATCTTTTGATGAAATCGGCTTTTTTTTTCAATGATCTTTTGATAAAATATTTTTAAGCGATCTTTTATCGAAAACGACGTTTTTTTTTCTCTATCTTTTAAAGAAATTGTCCATAAGTTCGCAACCTTTAGACGAAATCGACGTTTTTCTGCGGTCTTCAGACGAAATTAGCGTTTTATCTGCGATATTTGGTGAAATTGCCGTTTTTTTTTCCGCCATCCGCACAGGAAATTCGCGTTTTTCAGCGATCTCTTGATAAAGTTTGTTGACAAAAACATGGACAAAATCGTCGTTTTGCCATGAAATATTGACGAAATGTGTGCTTTTTCGGTGATCCTTTCACGAAATTTGCATTTCTCCGCGATTGTTTTTTCCGCGCGCAAAACCGTACAAGTTGGCAACTATGCGGAACTGATAACCCAATTTCAAACTTTCGGAAGAGAATGCCTTAAATTTTCGGAATTTTCGAACGAGAATCACCCCTGCCCCCCCTCCCCCCACTCTCACACTTTGCAGCGACAATATAAAATAATCGTATATTTCCCTTTCTAGAATTTTATATTTCCCCCAGTCTCACCTTCCTTTCCCTTTCCTTCTACAAGCCAAGCTTACATTTTTTCTACTGTATTGTTATTTATTTATTGAAAAAAAAAAAAAAAAAAAAAAACTAATAGTTGTTTATTTTGTAAATAACATGATTTTTTACACATTAGTAGAAATCGAGAGGAAAAATAGTATATTTTCTTGAGAAGGGTTTGGGGGGGGAGTTTATTAGATGATTGATAAATTACTATACTAAAGATTTACAAATAAGACAATAATAATAATAATAAGAGTTTTAAAAGTTTCAAATTTTGTATGTTAGGTAGAGGAGGAGAGGAATATTCAATCTTGGATGGGGGGGGGGGGGGAATTACATGATCGATTTTTCATTGTTATAGCAAAATGAAGCAACAGTTAAAGAAGAAGAAAAAAGACTTTGAAAGATTTTTGATTTAATGAGGTAGGAATCAAAAGAAAGTTTTTTCCCCTTTAAGGAACTATTGAATCACTTGTTATTTATTTATCTTATTAAAGATTTTAAATATAAGAAAATAAGGAGTTTTAAATGGTTTATATTTTGTGTACTTAATAAGGAGGTGGGAAAGGAGAAACGTTAATTTCGGGTTAGTGTGGCAGAAATTTTTTTTATGATTTTTTATTGATATAGTAGAGTAACAAATTGAATACAACAAAATTATTAAAAAAAAAAAAAAAAAAAAAAAAACTTTTAAAAGTTTTAAACTTCATGAGCTGACAAACGGAAAGCAGATGATTTTTTTCTTCCTTTTCTATGAGGGGGGAGGGGATGTGATTTTTGGAATTTTGCGTCATTTTTTTTAATGCGAAATTTAACGTTTTTATTATGTTTTGCGGCGATTTTTTAGCATTAAGTAACAACAGAAGGCCATTTCAGTGTTCTAGCCTAGCCCAGTATAATTTTTCTCCTTTATACAATATATAAAAAAATTTATGAAACTTTTGACGATTTTTTAAGATTTAAAATGGGTACATATATAATATTATTACATTGATTTCGATAATGCTGCAAATTAAAAAAAAATAAATAAATACTTACCTATATTTTCCTGGGCGATGGGAATACATTAGAACTATGACTTTATTTTTTCTTTCCAAACTATATAATATTAATGTCCACCATTTTTCTCTGAAGACATTAACGCTGAATAAGAACTTAAAAATCTTATACAATTTAACACACTCAACTAACTTGGCACGAACTGTACGATTCTGATACTGGAATTGTGGTCTTTACTGAAACTGGTGGAAATTTTCACCAATCGCCTTTTCTCCAATGAAAAGTGAACGTCTCCTCCCCTAAAAACAAGGGGAAGCAATTCCTTCACCCTTTAAATATTCCAAAAAAGACCGAAAACAAGCACATTTCCACCTTTTCTGTTGCCTCAAATTGGTCGTAAATCTCGCAGATAAACGGACGATAATGCGTCATTGCAGAAAGTTTTTGACATGTTTCTCTCTTCTTTTTCTTCAATTTAGTAGTCTTTTCTCTGTTATTCAGAAAAACCCTCACAGTGGGGAAGAACAAGGGAGTGTCCTGCTATTTTGCAGTACCTTTCCTATGATTTCTCTTCGAATAGCAATAAAATCAGGACAGCGTAGTTTACACTTATTTTGCTTACTTTGCATCCGTAAAATCTTTCAGACATTTAATTTTGTTCCTTGTTTTCAAAAAATTACATAAAAACAGCTGATACACAGAAAAATCTCAATTTTATTATTTTCAAACGAAGTTATTAAATAAAATTACTAATGTGGATTTTTTTTTCTTTACCATCTGGCCCCAGATCCTTTATTTTTTTTTTAACGGTTCCGTTTGAAAATCTGTTTTCACTTTGCCGTGCTGGCATTTTTCTTAAAACTGTTCTCAAATTCAAACTAACTACTTTCAAATAACTTTTTTGTTTTTTACTTATAAGTGCAGTGATGCTCTAACTATAAAACTGTAAAATCAAATAATGTTTTCCATTTTTCGATAAAGACCATAAAAAAAAAAAAAAAAAACTTGAGTAGAATTTTAGGTTTTAACAGAACTCGACTGACTTGCTAATAAGTACAAAATCCGAAATCTGGAACCCTCCGGACCTTGGCGATTCCGAATTTCAGATCATTTTCTGTTAATTAAAAGAAAAAAAAATCTACTGCCCCCTTTTTGCAAGGAGGGAAAAAAAAGGGGGGGGGGCATGATTTATGTCAATAATGCATTTTCAATAAAAACTCTAATATTAAAACAAATATTTTAATCGAAAAAAAAAAGTAAAAAAGGAAGCTATTTGAAGTAAAAGGAAGTAAATTTGAGATGATTTTTTCTCTAAAAGCTAAATATAAGTTTTCATAAAAGTATCTTTGATTAAGGAGTGATTCTGTTCCATTTTTTTTTGAAAAAATAAGGCGATAATTATCCGAAAATTAAAAAAAAAAAATGGTTTTAATTCTGAAAATTTGAATATAAAATCCATCGCGATATTCGATAAATAGTCAATCGTTCAAAAGAAAAAAAAAATGCTAATATCGTCAAAGAATCGCGGAAAAAATGGGATCAAACTATCGTGAAAAATCGCAAATTTCATCCATAGTTCACGAAACAAATACTAATTTCTTCAGATTACGTCGAAAAAACGGCAAATTTTATCAAAAATCGCTTTAAAAACTCTAAATTTTGTCAAAGAATCGCCAGAAAAAGAAAAAGAAAATATCCATTGTACCGAGAGTGGATGCCCCCCCCCCCACCCCCCAGACTCTCTTGCAACCTTTCAGAAAAATTGATGTAAATTTCAGAAAATATTTTTTTTTACTCAAAATTGTCCCTTAAAATCACCTCTTAATGAAAAAGAGAAAAAATAAATAAATAATCTCGTCATGGTTCTTTTCTGCACAGCAAAACATGATCCATCCAAAGTTTTGATGATCTGATTGAGTAAACAACAGTAGATTTCCGATTTCATTTAGCGAGGGTAATAAACTACTCTTTCTTCGCAGTTTCTGTATAGTGGAAATTTTTGGCAGGCATTGTAATTTTCTAAAAACAGGTTAGATTTAAACAAACATTTATTACACTGCCTAACTTACTATCATTTCAACTTGCTGAAAATTTGAAAGAAATTGGTCAATTTACGTAGGAGATATGGATTTTTTTTTTTTTTTTCCTTGCTAACAATGATGGGAAAAAAATTTTGGTTTTTCTTTCTTTTTTTTTTTTCTTTTTCTTTTTCTTTTTCTTTTTTGACAACTCAGTAGTTTTTTTCTGCACTTAGCAACGCAAATTGGTTGATACATTCGTAGGATCATTTTTATATTTGAAAGAAGAGACTTCCAATAGCAAAATTGCTCTTGCAAAAAAAAAAAAAAAAAAGAAAAAAAAAGAAAAAGAAAAAAAAAAGAGGAAAAAAAAATAATAATATAGTATAGAATCATTACGGCAAGCCGCAAGAGCAGATCGTACGATCATTTTGGTGCTTGACCTATGGAATAAAAAGAATATGAATTTTAAATTGAAAGAAAATTAATAAGCTGAAAACGAAACTTATTTTGAATAAAATATTTAGTCCAGCTAATTTGATTCGGGACACAGACTTTTACTAAGCAAGAAGATAAAGGATGAAAATAGAAAACATTTATCTTTCAATGTACTTGATATTTTGAGTTTCTTTTGCGATGTGTTTACATTATATAACCCTCAACTAAGACTCTTAAAGAATATCCGGTATTGTGAGTCATTATCTGAAATGAAATGAGGGGCAATTATTTCTTATAGTAAAAATAAACCTTTTATAGTGAAGCAAGAAAAAATGAATGAATTTTCGATGAATTAAAGTTGGAAATGTAAGAAAATAGAGTAGATTCATAAAGTTAGTGTAGCATACGATCGGTAGGGGCAATAAAGCGGAAGTGTGACGCGGCAAATACAATGCTAAAACCTGTGGCGTAGCTAAGGGGGGGGGGAGGCAAAGGGGGCGTCCGCCCCGGGCGCCGAGGCCTAGGGGCGCCAAATTGAGAGATTGTTATATATCTATTGGGGTGGAGGCACAAAATTTCTTGCTGGCCCCGGGCGCCAAAAAACATAGCTACGCTGTTGGATAAAATTGATTGAAGAATATCTTCAAACGAAACTAGCTTTTTCCCAATAAAGGAAAGAAAAAAATATTAGTATGAAGAGAAAGGTTAGCACCTAGTTTTCGCAGTATAGAAAGACTCCAATGTAGCAGAATAAACTATTTTTATTTAACCCCTCCCCCTCAAAAAAAAAAAAAAAAAAAAAAGCGAGATACTAAATTATTTTTTTCATTCAGATCAATTCAAGAAGGCCAGGTTTGCGTACTGCCCTTGTTTATTCATAATTCATGGTTGACTGTTTGAGGCATCAGAGATCGAGAAAATACTTTTAAAATTAATAGAAAATCATTTACGTTTATGACAAAACGGCCAGTTTTTACTTCTTTCATTGATATGACAGATAATATTTTAATATTTCTCTTTGCCTTTTTCTTTGAAGTTTTCTTTGGCTTCAGTGCGAAAAAATATATAGATGACTAATCTTTTGGGAGTTTTGGGCTTTGATTCTAACAGTCGATACCAGGCTGTAATATTAAAAACTGAGGAAAGAAATTATTCATTCCTGTGAATTTCTCACTGTACTGTGTGTGCATCTCTTTCACTCTATAAATCAAAGTGCATGTGTTTACGGTCATTTTCTGAAGTGTCAACTCACGACCTCCGGGTCATCCACTTCTGGGGATCCTCCTCGAGATGCTGGCGATCTTTCCTTTTTCTTTTTTTTTTTTTCTTATTTCGGCGAATTTTCACGGTAGTCGAGACACTGTACGGAACAGACAAAGAAAAATTTATGACAGTATGGGTGCTAGGGTTTTACTGAAAGTAATTGGTGTTTGTATATAAAGAGGTTGGGGTTTGGTTAGTGGGGGGGGGGGGGGGCAGGCCATTCCTAATCTGAAAAGGGACAGATTAGGAATGGAGCTATCGGGTTACATAATGTTTACAAATAGTTTAGAGTTGGTTTGAAATAAGCAATGAAATTAACTTAAAAGGGCGCTTTTTTTTTCTCCTGGTCGATTTTCCGAGTGAAAGGGCTGACGGGGTGGGGTTTTCGGACGATGGGGCCACCAGGGCGGTAAATTTTATAGAGAAGGGCGGGCGGGGCGGCGCGCCCTGTGAAAAACGCCTAGAATGAACTCTGCTTTAATTATTATATAAACTTTTAATGGATTTCATATATTTTTAAAGTATTGTGGAAGATTTTGGATATGATAGCGAGGTAGTAGTAATTTTAAATATACTGCCTGTTAAGTATACTGGGGTGTAATAACACCAACCATTGGTGTTATTACTCCGGTTGATTATTTTCAGTGCTGGAACTACATCCGAATAGGTTTTATTTTTTAGTTTATGCACGAGAGAGCATTATTGTCATTATTGAAAACCAAAAAGGATACAAAGAAATGTGCATGGCTTCAGTGCTGCTAAATTTTTCATCTCAGAAGAATAAAATATTAAATGATTATTTTTACATCTTGACACTGCAATAAATGATAAATAAGAAAAATCTATCAATTTCTTGGCTGTAGAGCTTGTATCTTTAAAATTGGACAATTCACATGACATTATTCCATCTTATGTTATAGTTTTGTTTGCATGGCGTAAAATAAAAAACCACCAATGTGGATTTTTACCCATATAGGTGGACGATAACGCCAAATAGCATTGGTCAAGTAATCACACCATTACATTTTATGAATACACATCTGCGAAAATATTTTTTCTTGTACACATAATCAACAAATTGCTGTATCAAATCTCACATTTGTTTGAGAAAAAAAAATCTAAAACCAAGAATTGAAAATTGGTAGAACCTTAACGTGGCGTTGTAAACCCAGGACACTTTATATTAAAATGAATTTTGAAGGACGTAAAAAAGCTCACCCTACACGAAATTCAAACTGTTAAAGAGTACATATCAATGAAACACAGATTTGTTTTTTAATATTCAATCTGATAAAATACATTTCGTGTGGAATTTTTATCCTGATAATTACATATCATTTCACTTTCACTTCGGAAGTGATTCAAACTCCAGTTACCTTTGTCAGATACCCAATTTACCGTTCAAATGAATTGCCACACCCACACCCGAAGATAACAAATCTCTGGGGAGTTTATATCGCGTTAACAGAAAATTGACAACGCAGCTATTGTTCGGACAACATAATTGCAATTTCTTATTACAATCATTAGTTTGAGATTGGATAACTGTTCTAACAAAAGTATAAATATTTTTAAAGAAAAAAACCCTGCTTTTTTACGTTGGTGTCTTTAAAAGTACATCTCATGTCAAAATTAAAATTCACGTTTTATAAATGAAAAAGAAAAAAAAAACTTTATTATATTATAGCAAATGCTACATTGCATTTAAGTAAAAATAAAATATTATTTTCATAAAGTCAGATGGTAATAGATTTTAAAACATTCATTACTTAAAAATTATCTAGGATTCTAAATTGTTTTCCTACGGTATGGTCAATGCTTAAGGGTGTATTCCGATCAAAATCGCTTATATTCCGATTTATTTTTTGATTCCCTTTTGCACTCAAATGCACCAAACTTTCAAATATCTTATTTAGAAATTATATAAAGTGCCGTGTCTATCGATTTTTTGATAAATGCAGAAAATATTACAAAAAATGCTTTCAAAGTTGGTCTTTCGAACCGAATTTTCCGAAGCGGCAGATCTGGAAACGAAAAAAAGGGACTTGCTGAAAAAATAATTGTTGATAAATCAAATTCTAATTAATTCAGCAAGAAATTACATCATACGGCATCTTATACATAACTTCAAAAATCACCCCAGCAAGTTTCATGTTTCTGCTTTTAAAAATGAGTCTGAAAATGTATCGGAAAATTTCGAGCTGTTGAAGGTGGAAAATAATTTTTTGGGTGTATTTCGATTCAAACTGCTTATTTTCCGATTTATTTTTGAATTCAGTTTTTCTCTCAAATGCACCAAACTTTCAAAATCTCTTATTTGGAAAGTACACAAGGTGCCGTGATTGACGATTCTTTGATAAATGCAGAAAATATTGCAAAAAAAAGCAATCAAAAACGGCATTTCAAACCAATTTTTCCAAAGCGGTAGATCTGGAAACGAAAAAGAAGGTCATACTGATAAGGTAATTGCTTATAAATCAAATTCTAATGAATTGAGCGTAAAATGACATCACACGGCACCTCATACGTCCCTTCAAGAATCCCCTCAGCAAATTTCATGTTTCTACTTTTAAAAATGTGTCTGAAATTGTATCGGAAATTTTTGAGCTGTTGAAGGTGTAAAAGCGTTTTTTCGAATACACCCTTAATCAAAAGTAATTTACTGATTAATGTGTTCTGAAAATATAAAATTGCAAAACTGAAATTTTATCGCCGAGAATTATCATTTTAAAAATGCCAATTTTAGCGGTTGACTCATAGATTTACCATTAATACAATGCTCCCAGTCCTCCATGTTTTCGTACTTTTTAATGTAAGGAAAGCAATGGTAAATCTACGGGTCACCCACTAAAATCGGGTTTTCAGGTGATTTCCAGGAATATATGACTTGGCAGACCGATTGCGTTTTAATATACAAAATGGATTTTAAATATTTCTAAAATTTCAGTCGCGAAATCAAAGAGGTGATTGTCTGTGCTGCTGCCTCCTGGTCTATTAACCAAAATTCTAAATAAATTTGTCATGTAAAATGCTTAGCAATGCCCACAGACATTTTTAATAACATATATTTATATACGCGTTGCACTTATACAGATATAGATTTCACACAAACCTCGATCCCAAAATCCTGTAATATTTATTTTTTCTTTTTAATGAACGTTAAATTATTTAAGTGAATTACTAATAATATTTTTGCTATTATTCATGTCTAAAAATAAATATTATATTCTGTCTATAATTTGGTAAAATATTTTCAGATGCAGATTTATGCAAGAATGAATTATAAAATAATTACTAAAAGGAAAATCAGATCCTTTATCATGTATGTCAAATATCATTTAATGATTATTATTAATGTTACTTTTAGATAAAAAAGTTTATTAAATTATTTATCATATCGAGACAATGATCTGAAAGCATACTTGAAACCAAAATAACACACCTAACACATTAAAATATCTTAAGATACTCCTTTACATTGTTTATAAATATTATTATTATACTTAATATAACTTTGATGAAAAGTAAAGTTGAATAATGTTTTAAAGAATCCAATAGAAATTTAATCTTTCAAAGTTAATTAAGTTTGGTATTCTTTAAAAGTTAAACAGATATTTTTATTCCAGGCTTACATGCCTATATTATAAATCATTAAAATCAAATGTTTCCATCAATTTCATTATTAATGTTTTCTAATTCACTATATATGCATATAAAACTATTAGTAATCATTACAAATGACCAACAAAAAATATGAAAGTATAATTAATAAAGAAATTTACTTTTTTACTATAAAACTGATACCCTTAACATGTTACACGCGAAATTTAAAAATACAGCAAACAGATAAAATAATTAATATGTTAGCAGATTTAACTATATTAGTTATAAATTATTTATTAAATATTTATATGATACTTTGCGATGATAACATTGCAACTTTTAATGGAATTTTCCACGAAGAGGTATCAGATAATTATAAAAGTAGAAATCACTGATAATACAGGAAGATAATGTTCAATTGCAGCAATAATCAAAACATGTAACATTTGAAAGATTACTGAAAATATTTACTTATCGTTAAATGTTTAAAAATATAATTTTTAATAAGAAAAAATTTCAAAATGAATTCATGATATCATTCAAAATGAAAAGATATCAAAATAATATTATATATATATATTTAATATGTATAGTTTGTGCCTTACATATAGAAACATACTCCTTAGGGTTTTTTTTTTTTTTTTTTTTTTTTTTTTTTACTAACCCTTCCTCCCCCCCCCCCCCCTATTTTTGAGCAACAGTTGCATATAATTATACCAAGGTTGTTGTTTTTTATGCATTTTTTATGCATCTTTTAAAGTGAATGGTTATAGTGGTAGTACGTTTTTCCTTTTTCTATCAACTTTAATAATGTTATTCTGATTTATTTTTCCCCATTTTATTTTGGATTTATGTGTGTTGGTAGCCCCAAATTCGTATTATTTTGCTTTTTCATGGCTAATACAAAGATGAAACCACACACTATGTTTGTAGTATCAAATTTGTGAAACTGAAGATTCAACTTTGGTTCTACAAATTTCGTTTATATTCCTTTTAATTTTTTTTTCTACGTTTCAATGTAGTGATTTGTATTACATTTAATAGTTTATATACATACTCTATTGTTGTATATGGAACTGTGGAAATGTTTTCAGAAAATAGATTGCAAAATCTATTATATTGGAAAAGTATGATTCCGATAAATACAAAATTACCTCCATACCGATTCACAACACAACAATAATGATTAGCTAACAGAGAAATACATACTGTTTATTTTCTGTAAATGGAGGCATAATATGGAATATACTTTATCCTATATTTGCCCTGATTAAAACAGTTTTAGGATGAAATCTCTTCTTTATATAGTTAAATACCCATCCACTGTAGAATATAGTTCATTCAAACATCAATTAGATCCACCCAACACTTATTTGAACGTGGAATAGTCACACCTACTATTGAAGGAAAGAATCCCTCCGGATTTATACCTCGTTATTAAAAGATCGATGAAGTGGTGTTTGAATGAATTAATTTAATTTCTTATGCCGATTAACATATAATGTAATATCACACATTCACAAATGTGTCATAGTATATTTTCATAGTATATTTATAATACATATACACTTACGGACATGTTTTCTTATGTGAAATAGACATATTTCTTTAACTAAAACATTAATAACTAACATAATTTGACTAAAATTATTAATCAGAAAGAATAAATCTGTTGTGAACTGAGTGGCTATTGCATTGTTTCTAAGTATTTGTAGTGAAATAAACTCGGGAGTAAATTGTACCATCCGTAAATAAATAAATAAATAAATAAAAATAAAAAAATAAATTTAGATTAAATTTTCCATAACTACTGTTGTTTTATAGTTAATTACTATATAATTGATTATTTTTAACAATACCGTGCATTTAGTACAATTTAACCTTCCATCTACCAGCGAAATCTTTTTTTTTATACATCATTCAGTTTTATTCGCTATGCACGTTTCGAATCGGAAAAAATAATTAAATCAACTAGATACACTATAGACAGAAGTTAAACCTTATAGAATTAAATTTCTACCACAAAATTTGAAAAATGAAGTATCATTTAATAATTCCCTAGCCATGGTACTTGAGGAATTCATTTAGTACCTCCTTTTCATATCCAAATCATGGAAATTAACATAGCCTCAAAATGTTGAAGCTTTAACTGTAACCGGTGTCTCAGTGCCTGATTAATGCAGGACTAGTAAATTTAAGTAGAACAACTTCTACTTATTTAAGTGCTCTGTTAATACAGAATTTCAGTCTTAAGGGTGTATTCTGATCAAAACCGCTTATTTTCCGATTTACTTTTAGATTACCTTTTGCTCTCAAATGCACCAAACTTTTAAAATCTCTTATTTAGAAACTATATAAGATGCCGTGTCTATCGATTTTTTGATAAATGCAGAAAATATTACAAAAAATACTCTCAAAGTTGGTCTTTCGAACCGAATTTTCCGAAGCGGCAGATCTGGAAACGAAAAAAAGGGACTGGCTGAAAAAATAATTGTTGATAAATCAAATTCTAATTAACTCAGCAATAAATTACATCACACGGCATCTTATAACTTCAAAAATCACCCCAGCAAGTTTCATGTTTCTGCTTTTAAAAATGAGTCTGAAAATGTATCGAAAATTTCAAGATGTTGAAGGTGGAAAAATCATTTTTTCGAATACACGCTTAATTATGGTGAAAAACAGATATTTCTTTTAACTGATGAAAGTTTATTTCTGCGGTAATCACATCCTGGTTTCTGCCATATTGTGACAACATAAACAACCATCTGCCAGTATCAGTGAAAGAGATTATAATACCCAGGTCAACTCCACAAGTGAAAACAAATAGAAATTGTTGCCATATTTGTGGGGGGAAAATTGTATGAATAAACTGGTGAAAAATTTACTGGTGGAAGTTTTCTTCAACCGAAATCAGAAGCTGCCGAGACTTCCTGAAAAATTCAGCCGCCATCTTGTAACACCATACTCAGTTATTCGCAACTGATTGATTCCACACTATATATATCGCCTCTTATTCCCAATTATATTATCCAAATGTGTCCTCTATTTAATACTGGTACTAATATAACTGAACTACACGTTGCTAGAAAATTTTAACAAGTTGGTAAGTGAGACCGCAGACCACACAGTGTTTCGTTTAATATTTTTTTCAAAACAACTTCCCTTTAACTAATAACTACAAATTGCTAATTTATAATTATTAAATTCTTACATAAATGGTAGAACCAATAAATTTAATTTAAAGCTAAATAAATGTATAAGAAAGTTATTTATTTTTATCAAATTAAAAATATTCAAATCAAATTATTTAAAAAAAAATCCAAAATTCTAATTTTTTTGAAAATCCGAAAAAAAATTAGCGGAGATATAAATAAAATTTAAATTTCTAAAAATGAAAAAAATGTTTAAAATTAAATTTAAAATGCTGAACAATAATAAATCGCAAAAGTTTTTAAAATAGAAATAAAATTGAATTCAGAAAAATATTATGAATATCAAATGATCGAAATTCTAATAATAAGAACCCATAAATTGGCAAAAAATAGGAAATTTCTCCTTATTAAATCTATGTCAATATGAAAATTTTAAATTCCATCATCGAGATTCAAACTCAGAACATTCTATTTACTAGCAAGATGCTTTATATCCAAGCTGTGATGTCTACAAGCAAAACATTGAAATTAAGATTCTCTTTTAAAATTTAAATCGCAAAAATGAATGGGTGACATTGAAAAAATCAATTTAATAAAAATATAATTTTTTTCAAAATATTATGATTTGTCGTTTGACACGAGATATTCAGCTGTAAGCACACAAAATTTGAAGTCTCTAACTTACACAGTTTTTGTATATGTGCTCTGTGACGGGCAACCAGACAGAGGACAGATACGAAATGAGTGAAATCCTAAAAATTAGTGTATTTTATCTCGCCTCATGAAATGTTTCCGCGTTTATGGCGTTTATTTTACCCGATTATTCAGCCTGATTAACTTAGTTTTCGCATGAAGTCCTAGTCCAGTTAAACACATATTTGTCCACTTCCGCCTAGAGGTGATCAACTATCAGGTATCTCTGGACAACTCTCATTTGAAAGCTACACCCACCTCTAGAGAAGAAATCCCTCCGGAATTATATCTCGTTACTGGAAAATCGACGAAGTAAGTATTGTTTGGAAAACATAATTACAACTTCTTATGCTACCGACCAAACCATTAATTTTGGAGTAAATAACTGATCTAGTAGATAGTTTAGAATACAAATAATGAGTAAAATGAGTTATTTTATGTCAAGGACTAACACGCAGCGGTACATTGTTCAAAGAATGCAATAAATTATTTTGCTTACACATTCGAAAATGTGTCATAATTGCTGCTTTTTTTTTTTTTTAATCATCAGTAATTGTTTTCTCTTTTGACGATAATATCAATACAGAGAAATCGAAATATGTCACCCCTTAAAGGGTCCGCCCCCTCCGCCCCTCGCTTGCTACGCCACTGTTCATATAAGCAGCTCATTAAAGTCATTGTGCACTGTTAAAAAATTGCAGCAAACTTCTTAATCATTTGACCGTTTTTACAGAAAAATGCTACAGAATTGTAATTTAATTATATTCCAACCATAATATGGGTATTAATTTGGTCAGAATAGATGATGACAGAGTTGCCTAGTTTCAGTGTGTAAAAATCAGGAGATTTTTACAAAGAAATCAGGAGGCTATATTCTATGAAAATTTTGTTGTTTTTAAATGAAAGCATAAAATAATAATTATTTAATTCATTTTAAATAACATCACAACCCTATATACTTAATAAATTTAAAAATGCTATTAAGGGGCTATTAAGGGCTTCAATTTGCTTTTCAAACAAATGACACAAAATACGTTTTAAAACAATTTAAAAATCATTAAAAATACTACGAATGAATTCTGTATTTTCATAAAAATACACAATTATGAAAATTAAATGATAATTCTCTATTAATGAAGAAATTATTAATAAAATATAAAATGATAGCACGAAGATTATATTTAAAATTTAATTTACAGTTTGGAATGTACAGTTTCAATTTATTCATTTTGGAAAAAATAATAATAATAATAATAATGGTGCCAAATTTTTGAAGGAAAATTGAAAATTTCCGCACAGCAAGAATGACAAAATATCAATAAACGATCATACATGTATTTGACCTGAACTTCAATCATACAATATAGCACTAATTAGATACAAATAAAAATCTGCATTTTTTACTAATATATTTAAATATAAAACGGAATAGAACGAAAAGAAAAAGGGGGGTGGAAAAAGAAAAAAATCCATAACTTAGTCAATTCTTAAGCAATCAAATCTAATTAAATTGATTTTACATCTTCTCAATAATATCTACGACTTTTATATTAACAAGTTTTTCATTGGACCAATTCTTATAGCAAAAATAAATTAAACAAAAATAGGAGTTGGAGAAAAAAACTCAAATCCAAATTGCTTATATTCTTACTCATTTTTAAATTCACTTTTGATTTTAAACGCATCTAAATGACAGACCCTCCTATTTAGGAACTGTATAATGTGACGTATTAGCCAGTTTTTTGATAAAGGCAGAATATTTTTCAAAAAAGACTGCCAAAAACGGTATTTTGAACAGAATTTCCCAAAATGATGGGGATTGAAAAATTGAGGAAGTATAACAAATTGCATTTTTTCTGACTCATTTTTAAATCCATTTTTGTTCTCAAATGCATCCAGTTTACAGGTTCTCTTATATAGGAACTACATAATGTGACGGATTGCCCTGTTTTTTTGATAAAGGCAGAATATATTTCAAAAAAGGCTGCCAAAACGGGCACTTCGCACAAAATTTCCCAAGGCGATCATGATTAAAGTACAGCCGAACCCCGTTATAGCGAATCCGGCTTATAACGAACTCCTGGATATAGCGAACGAAAATTTTGGTCCCGCCGTTTTGCAGCGAACCTCTGGAATCGTAAGAATCGGTTATAACAAACTTTTGTTCTAGTCGACCTTGATTTTTTTTTTTATCTTTTTATTTTTTGCTGATGTGAAGAAAGGCTTTCGACTCTAATTTTATAATATAACGGATGCCGGCTGGTAAAACATGGTGCAAATGAACGATAAGTCATTTTATTAAAGATTGGTAAGACCTGCATTCTTTCTCTTTTATGATGGGCCATTCTGCAGGTGAGATTACGCCCACTAGTCAGTTTTTTTGTTATTTCTGTTGTCATAGCAATTCAGTAACACATTTAAGCTAACTTATTTAACTAATGTATTTAATAATAATTCGAGATATGGCAGCATTGAAAAGAACGTCTTTTTTAAAGCAAACAATTATCAAAAGCTTTTTTCCTTAAATCATGCTCTCTGGAGTTCACAAGATGATTGAAAAAAGGGAAAATTTAAATGATAAAAAAGTAAACAAACAAAATAAAAATAAAACGATTTTTAACGCGCCAATAATTAGTATTAGTCATTCTAAGCCTGGATAAAGTGTAAAGATTTTAGTATAGACAGGATCATTCCTTAAATTGTTTGTTCATTTATCCGAACTATTGTTGGTCTCGAATGTTTAGATATCGGCGCTTTACTGTATTTATATTTGTTTTTATTTTTAGTTAATTTATTTAGTACTGTGCCACTTTAATGTAACCAATTTTAGTCAATTTAATTCATGAATGATCATATCTAATAGATTTTCCGTTTTTATTTCTTTATACATCATTATTGAACACATGGGTATCAAGTAATAATATACATATTTTGTAAACTCTAACATTTTTTAACGGTTCGGATATAGCGAACAAAAACTTCGGTCCCTTGAAGTTCGTTATAACGGAGTTTGACTGTTTGAGGATGTATTCAAATAACAAATTGGTTATTTTATGACTCATTTTTAAATTCAATTTTACTCTCAAACACATTCAATTGACAGTTTTTTTTTTTTTTTTTTTTAAGGAACTGTATAATGTGAGAATTCGTCGATTTTTGATAAAGGCCAAATATATATTTTTAAAAAGCTGTCAAAGTAGGCATTTCGCACAAAATTTCCCAAAGCGATCATGATTTAAGAATTGAGGATGTATTAAAATAACAAATTGGCTATTTTATGACTGATTTTTAAATTCAATTTTGCTTTCAAACGCATTCTATTGACAGTTATTTGTTATTAAGAAACTGTGTAATATGCCGTGTTGGTCAGTTTTTTGATAAAGGTTAAATATATATTTTTTTAAAGCTGTCAAAGTGAGCACTTCGCACAAAATTTCCCAAAGCGATCATGATTTAAGAATTGAGGATGTATTCAAATAACAAATTGGTTATTTTATGACTCATTTTTAAATTCGATTTTGCTCTCAAAAGCATTCAGTTGACAGTTTTTTTTGTTATTTAGGAACTATATAATTTGCCTATTGGTCGATTTTTTAATAATAAAGTCAGAATATATTTCAAAATATGCTGTCAAAATGGGCATTTGTGCCGAATTTCGCTTAAGATGATATTGATAAAAACCAGTTCTTACATAAAAAAAAATTATTTTTTTTTCAAAAGCGGCCAAAGAAAATGTTAAACTGGATTTATCTCTAATCATATTTTATTTTTTGTTGTTGAAATGAGCACTCTTCGAAATCTATATCCGCCTATAGGCAAGCCGACAGGGATATTTATTTAATGGACTCGTCTTTATCTGGTATATGAATTTACACACAAATCCAGTCAAACCATTTTAAAGTGTCCTGCGTTTATTTTGCTCTAGAAGTATGAATTAAAAAAGAGTAATAAATAAACCCTGATCTCAAGTAAGCTTTTGGTGCATCATATACTATTTTATACCCTTTAAAGGATTATCAAAATAAAAATAACCTTTAAGTCCGATATATCAACGAAGTCATCACCAATCAGAAACTGAATATTTATTTTCCTGAGCTAATCTGTATTTGCATCCCGGCAGAGTTCCGCATGAGAATAACAAATTTTTAATTCAGGAATGTTTGACTTATTGCTTTAAATAAAATTATATACGAATATCAAATATGGGAACCTCGGAAGGCAGGGGGTACAAGGGACAAAAATTCGATTTGGAGTAAATCAAATTCAAAGATAATTCATGTGTTAAATTCAAAGACAATCATGTTAATTCATGAACATCGATAGTAATCGGCTGAATTGAAATAAGAAACTGCCACTTGTTTCTTTGTGGTCTTTGAACTCTTATTTCAGTAATTGTGAAAAAAGTAGAGCACAACATTCTTCAAACTTATAATTAATCAATATTGATCATTATTCGGCAAAAGTGGTTGATCTCTCAAACGCAGAACATAATTAAAAAATCACTTTTATTTCATTACGTGAAATGAAAAAAGTACATTTCCAGGTCATCTGTGCAATTAGTTCATTTTTTTCAGCTTTGTCACTTATACCCCTTAGTTTCTGGGGTCCCCAAATAAAATGAACCTCATCAACTCAATCCAAATAAAATTAACTATAAAATGACATTGTATCCAAATTTTTCGATATTTATTAAACAGTAAATTATAATTTCCTCTCAATACATCGGTACCTTCACAAATCTGAACACATTTACGCGAAATTTTATTTTACAGGGACTAATCTCAACCTGGTCCCGGCATGGTTTCATGTGAATCCAGTCAAACTCTTTTTGAGTGATTTGTGTTTCGCTCATTGACCCAGATACGGAGGAAGAGACAACAGAATCATCTCTCTCTCCAGGAATGCGATAAACGTAATTTCTATCCCTCCACCCCACCTCCACATTCTCACACATACACACGCCACTTCCCACACACCCACTGACGTATCGATTGAGTCTTCTGACGCAGCTGAGACGTAAAGAAGACAAGAACATGGAACTACCGCTAAGGAAGCCCGATTGTTTTGCATAATAAATATTCTCCTGCCCATCATTACAAAGAGTGAATGACATTTTATGAAACAGTGTTAATAACTTACTCACTTTAACAGTTATTAGTTTTTAAACTCTTTATTTTACTGAATTTTTTCACTTACCTATCAATTGCAAGCTTAAGTATTGAAACCGTTTTGAAAATCAAAAATAATTTTTTTGACGGATTTACATGATTCAGACACTGGAGATTCCAAAAAACATTTGACAAAAAACACCATCTGTCTGTTAACGCTCTATCTCCTGAACAAATTGAGATAAAGACTTGAAATTTGGTGTGTCTTTAGTATGTAAAAATGGAAAAAAGCCTATTTGTGAATAACCTAGATTATGTTGAACTATTTTTTTCGGACTCTCGAAATATTCATTCTGATGAAAGATACCTATACATTTTTATTATTATTATTTATTATTATTATTATTTTAAGGAGTGTGTAAAAGACAATAAAAACATAAATTTTGGATAAAGAACGAAGTCGTTCAGATAATTAGTTTTATTTGTAACCCTATTTTCCACACTCTTCGATTTTTCATAGCCCTTTATTTCATATAAATTTCAGTTCAAAGATATATTTTAATTGGATTTAAGACGCTTAATCCGACGCAGTAAACTGTTAGTTAATATGATTATTATTTTTGGAGTTATAAGGATGTTTCTTTAACGCAATTCGTTACTACTTAATTAATCCGTCGATTAAAAAACTATCGCTAAACTATAAGATTAAATGTCAATAATAACTTATGGTAAACATCGTATTCACTTGACGTTAAACACGTTACACCTGTTTGTTACATCATCAAGCGATTTTTAATTCAACGTCTAATTCGTATTTTTATTAATCAGTTACTAATTTTTTTTTCGCTATTTAAAATAAAAACTATACCAGTCTGTATAATTTACGAGTAGTTTGGCAATTTATATTACTTTTCGAATTGGGATAATCAAGTACTACCCACAATTCCGCAATAGAGCATTACTACGTGTTAAAAATATTGAAATATATGTTTAAATTTTATTTTGGAGATGCAATGCATTTTATAAATAGTTTACACGTGTTTTATTTTCATATTTTATAGTATGCTTATCCATGACGGGTAAGTATTACGGTGGCTCCCAACGACTAGTTTTCGATGTAACGATGGAATTTTACAATTTAATTTTACTCACTTCTTGATATGCTAGAATTTTAACAATTATGTAGAAGGCAAAGCCCGATTAACTCTATGTTGGACCAAAGCACACAGGTCATGTAAGGGCTTCCTTTCTCAAAAACTCCGCGCATTATAATCTTGACAAACACTTTCATGTGAAGTTTACAAATTAACGCAGTGTTCTCGCTGACATTTGACCAACGTTACTAATTTGGCTAATTAAAAATAAAAAAATTCGCCAAATGAAAAAAGTTTTAGCAAAAAAAATTCACCGTGTAGCTCAAAAAAAAAAAAAAAAAAAAAAAAAAAAAATCTTTTAATGTACCCCCCCCCCTCTTTTTTATTTTCTTCTTTCTTCAATAGAAAAAAGTATTGTAATCGAAATTTTTTTCGACTTCCGGTTTTCGACGGATTTACACGTTTTATGGGTCAGAGATTCCAAAAAACATGTTTTTACAAAATGTCTGTCTGTCCGTGGGTCTGTGTGTATGTCGCCATTCTAGCATCAAAAAGTGTATGAAGTTGCGCATAGAATTGAATTAAATTTTTTGTGAGTGTTTGTGGCTGTGGCAAGCAGGTCCTCCTTCAGTTTTGAAATATTCCGCCAGAAGGGGGCGCTGCAATCGCGATTTTTGTGCTATTTTCAATATTGTACCGACCAAAAGTATATAAAGTAATGCATCGAATTGAACCAAATTTTTTGCGTAAGAGTATGACTATGGCTAGTTGGTCCTCCCTGAATTTGAAAATAATCCGCCGGAAGGGGGCGCTGCAATCGCGATTTTTGCGCTGCAAAGAGGAAAAATACTGTGAAAAATTTCTCTTATATTAAACTAGTCTTTTGGAAGCCACTGTAATACTAACCCAGCATGGATGTGCATACTATAAAATACGAAAATAAAACACGTGTTAACTATTTATAAAATGCATTGCAATTTCAAAACAAAATTTTAACGTATATTTAAATATTTTTAATACATAGTAATGCTCTATTGCGGAATTACTAATACTGCTTGATTATTCCCTCGATCCATTTCGACAATATATATGAATCGCCAAACTACTCATAAATTATACAAACTAGCATAATATTTATTTCAAGTAACGAATGAACAAATAAATTAGAAAAAGATTAATGAAGTTACAAATAAAACGTCAAATTGAAAATCACTTATGATATACAAACACACGTAACGTACTTGATGTCAAGTGCATGTGACATTTACGATAAACCATTATTGGCATTTAATCTTATAGCTTGACGATAGTTTTTTGGTCGACGTACTAATCAAGTAGTAAAAGAAACATTCTTATAACTCCAAAAATGATAAACATTTTAACTAACAGTTTACGGACTCGGATGAAGTGTCTCATTTCCAATTAAAATATATATTTGAGTTGAAATTTGAATGAAATACAGAATCGTGAAAAATCGAAGAGTGAAGAAAATAGGATTATAAATATCTCGACAACTAATTATCCAATCCATTTCATTCTTTATGCAAAATTTATATATTTTTATTGTCTTTTACAGCCACTACTTAAAATGAAAAAATAAAAAATCGAAAATTTTTATATCTCTTTCATCCGAACAAATCTTCGAGTGTCCGAAATTAATAGCTCTGGATAATCGAGATTACTGATATTTAATATGCTTCTTCCCATTATTACATACTAAGTCACACTAAATTTTAAGTCTTTATCTCAATTTTTGGGGAAATAGAGCGTTTAGAGACAGATACACACACAGACAGACGGATGGCAAATTTTGTTTTCTAAAAATATGTTTTTCGGAATCTCGGTTGCCTAAACCGTGTAAATCTTCTAAAAGAAAAAAAAAAATCGGTTTTCAAAACGATTGCAAGACTTATCCTATACTACGTATGAAGAGTAAGTAAAATATCAAAAGAAAGTTATACATATTAAAATTTAAGCATTGTTATTAAGACTATAATATAGTTATTTAAATTCATTAAAAACATAACTTTTGCAATAACAGGAATTTTATAGCATCCGATAAATGTTGCACGTATTTCTTTCTATAGAATAAAAGAAGTAACCATTGATATATAAATGGATTGTGATGTTTTATCAACGCATACTGACACTTCCATAAAGGAACTACATTATTCAAAAGCCATGAAATATACATTAAAAACACATTTTTCAAATGCTTTCCGTTCGTTCAAATGACTTATAGCAAATATGATTTAGTTTTGCGCATGAAATGTCCAGGTTATTCGTGGCAAAGCATATGAACTTTCTCAAAGAAAAAAAAAATGGAAAGGAAATAGCAAAAGCAGAAAATAGTGAGCTTAAATTTGAGCAATAGGGTGCGTCCCAAGAGTTTATTGACAACTTCTGTTTTGTTATATTTTATTTATTTTACAACTGAAAAGAAGCGGTATCAATTTCACAATAATACATAATTATAAATAATCGAAAGACAATAATAAAACTATACAAAAATTATATTATACATACACAGACTTTCTGAGAAAAATTAAAACTAAAAAAGTGTACCATCATAACAGTTAATAGAAAACATTTTTCTTGTTGTTGTTTTCCTTTACGTTCAAATTTTCATTTTTAGCACTTTCCAACAAACTTGAAAAGTACTTATGCATTTGATTCGTCTGTCCGTCTGTCCACGCTCTAAATCCCGTAAATGTGCTCGGATTTTAGGTAGTTGATCAAGCTTATTTAGGATCATCAAAGCATACTTGGTACAGCACATGAAGTGTGTACCATTAATGATTCATTCACAGGGACGCTGGACTTGAAAATCTAGGACTTCTAAAATTCTGGGTCCCTTTTTAACAAAAGAAGGTCCCCACTAATTATAACTCATATTTTTCGACGCAAAAATTGAACTTGGTCATTTGCAAAAGAAAGATGAAATGCAATAATTATTGTTTTAACAATAATAGCTAAATAATTAAAATGAATATTAATTTTTTAAAACTATTAAGAGAAATTTTCTTTACTTTTTTTAAAAACAAATGTGCAAGATACAAATTTAATTATAAAATAATGCTTATTTGTGTGTAGAAGATAACAAATGTCACTATTGTTAGCATTTAATTTTAAAAAGGGCAAGACTGATTTATTGAAAAAGACATTTTTGCTGAAAAAAAGGAATACTTTTGTTGAGAAAGCGGTACCTTTTGCTTAGTGAATGGGTGTTTTCACCAGTCACATTTACTCAGAAAGACTTGAAGCAGTCAAAAACGGATTGTGAAACAGGAAAATCAGTTTCTAGAATAGCAAAAAAAAAATCGAAGAGTGTAGAAAATAAGATTATAAATATCTCGACAACTAGTTATCCAATCGTTCTTTATGCAAAATGTATATTTTTTCATTGTCTTTTACAGCCACTAATAATAAAAAAAAAAAAAAAAAAAAAAAAAAAATCGAAGAGTGTTGAAAATAAGATTATAAATATCTCGACAACTAGTTATCCAATCGTTCTTTATGCAAAATGTATATTTTTTCATTGTCTTTTACAGCCACTAATAAAAAAAAAAAAAAAAAAAAAAAAATGAAGAGTGTAGACAATAAGATTATAAATATCTCGACAACTAGTTATCCAATCGTTCTTTATGCAAAATGTATATTTTTTCATTGTCTTTTACAGCCACTAATAAAAAAAAAAAAAAAAAAAAAAAAAAAAAAAAAAAAAAAAAATTGAAGAGTGTAGACAATAAGATTATAAATATCTCGACAACTAGTTATCCGATCATTCTTTATGCAAAATGTATATTTTTTCATTGTCTTTTACAGCCACTAATAAAAAAAAAAAAAAAAAAAAAAAAAAAAAAAAAAAAATTGAAGAGTGTAGACAATAAGATTATAAATATCTCGACAACTAGTTATCCGATCATTCTTTATGCAAAATGTATATTTTTTCATTGTCTTTTACAGCCACTAATAAAAAAAAAAAAAAAATGAAGAGTGTAGACAATAAGATTATAAATATCTCGACAACTAGTTATCCGATCATTCTTTATGCAAAATGTATATTTTTTCATTGTCTTTTACAGCCACTACTTTAAAAAAAAAAAAAAAAAAAAAAAAAAAAATCGAAGAGTGTAGAAAATAAAATTATAAATATCTCGACAACTAGTTATCCGATCATTCTTTATGCAAAATGTATATTTTTTCATTGTCTTTTACAGCCACTACTTGAAAAAACAAAATCGAAGAGTGTAGAAAAATAAGATTATAAATATCTCGACAACTAGTTATCCGATCATTCTTTATGCAAAATGTATATTTTTTCATTGTCTACAGCCACTACTTAAAAAAAAAATCGAAGAATGTAGAAAATAAGATTATAAATATCTCGACACTAGTTATCCGATCATTCTTTATGCAAAATATATATTTTTTCATTGTCTTTTACAGCCACCACTTAAAAAAAATCGAAGAATGTAGAAAATAAGATTATAAATATCTCGACAACTAGTTATCCGATCATTCTTTATGCAAAATGTATATTTTTTCATTGTCTTTTACAGCCACAACTTTAAAAAAAAAAAAAAAAAAAAAAAAAAAAAAAAAAAAAAAGAAGAGTGTAGAAAATAAGATTATAAGTATCTCGACAACTAGTTATCCAATCATTCTTTATGCAAAATGTATATTTTTTCATTGTCTTTTACAGGCACTACTTAAAATAAATAAATAAATAAATAAAAAATCGAAGAGTGTAGAAAATAAGATTATCCGATCATTCTTTAGCAAAATGTATATTTTTTCATTGTCTTTTACAGCCACTACTTAGAAAAAAAAAATTGAAGATTTTCGTATATCTTTTATCAGAACAAATATTCGGGAGGCCGAAAAGAATAGTTCTGGTTAATCGAGATTACTAATATTTAATATATTTTTGCCCATTATCCCATACTAAGTCACACTACGCGAATTTCTTGATGAAATTTGTCGTTTTTCGCGATCTTTTGATGAAATCTGTCGTTTCATCGCGATTTTTTTTTTGACAAAATTTGCCATTTTATCGCGTTTTTTAGACGAAATTTGTCGGGGTTTTTTTCGGGATGTTTTGAGAAAATCTGCCGGGTTTTTTTTTTTTTTTTTTTTTTTTTTTTTCTGAGATTTTGTGACGAAATTAGCCATTTTCGCGAATATTTAGACAGGAATCAAATTCAAATTTGCCGGAAAATAGTTGTTATTTGACGATTCTTTGACGAAATTATGCATCCCACGGGACGCGTAACAGCTATTTTTCTGCGTCCCGTCACCGATCTTTTGCATATTTTACAAGCTATAGCGACAGCCCTGATGTCGCTAGAGCAGGGACGTCGTGGCATCCCTGATGGTATATGGGGAAATATCATTTAGAGAGTATTTTATTGACATTATGCATATATCAGTTTCGATACATCAAATGTATCGAAACTGATATAAATCACTGAATTTCACTACGATCACGTTAACCTTTGGCGGGCAGAGCAAATTCATTGCTTAAGTATTGAAATTAATTACTGACACCGGAATTTGAAAACAATTTTATTTGTAAATAAGAAAACGCTATACTTCACGCATTCAATAAACCGTAATTTTCTTTAAAAAAATTCCGGTGCGAATGTGGTGTTTGGGAAATAAAATTAAGTGGTATATCTATGAAACCACCGCCCCGCAAGGAATTAAAACAGAGCATTAATAGCATTTTTCATTAATTTACATAAACACACAAAAGAAATCGGTTTTGCGTAATAATTGCTGGAGAGTACGCTTTAAAATTCGGTGTGCGCTTTTAAATTTAATTAGTTTTTAGCTTATTACTCTTTATATATAAATTCTACCTCATATACAAGGTCGCACAAAAGTATTCGCATACCATTCTCTTTATTACGTAAAATTGTTGAAGGGGAATTTTCTAAAATATACGTATTTCTTTAATGAACTAAATTTTGAAATGCATGTGGTTAATAGATACAAATCTCAATATCATATCCCTATACCATATCATATATCTATAGCATCATCAGGGACACTTCATGAATCAGAGGAATCATATAATGATCAGAGACATCTAAATTATTTATTTGGTTAATAAATCTAATTTATTTCATCAGATTTATTATTTTCTTTTTTTCAGAACACTCAAGCATCTGCCTGTCCAATCATGTGATCCCAGTTCCATTGAACACAAGCGTCTTAAGGGAGACCCCGAACCCCATTTTCGGCCAAAAATCATCAAAAGTTCAAATTTTTTTTTTTCTCAGAAAACGATAAAATACATATTTGCGAATATCCATGCAAAATTTCAGAACTCGGGGACACTTTGAACAGGTAGAAAATGAGCTTTTTAAATTGTACTCACTCTAGAGTTTAAAGGACTAGCGGCCATTTAAAACGCGTTTTCCCAAAAATGACTTTTTTCATATTTTGCCTAAGTTCAAAGTACTAAGGCTCAGTGGGAAAATGATTTAGAAACAAAGTGTTTATGTTTTTAGAATCTTAAAAAATTTTGCAACTAAAGTAAGGAGAGATATTTTTTTTAACTATTTCTCATAATTTTACATAAATTGGTATACATGAAAATTTTAACGAATTTAAGGAAATTTAAAATGCATATTTTTTATTTTTATTTTTATTTTTATTTTTTTAGTCGATAAAATAGAAAATTAAAAATATCTCTCCTTAGTTCTTTTCTATATACTATAACACTATTTAATTTAAGAATTTTTAGTAATACCAAAATATTGAAAATTGAATGAGGAGTAGTAATTTTAAAAAGTGTATTTTTCGACAAAAAAAAAATCATAAAAATCCCCATAAAAAATAAACTTTTTAATAAAAAGTGAATTTTTTTGCTAATTATTCCTTACAAGAAGATTCTTAAATAGTACACCAAAATTCATTACTTTAAAATCAATAATAAAAATTTTGGGTTTTTTCTTGCGGGTCTCCCTTAAGGGTGTATTCCGATCCAAACTGCCTTTTGTCAGATTTATTTTTAGATTCATTTTTTCTCTCAAATGCACCAAACTTTCGAATTCTCTTATTTAGAAACTATACAAGGTGAAAAATGACATCACACGGCACCTTGTACGTTACTTCAAAAATCCCCTCAGCAAGTTTCATGCTTCTACTTTTGAAAATTTGTCCAAAATTGTATCTAAAAATTTCGAGCTGTTGAAGGTGGAAAATCTAGTGTTCATTCTAGGCCATTTTTGAGGGGTGCAGCACCCTGCCCTTTTTGAAATTTACAAAATGCACCCTGCCCTTTTTAAAAGTAGTAAAATGCACCACTGATTTTACCCAGAGATTTTTAATAAATATTTTCTTTTTCGTAGTATTTCTAAATTTGTGTTCCCAAAAATGATAGAATTTTTCCATTTCTTTAAAAAAAAGAACATGAAACCATTCAATCATGTTTTAATTTAATTGTATTTTTAATTTTTATACCATTAAATCACTCAAAATTAATGTTACTTGATTTATCATATTTAAAAATTGTGTATTTTACCTCTTTCTTTTTTCCCCTTCTACAGGCAATAACAATTTTTTCTTGCAAAAGTGCCCTTTTCTGCTGCAGTAGTGCCCTTTTTTATAAATTGCACCATGCCCTTTTTATTTCTAGAGTGAACACTAGAAAATCATTTTTTCGAATACACCCTTAAGGGTCTGACTCTGGTCGAGCTAATGCTATTCCTATGGAGAAGTTATTTTCTAATATCTAGTTTGCATTTTGATATTTTTAAATACTTTTTTTGAGGGGGGGGGGGGGGGCATTGGATAGCAGAGGTGCATGCCGACATCGCTCTTTTTCTTTTATTTTCGATTTTGAATGCAAATATTTTTTTTATAAAGTTAGTTTCACATTCAAAACGGTTTCGAAAGTAAAGGTGGCTTTTTAAAAAATATTTGCAAACAAAATCGAAAAAGTAAATAAGGAGCGATGTCGCCATGCACCTCAGCTATCCAACACGAAAAATAATAATAATAATAATAATTTAAGAATCTTAAAATGCAAAACAGATATTAGAAAATAACTTATCTATAGGAACAGCATTAGCTCGCGAGCGTTTCGTGGGCCAGGGACAGGACACTTAATGCCATTTTGTAAACATTGGCGAACAATGCATTTTGCGTTACGTGCCTGCAACTTTCGTCGGTGAACTGTGGATTTTTATATTGAAAGCTTATTTTTTTAGAAACTGGCCATACAGACAACTTTTAGGTTTAAACTATTTCGGAATCTTTCTGTGTTGCCCTTTATTTGTTTTCTTTGGTCGTTCAAAAATGGATTTTGTTTCAAAATTTTTATTTTTTGACAGATTTTGGTAAATACCAATTATTATAAAATTAAATATCGAGAAAAATAAATCAGGAATTATCCTGAAACTCTAAGTGTGTAAACATTATAGTACAGGTCATGCATTTTCGTGAAGACTTTTTTTTCAAAAACCGCATAAGGAACGGTCAACAAATTGAAAAAGGACGAATATTTTATAATAACCCTGACAAAAGTAATGTAGCAAAAGCATTCAAACTGTAGATTTTGATTAAATAGCTTATTGTAATAAACTGCGTTCATTTTTATGAGAATAGTATGTATACCCGTAAAGAATTTAAGGTTTTAATAAAAACAGTCCCAATTTTTGCTAAGTTAACTAATTTGCAGAGTACTTAACATAAAAAAATGTTCTTTTAGGAAAATATGACAAACAACATTGCACACAATACCCTATAATCAGAATTAAAAAATAATAAAAGCTGTATGAGTAATGAGCAGGTTTACTAAATAATTTTGCACTATGCATGCGTGAAAGCAAACAAAGTATAATTTGCACAATGTGTTAGTTAAAGATGAAGGTTTGTATCCAAATATAGAAAGACGTGCAATATTATGTATGCTCTATTGACGCTAATCAATGTATATATGGATACATGCCCTCATCTTTTTGCTTCTTTTTTGGGAACAACGGATTTTGAGCTTATTCTATTGACAATAATTTTTAGAATTTTCAAGCTATGTTTTCGAGCTTTTCACAAAAATTGCTATATACATTTTGCTAACTCATTATGCAAATAATAATTTGATTGCTTTCACGCATGCGCAGTGAAATATTAAGTAAATCTGCTCATTGTTTATACAACTTTCATTATTTTTCAATCTGATTACAGAATACTTTGTTTGTCATGTTTTCTGAAAAGAACATTTTTTTTATATATATTAAGGATTCTGCAATTTATAAGCAAAAAACTTTGAGACTGTTTTTATGAAAATCTTAACTTCTCTGCGAGTATACGTGCTATCCTCATTAAAATGAACACATTTTATTATAATAATCCACTTAATCATAAACTACAGTTTAAATGCTTTTGCTACATTTGTTTTGATAGGGTTACCCAAAAGATATTCATTCTTTTTCAATCTGTAGATGGTCCTCTATGGGGGTTTCGGGAAAAAATATTCTCGTAAATATATGACCTCTATTCTATTTACACTCCTGGAGTTTCAGGATAATTCCTCTTGTACTTTTCTAGTTAATTAACAAAACGTTAAAAATCGCAAGTGACCGGTCATCTTTTGCCATTTAGTGTATAATCTTAACTGTTATATACCAGAAATCAGTTCGCACAATTCAGTTTTTTGCATTAAGGGTGTATTCGAAAAAACGCTTTTCCACCTTCAACAGCTGGAAATTTTCCGATACAATTTCAGGCACATTTTTAAAAGTAGAAACATGAAACTTGCTGAGGGGATTCTTGAAGGGTCGTATAAGGTGTCGTGTGATGTCTTTTTATGTTCAATTCATTAGAATTTGAGTTATAAACAGTTACCTTATCAGTATGACCTTTTTCTTGTTCCCAGATCTCCCGCTTGGGAAAAACCGGTTCGAAATTCCTATTTTTGATTGCTTTTATTACAATATTTTTTGCATTTATCAAAGAATCGACAATCACGGCACCTTGTGTACTTTCCAAATAAGAGATTTTGAAAGTTTGGTGTATTTGAGAGCAAAAATGAATTTAAAAATAAATCGGAAAATAAGCAGTTTTAATCGAAATACACCCTTAAAGCATGCAAAAAGTCCATTGAATCTAAAAAACCGTTGTAAACCATCACGTCTTGAATTCGAAACAGTATTAGTATGATATTTAAATAATGGTTTTATTTAAAACTGTTTAAATCTTGCATGAAATAATTAAACAGTAATACTAAATTTCTTATACTTCAGGAATCGCTATTACAAAAATCTTTTGTAAAACAGCCATAAATAGCTCTCTGAAACTTCATTATCCAGATAATGATTTACTAATGACGACGCATTATTTAAAATTAAAATCACCGACCGATTTTCTAGAATATTGTGCAAGTTAGAAGATTTAAATACTCTCGTTAACAGATTTTGATTGGGAGTGAAACTTTCTTTCATTAGAACAGAAAATTTCTCGCGGCTTAGATATTAGAAATATTTATTTGCTTGCTCAGGCTATTCATTATTACAGTATTACTCATTAGAATAGTATGAATTTATTGTCAGAAATAATCATTTTAATGTTTTTATTTTAAAATGAAGCCGTTCGTTTTATATTGTCTAATCATTTAACGAAGCCAATGATTTTTTAAAAATACTTTCCAACGTAGTTAAAAAACGCTTATGACTTGGTTTATATGGCAAGGCTCAAACTCACGTGAATGTACTCGGATTGCTGTGTAACTGATGCATGTACTATAATACTAACGTTGGCATTTTCGGTATTGAAAAAGAAGTGGGTAACATTTTTATTTCATTTATAGGAACACTCAAAAAATCACATTACGTTATGATCTACGGAGGAAAGATCGTTTACAATGTATTTTAATGGTGTTACACTATTTCAAAAATATTGAAGCTGATTTACAATGCAGTGGTGCACTAAAAGATGTTTTACTGTAGAATCGGGTGTGCATAGCAATTATCGTTCGTTTTCAGGGACATACAAAAGAATCTGGTTACAGCGATAATTTCTACAAATGTATATTCAGTTGCGATATTTTTTTTTTTTTTTTTTTACGTGTAATTAATTATTTGCATATTAAATGGCATATGCATTTTTTATATTATATACAGTGCTGAACAAATGAATCTGAGTGCATTTCCTTTTGTTGACTGGTATTTCAGAAAGAACATTTTCAGCTGTGAAAACTGTTTCCTATAACTGAACAAAATTTCAGCACCTTATAAATAGATGTACAAATATGTATATCATATACAACAAGGCTTCGCAAATGAATTCAAATATTTTTCCGACTAACATATGGAATTGATGCTGAAGTTGGGAGTTTTTCAATTTGTATTCATTTATTTTTTTCTTTTTTTTTGTGTGTGTGTGTGTTAGAAAATATTACTATACACTGTAAAAAATGTCAGATGTTTCTGAATATGTAAAAATGTACTGTAATCAAAAACGAAAATATACAGTGACCACTTCTAACTCACCTAAGGTTCCGAAAAACGTTCCTTTACCTCTAAAAAATCCCAGAAAGTTATTTGTTTTCGAAATTTAAATAAGAATTTATAAAAAATTATTTTTTATTAGCTGCCCGTCCATTTCGGAAACGTTTCTAAGTAGCCTTTTACAGTACAATAATCACTTTTCTAAAATTAAAATATCACTTATTCGGATTCTATCAATTCTCGAGTAAACATTTTCAGCTGCATAACTGATTTTGTGCATGCAATTGTAGCAAAATAATGTCAATTTTCATATTAATGTTAATACTGTGAATGCTGTATGTTTGTCTATTAAACGTGCTCTCTGAATATCAAAATATTTTCGTACGGATTGGTAGCATCCGAAAAAATGATATTTTGATTTGAGAAAAATGATTATTGTACTGTAAAAGCTGCTTAGAAACGTTTCCGAAATGGACGGGCAGCTGATAAAAATTACTTTTTATAAATTTTTCTTTAAATTTCGAAAACAAATAGCTTTTTTGTATTTTTAAAGGTAAAAGAACGGTTTTAGAAACCTTAGGTGAGTTAGAAGAGGTTACTGTATATTTTCGTTTTTGATTACAGTGCATTTTTATATATTCAGAAACATCTGACATTTTTACAGTGTACTGAACTTACATTGTATAACTTTTATCTTAATCTCTTACTCACTATTCAAACATATGTAACCTAAGAAACTATAAATTTACAATAAACATTTAACTTCATGGAGAAAAGTTCCTATTCTTAACGGCTGTCTCTTAAAATATTATAGCGAATTTAAAATATAAGGCGAATTTTGAAATATTAACATGCATGAGATAGGAGAAAGTTTTGAGCTTGTACATCAGACTAGTTTTCTTTTAATTTGCTAGTTTAAGTTTTAAATTTACTTTCTTTTAAATTTCTTTTATACACTTTTACAGAACAACTATCTGCATTTTATTGCATTTAAAAGTATAAAAAAATTGTTACTAAATGCATTCAGAGGCTTGTGCTCAATTGACTTTTGGAGATTCCTTACAAAAACTGTTTTTTGTAACCCTTTACAAAAATTAATCTGTTTTCTGGCTTCTTGTCTTGAAAGTAATTCAGTTGTAAAAATGTACACTGCCTGGCGGTTATGAAAAATTAGAATCAAATAATCTCCCCTATAAATAAACATACCGGAACGAAAAAAATTCGGATTGAGTTAAAGTTTTTTGAAGTTGAAAAACATGCAAGGAATATGTATTGCTGTTGACGGCAGTTAAAACAAACCTTTTAGATGATCAAAGTGGATATCGAAAACGTTTATAAAATGCAATATTTTCAATGATGTTTTAAAATTCAAAAGGTACTACTTTCTGGTGGTTTTTTTCAATTTATTTTGGTTCGGAAACGCATGGAATTGGTAGGTAACCTTTTGACTATGCCAACACCAATTCAATCGAACAGAAAGCAAATTTCGCTCATTTGTATTTCATGTGCACAAAAATTGAAGATTATAAAAATAAATGTATAATAATTACGATATGTTTTTGTATAGAATATGTTATATCAATTAGTATACTTGTTACAAATTAAAAGTTTTTCTCTATTTTTATAATCGAAATGGGTCCAATGAACCCGATTGGGGATTTTTGCATATTTATTTTTTTCTGGTAGTCTGAGGTTTGAAAGGGAAAACGGTTCTAAATACATTGGCCCATTTGAATACAGTGCCCCGTCTAAAGAGCATACGCCTAATTATTATACACATTTGTATTTATAATTTGTTGCATTTAAAATTGATAAGTTAATTAATTCCTTAATTTTAAAATATAATTTACCTTACAGTGATTTTTGTTGTTGATGATGATGTTTTAAATAGCGATTTTTAAATATTTTTCTTAATACCTCTATGATTGCCACATTATAACATTGAAACTTTAACAGTATGATAAATACACACTTTCGAAAAACTCAGTTTAAGCGGCATCATTATCAGCTAATCATTACGGCTGTAAAATCTCATATGCTTATATTGAAAGAGAAAAGAAGTATTGAAGAAATTATTTGAATGTGAGTGAACACCATTCATATGAACAAATAATATTTATCGAATCTATTTAAAACATTGTTGAAGTTTTCAGAGACGCAAAGTTCCTTTTTTTTTTTTTTTTCATTAATGAAAAACTTTTTGTAGCTAATAATTTTGAATGCAGAAGCATTAAACATTTCATTTAAAATTTCTTTTCACATAAATTCGTTCTTTTACCGGTTTTAGTTTTGTTTTAAAAATGAATTTTACTCTGTTTTCTTAATGCAGTGTTTAATTGCCTCATTATGACATTGGTTGTCTAAGTGTGTGATAAATACACACTTTTGAAGCGTTCACTTTAAATTATCGGCTAATCATTACAGATGTAAAATTTCAGAACGTACATTGTACATTTATAGTCCAAGAGCTATAACCGCACAAAACCCTAAGTCATCGAGCACAAGAAGAATTCCTTTATTTTATGGAAGAGTAGTCATAGGGGAATCTAATCATCTATATCTGCCGGAAGTAAAATGGTGCATAAGTCAAGGCATGAAAGTGGGAAATGAGAAAAAAGGGAGGAAACCCTTTCCATCCATACAGTTGCGCAAAACTCTTATAATTCAAGTGTCATTTTAACAGATACCTATGCAATAAAATTAAATCTAAAACCTGCATGTATGATTACTTTTTTTTTTTTCTTGAAAGTATTAACAATGTTAAAGATGTAAATCCAAATTCAATTTTTAAAGTCTAATGAAATATTTCATTCTTGAAAGACACTTTGAATAACTTCATTTACTCTACTTTCAGCTCAGATATTAATATGATATAAGCTCACCTTTCATTTTATGTCTTTTTTGCACAACAATTCAAGAAGAAACTCTAAGTGTTTCAATAGACAAAATGTCCGATTACTAAATTTTCCAGGATCCCTCCCCCCACCCACCCATTATACTTCCAAAGTTTTCTTTGCATTTTTGCATCAATCCAGAAAATGTCTAAAATTGCTTTAAAAAAGGTGGAATTCCTCCTTTAGGAGGAACTCTTTCATGCCTGTAGTGGTTGACTCGTAGACATTATGTTTAGCACTATCGTTAGCATTATGTTTTCCTTCACCCAATTTTCTATGTTTTCATACTTTTAATTGTATGGCAAACACAATGTTAACCTACGAATGAACCACTAGTGGTATTCATTTTTGGCTTATGCACAACTTCGCTTCCGGCAGACATGTATGATTAGATTCCCCTATGACTACTCTTCCATAAAATAAAGGAATTTTTCTTGGGCTCGATGACTTAGGGTTTTGTGCGGTCGGCTCTTGGACTATTATACCGAAAGAGAAAAGCAGTTTTAGAGAAATTATTCGAATAAGAGCAAGCATCGTTTATATGAACAAATACTTATCTAAGGCAGTGTTATTTAAATCATTGTTGAGGTTTTCATGCGAACAATTTTTATAATGAAAATTTTTTTTTAGCTAATAATTTTGAATGCAATAATGTTATAAAATAATAATGCATTAATTCGTTAAATATTTTATTAAAATTATTTTAAATACATCTTAGTGGTTTTCATATATATATATTTTTTATCTTAAAATTGTTTATTTACTATTTTTTTAATCATTTTATTTTTGTAAAGGTATAAACCTGTAGAACGTTTTGCTGATAAAGCGATATTTTTAATCTAGTCATTATTAAAATTGCCACTGTATATTAAATGTACTGGTATTTTTAGGTAGCTTTCATTGCAAAAAGTAAAAAGCTACCTATTGCAGGCGACCGGAGGAAAGCACTTCCGGAAAATTTAGGTATCTTTTCACCGATCATGACCCCCACACCCTAAAACCACCCTCCTTTCAAATGTTGGCATATATATATACACTAACGGAAATAAAATCCCAACACCAAGAAAAACTTATTGTAGAGTAATGAAATTTGGACAGTGCATTTGTCTAGTTAACATGTTTAATTGATTAGATTTTCGAGATCACAGGTTAATTTAAGGTCAATAAAATGCATCTCAAAGGTGAAATGCCGTTACATTAATAGTCTCTATAACTTCCATAATGTCGAATGCAAGCCTGCACACGTGCATGCATTGTGTCATACAGGTGCCGAATGTCACTTTGTGTTATGGAGTTCCATGCTTGTTGTACAAGCTGTGACAATACGTGATGTTCAATGCTGGCTGGAGAATGACACTGGAGTTCTCATCCAATGATATCCCATACGCGCTCAATGGGAGACAGATCTGGTGATCTCGCTGGCCAAGGTAACATGTCGGCACTCTGTAGTGCGTGTTGCGTTACAACAGCGGCATGAGGGCGAGCGTTATCCTGCTGAAAACCCCTCTTGAATACTTTTCTTGAATGGCAGCACTACAGGCTCAATTACCAGACTGACGTACACATTTGCAGTCAGTGTGCCTGGGAGAACCACTAGAGTGCTTCTGCTGTCATAGGAAATTGATCCCTAGACCATGACCTCAGATTGTAGGTCCAGTGTGTTTAGGCCGCAGACAGTTTGGTTGCAGACGTTCCCCTGGCCTCCTTCTGAGCAGCACATGGCCGTCATTGGCACCAAGGCAGAACCTGCTTTCATCAGAAAACACAACAAATCTCTACTCCATCCTCCATTGAGCTCTGGCTTGACACCATTGACGTCGCAAACGGCAATGACTTAGAGTCAGTGGAATGCATGCCTTGCATCGAGCTGTCCTTGAAGTAACCGATTTCTAACAGTTCGTTGTGTCACTGTGGTACCAACTGCAGCCCGAATTTCTGTCGCAGACGCAGTACGATGCGCCACAGCCGTACGCCGAATACGACGGTTTTCTCTCTCAGTAGTGTCACGTGTTCACCCGGAACCTGGTCTTCTTGTGGCAGTACCATCCCTTGACCACTACTCCCAACAATCATACACAGTGGATACATTCCGCCCAAATCTTTCTGCAAAATCACGGAAAGAAAATCCACTTTCTTGTAGCCATACTTTACGACATCTTTCCAACTTAGGAGCTGATGATAATAGCTTCTTCGTCTTCTTAAAGGCATTCATGATCAACCTCAACTCAATTCGTCAAATTTTGAAGATAAATAATGCTCACGAACTTTACAGCACACATTTAAAGCAAACCTGATTTTAAAGTTGTGAGTGGCGCTACTAGAGCCACACTTATGTTCGAAGCATGAAATTTAAATCAGTGTCACCTTTCAGATGTATAAACACGCCTACAAAATTTCGTTTAGCTAACACAAGTTTTTCTTGGCGTTGGGATTTTTTTTTCCGTCAGTGTATATATATATCTGATTTTTGTCATGCTGTAACTATCGTATTTATGAACCTATTTGAATGAAACTTGGTATATACATAGTACATACAAATGTCTCGACCGAGTTCGTTGGCCAGTATCATCCGCCATCTTGTTTCAAAATGGCAACCATTTACATTAAAAAAAATTAATTTAATATTAAATGGGAAAAAATTAAAAGTTAAAAAATATTTTTCTTTTATGTGTTAGAACTTAAAACAAAGATTCCAGAACACTTTTTATTTCGTCTATATCTTAAAAAATGACTGAGTTATAGCAATTTGAATTTCTAGTATGGCTAATATTTTGAAACGATCTAAATTTTTGTCACGTGATAACAAGCGTATTTATGAATCGAGTTGGATGCAACTTGGTGTGTACATAGTACATAATGAGGCCTGAACAGAGTTCGTTAGCTAATTCCATTCGCCATCTTGTTCCAAAATGGCGGCCATTTAAATTTTTAAAAGAAATTTAAAATTTAAAATCAGACGCAAAAAAGGGAGAAATTGAAAAAGATTTTTCTTTTATTCATTTGACCTTGATACAAAGATTCCACAGCATCTTTTGTTTCGTCTGTATGGCCCGACAAATGGCTGAGTTATAGCATTTTTAATTTCTAGTGTTGCTCAATTTTGAAATGATCATATTTTCTAACGTGATAACACGCTTATTTATAAAAACGATTTGGATGCACCTTGGTGCGTACATAGTACATACCGATGTCTGGACCGAGTTCGTTGACTTGTTTCATCCGTCATCTTGTTTCAAAATGGCGGAACATTAAATCTTTTTAAAAATTAAAATTTTAAAATTAAGTGCATAAAAGTAAGAAATTGAAAAAGATTTTTTCCTTTATGTGTTTGATCTTGATACAAAGATTTCAGAGCATTTTTTTGTTTAATCTATATCTTGAAAAATGGCTGAATTAAAGCACTTTCAAATTTCCAGTGTGATTGATATTTTGAAATGGTCTGAAATTTATCACTCGATAATAAAAATATTTATAAACTGATTTGGACATAACTCCGTGTGAACATAGTGCATACCAATGTCTTGACCGAGTTCACTGGTGAACTTCATTCGCAATCTTGTTTCAAAATGGCAGCCATTTAAGTTTGTCAAAAATCTTTTAAATGTATAATGATGTACAAACAGAAAATTTAAATTGAAAAAAGGTTCTTTCTAAAGTGTTTGATCTTAATAAAGAATTCCAGAGTATTTTTTTGCTTTGTCTTTACCTAAAAAACGCCTGAGATATAGCAGTTTAAATTTCTCATGTGGGTGGCTTTTTTTTAAAAAATCAATTTGCACGCGACAGCACTCGTATATATTAATCGATATGAGTGTGCACAAAAATTTAAATTTCCAGTAAGCTCATTGGTTTGTTTTATCCATCATGTTTTTTTTTTTTTTTTTTTTTTTTTTTTTTTTTTTTTTTTTTTTTTTAAATGGCGTATATTTTATGATATCGTGGAATTTGGCCACCCTATAAATCGCTTTTAAATAAAACCAGCTTGAATAAAAGATGACTAATTTCTAAAAATTCCCATTAATATTCAGTATTGACAAAAACTAGTATTCAATCTTATATAATTGGATTCTACTAATTTGAGCTTCGTATGTTTGAATAATAAAATATAATTTAAATTAAATAAATAAATAAATAAGGTATAGGAAAGCTACCTCTTCCTCCCGGCACTGCCGTAAGGACTTTTTATTATTATTTCTTAATTCTTTGTATTCTTTTGAATTTTAAAAATCTTATCTGAAATTCATGGTCTACAATCCAAAAAGTATGCAAAATGGACTAATAGCTTTTTTTTTTAATCAAACTGTTTACGAAAACTTAAACGCGCTTTTGTAATATTTTTTTCAACTCTGTTTTGGTTATAAGCGACTCAAACGTTGAAGCATAATTAATTTGAAATCTTCATCAAGCAAAATAAATATTTTTGACCATAGCTGAACCTGTTTTATGTTGAAATAGCCCGCATTAATTATTTTTAACAGCAGTTAACAGGTATATAAAATTAGGGTATAAAAAATTAACATTAATATCAAGAATCCACTATTTTGTCCTTTTTAAAAACTTTTTCAACAGCAGTTAACAGGTATATAAAATTAGGGTATAAAAAATTAACATTAATATCAAGAATGCACCATTTTGTCCTTTTAAAAAACTTTTTCAACAGCAGTTAACAGGTATATAAAATTAGGGTATGAAAAATTAACATTAATATCAAGAATCTACCATTTTGTCCTTTTAAAAAACTTTTTCAATGTTTTTTAAGTTTAATCTACAACAAATTATATTAATTAATAAAAATAAATACAGTTCTGACGTACCAAACTATGTTTCGAATGATCTGAAACATTCACTGATCGACCGTGTTTTTCAAACCACAATTTTTCCAGACTACCTCATTGGGCGCTATGTTGATTTTACCCCTCTCCTTGGATAAAGATATATGATTTCATCCTTAAAAGCTTCATAAACATTTGTGAAAAAGGATGTTCATAAATCGTGTCTACTGTCTCAAAAAAACTTAAAAAAAAAAAAAAAAAAATCTCAAAATTTCCCTAGTTGTTAATCAATTTCAAGTATACGTGGCCTTAATGGCTATTTGGTTGCCATATTGTGACACTATAACTCTAACAATCATAAACAGTACTTATTTTTGAAATTTGTCTTTAATCTCATCCTTATCGACTGATCATTTAGATTGCAAAATCTCATAGCGTATTCAAATATTGAATAAGAAGAGAAAATTTGAAGAATTTGTTTGAATGAGAATAAATCGCATTCAAATGAACAAACAATATTTACTTAATGCAGTCTTTATGAAAATCACTATTGAACTTAGGGATGTTCTTAAAATGGAAAAAGTTTCTGAATTGAAATTGATCCAATTTAAGAGAGTGTTTATGTGATATGTTTAAATAATTATTCCACAGATCACTTAAGATACAGTCGAACCCGGAGTGATTTTTGACAAAAATCGAGTATTAAGCACGACTTTAAACGTGGTACGAATAATGTAGCAGGAACTGAGATTATATAAGGGAGATTGGGGCAGATGTGAACATTGCAACTTTTTACTAGTCAATGTATGTTTTATTTGAAACAGTTACCAACGGTGACAGCACCTGCAAATATATGGTAAAAAATTTTTGAAGCTCTTTAACATTTTGTTTGTCCTCAGTAGCAAAACACTATTTATAGAACTCAAAAGTAAAATCTCAGTTCCAACTTTCTAAACAAATAACTTTATTTATTTATTCATTTATTTGAATTTTAATATTTTAACACGACTTTGATTTTTAATAAATATTTTTGATAGAGTTTTTTTCTTCTACTAAAACTGAGAAATGTTATAGATTTGTCAGTTTAACTTTAGTGGTCATATGGGACACTTGTGAGCAGATTAGTTAAGTTAGATATGAACAGCTAAAAAGTGTCCCAAAAATCATTCTATAATTCTGATCCTTTTAGTAACTTCATGAGAAATAATGTCAGTTCCAAGATCTATAATTTTTGTGAAATAAACTTTTTTCGTCGTACGAAATTTGATTTTGCATTGAAACTTCCACAAAAACATCTGTCAACAAATACATAACGAGTAACAACCTGGTTTACGTTCAATTATAATTTAAATAAATTGAATGTTTTCTAAAATGCAGTAAGGTTAAGCAATATTTTACTAAAAGGTTTTACAACAATGTTTTTTAATGCATTTTTAATACAAAAAGCATTATGTTAAATAATTTTGCATATGTTTCGATTTCAATTCTTCCAAACTTACAATGATGGTTTGCTTTCATCTATAAAATATCTTTGTATACGATACTTTGAATGGAGATAGGTATCAGTAATATCCTTAAAAAAAATAAAAAAAAAATAAAATAAAATAAAATTGCTAACTGCCATAAATCCCGATATTAAATCACTCCCCTATCTCTTTCAAAAGCAAAATAAGTTAAATTTAGGAAAGAGATGTCTTATAATCGAGATTTTTTTATGTATCTTTTTAATCATTGAAAAAAAACAACCCTTCTTTATCATTGATTTAGAAGTACATAAGTCAAATACAGGAGCGGGAATCTTTCGTATTTCGGCAGATTTTTGATAAATATTATCAAAATGGCCCTTCCCTAAAATATCCCTGAAACAAAAACCTCTTAGCAAAGTGTAAAAGTTTTATTTTTCAAATTTACTTTTTTATTTTTTATTTTATTGCAACAAAATTTAATCAATCGTCTAATTCTCTCCCTTCCTCAATGTATTTAGTTTCATTTTATAATCCTGTGCTTAAGTATGTTACCCAGAAACTAGAAATTTATACATATTTTTTTCTTTATAGTGAATTTAATACATAATATAACTAATGATTATGACGACAATTAAATAACATAAAAAAGACATCTTAAATGATATGTCTTCTCTTTGTTCATATGTGCCTCACGTGTGTTCATAACTACCCCACTGGTGAGGCTCATGTAACCATCTATTCTTAAACGGATTAGACTGTATTTATTAAATTTATTTAGAATTTATTGTGTTTAAAATTAATGTGTTAATTCTACAGATAAATTAATAAAATAATTTCGCTTGCAGTAATTAATTTGTTAAGGGGATTTTTATTGTTTTACTTAATACTTATGTGACTCATTATACAACCCTTGGCAAAAAGTTTCCGATCATTACATCAACACTACCATCTTTTGTAAGAAAATATTATTTATTCTCACTGCATAAAAATGAAACGACTATTAGCGATAATACCTTTGTGTTACATATAATGAACAACAATATGCAATAAAGGAAAATCACCATTCATCAATTTATAAACAGAAAAATTGTGATTGAAATTTAGGCATCAAAGAAAAAATTATCCGATCATGCTTTGATTTGGAAAAAAATAACCGATCACTGTAATTATATATTTCGTAAATCTACCTTTATTTCGGATGACAGTCGAAAATGTTAGTGGACTGGACTCATTGAGATTTTTACACTCATTGGGAGCAACTTCACCCCAGCATTCCCTTATAGCTTTACGTAAGTTCTATGGCATTTGTAATTCATCGAAAATCGATTTTTCTTTTTAATATATTTCACATATTTTCTATGGGATTAAGATCCAGACTATTGGGCGGTCACGTCATGGTTTGAATTGGCATATTACCTACATTTTGTAGAAATTTCTTCATTGATTTGGTGCGTTGGGTAGCTAATTGTCATCTTGAAATAAGAAGTCATTTTGATTTCCGAACTATTGATCGATGCTGGGAATAAAACAATCCACTAAAATGTCAATGTAAATTTCAAAGCTTACTGTACGTAACACAATACACAACTTGCCGACGCCTTGTGATGTAATACAACTCCAAACTGCAAATGCAGATGAAAATATAGTCTTCGTATTGATACACTTATCATTGAACTTTTCCCAAACTCTCCTCCAAGCAAATGTTCCACAGTCATCATTTTTACCGATAGATATGCGAAATGCATTGCTAAAAATTACTTTATTTCATGTATCAAATGGCTAGTGCACATGTTTTTTGCACCATTGCAGGCGCTCTTTTCTATGTTTCTTTATCATGCAAGATGTTGTTTTAATTTTACAAGATTTAAATCTTGCTACGTTTAGATGATTACGTACTGCGGTTACATGCCTTTACGTTATACTTAGACCATTCGGAATCAAGTTGTTTTGAGGTTGCTCGCCGCTTTCTTTTCGATATTTTCACAAGTTTTCTTTTCCTTTCTAGGTATTGACATTCGTGGTCGTCCACTTCGAGGTAAATTTTCCACGCTAATAGTCAACTGATATTTTTTCCAAATATCGCATACTGTACTTTGAGCACAATTTCATAAATCAGCCACTTTCCATTGTGAATTTACTTCTTTTAATAATTAAATCATGCGGATTTTTAAATCGCGAGACAGGTTTTTCACGCGAGTCATTTTCCAGCACTTCAGAGCTGCTTTTGATCTCGCAACTGGAAGATTTCTTCTTTTAAATAGGATTCATATATCATACGCATGCGCAGGCACTCTAATCTATCTTCAATATGCAAATTTCAAACTTTTTTTCTCAGTGATCGATTACTATTTTCCAACTTCGATCTTGATCGGATATTTTTTTTCTCACGAGGAAACATTTTTGCCTGCATTATAATTATAAACTATATGATTGCAATATTGAATTCACTTTTTATTTATATTTTAACATTCTTTCTTTTATTTGGCATATTGCAAAACGTTCCTATGCTCTTGAATCGCGAAGTATACGCTTCGAAATACAAAACTTCATAAACTTGATAACAGTGATCAGAAACTTTTTGCCAAGGGTTGTAGTGTTATAACTTCAACCGAACGATAAATATTCATTTTTGAGGTACCATTTAAAGTACCATCATTACTGATTGATCATTTGCAAAGTCCTACACTTTATGATTATACCGAATGAGAAGATTTGGAGAATGTGCTTCATTGTGACTGAATATCATTCTAATAGATAAATAATATTTATCTAACATAGAATTGTTAAAATCCCTATTCAGCTTTTAACTGACTGAACAGTGTATTTAAGGATGTTCTATAAAACATTCCCAAATATACAGCCTTTATTAGAAACTATGTTACTCATTTGAGGGCACTGTTCTGTGTTCTACTCCTGTGTTTAGGACAAAATTAAAGGGGGACATAATCTGACCTAAAGGTTATATTTTGGAAATTTTTCGTATGTTTCAATAACAATGAAAAACAGTTGGAGGATGTGTTACAATATATTAAGACATTCTAAAGAGTGATTATTTATTATTATTAGAACTATTATTAATATCAAAGAATTTATTCTTCGTCCTTGGCGAAAGGTTTCCTAAATATGCAGTGCCGGTTAACCGCTTGAACCAACCATTCCTGATACATATAAATAAATAAATAAACTTAATGCAATCAATAGTGTTATTAATAGCTATGACAAAGCGAGGGTTTTTGTTTCTAATTTACAAATTTATAAAAATCGTGGCATTTCAAGAACCTTTCCAAATACATGGCCGCGTAAAAAATTATCATAAAATATTTGTAGAAAATCGAAAAATGAAGATTCTGCATAGTGTTAAAGAGAAATCAATAATAAAGATTTGCATTAAAATTTAAAGGACATTGTTCCAGTTGTTATAGAGCAATCCAATAGGAAAAATTTAAAAAAGTTGTAAAAAAATGCGTTTTTCGCTTCAATTTAGCTACAAGATACACAAGCATATTTATCACTCGCGACATTTCAGCTATATTCTAGATTATAAAGTATCAGAAACTGAACATAAAAAGGTATGGGGTACTTGATTTTCTGATGTTTTAAACGGCTGTCCGCTGTTTAATGTATAAAGTTTTTTTTATCAAAAAATAATAGAAAGAAAGGTGACGCAGAAGCAACTTTCAAATTAGAAAACCCACAAATTACTAAAAGGTTGGTACAAAGTTGTAGGTTCTCTAACTCAAATAAATGCTCAGTTTGAGTCACCTTTCTTGTCTACAACATGGTATAATCGCAAATTTTCATACCGATGACAGCTCTGAAAGAAAGTATTTGTAGCTATGGCCGCGTGATCTTCCTGGATATCTATCCTCTTTTTGTAGAAAAAACTTTCGTGACGGAGAAAAAAACTATGCATTTTTTAATTCACAGTGTCGTGTAAATCTCTTAAGTCGTGCAGAAAAAAAATAATAAATATTATTTTCAATGCTCGTGTTACCCACACCAGTGGTTAGAAAGTTCAGATTATATAAACAATTTTAGCATTGCTTTTAGACTGAACTCTCATTAGTCAGAAAAATCCTTTCGAATTGAGTCTTTCAAATTTAGAAATATTCAATTTCGAATTAACTAAATACAATTATAATTAGTAATTGTATTTAGTGCATATAAGAAAATATTTCTGATACTCCTTTCACGTATCAATAAACGCAGCGTGCTTCATATTTTCTCGCATATAAAGATAATGCTAGTACTAAACCGACGGCGAAAGTTTAAAAATTACAAATTTTCATTCAGTGGCCGATATGTCAAGTTGGCACTCTGCCAGATTTTCCTGAGAAAATGTTAGTGTCTATTACTCTCCATTATGGCATAAAGGGTTGGAGAATTTTTCTCTAGAAATCAATATTTGAGGTGAAAACAAATATACTAAACACAATATTTTTATAAATTATAAAGATACATAATGTTTATTTTTATGCACCTATATTAGGAGTAAGATTTATTTATAACTGTCAATATTTAATAATATTTAAGATTAAAAAAAATTACCCGATATAGTAAGCCAAATTTTTTATTTATGCCTTTTATCATTCAACGGTTTTTCCCCCGTCACTTTTGAGTTTAGCTCTAAATTTTTTATAATATTTTAAAAGGTTTTTGTATATGAATGTTTATTGTCCCCAAAATACGTTTCTTAGGATTTTCCTTATAAATTTTTAACATTATTATAACTTAGGAGTAAAATTAATGAAATTATTAAAAAGTGCATTTAATGTTTATTTATTAATTTCTCTGAAATAGACAATTTTTAATGTGATAACTGCATTAAAATATCGTTTAAATTGAAAAAAAATTAACAAATAAATACTTAAAATTTTAAAATATATTAAAAACATTTTATTATTTTATCTAGTTTTCTATTATGTATTGGTGTGTCATAGTTAATTTGTAATTACATATAATTTTGATTAAATATTACAACTATTTTTAGTGACTTGGTCCCTTGAAAGACATACTGCACTTGACTACACTGTAAAAAATCTATAATTCTACAGACGTAAAGTGACAGAAATTTGTAACTTACTAAAATTTCATCTGAACACTGTACAAAAGAAGATGCAAGTCTACAAAATTAGTTTTTGTAAAGCTACAGAAATCTGTAGCTGTACAAAAGAATCTGCATTGCATTAATTTAATAAAATTCTATCTGTAACTCAAATTGAAATTGCATAAAAAGTTCTAGGAATCCCAGTTTCCTAAAATTAATTTAATAACTTTATGGATTTTTTGTGTATCTATTATATAAATTTTTGTTGTTGCCGTTACATAAAAAGCTCTAGGAATCCCAGTTTCCTAAAATTAATTTAATAACTTTATGGATTTTTTGTGTATCTATTATATAAATTTTTGTTGTTGCCGTTACATAAAAAGCTCTAGGAATCCCAGTTTCCTAAAATTAATTTAATAACTTTATGGATTTTTTGTATATCTATTATATAAATTTTTGTTGTTGCCGTTACATAAAAAGCTCTAGGAATCCCAGTTTCCTAAAATTAATTTAATAACTTTATGGATTTTTTGTGTATCTATTATATAAATTTTTGTTGTTGCCGTTACATAAAAAGTTCTAGGAATCCCAGTTTCCTAAAATTAATTTAATAACTTTATGGATTTTTTGTGTATCTATAAATTTTTGTTGTTGCCGTTACATAAAAAGTTCTAGGAATTGCAGTTTCCTAGACAAATTTTAGTAACTTTGCAGATTTTTTCTTTTCTTTTACAGTGTAAATAATGAATCATGTTTGATGAATCATACTTCATTATCTAGAAGCCTTAATGGCAAAGATCTGAAATATAATAAATAACAAAAGAAGAGAGCCGATTTATTTTTAATTCTGGTGGATGAAAATTATTTCAAGAAATCGGAAATTTGAATTACGGAAGTTCCATTATGTAACAATTGTAGTAGTTTTATTCACTATCACTCTAAGACCATTTTATAAAACGGATTTTAAAAATGAATTTAAAACTTCAAACAATTTGAAAATTAACCGTGGAAAATAAATTGAAACAGAGATACAATGCTTCGTTTACAGAAATATAAAATAAATTTTGTTGTATTATGGTCTATGGAGTATGTTTGTATATATGGGGAGGGGAGATAGTTTACATCCAGATCCAGAGTAATTTAACGATGTTGCACTATTCCAAACACATTGAAATTTCTATACATCACTGAAATGCACTGCAAGACTTACTATAGTATAAAGCGTGCATAAAAATTATAGTTCATTTAAAGGGAAAAACAAAACAATTCGGTTACAATACTGTCTATAAGTAATAACTGCTGGAAGTGCATTTTTCAATTGTGAGGTACGTTTTTACCATTTTTTTTTTCATATTATTTAGTGTGTATAAATTCTATGCATCTTATACAAAGCTGCACAAAAGAATTGCGAATAGTTTTCCTTTATGTCAAAATTAAAAAAATAAATAAATAAACAAAATCTCAATGTAAAAAATTTTGCAAGGAAAATAAAAAAAATCGCGGTATTTGCAAAAGGGTCATTCCATGTCAAATCAACCAAAAAAATTCGATATTCAACCTGACCATTTCCGATTTCAATGAAACTGCTAGGGATCATTCTCTATGATGATATAAAGTAGAGCATATTTTTATTTTTTGTTTATCGCTTTAAATTTTTGTGCAATTAATTATTTAAATTTTGAAAAATCATCATTTTTGACTTGCATGAATATTTTCAATTTTGAATTTCTCAAGTTCTATCAAACATAGAAAATTTTATGACCACTCATTTCAAAGGGGAGATTATAAGGTTCAATTTGATATGCAAGTCGACTATGTATAATTAAAATAAATCAAATTTAAAATTTTTAAAAATTTTAAATTAAAAAATTTTTAGATAGTTATTTTTTAAAATTTTGAAAAAATTGTATGTTTGTTGTAATATTATAAGTTTTAAATTCTGAAATTTTTAGAGTGGGATCTCAATGGGATCAGGAGTTATGAAATAAAAGCTGAAAATTACCATACAAATCATAAATAAATAACAAAATAGACAGAATTAAATTGCTATTTTAATGGTAATTTTTGCTTTTATTTAATAACTCCTGATCCCACTCTAAAAATTTCAGAATTTAAAGCTTATAATATTACAACAAACATACAATTTTTTCAAAATTTTTAAAAATGACTATCTAAAAAAATTTTTAATTTAAAATTTAAAAAAAATTAAATTTTTATTTATTTTAACTATACATAGTCGACTTGCATATCTAATTAAACCTTATAAACTCCTCTTTGAAATGAGTGGTCATAAAATTTTCTATGTTTGATAGAACTTGAGAAATTCAAAATTGAAAATATTTATGCAAGTCAAAAAATGATGATTTTTCAAAATTTAAATAATTAATTGCACAAAAATTTAAAGCGATAAACAAAAAATAAAAATATGCTCTAATTTATATCATTATAGAGAATGATCCCTAGCAGTTTCATTGAAATCGGCAAGAATCAGGTTGAGTCACTGGTTGATTTGGCATGGAATGACCCAAAAGCAACCAATTTTTGCGCCGAAATTCGGTAATTTCCGAAACTCCGGAAGTAGAATGAAATATCATTGTAAACGATATATCGAAAGGATTAAAATCTCAATATCGTTATCGTGCTCTTAAAGAAATATTGATATATAACGGTATTACGGTATATCGCCCAGGCGTAATACAAACCTATTTATCTTATATAGAGCTGCAAATGCGAATCCAAATCTTTCTGACAACAGATGATAATTATTGAAGTTTTGTTTTCAAATGTTTTTTGCGTTTTCCAATTTGTTTACTGAATTTGATAGCTTCTTTCGGCTTATTAAACAGTGGAAATTTTGTTACAGGATTCGAAATGGTGTTGAAAGTCTTTGATAATCTATGCTTGACACATTATTTTTCGTTCTTGTTAGATTTACATGTGACGAATTGTTTTTCAAATATATTTCAGTCGCAATGTAGGGAAAAAAATCATCCTGTATAAAATAAGAAATATGCATATACTAGTTGCTTTTAAATGATGCAATCATCTAGAAAGTGTGCAAAGGTTGAAAAAATATGGGTCAGTAGCAAACTCATATCAACTAATGAGGGTCAAAGTAAAGGTTATCTCATCGATTTTTTTCCGATGATCTTGCAACACTTTCTTATAACACGAAATTATTCAGTCATAACAAATAACGAAAAAGTATATTTTTTATATATAAACTAATGAAATATGCAAGAAATTTGAACAAGTACAGGTTTTTCTATTTTTTATTTTATTTTTCATTTTTATTTATTTATTTACTTTTAAAAAATAAATTACAATGCATTTTTTTCTTCATTTTTTCCTAATTTCTTAGTAACAAGAAATTATTGTCATAATAAATAACGAACAAGTATTTTGTTTACATATGAACTAATCAAATATATAAGAAATCTGGAAAAGTATAGATTTTTCTATTTTTATTTTATTTTTAATTTTCCTTTTTTATTTATTTATTTTTATTTTTATTTATTTATTTATTTTTATTATTTTTTTATTTATTTACTTTAAAAAAAAATTGCAATGCATTTTTCTTCTTCATGTTTTTTTTACAATTTTTTGAAATTAGTCAGTCATAACAAATAACGAACAAGTATTTTTTTTTTGACATGAACTAATTAAATATACAAGAAATTTGGACAAGTATCGATTTTTCTATTTAATATTTTATTTTCCATTATTATTACTTTTTTTTTTTTTTTTTTTTATAATTTACAAAGCATTTTTCTTCATTTTCCTCCCAATTACCTTGCAACACGAAATTATTTAGCCATAACAAATAACGAACAAGTATTTTATATATGTATGTATATATATATATATATATATATATATATATATATATATATAAATTAATCAAATACAAGAAATTTCAACAGGTTTTTTTTTCTATTTTCTTTTTAATTTATTATTATTATTATTATTATTTACTTTTTAAAAATAAATTACAATGCATATTTTTCTTTTTCATTTTTTCCCCCAATTTCCTTTAATCAGAAGAAGGAAATAATAATAAACAAACTATATATGTTTATGTATGTCCACGTGAGTTTCAAAACTTGCCTCATCCAAAAAATCAAAATTTGGGAAGTCGAGAAAAGCGGTCATTGGTTAAGACGGTGTCCATTGGTTTCCACGAGATATTACAAAGCCAGAAATATGTGATAAAATATTATTATTTTCAGATTATAGTGTTTTTTCGATACAGGTTTCCCAATAAAATAAATTCATAGTGGAAACTTGATTTTTTTTTTTTCAATTTTGGATAAGTCGAGTTTTCAAACTCACGTCGTCATATCAATGTGTATGTATGTGTGTGTGCTTACATCAGCATGTAAAAGATATTTATAGAAGGTGCGATGGTTCTTATATGGTTATGCGGAGAAATTCCCCTTTTGAGAACAATTAATAGTGTATATAGACATAATGTCTCTGGTCTCTTAAGTCTGTTTCGAAAATACACAGAGAAAAATAAAAAAGTAACAAAAAAGGAGAAGGAAAAGGAAAACAAATGCGGTGTTTGTATCATATAAAATTTTTGAAAAACGTCAAAATGGGAGGATGGAGACAAAACAAAAACGTTTAACAGACCCATAAGTAAATTCAGGTTTCAAATGCTTAAAAAAAAAAAAAAAAAAAAAAAAAAAAAAAAAAAAAAAAAAAAAAAAATTCTTGCAACAGTTGGTTGGTTATATAAGGTTTAATGGCGCGAAATCTCTTGAGGGACATGCTGCGCCAGAACAATGATTACAAATATAGGCGTGAAAGACAGCGTCAAAGTATCCGGATGAGGTATCCCATCCAGATATAGTCAGGCAAAACTAGAAATCTTGCAACAGAGTTTAGCCTCATAAAATATGTGAAAATATCAGAATTTTTGTGACCCCCCTCCAAATAAATAAATAAAATTTCATTTTTTTTTTCCTCTGTTGCCTCAATCAATTGCGCATTATGAAAATCTCTATATGGGACTAAACGCACCCCGATAAAGCAATTTCTTTATTTTATTATATATATATATATAAATTTTCGAAGTGCGAAAAAACTTATGGATCGCCCTGTATAAATTATTTAGCGAATTACTCTATTTTGTCTATAATAAAATAACTAAATTGAAAAATATATTTACTATTTTCATTACCAGCTCTTACTGACAATCAAAATATTTTACTGTTGGAATAAATGCATTTTGTCATTAACTAATAAAACTTTAGTCAAACTGCCCTTTCTTTTTTACTGGCGATATTACTTGATTAATAAAAAATTAACACATCTTAGAAAAAAGGAAAAGAAAAAAAGATGAGGGGGGGGGGACAAATTTTCACTTACTACGAAAATTCTTAATATACAAGTAATTTTTCTAAAAAATGGTTAAAAAAAAATCAAAATATCAAAGCAATAATTTTCATCTAAACTTTTTTTTTCTTCGTTCATAGCAACGGAAAAAAAATTAAAAATGCGTAAATGCATTTTTTCCCTTTTCCTTTTTTTACATAAAATGGAATATTTTTATTGAAATTAGGGTTTAACATATTAAATTATTATTTGCTTACTTGAGCGAAATTTATGCAGAACTCGCTAGTACGATTTATTATTTTGCATAATTACTGTAATTAGTGATTGATTCGCATAATTAAAGTAATTATAGCGATTGGTAATTATTTGGGTGGAACACATTTTTTAATGATTTTTTTAACCATAAACTCTTTAACAACCAAGAGATTTTTTTTTTTTTTTCGTTTTTATTACTCTTTTTCTTTTCAATTTTTTTTCTGCAAACTACTAATTTTAGTTCCGTATAAAATTTGTGTGAAAGTTATATAATTTCGGAAATCTCGGTTAATAGAATCTGTGTATAAAAGCTCGCCTTGCTCGCGAATTTAACATTTTTTTAGGAAAAATATAAAACGTTTTTTAAATGATAAAAATAAACATACATATAGTTATGTTTCACAACTCAATGAATAAAACCATTTCCAAAGTTTCCATTAACAGAAGTTTATTACCTTATTAATATTTTTACTAAACATATTGCCTGCCATTCTGAGACCAATTAAATCTAGTTCCGGCTCGACTATACAGAAGAAAATGGAAATCTGAACACCGCACGAGTTTAATGAAAAAAATTAAACACTGATTAGGCATTTTGTAACTGTCAGATGCCAATCTCTACGCTGGGCATGTTACATTTATGTCTTGATGTTACCAAACTAGCATCGGCTCATGACGCACATCTATAGTTATTCGAGCAAAAGTCATATGCATTTTTTATAGGCTTCCTTTAGGTTTTTTTTTATATCGAGCCGATAAGCCCCCTTATTTTTTTTATCGACCCGGCTTGTTAGTAAAATTATCCTGATTCTGCCAGGCCGGATATGGGTCTCGGCCAAGCCTGGACCCATGCAGACCACTGACTAGCACGGACAGTCTGTTAAAAAGTGTGGTCTTTTTAAAAGCTCATATTAAAAAAAAAGGACTTTGTTTTTGGCATGGTTAACAGAAACCTTGGTTAATCGAAGCTCGGTTAATCCTGGTTCAATTGTACGTAATTTTTCAAAGTGTAAAATTACATGTTTAAACCTATTTTTCATGCACTTTAGTAACGTACAAAATATAAGGTGTTAAGCACGAATGGTTGCATGTATTTATTAGTCATTTAAGGAAGTTATTTATGTAAAGTTCTTTTCAAGATGATCATGAAACAAAAGGTTTTTAAGCCTCAAATACGACTATTCTTAATTTATTATTATTATTACTTACCGTGTTATTAGTTTCTGTAAAAAATTAAACATATTTTTTTAGTAGTTCATAAAAAAAAAAAAAAAAAAAAAAAAAAAAAATGCATGATACACAACTTAATAGCTTATTTTATACAAATTCAGATAAAACATATAATTATGCAAACTATACTATTACAAATATTTTGCATGTTCCCATATTTAGCCGTTTACATTTTATCAAATTGAATACAAAATACTTTATCATATTTATTCTAGCATTTTTTCAGTTCATTTTACAACATTTTAATATTATTTTACCAAACTTGGTAAAACAAAAATTCAGGTACAAACCGATTAGTTATTAATAACGAAATATGATTCTTTTTTTAACATAGATATATAACAATTTCATTGGTTGCCTACAGTATCCAAAAGTGTTTTTAAGATTTAAGTATCTTATTAAAACTTAGATTCTTCTTATGTTCTTTTTCATTAATATTCTTCAATAAATAAAAATATTTCTTAATTTAATTTTTGTTAAAGGATTTACCAAATTAATTTTTTTAATTTTATATCTCATAATTAATTAGGATAAACTATTCGCTATGGATTAAAATATGAAAAAAAACCCTAATTAAAAAATTCAAATGTATAATGGCAATTACTTTTGTAAAATAACTAAAAAAAAGATTATATTTATTGTAAGACAGAATGATTCTTTTTACTTCTGCACTTTATAAAGAAAAAACATAAATAAATGAATTGAAAAAATTAATAACTAATTAGAATTATTTTCTTTTCCATATAGCGATTTGTGGCTTTCATTAATTTATTTTTGTTTATTTTATTATTATTATTATTATTATTATTATTATTATTATTATTATTATTATTATTACCCAATACATGAAATTACAAAAAAAGTTCATCGAAAGATTAAATTCGGAAACAGTTATTTTTAAAACAGAGGATTTGGGAAACCTGGGAGATTACCTATGCTTATTTTCAAAACCATAAGCATGTAGGTAAAACTGCTAAATATACATAAAAAGGTTTCTAAACAAGTTTCAAAAATTAGGATAGAGTTAAAGCTTTCCTTTTATCTTTCTCTGAGTTAATGACATTTAATTTCTTTTTAAAATATGTTATGTAATTTGGGGATTTATGATTGGCAATTATGAAATATTCTTAAATCGATTAAATTAGAACTTGGTTTGATTTTTTAATTGGCAACTATAAAATGTTCTTAAATGCATTAAATTAGAACTTGGTTTAATTTTTAGTAGCTTTTTAAGGCTCTTTAGAAATTTTCATTTATTTATTTTTCCAAAGTATAAAAAATTCCTTAAGCAAATATATAGCAGTGGAATTTTATTATTATTATTATTATTATTAATTAAATTAGACCAATTCAAATAGGGAAATGCGAAATATGGTTATGCATAATTATATGGAAATAGTTGTCAGACGTTCAGAAATCTTAATTTGTTTAGTTAAATTCAAATTTATTTTTAAAAAAATATTTTAATTTTATTCGCTATGTGTCACGTAGTATCGCTTTTAAGAATCAAATAGTTGTTTAGAGTTTTTATGAGTCTTATATAAATAGAGGTATTCATTATAATAGGCTTACTGCATTGTGGTTTCAATTTGAGAATTTATGTTTTAAAATAGATTATAAAACTCAACATAAAAGTAATCCGATGTGACAATCCCAAAACTTTCTTCTATCTCATACACGTTAATACTTCCAGAAAAATGAAATATAGCAACGTCACCGGTTAGGTAATTTACATCAAAATCTAATCTGCAACAATTTATTTCAAGTTCTAACTGAATATGAAATTTGATGAAAATCCATGTGTTAGTGTTTAAGATAGAATTATCGCAGAAATTGTAAGAAAATTTGATAGAAGCGCCACCGGTTGAGCGATTTATTCTAAAAACTAAAGAATGCTAATTTATATCAGGGACTATAACTGATTTGAAGTTTGGTGAAAACCCATGCATTAGTTCCTGAGATAGAGATATTGCGAGAATCATGAATAATGCCGCATATCAGCGCCACATGCTAAGTGATTTACTCCAAAAATTAAAGAATATTAATTTATATCAGGGACCAACGGAATCTGTAGTTTTATGAAAATCCGTCCATTAGTTCATATATAGCTATTGTGGAAATCGTGAAAAAGATAGCATAGCAGCGCCACCTGTTGAGCGATCTACACCAAAAACTAATTTGATTCAATTCATATCAAGGTCTAACGGAATCTAAAATTTTGTGAAATTGCGTTCAATTGTTCTTAAGATAGAGCGTCCAAAAAATTTATGTTGCACACAGTCAAGCAGACATTTTGTAAAAACGTATTTTTCGGATTCTCTCACCCCTAAAACGTGTAAATCCTTCAAAAACCGGAATTCGAAAATGTTCACAAATCCAGTACTTTCTTGTTTTAAAGAAAGAAGAAAGTTACAAACTATTAGTGAAATATTGTAAATGGATGAAAAAATGACTTATTTCTGAGGCTAAATCTTTTGGGCGAAAATCATTCACACCTTATAGGCAAACGGACTTATACGATCTACATTTACAGAGTTTAAATTATGTATTAGAGAATCTGATTTTGGATGATACTACGGTATAACTATTGTTCTTCGTGTTATTTCCATACAATGGAGTAGAAATGTCGTATTTTACATCGCACTGTTCGGATCTAGTTGCTCCAGTTATCGCAAAGAGAGAAATAATCTCTTCTATCTTCCTTTGACTTCTTAAGACCCCGTAATTCATAAATAAATAAACATACTTATTCATTTATTTATTTGGGTGTTTCTTGCTCTTCCGTGTATAGTTGTTTGTGCAGTATAGTTTTACTTAATCTTTTATGGATATGGTTTTAAAGAAAGTTGAGAAACGTGATGTGAGGTGCGATTCAAAACAATCCTTTCATTACTACAGTCGAATTTTGTTACAGCGAAATGCGATAGGTGGCATTTTAGGTGGCACTCTTAAAAAAATAATAATAATAATAATAATAAAGGGAAAATGGTTGTTGTTTCTGGTCTACAGATATCTTTGACATATATGAATCCGTGTGATGCCCACATTTTATTAGTTTTGTGATTGGTCCATGTTTAATCACTCGTACTTTATATATGATTCTGTTATTACATAAACCACTTTTTTTTTTTTTTTTTTTTTTTTTTTTGTCAACAAAAAGATACAGTAATCTATTATTTTCTCTTTGCTTTAAACAAAAATGAAATATTTCTGTTGCCACAATGACAAAAAGAAAGTATTAAAAACTACAAAAAGATTAATTACTCAAAAACAAATTGTGATACAGCTTTCAAACAAACTACATTTAAAAGTACAATTTTTTCCCTACATCACAATGTAAAAATTGAAAATATGCGATGTTTAGAAGTTTCAAAATTTTCACTACCAAAAATTATAAAACTGAAATTTTATTTAAAATTTGTTTATGATTGGTCCAAGAATATTAAAACATAATCAATGACGTACGTAACATGACGGTTATTACGTAAGCGACGTTTTCATAATCATAAAAATGATTATTATTATTATAAAAAAAGCATATTTTTGAAATTACATTTTTTAATAATAATGTCATGTAACATATGTATATTAAAACTCACATGTATAAATTTGCTCAATAAAAGAAGTAAGGAAGGGAGACTGGACTTTTGTAAATATTTTTAGAGACCTCACTCAAATAAACATAAATAGGCAAAAGTTTAATAATTTAAAATAAGTTATAAAAAGCTTTTGGAAACTTCCCTTTTTTTTAAAAAAGCAACTTAATACTGTTTAGTAAGTTGGAGTCCCCTGATTAAGTTTTAAAAGTTTAAAAAAAAAAATCAATTTAAAGTCCATTATTTTCTTACGTTTCTGAAAACTACTTCTTTTCATCATAATACTAAAAACATAAGCACTCTAAACTTCTCCCTTCTATTAGTTATATATATTTCATAGTATACATATGTACATACATATATATAATATATATATATATTATGTGGAAAAAAGGAATTGTTTCCAACTTCTTTTTGCAGTACATATACTTAACTGATAACAATTTTTTTTATTGAGAATAAAATGTAACTTTTAAATTAAATTTTATTTTAAAAAATGATAAAGTCTTTTGACATATGTCTTTTAAGATATACTACATTCATAAATTTACCTATCAGTAACAATTGTAATAATAAAAAAAGAACTTGATGTAGGGTCCATTTCTCCTTTAATATTTTTAGAAATTTCATTAAAATAAACAAAAAGGTTAATAATTTATATTATATATTTATTTATTTACAACATTTAAAAACTTCCTTGTTTTTAAAAACAATTTAAAAAAATTTTAGATTTACAGTATCCTTCTAGTTTTATATTAAGTTATTTTCAATATTAAATTTATTTAAAAATTAATTTAAATTTATTTAACATAGCACCTATTATTTCTATCGTTTTCTTCTAAAATTATAACATGAAAAATAAAAAAATAAAAATAAAAGTAATCCAAACAACTTCTGTCTGTGAAGAAAAATTGGGATAGAAAATAAATTAGCTCTTACACAGTAGTTTGAAAGTTGAAACCTTATAATTTTCCTTTCAGATTTACTGATAATGAAATAGTCTTCCTTAAGTACAATGCGTGATTGCAGTGATACGTTTTATAATATCCTTAAGCAATCGATTGTTATTAAGACAGCGCTGTCGTATATTAATTGTTTACTTTTAATAATATATGTATTCAATAACATTGGCAGCTGAAAAAAAAAAAATATCTGGAGAAAAGATAATTAGTCTAATGCTGCAATATTATTATTATTTGTTGATAGATAATATATTTACAGACGATTTTCTAAGAAAACTACTAATTTTAATAATATTGATAATACAAAATGCCTATTTATTGAAAGAATTCGGCAGCTATCAATTTATTCGCATCTAAAACTAAAATATAAACCGGTTTTCTATTTAATTGTTTTCCCATCTTACTTTTTTTCACACATTATGTTTAAAACAATTATAAAACTTTTCAAGTATTTTATATATAACTGGATCAGTGGCTTCCAGCATGGAATATACTCCAAAGAGAAACAATTTGAAAATAGTCATTAACCTTATAATGCCAACACTTTTGTATATTTTATTTGTTTACTCATTCGGAAAAGCTTAATGTTGCACCTCAAAAGTTAAATTAGTGCACGCAAAAATTAAAAAAAATACTTTTTTTGTTCATTTATTAGAAAGGTCTCTATTTAAATGTCCAAAATACAACTAGAACCAAAAAAATTATGCGAAATATTTTTACAGAAAAAAAATTAGACCTTTTTTTTTATATTTTATAGATATATCAATACTTTTACTTATTACTAAACTTTAGAGTATATCAGACAACTTTTCTGTTATTGATTAAATGAGCTTTATAATCTATTCATTCTTGGAATACCTCACAGAAAGGATCTTTTACCAACAAAATTTCTTTAAAATGTACTTAAAATTGAGCGTCTTACAACTTAACTGAAATTTTTAAGCTTAAGTACTTCCAACCTGGAAAATAATTAAATATATAAATGAGTATCGTAAAAAATTACCATTGAATTATATTGAAATTTGATCATTAGTGATCAAAATTCTTTTTGACTGAGAAAATATAGTAAATTTCATTGTGCAAAATGATACATTAAACATAGTATTTGGAAAGATTTGTTGAAATAATGTGTAATACAACATTTGAAAGTGTTTAAAAACATTTTAACAATACTACATTTTAATTTTTATAATTTTAAAATTTTAAAATCCCAAAATTTGATAAGCAATGACCGTTAAGTATTAAAATATTTAATTTTATTACATATCTAATTTTATATTTAAAAAAGGGTGCATAAATTAAATCACTAAAAAAATTATTCCAATTTTTATTTTATTTAGAATTTAAAAAATGACTACAAGTAACAAATGATGGTGTATTAAGTTAAGGCACTTCCATGTATTATTCTAAAAAAAAGATTACATTTAGAAAATAATCTTTCTACTGACGAAGAGTTTCCATAACATTTCATCAGGTGTATTATAGAAATAAAAAAAAAATCTCAATCAATACCTCCCAATTTTTTATTATTGGTCACTTTATATCATAATAAATTAGCTATACTCTTTAAGTAGTAACATCTATAAGATATCTCTTTCTGTTTGAAATGCTACTAAATAAGGTAAAATATTCCATCAATATTTTATAATTAAATATCAATTATCATCATGATTATTATAGATATATGTATGTGTGTATGTTCTTTTTCAGTACAAATACATCAATATTTATTTTCAATTTAATTGTTGTTCCATTAATTTATTTCTGGATTTATTGTGTGTTAGTAGCACTAAATCCGAATTATTTAGCCTTTTTTATGGCGAATACGAAGGTGAAACCATACATTTTATTTGTAGTCTCAAGATATTTAAGACCTAATGAATCTGCCTTGGTTCTATAAATTTAGATTATATTCCTTTTATTCTATTGTTGCTATGTTTTTGCAATCAAAGATGAAATTGTTAAGAGGATATCCCTTTATTCATTGATTAATGTCGATATGGCGCGTGATACTATATTTGGATACAACCCCTCAATTTTTTACTTCATTTTGGGAATAACGGATTTTGAGTTTATTCTATTGACGATCACTTTCACAATTTTTAAGCTATGTTTTTGAGACTTTTACAAAAGTTGCTCTATACATTTAGCTAACACAATATGCAAATTAAATTTTGATAGACTTCATGCATGTGTAATGAAAGATTATTTACTAAACCTGCTCATTTTTCATACAATTTTTATTATTTTTTAATTCTAATTACAAGTATTATGTACAATGTTATTTGTCATTTCGGAAAAAAAAACATTATTTTATGTTAAGAACTCAGCAAATTATAAGCAAAAAACTTGGAAAAGTTTGGGACTGTTTTTATAAAAACCTTAATTTCTCTAAGAGTATACATGCTATCAGCATAAAAATGGACGCAGTTCATTACACTTAATCATAATCTACAGTTTGAACGCTTTTTCTACATTAGTTTTGACTGGGTTATTCAAAAGATATTCGTCCTTTTTCGATTTGTTGACGGTCCCCTAAGGAGTGTAGAGAAAAAAACCCTTTACTGAAATGTATGACCTGTACTTTTATATTTACACACTTAGAGTTTCAGGATATTTCCTCATACATTTTTCTAGATATTTAACAAAATATCTGAAATCGCAAGTTGCTGGTGACCTTTTGCCATAGTGTATTCTAAAAAGGGGAGGAGTCATGATTTTAGACATTTTAAACGGGGCACGATCGCAAAAGGTTGAGAATTAATGGCCTAGAACATATATATAACAGATTCATTATAACTCATAGTTATATAATTTTTACAATTATATAAGTATTACAATGATAAAAGTGACAGTTAAAAAATGGATGTTTTTTGCTTACTTTGCATCATTTGAAAATTGAAAACATATATGAATGAATCATTTTTTGTGATTCAATTCACTCAATTTCAATTCAATTTCTATATTGGGATTTTAAACATGTTTAAGTCGAACACTCTGAAAAAAAAAAAGTTGAGAAACACTGATCTAAAATATATATGTCAACTATATTTCAATTATAACAATTAAATTTTACTACTTATTTATTTTATTATTCTTTTTTTATTGGCAAATATAAAAAAATAGAGACAGTTTATTATTATTACAATAAAAAAGTGACAATTATAAAATTAATATTATTATTTTCTGTTAAATCATTTTCATCAGGGTTATCATTTGAAAACATTTACAAATGATTCATATTTCGTGATTCATTCATTAGTTGTAGTTCATAGTTCAATTTAAGAGAATTTCAGGGATTATTTCTCATTTAACATAATAGGCATTATATTTCTTAATATCGTACCAAAATACTAAGCTTAAATGTTGCGTTTTGTGCAAATTGTTTAATTGTTGTGTAAGTGTCATTTCGTAACTTTTAAATAAATTCTTTATTTTAAATGCGAATAAAATGAGTAATTGATCTTTATATTTATTCAGTTTTAAATAAATATTTTGTGTTGAAAATTTAAGAAATATTTTTTATTATTATTTATGAAAATTTAAAATAATTAAGACCTAATTAATCAACCTTAATTGTTAATATGCATGAATTAGTAGAAATAAATACTCCAATGATAAATTTAATATCTTATAAAGCTTGCCATTTTGGAAGAACATTTAAACATTAAAAATAAAAGATTTTAAAAAAGGCAGAATTTGTAACTTTAAACCTTTAACTTAATAAATTTTTATTTTATTTTTTATTTATTTATTTTTGTGATAAAAAAAGGAAGAAAGAATTCTATCCATATCTCTATACGTACACGTATATAAATAATTTTTAGAAAAAAATAAGGAGGCTTAAAAAACATTTAAATGCAATGTGATTTTTAAATCAATTATTTTGAAATTATCCACTCATTGAAAATAAAAATATAGAATAATTATAGAAATATTTCAGTTAAAATAAAAATTGGAATAGAAAAAGTTAAATAAACTGAATATAATGAGAAAATGTACATGATTGCGTAAATAGTTATTTTCTATTAGTACTACATTTACATACTACATACATTTTTTTTTTTTTCCTGTCAATTTAATATATACAAGATGAAAAAGTGGAGTATAGGATAGAACTTAGAACTATTTTTACATAGCTGTAAATTGTGAAAAGTTGCAAAATATATCTACTAGTAAAAAGCAAGACAATAAAGTTTATTGCATTTTCTGTATATATTCTAAAAATTCATCCACCCTGTCAGAAAATCTACTCGCCAGGGGCAAGTAAGATGATAGATTTTCCCACCTCTGATAATAAGGACATGATGAAGAAATTTTATTTTATTCTAGGGATGGGACAAATAGTGATTTGGCCGAATAGCCGAATACCGAATATTCGGCCAAATTTTAGGCCGAATACCAACTTTTTTTTCCAATAAAGAAAATAAATTTTTATTATATATTATTTAAAAAATAGGAGCTCATTAATAATTATTATTCTTAAATGTGCTTTTAAATGTATTTTTTAATTTGAAAAACTTGTTTTAAACACAAAAAAATTATGAAATTGCATTATATTCTTTTATCCTAATGTACATCAAATTGATTTTCAGTAAGTCAGGATGGGAAGATATTTCCTTTAAAATATGAAGAATGTACTTCACTTTTACTATCAAATGATGCTTTCACCCTCTCTTGCATCCAAAATCAATAATATTTTTAATCTGTCTCAGAACTCATGAGGAGATATTTTCTGAAATAACCTTTAATAAAGTAAATTTGATCATTTAGAGGCAAATTCATGTGAACGAGTCTGTTCTGAAATAAATTGCCAAGCTTTAAATTACAAATTATGTTAAAGCAAAAGGTTATGCTTAAAGTAGAATGCATATGTTAACAAAATCTTTGACATTTGAATCGGCGCATACAATATTCAACTTCAATATTCCACAAGCATTAAAAGGATAAACAGAAATTGATAATAACATCAATGAATGAAGATGTAAATTAAAAATATATACATAATAATGTTACATATTTAAGTCAGTAATTATGCAAATTATTTAAAAGTGAAAACTATAGAATAAAAAAAATTATTTTGTACAGTATTTAGAATTTGTTTAAATATTTATGAAATCATCTTCATAAAGCTAGTTATGTCACCTAATGCGTATCTAGTTAAGTTAGACACCAGTTCTGTTTTCAATTGTACCCTTATATTTGGAATTGTGATATTTGATATTTAATTTTGGAAATGAATCTTCGTTAATACACCTACTGAATGAATTTTTTCATTGAAAATAAGTTATGAATTTCATAAGAGCCTGTTTTATATGTGCATGGAATTTGCAGGCATTAATAAATATTCAAGTGTTTTAGAATAAAGCAGTGTTTTTCTTTTTTTTCCCTTCTATAAGTGTTTTTATATCTTGAATTGTAACATATCATTCTCTAATGAAGACATTTTCCGTACAATTAAATCTCCAACTTGGGCAGCAATTTCTAAAATATCATTAATTTTATAAGAAATACAGAAAGGCTGTACATTTTTTAGTATCTGAATAACTGTATATTTTGTAAGTAAGAATGAGAAGGACTTCATGAATTAAGTAGCAAATTTGGATAAGAGAAAAAAAAATTGCAAGAAATGAAATTCTTTAAATTCTAAATTTATTTGGCAAGATATCTTTCACTATTCGGCGAGATTTTAGCAATACTCGGCAAGATATCTCTAAATATTCGGCTACAGGTATTCGGCCGAAGTATTCGGTCAACAAGTCTTCAATATTCGGCCAACCGAATATTCGGCAAAAGGGCCGAATAGGCCGAATACCGAATAGTGGCCGAATATTCGTCCCATCCCTATTTTATTCTACTAATAAAAATATTTTATTTTATTTTCACTAAATAAATAAATATTTTTACTAAAAAAAAGGTTTTTTTTTAAATCTAGTTTATTTTATTTTATTTTATTTTGCGTACGTGTGAGATTTTTCTACTATTTTATTTGCCTTTTCCCCTAATTCTCAGATAACTATTACAGAAGCAAGGATATCTTTAGGAAAACTTTAGGTCTTTTAAGGACCCTTCACAAAATAATTTATCTTAAAACAGGACCCTTCACAAATTTTTTTATCCCCAAGCAGAACCCTTCACAAAAAAATTTATTCAAAAACAGGACCCTTCATAAAATTATTTGTCTCTTAAATAGACCTTTCACACAATTTTTTCACCTTCAAATTGAATTTTTCACAAATTTAATCATTTAATAATAAAATCTGGCTTGTAAATAAGCAGTTGATCTCACCAAAGAGTATATATTACTTAGCTTTTTATGTATGAAAAATAGAACCTGAAAACATCGATAATTTATAATTCACAAAATTCTGACTAGAATTTTCACAAATATTAGGGAAAAAAATCACAATTTCACAAAAACAAGACCCAGTGAGAAAAGTCTGGACAGACACCTGAGAAGTAATATTTCAGATACTTACATGTTACAGTGAAATATTTAAAGGTTGGTTGTTGATTGGTTGTGTTTATGATGACCAATTATCTGCACAAGGGATATAGATCCTAGGGGGAGAGCCCTCCGTGGGAAATATTTAAAAGATTGAACTAAAATTATTTTATTCGTGATTAATATTCCTCTTAACCCTTTCTGGCACGGGAAAATCTGTTGAGAAATTATTGACTGACACCGGAATTCACAAACGAATTTATTAGATATTTTGAATTCCTTAATTTAAGCTTTTATTGTAAAAGCAAAATTTTAGTAAAATATTATTGGTGCCAATTACATGTTTGGAATTAAAATTAGGTATCCCAGACCGGGCACAGTGTGCCGGAAAGGGTTAATATTTGACTGCAAATTATATGTGTTTCCATATGTATGCAGGAGAATAGAAAAAAGGAGGGTAATAGTTTTGTTGAAAAAATCAATTATAGAAAAATTTTTCATTACATTTTTAACATTTCATGTGTCTCAAAATATCTAAATAGAAATCAATAGTTTATAAATCAGGTAAAAATCGATTTAATTAAATATTTTAAAAAATCAGTTTTAACAAAAAAATTTATAACATTTTTAAACATTTCATGCGTCTCAAAATAGCTAAACAGAAATCAATATTTTATAAATCTGATAAAAATTGATATAATTAAATAATTAAAAAAAAATCAATTATAGCAAAATTTTTCATTACATGTTTAACATTTCATGCTTTTAAAATATCTTAACAGAAATCAATATTTTATGAATCGGGTAAAAATTGATTTAATTAGATATTTATTTATTTTTAATTCAGTTATAGCAAAAACTTTCATTGTATTTTTAACATTCCATGCTCTCAAAATATCTAAACAGAAATCAATATTTTATAAATCAGGTAAAAATTGATAAGATAGTTCAATAACAAAAAGAGAGGTTTACTTTTTTTATGGCATTCTTAACATTTAAAGCAATTTTATATTACGAAATATTTCATTGCATGGTGATTAAGTACACTTATAGTATAATCATATTATTTTTAATTTGCAGCACAGAATAATGCATGGTACTTCTTGTAAATTACTCATATTTAATAATAATTTTTTTTTTCAGCAAAATACTTTAAATAACAGTTTACAACAATTACTATAGATGGATTTATTTCTTAACAAATCCAAATGTCTATTTGCTTAAAAAAAGAACCATAATCTGTAAACACAAGTGTTAATTTTTACAAACTATTACAATACGACAATATATTTTCAAAGTTACTCTATTATTAAACGTAGTATCAATACACTTAATACATTATTAGATTTAATATTACACTTGTTTTCATTTTATTAAGATAAATAGAGAAAAGAGAAAATATCTTTATTTATCTACTATTAAATATTCTATCCCCTAATTACCAGTATTTTGAAATTTTGTATAAAAATATTTAAGGTAGATTTACCAGTAATGGGACCCCTCAAGGAATTTCTTTAAGAAATATTTTTTTAATTAATAGTTATAATTATTATATTCCAGTTTTTTTTTCATATTATATTAATAATCTTTCAAAAATATTTAACTAATCCCATAGTTACATTTCCCGAAAGAAATAAAAATTTAATTTTAAATAATAGAAATGTATTTCTATTATTTAAAATTAAATTTTTACACCAAAACGCCCAGTAACGGACACCCTGTATTCCAATAACGGACAATCCTCCTAAAATCATAAAAATAAATAAAATTTTGTAAATGACCATTAGTATATGAAATTCAAAGTTTTATATTACTATCCATACAAAAACATTCAATTTTTACAAGGAAAAAAGAAAAAGATTAAATAAGTAAAGCCATAGCACATTTATTAAGATTTTCAATGAAAAACAGTGAAACATTATTTTCTGCATCCTAATTACTTTGATGAAAAGTGTAAAAAAAAAAAAAAAAACCCAAATTATAAAGCATGCGAGGAGGAGTTAAGAAAAAAATAATAAAAGCTTAACAATTATTTATTATTATTATTATTTTATATATAAACCAAAAACTGTGAGGCGGCCCATTAGTGGAAGGCGGTCCATTACTGGCACATCTAGCCTATATGAAATTACTTTTTAATTTAAAACAAAACTTAGTATCGGTATATTTCTTCTTTTTATTAATATTTCCTAATTACATATTGCATTTTAAATGCACTAAGGGATTAATTTATTTTTAAAATTTTTAATACAATTGATCATGGTTTTTATACTAATTTGTCGGGTGCTACATAATCTAGAAGTTGTGCTATAATGCACTTTATTATTAACTGGGTCAAATTCTTAATGTTGCAAAAAATTATATTTATAATTTACAAACTTCACCTAAAGTTAAGGAAGGAAATTTCGAAAATAAATAATGCATCAACATCTTTTTTACTGTGTTTATTAGTTTACGTATGTAAAATTTAAAAGATAAATACATATCTGATACACATAAACTTATTATGGCTGATTTTGATTTACCATTACTAATAATGATTAAAAAGTTCTCTTTCAAATTTCTCTTAAAAGTTCTCAGATATTCATTATATTATGTGAAACATGAATTAACCGCAACACGTGAATAATTATGCAGAGTATGTTAATTATAGCAAATGAACTGGGATATTTATAGAACGAGGCTTAGCGAGATCACTCTAGTCGCATTTGATTGCAATATAGAGTGCTGAATTATGCATAGTCATCTCTACGGAAAAGATAACGGGCAGAACATGTAGTTGTTATGAGGTAAAGCCAACTTTAAGGACTAAAACAACACAACAAGAAGATGAGAGAAGAAAAAAAAATGAAACTGGAAGTAAGAGAAACATGCCCCTCATCCTACAACCACCCGTTTACCCCCTTGAGCGGAGACATAAATAGACTCTACCCACCTGGCGAGGGGTCCGGACCTTTTGGCTCTTTGACTCAAATACCGCTCAACTGTCGCTATATTTCCACTACGGGCAGCGTCTATAAGTTCCTGTTCTTTCCCCATGGGGCCACAGGAATCAAAGTTTTGTCCACAGATCGTGAATATCACATATTAAAACGCCTCCACAGCACCGGGCCTCCATTTTGAATTGGAAGTCTTCACCAGCTGGCCATAGCTTCATTCAGTAAGTAATCCAGGGTATCTAGGAGGGTTCGAATTAGGAAAAAGATGATACCCTCCTTTTCACAAAACCACCGTGTTGATCACATCGCAGGCAGAGCACACTTCGCCGGTTACGAACACATCCAAATTACTAATCAAAAGCAGCATCGAAATTGTGTCAATGTAAACAAAGCTGACAGAAATACGAAGCATGAAGCCTAACGCAAGGGTTGCTGCGGAGGAAGATCTCTCGCCAAAATAGCGCCAAATTGTCAAAAGGAGTGGTGAGCTCTCCGTTTCCTATCTACAGACTTCACTGCAACACAGCCTTATTGGCGAGTTAACATTGCTCTCTTTGAGGATAAATGTGTTTACGTTGGGAGTTAATTTGCGGAAACGGTTACCGTGAAAAATTACAGTTGAAATATTTTCATATAATTAAACACTTTCACAGGATTTTGAGTGTGGAGAGTGAATTTATACGAAGATGTATTTTGAAAATCGTGGCTGATTTAATTTTATCCGAACGTAGTCATGATTATCATGCATTTATTAGGTGAATTTTATGTTTAAGCAATATTCAATTTTCACCAGTAGTATCTCTAGTTTGTTAAAGTCACCAATTACTTGAAAGATTGGATATTAATTTCCATTTTCTTTCTAATTTTTGAAAATTAATGCAATATCTCATCAAATATTTTATTAGTTTAAAAATATTTTTATGGGGGGGGGGGGGGGAAATGAGTTAAGATGAAATCGAAATTCGAAAATTAATAAAAAATATGCTTTTAAATTTAATTTTATGTTAGCTTATTTATTTATAACATTTATATTTTTTATAAATTATTTAAATGGATCATTTAATTATTTTTATAAATTAGTCAATAAAATAATAACACCTTTTTCATTTTATTGAATATTAAATTAATCAAATATGATTTCTTTTCTTGATCACTAACTAAAAAGTGAAAAACACTGAAGTTAAAATTTATTGTTGTTATTCATAATTGCATTATTAGAGTGAAAAACTCAGCTTAGAGTAAAAAACGCTGGAGAGTTAAAATTCATTATTGTTATTCATAATTGCATTATATGTAGTAGCTTTGTAAAATTTTCTAATATTGTTTTAGAAACATGCAATTTGGGATAAATTATTTAGTTTTCAATCCATGTTATTCAACTAAAATATTATCACAAATACCAAATTAAAACATCATAGTTACGCATGTCAAAAATTTTGGAAAAACTTTTGGAATTTTTTTTCCGTAATTTTTTAAAAGTCGGGTCAAAGGATTTATTAGCTTAAAAATTGTTTTCAAAAAACGAGAATTAAGTTTAGATAAAATCATATATGGAATGAAAAATATGTTTGGAAAATTTTATTTTATTTTATTTTTATGTACTTACTTTTACATGATTCTTTTTTAATTACGTATAATAACATTATTACTGAATTAAATAAAAGATTTTACATAGAAAAATACTGGAAATGAAATTAATTTTTATTACTACTCTAAATAACTAAATTTTAAATATGATTCTAAAATTATAAATACTATTATTTGCGAATATTTTAGGATAAACTACTGCAATATTTTTTTTAATTACTATAATAAATTATTGTCCTAGTTATTAAATTACAAAATCAAATTATTTTTTAAGTAAAATATTTTCATATTGGAAAAGTCTTTGAAATTTTCTTTAGAATTTCACAATTTTACATTTTTTCTATATTTATATTATGATATCATATCTTTAAGAGGTAGGTACTCATAATGATACAGACTTATTTACATTTCTGGCGAAAATTTTAATAAGAAAATGTAGAATTTTTTCCCATTGATTTACGATAACACTATAGATAAAAATACGTAACTTAAATATAGATGTTTATAAAAACTATTTATTTATACATATATAAGTTGATATAATTAATTATTTAAATATGAAATCTTCATCGATAAATTAAATTAAAATATTTTGATTGAATGATAATCACCATAATATTAACCAAATCATGCTATTGATTATTTGAAGTTTTGCGAAAACTTTTTGCTAATAATTTTTCTTTAAATTAATAATTTAACCTAAAATATTTCTTCCCATTTTTAGGGTTCCGTACTTAAAAAATAAAAACGGAACCATCATAAGAACACTCCTGTGTCTGTGTCTGTCTATCACAGTCAATTTTATTCGTAAACTATGGAACGTGGAAAGTTCAAAGTGAGGTAAGTAATAAAGACTATTGACCAGATGTTTTCGGATTATTAAACATTCACAAATACATTTAGGGAAAATATAGAGGGGCTGAGTTACTTAAAACAAAAATATCTTCTTTGTATATCGTGTGGGGTATCGTTTGTAAGCTTTCGTTATATTTATGCTAAACCAAAAATACATTTTTTTTCACTTTAATTTTTAGGTATTATATTTTAAAAAATATCATCAAAAACAAAGTGCAAAAATATGTTCCCCTCCCCCTATCTAATTCCGAATCTACTGAAATTAAAGTTCTAAAAAACTTAGAGGTAATAGATGTTATTTTAAACTTTGCAGGAAAACTATAGCGGTTACTCTAGATCGCATAGTTTTTGAGAAAAACGAATTTTTCCGTTGCAGACAAATTTCGATTTGTGGGCATTCGACAAAAATGTTGAGCCTTGGAGGTAACAATCGTAGCAGAAGTATAAAAGCATTGCTGGTGATGATTTCCGAAAAAAAAATCGTCGGTAATTAGCTGAGATATTAACACTTAAAGGCACGGACAGTTTGGACATACAGTATGGTAGAGGCCGCGTACTCTATATACCATCGTCTTTTGAAGCAAATTTTAATGATATATTTGTGTAATACAATTATTAGTAACTGTATAAAAGCAATAAACGTCGATCTATTAAAAACGGATTAATTTAATTAGAATTAATCCCATAAATATTATAATATTCGTGACTAGTTTTACTCAGTCGGTCTCTCAATGCGCCTCTCTTTTCTTTAAAAATTAATTAAAAACCTATATGGAAAAATGTGACACAGACAAAGGCGGCGTTGCAAAATTGCGACTTCTCTTGGAAGCGCGCATAGCATAATGCCAAGTTTAAACTTTAATCACGAGTTTTTTTATTAGCTACACCATAAAAAGAAAAGATTATTACTATCTGAATTTAGTTTTATGAAATGCTAAGTGAAGGTTAAATATGCCCTACTTTTACTTTCACTATTAAATTAAGTTCAGTATAAATAGATAAGGATAAAATAAAAAAAAAAAAAAAAAAAAAAAAAAAAAAAAAAAAAAAAGAGCTATTCAGAATACCAATATTTGATATTACAGTCGAACTCGTTTATAACGAGCACAAAGGGACCGTAACATGTACTCGTTAAATCCGAGTGCTCGTAATAAACGGGTCTTCAAGGCAGGCGTGCAACCAGAAGAGGGGGGGGGTGCTTGGGAGGTCAAATGATTGAGTTTACTTAAAATTTAATTAATACTTACTTACTTTAATTAATTTAATTAATATTTTTGTTATTTTTAATGACAACTAACCCCCCCCCCCCCCCAACCAGCAAAAAATTTCTACTTGCGCTACGGTCTTAAAGGAAAGAAACAATAAACGGAAAGAAATATAAAGGAAAAGATTCTTACCAAAACATTTATTTTTTTCATTAATCTACATACTATTTAAAATATTTTGTTATTTTACTTTGAACTCGTTCCCTGTCTCTTTCCTGTGCTACTGTTCTTCGGAGAAGACTCATCGCCCGGAAGACATCATCACTGACATCCCTCGCTTCAAAAAAGGTCTGCATTTTTTCAACGAACTCCAACATAGTAGAACAAGTTGGGGGTGGTTCAGTTTCTTCATATTCATATTCATCAGTGTCCTCATCGCTTTCGCCATGTTTTTCCGCTGAATTCGCTAGTACGTCAGCTACAATATCTTCGGTAGTTGGTACATCTGAGGTCATCAAATCGTCGTCGATGGATACATAGTTTAGAAATTCTTCTTTGGTCATTTCCAAATTTGCAGTTTGTAAGAAATTGTCAACCTCTTCTTCCTCAGTGGATTGATCGTCTTGACAACTCTCCGCCCCACCAGTGGCCGAGAGGTTCGGACCTCTCAACTGGTAGACGGCAGGTGCTGGGTTCGAACCCAATCGCGGCTGTCGGCCTAACCGTTCGGAGTTTTCCGTGGTTTTCTTCGAACCTTGCGTTAATACGGGTTAGGTTCCCTTAGAAAGACCCCCACGGAGGGCACTCCCCCTGGTCCTATATCCCATTAGCGTAGATAATCGGACGACAAAATTCAACCAACCAATCAACCAACCTTGACAACTCTCCAATCCAGCCTTATGGAAACACTTGATGATGTATGTTGATGTGACATTTTCCCATGCATCGTTCATCAAACGTATAGCTTCCAGTACGCTCACATTGGTATTTGATGCTGTTGCACTTCTATCTCTTCGGTCCAGAATCATCAAAATTAGTTGCTTACGGAAGTGGCACTTAAAACTTCTTATGACTCCTTGGTCCATAGGCTGGATAACAGATGTAGAATTTGGTGGCAAAAATTCAATCCTGATATTGGAAAGTCCAGTGATTTCGGAATGAGCTGAACAATTATCTATCAAAAGGAGAATTTTACGATTTTCTCTCCGCAGTTGTCTCTCCCATTTTGAAATGAATTTTGTGAAAATGTCTGAAGTCATCCAGGCTTTTCGGCTATGATCATAGTCTACCGGTAGCTTTTTCACATTTTTGAAGCATCTAGGGTTCTTTGATTTGCCGATAATCAAGAGTTTTTTCTTGTCAGTGCCAGACATGTTCGAACACACTAAAGCTGTTAACCTATTTTTAGAGAGCTTGCCTCCAATGCATTTTTCACCTTTAAATTTTAAGGTATACTGTGGGGTTACATTGTAGAATATCCCTGTTTCATCAGCGTTATAGATGTCATCTGCTGCGTATCCTTCTCTGATGCCTGGCCACTTTTCACTCAACCATTTTGCAATGTCCGCCATGTTTGCAGACTTGGCTTCTCCGCATATTTTTCCAAAAGTTATGCCATGTCTAACTTTAAACCGATCAATCCATCCATTAGAACACACGAACTCAGAATATCCAAGTTGTTCAGCAAATTTTTCTGCTTGCACTTTTAGAATAACTCCACTCACAGGAAAATCAGCACAACGTTGCACCTTCATCCATTTCAGTAACGCTTCGTCTAAATCCTCTTTCGAACATTTCTTCAGTCACTTACAGTCTGTTTTATTTTGGTCGTATGCATCCATTAACATAGCTTTGTTTTTTAGCAGTGTGGAAACAGTAGGTGAAGACAATCCATACCTTTTGCAGATTTCGACATTTTTAGCACCGCCATCCAACTCCTGTAAAATTTTTACTTTCTCGTCAACCGATAAAGCTTTGCGTTTCGACATAATCAGAGGATAAAAATTGTCGCGTGTACTCAACGAACTCAGGCTAAAGAATGAACATCTGACCATCCTACTTGACCTCTACACATTAGCAGGTGCAGCTGTTCTCACCCCCCCCCCCCCCCTGTTTACAGTAAGCCCCACCTGTTGCACCGGATTATTGAATCCTCCCTATTGACATTGGAATGCTGGAGGAATTTTTCTACAAAAGTATTAAACCGCGGAGAAGAAAAAAAGAGATAAGACAGAAAGACTAGAAAAGTGAGAAAAAAGATTGCAAGACAGAAAAATTTTGCTCGCTAAAACCGGGTCTTGCTCGTTAAAAGTGATTTCTGTTCCATAGACTTAACATTGATCCAACCAAATATTCTCGTTTGACTCGTTAAATCCGAGCTCGTTATAAACGAGTTCGACTGTATTTCGGTTTCATATCCCTTGAATTTTTTTGGCGTATCCATTTATATTTATGTAGTATATAGATCTATAACCCTGCTTTTTAGTTTTTTACGAAGTCTTATTATTATTTTAGCAAGGATTTTTTTTTAAATAATATAGATAATTCCTTCGCGACGAAAGCACTTTGCTTAATTTTTAATATTTAACTATCCGTTTTTCAAAACAGAAAATTTTCTGCAGTTGAATTGCGAAAATGCACCGATTAAATAAAATAAACTTTACAATAAAAATAACTGATGGGAATAATGAAAGATTCAGAGAATCTTAAGTGACACGTATACCAGTCACTTGACTACAATGGAAATATCCATATAAACACATTGCACTTTTTAAATGTTATCTATCTTTTTTGGAATGCAACGATTATTATTTTTTTTCATAAATAAATTATTGATTATTTTTTATTCAAAAGTATAAATGTTACTACTTAACTATTGTTGTACGTAGCGCATACTATTATTGTTACGTCATTCAACTTTTACTGACATACAGAAGAATTCGGCGAACATACATGTAACGGTAATAGCAAAAACTCATATAGCGGAATCTGCTACCTGAATTTTTGTTACATAAAAAGTTCAAAGAATCCCACGTTCTTAGAAAAAAATTCGTAAATTTACAGGTTTTTTTTTTCTTTTTTACAGAGTACATTTTTATTTCTTTAATTTATTTCATATATTTATTGTACGGAACCCTCTGTACGCGAGTAATACTCGCACTTGATTATTTATTTTATTTCAGAACTTTGTACATTTATTTAATGTTATTTAATTTTGATTACGCGATTTTTTTCATTATATCTTACGATTTTATTAATTACATTAAAAAGTGCACAAAATAAGTTTTGGTGATGTATTAAGTGCAATTATTTTTAGAAGAATCAATCAATTAACATTTTTATGTCCAGTACTAAATCAAAGTTATTACTTATAAAAACCGTTGTGTAAATGAATATGCATCCACGTTTACCAAATTAGCGATTAGGAAAAACAACGAATTATAACGTTCTCTATTCTAATCTATTGTAATCGACTGCATAATCGAATCAAGATCTGTAGTCCAATCAAATTAAGTGACATTCAGCATACAAGATAAATCCTATTATATATCGAAAGTGATTTTACATGTTGAAACCATTCAGTTTTTAATGTGACAAAATTTGATTGATTTAAAAATAACAAATTTGACATAAATTAATTTCCTTTATTTATATAACTAAAGATAACAATATGACAACGTGGAATATTTCAAACATCTTTTCAGTTTTATTTTTCATTATTATTTACTATATTTTTTATTCGTTTATATTTATTTAAAACCTATAAATATATATTATATTTAACAGCCTTGATACTGAAAATAATGTGCTGTTTCAAAATACGAAAAAATATCCATATAAACACATTACACTTTTAAAATGTAATTTATCTTTTTTGAAATGCAATAATTATTATTTTTTTCATAAATGAATTATTGATTATTTTGAATTCAAAAGTATAATTGTTACTATTTAACTATTATTGTGCGTACTGTAATACTATTATTGTTGTGTCATTCAACTTTTTCTGGTATACAGAAGCTTTGGCAAACATACATTGTAAAAAAAAAAAAAAAAAATGTAAAATTATTTCTAGATTTTTTTTTTTTTTTTTTTTTTTTTTTTAATGTAACAGTAATAGCAAAAATTCATGTAGCAGAAGCTTCTATCTGAATTTTTGCTGTTAACGTTATATAAAAAGTTCAAAGAATCCCAATTTCCTAGAAAAAGCTTCGTAAATTTACAGATTTTTTTTTCTGCAGAATACATTTTTATTTCTTTAATACGGCTTATTTTATACAGACATTTTTTTTTTTTAATTTTTAGATAAATGCTTAAAATAAATCATTATAAAACATATTAATTTTTAGATGGAAAATATAAAATCGTTTTATTTTCAATAATATTCTTCAAATTTGAATTAATGATATTTAATTTGTTTATCTTTTAATTTTGAACTGAACATGATTCAGGTTCAAATTTAAATTCTGTTGATTTAAATATGTTTTTAATGTGGAATGTTTTTAGTTTAGAATAAGCTTAAATGCCATGATAAAGGATTTATGGACAAATGTGCATTTCACATATGGTCCGATGGGGGGGGGGGAACTTTGTTTTATGATCCGGGATTTATTTTAATAATTACTAAACTAGTAGGTACTTATTTTACTATCAATTATTAGAAAAAAATAAGGATGTTTAATAATTTGCACTTTTTAGAGCATGAAACATAAATTAGTCCCCAATCTGTCTTATAGAAATATATATCAAATAATGAATCATGTATTTGTATCTAAATTACGAGAAATTAATTTTATTTACAATTGGAAGACTAATTAATAACAAAAATAATAAATAGATTGTTGTCTTATTTATTTATAAATTATATTTAAAAAAATCAAGATTACATCTTAAAAAATTTGGTTATCTGTAATTGTAGTATACTAAAGTATACCTTATAAATTCATGTGGGAAAAGGACATTAAAAAAAAAAAAAAAGAATAAAAGACTGATGCATGCTACCATTCATATGAAAGTTACAATATTAAACTGTAAATTTTCCACGTGTGAATAAAAAAACAATGCATAAAAGAAGTCCCTTAAAAATAATAATAATTCCTTAAAATATAAAAGTAACTTTCTTCCCTAATCTTGTTGGCATATTGCTGATGACGCGTATTGTATAGAACAAAAGCGAGAGCATTCTAATGGCAGTAGTACTCATTTTCATCGCTCAAAAGAATAACCCATTTTTTTCCTAAATAAGGTACCCTGGGGTAATAACGCCAAGTGCTTATATTTTGTATAATTATGAAATAATCAGGTAAATGACACCCATGTGCTCTGCGCAGAAGGGTTTTGAGTCATATAAATCGCAAAAAACAGCTTCAAGTTAATTCGTTTCATTTTTAGGTCTTATTGTTTTTACAAGCAACTAAAATTAACGCTTGATCTAAAATTTGCGACATAAGGTTTTTGATCTGAAGACTATATTTTTTATCCAGAAATACTTTGTTTATTACATAAATTTGTAGTGTATTTCATGTACTTTCAAATTGTTGTAGAAGATTTTGGATATCTTCTCGAGATAAATTGTAGTTTAGGATTTACTGCGCAATAAGTATCCCAGGGTAATAACGCCAGGGATTGGCGTTATTACCCCGGTTGATTCCCAACAGTAACCGAACTATATCCGAAGGGGGTTTATATATTAATATGGGACAGCATTATTATCATTGTTGAAATGGTAAGATTAAGGGGGGGGGGGGTGCCCAATACTTAAAATTAATCTCTCTATTTTATTTTTTATTATATTATTATTATTATTATTATTATTATTATTATTATTTACTAATGTAATAAATAATTTTTAACTCTTGTAAATAAAACTATATCAAAATGTTTTCGAGATTCAAATTCGAACATCTTCAAAATCAGGTTTCTATTAAATTTCCACTGGATTGTTCAATTGAGTTCGAAATTTTAACTGTCCGCTTTCTCAGCGTTCGGTTTTTCAAAACTTTATAAATTTAACCTTTAACTGATGTGACAGAAATTGTAACGTATGAATGTAATGCGGTTTGTGAGACCACAAAATTGAAAGATGAATAAAAGGCGGGAATAACTCATAGGATTGTGTTTTTGTACTAAACTTTTTATACAAGAGTATTATACTTAATATTCACCTATTTAGTCTCTGGTGATAGTACTAAAATTCCAAATGAAACAAAATTTCGGTAGTGTTTGCAGTTAAACTGAAAATTACAAGTTAAACTAAAAAATTAAAAGAAAAATAGTGGTTTACGAGACCGGTACCATTAGTTAAAGGTTAAAATGCGATCCATGATTAAAAATCATAGAATACTGTTCCTGCGCTAAACTTTTTGTACAGAATTAATTCTAATTAAATTTAATCTATTCAAATATTTCTAATAATATTACGAGAACTCCAAACGAAAGAGAATTTCAGTTGTAACTATAGTTAAACTGGAAAATACAAGTTAAACACTTTTTTTTTTTTTTTTTTTTTTTTTTTGGTGGGGGGAGGGGTTGCAGTGTTCAGTCAGATTGCTAACAGCAGTTAAAGGTTAATTTTGTTGCTAATATAGAGATAATGACATATAACCATAAGAATTATGTATAAAATTGAATCAGAGATCTCTTTGGGATAATATTTTTTAATCAAAAATTTTATTCAATTTATTAAAAATTTATTAAAGCATGCTCTTTAAAACGTCGACAATTTAACTGTAGTTTTGGAGAATCCGCATTAGTGTGGAGTTATGGGTTAAAAACTATTTACTAGATTACTATAATAGTATTAACCCTTAACTGCTGTGACAAAAATTGTCGCATAACTTACTGTGAGCGGCCTGTCAGACCGCTTAATCTAACGATGAATAAAATGTTAAATTAACTTTTAGAATATTATTTTTGTATTGAACCTTATATACAGGACTATTATAAATAAAATTTAGCTATTCAAAAGTCTCTAGAGATAGTAATAGGATTCCAAATGAAACAAAAATTTCCCGGTATCTATAGTTAAACTAAAAATTGTAAGTTAAACTCTGAAACTTGAAAAATTCAGCGGTATGTGAGACGCTAACAGCAGTTAAGGTTTAACATAAATATTTATTACATATAACTCTAGTTATTATAAAACTTCACATGATTAAAATATTACATTATGAATGGTTAAAACCATGCATTGTTTCTTATAATCATACTTAAGCGGGACTTTTTAAGCAAAGAACACAGGGTGTTATATTCTGTTGAAGCTCCCCCTCACTCCTTTTTCTTTCACTTTCACAAAAAGAATCAATATTTTCTATCGCATAGAATGCATATATGGGAATATAAATACTGATTCAAATAATCCGTGCAATGTTTCTAATAATTCTATTTAAATGGTCATTTTTAAGCAAAACGTAGCTTAGAATCTGATATTCTTTTGCCTCCTCTCCCCGCCACCACCACAGCTTTCTTTTTCTTTCAGAGTCACAAAAAAAATGTACATTTTCAATAGCTTAGATTGCAATTTGTCAATTTCTAGAGCTGTAGAGTTTGCATTTTTAGAATTGGGCAATCTACATGCCATTATTCCATCTTATTTTATAGTTTTGTTTGAATGGCGTTATTACCCATATAGGTGGGTATTAACGCCAAATAGCATTGGTCAAGAAAAAATGCCATTACATTTTATGAATGCATATCTTTTAAATTATTTTATTTTATATAGATAGTCAATGAGTTGCTGTATCAGATCCTATATTTGTTTGAAAAATACAATCTAAAACTAAGCCGTGAAAATTGGTAGAACCTTCACGTGGCGTTATTACCCCAGGGTACCTTAGTCCAAGAGCCGACCGCACAAAACTCTAAGTCATCGAGCTCAAGAAAAAATCCTTTATATTATGGAAGAGTAGTCATAGGGAAATCTAATGATGCATGTCTGTCGGAAGCAAAGTGGTGGATAAGCCAAAAATGAATACCACTAGTGGTTGACTAGTAGACTTAGCATTATGCTTTCCTGCACCCAGTTTCCCATGTTTTCATATTTTTAACTGTACGGCAAACACAATGATAAACCTACGAGTGAGCCACTAGTGGTGTTAATTTTTGGCTTATGCACCACTTTACTTTTTTTTAATAAAAATATAGACGTCAAATGCAATTTCGCATAAGAAAACATTATTTTTAACATAAAAAATTTCCATATAGTTAAATAAAAACTTATTTAAATGTTGTACAAATGTTTAAAATTAGGTTTTATTTGTGCGTAAATATTATTTAGTAATATTTCCTTTAGTATAATACATTTCAAAACTCAAAGAGCAATACAATGAGGTTCGTAAAAAATTCTTTCGAATTAAGCTCTGATTCTAGGTATTTTCATATACATACTTCTGTTTAATACTGCTACGTATATGAGGGTGGGAAAGTGGGAGGAATGGGGAGTATGTTTTACTCTTTATGTATCATTTTAAACATTTCATCCTTATCACACAATATGAAGCTGGTAGCCCAATCTTCAGTTGAAAAAATTGTTGTTGTGTATAAACTTGCGATTGTATAAAGGAAAAAAGGTTATTTCAAGATTCAAAAATAAATTTGCTTCGCATACTTTTTATGTTTTCCATATATATTAATGACATGTTTTTACATAGATGTGATAGTTTCCCCATTTATGCAACATTATACTGTGTATTATCCATAATTTAAACTAATGCTAAAAGCAGCCTTTTTGTTTATACAAGAAATTTAACACAAAACAAAATGGAACAAATCATTTTTTTTTAATAAGATGAATGTAAATTGCTAACATGCAAGCATTTTTAGAGGATAATATATTAATTACAACATTGATAATATATTCATTAACTTCAAACAGTAAATAAATTGAATTGACAATTTCTTGACAATCCTGAATTTTCATTCCACTAATGAAAATACTAGAATTTGATATTGCAGCAGATACATTATCAATCTGCAATACAATAGATTATATATCTAATCGACAACAGATTATTTGTGTCTTTATAGCTTTAATTTATTGCTGGTACATACCTCCATATTAGTGAAGAGGTGTGGGACACATTTTCAAATTTACAATTTATTTAATTATAAAATGATTTTTACATGTTATGTTTCTGAATTGTTCAAAGAGATTAAAAAGTGTTTCACCTTGCATTCTATAAATTGAAATTTTTGGTTTTGTGTTAAACAAAATCGACTTTCTTACTTTTGTAAAAAATGTCCTTACACACCACCCCACTCTCCCCTATATATATATATATATATATATATATATATATATATACACTGGTGTGCAAAATTTAAAGACGAGTCCCAAAATGCTAATTTTCAAGGGATTTTCAAGCGATAATTTTCACGAGAATATTCAAAAGGAAGTATTATAATTCGAATAATTACTATCCCTACATAACAGCTAGTCCATATAACTTCTCATTCAGGTCACACATGTTCACAAGAGTCACAGTCACTACGGCGAAACGAAAAATAGGAAATTCCATACGTCTCTTTTATGAGTCTCAAATGGCCACTATATAAGACTAAACTGGCAAGTCATTGGGACTGCTGCTTTGTGTCGAGGCACCAAGTGTCGTTTCATTGAGACCCTCGTGATACCTCTCATCTAGAGACTCAATTTCAAAGTCATTGTGAACGTTGCATTATGATAAATTATCAAATAATGTGTCCCATTAAAGTCACATGGTGACTTTTCACCACTTTTCACAGTGGTTACTTCACAGTAGCGTCTCTATCACCATTTGACAAAGTTTTGCGACAGAAAGTCACCATGTGATTTTCACGTGACATTATTTGGTCATTTATCATAAAGCAACATTCACAATGACTTTGAAATTGAGTCTCCAAATGACAGTCACACGAGAGTCTCAATAAAACGACATTGTAAAGTCACCTGGTGACTCGACGTAAAGCAGCAGTCGCAGTGATGTGTCAGTGGAGTCACATATAGTAGTCATTTGAGACTCATAAAAGAGATGTATGGAATTTCCTATTTTTTGTTTCGATATAGTGACTGTGACTCTTGTGACCGTGTGTGACTTGAATATTTGTTATATGGACTAGCTGTTATGCAGGGATGGTAATTATTCGAATTATATTATTTCTTTTCGAATATTCGTGTGAAAATTATCGCCTGAAAATCTCTTGAAAATTGGCATTTTGGGACTCGTCTTTAAATTTTGCACACCAGTGTATATATGTGTGTGTGTGTGTATATCTACTAAAAAACACTTTTCAAAAGTAAAAAAAAAAGCCAACCAAGAAAAAAAAGGAATGAAAGTTGTGTCTAAAAAATGGTCTGATATCAAATTTCCAAGCTTATATTATAGTAATTATTTAACATTTTTCATTAAAAAAATTACTATTTCTAAGTCAATTCCTTTGCATATGTTGATAGAAATCCTTTTCTCTTGTACTAAATACATCGTAAACGTGTTTTGAAAATTCAAATGTTTTAAAATTATGCATGATGGGCTTGGTGGCCATTTTTCCATATTGTGTACAAATTTCTATGTACCCAAATCCATAGTTAAAATTTAAAACTCAAAATTGTTACTTAAGCAGACATTTCCGTACTCAAATTCTGGTATTGTTGAAATTTAAAAGTTTTGTTTAGGTGTAGACAATCTATAAATAGATCGCTGGGTGATAACGTGTTAAATATATTTGTCCATAGTTAAAATCAAAAGTTCTAAATTGTACACAATGTAAACTTACTACGCTTTCCTTTACAAACTTGGTGCTTGGAAATTTGTGTAAAATATGAAAAGATGGCCGCCAAGCCCATCATGCATAATTTTAAAACATTTGAATTTTCAAAACACGTTTATAATGTATTTAGTACAAGAGAAAAGGATTTCTATCAACATATGCAAAGTCATTGACTTAAAAATAGTAATTTTTTAATGAAAAATATTAAATAATTACCATAATATAAGCTTGAAAATTTTATATCAGACCATTTTTTAGACACAACTTTCATCTTTTCTTTTTTTTTTTTTTACTCTTGAAAATTGTTTTTTAGTAGATATCACTTCTTTTTTAAAAAAGAGATTACATAAATTTTAAATAATCTGCTCACTTAAATTGGAATGAGTTCTCGTAGAACCTCTGTAAGTAGGAAGTAAGAAATATATGTGTACATTGTATTTAGTTTAGCAAGCAAACGAGTAATAAATTGAAATTTCTCTTTCAGCAATTTGTGTGCCTGTACACGGACACTTACTTGAATACATTTCTACAGCCCTGTATTTTATCTGCTATCTTTACATTCACACTACTATTTAGCTTAAATTTAATTCAGACTAAAATACTCTTAAAACTAGTAAAATCACACTTCTAAAAATTATCATCCTTTGAAGGTCATATATCTAATTTTTTGGGTGATCCTGTAAATCGTTTTATCTGTATTCAGTAAACACCTTTTAGTATGCTAAATATAATTCAGCATAAAAATGTATAGCTAATTTAACAAGTAAGAAAAATCATGCGTTAAGCATAGATTATGAAGTACTTTCCAACACTTCATGAAATCTTAAAAAAAAAAAAAAAACTTCGTTAATTAGAGAAATAAGGGTATATAGCCGAATATGTATTCCAATACTTTTGAACAGCCCTGTATTTGATCTGTCTGTTGATATACATATTATAAAATGGGAAAATTTAGTTTAGCAAGAAAAAAGCTTAAAATTTCTTTTTGAGCAATTTGTACTAATCAATGGGAAACATACTTGAAAACTTTTGTTCAGCCGTGTAGTTTACTTTGTATTTTTATTACACATCAGTAAGAAGCTAAAATTCATTTTAAACTAAAACTCTTAAAACAACTGAACTCACATTGTTATAAATTATCATTCATAGGTGTCCATGTACACAATTCTTTGCGTGGCCCTGTATATCATTTTACCTATATTCTGCAAACATTTCTTTGTAAATTGAATGGAGTTCAGCGTAAAAATGTATACCTTTTTTTGAAAACCACCTTTAAGTAATTTACGCTCATACTCAGTAACGTTGGCGAGCTCTTTTGGATAGCCCTGTATATCAACTATAACATTTATACACACCCTTGTAATGTACAAAGATTTAGTGAAACTTAAATGCGTATATCATAATTAAAATGTATTACATCCATCCATCAGCCATCATCGGAAACATATACAGTCCGTCGGAAGGAATATACTATTTGAAATCTTGTGTTCTCTGTAAATGCAATGTATTTCATACTATGCAAGACAGTATCTTATAATTTATTTATATTAAGCCTCAGTGGCATATATCAATTTTGTTATACATATTTTAAAAATGTCGCACACTATCCCCCCCCCTTTACCATTATACAATGGAATTATTTTGTGTGGCCCTGTAAAGGAATAATGCTATATTTTCACCGCATATTTTATAGAATACATATTTTAGTGCACCTGTTAAATACATGTAAATTTTAATATGTTTGACTGGGTGTAACATCTTTAAAACGCCTTTGAAACGATCTTTCCCCATAGACCATAATGTAATAGAAACTTTGTGACTCTCCCTGTAAATAAACTAATACTGGTAGAAACTTCATTTTCAATAGGTTTCGTGCGAGGGTAAACGTCATTTACATACAAAATTTTCAGGGAAATTCGAGTATATTTACAGGTGTTAGAGCGCGGAAAGACGGACAGATGGATAAGCTGAAAGACGGGCAGACGGATAGGCTGACAGACAGGAAGACGGACAGACAAACCGAATGCATAAGCACTTTTCAAACTTTTAGAAAGTGTTATAAACGTTAAAATTCATTTGAAGCGATTTTTCCCGATAGGCCGTAATGTAATAGAAAACTTTTGACTGTCCCTGTAAATAAATTAATCACGGAATTTTTTTCACTGAAAGGTGGTCGCGTACCAAGAAAATTTGGAAACCGCTGGGCTAATTTATAAATCTGGTCACAGTTTCGTTTCACGTGATCTTCTACTAGTATTAGACATATTATTTTAAAGAAATTTCCCTTCGTTTTTACGTAAATATATAAAGAAAATATATGTGTAATGTGTATTAAAAAATTATGGTATTCAACGATAATCGAAACATTATTTAAATTTAAAAAAATGTTGTCTGTTTTGTGTTTAGTTAAATAAATCATTCTTTCTTATAACTAATTTTATTATTTTAAACTAAATTTAAGTTTAAAAGTCCAAATTAATATTTAAATTATTAGTAACAAAAAAAAATAATTTCTCCAATAGTCTGCTGAAAACTTAACTTAAGCTCATTTATTTTTATTTACATCAATAAAAAAAGTAAAATTAATATTTGAAATAAAATTTAAATATTTGGAATTTGTCATTTTCATCTTTTCTTTCTTTCTTTTTCTATTCCCTCTTTTCTGGAATTTGCTTTGATTTCCAAAATCAAACATACATTTTAACTTTTTTTTTTTTTTTCTTAAATTGGTAAAATACTTTATTGTAAATCTCACTATTAATAATTACATCATAACAGCAAAATTATTGTATTGGCAGTTTAACATTGTTGTTATGATATATTTAATTATAGTCAATACATATATGTATGTAATTAAATTTTATGATGTATATAATACAATAAAATATATTTTATAATTAATCAACCCCGATACTTTTTGCGCGTCTTTGATAAATCGTACCGAATATTTTTGTGTCCACTAACGTGACGTGAAAATTATATTATTAGATATAATATAAATACTAATTATTAAAATTGAAAAAAAAGTTTCCTTTAAATGTGCAAATTTTAATAAGTAGTGCTCTTTCACATAAACATGAGCGGATAGCCGAAGATTTCTCTATGAGAAAAAGAGCATATTTATTAATAATACACCCAGAAAAAGCCATTGATTAAAATTTACAAAACATGTTTTGTTGAGTACATTTTGATTGTTTTAAGCGATTTTTTTAGTTACAGTAAAAAATCGGTTTTGTTGCTCAGACAAAAAAATATTGTTAACACTCTTATAAAATTTAAACAAAATTTCACCATTTTTTTTTCTCTTTGAGTCTTATTAAAGTTTTATATTTTCAGTTTGTAATTCTAACAAAATTTTGTTGTTTTTGCAAAATTTAAATTGGTGTGCAGCAGCCATAACTGTCTCACGTAATTTTGTTTAATTGACTTACAATCCCTGGCCAAATTATTAGACGCACCTTTGTTTTTTACGAAATATATATTTTCGAAGAAGTTTATACGCGGTTGTGTATATTGATTCTTATATTTAATGAATATTTATTGAGGAGATTTGTTATATATTTCCTATTGGTATTTAGTTTTATCGTATGGCAACATAATATGAACCAATGGATAAAGTGAACAATGAACAATGCTTTGAGGTCTATAGCTACAAATGGCTGTTACCTCGAATGATCCATATACCACAGAAACAAGTACAGAACACTTTATTATTACAAGAAATCCAGTACATACATTTTAATACACATCACAGGGACAACACCCGCACACCCATGCCGCTAACTGGACTCGAACCAGGGTCCAGCGGTGTGGGAGGAGCTCACGCTACCGACCACGCCACTGGATCGGCACCAATGGATACAGGGAAGTAAACAAGTGGAAACTGGTTGCAGCCAGTTTAAACCGGCGTTCGCTAGTGCGTCAGTTGAGTACGTGCTTCTGTGGCGTTATGCGCTTAGTTTATTTGTTTCAAAGTTGTATGCTACGTAGTTAGTTGTTTTTTGTGTGTGCAATTTTTAAAAAAGCACGTGGAACATTTTCAGCATGGGTAAAACAGGTGATCTGTTACCTCGTAAAAAAGGCTGAAGTAAAAGCCCTCGTGGATGCTAAATTTTTTTCAAACCGCGAAATATCACGAAGATTGAAGGTTTCTGAAGCTAGTGTATGATGCATAAAGAAGAAAATTGAGGCAGGGGACGATTTGAGCCTAAAACGAAAGCAAAGATGTGGCAGAAAGCCCATTTTCACTCCAAGATCAGAGAGATGTTTAAAGAAAATTTGTGTGGAAAACATATTGGCTACGACAAAAATTATAAAATCGCAACTCCAAGATGCTAACGTGAATGTTTCTGAGCACACTATTCGCAGAAAATTAACAGAAATAGGTTTTAAGGCCTGCCGCCACACCAGGAAGTCCTAGTTAACAGCTGGAAATGAGAGCAAAGCGTCTGAATTTGTCCAAACAGTGGCGTGATAAAGATGTGGACTTCTCGAGATCAGTAAGTTATTATAATTTCATCACTATCATTCATTCAATATCATTTTCTATGCAGATCCGCAGCGATGTTTGTATTTTTTTCTGATTTTGACAGGTTTGCTTCAGTGATGAAAGCACATTTCAAATTTTGCACAATAAATCTCAGTTTGTGCATCGGCGTCCTGGCGAAATATTCCATCCTGACTGTGTCGTTTAGATTGTTAAACACCCTACAAAAATCATGATTTGGTCTGTCATCAGCAGCAAGGGTACTGGACGTCTGTACGTGGTAAAAGGTACAATGAGGCAAGATCAGCACAAAGACGCCTTACAAAATCGGTTGATTCCGCAGCTCAAAGAATGGTTTCCAAATGGGGAACCATTTATTTTCGTGCAAGATGGGGCTCCCTGCCACACTGCACGGCTTTTTTAGTACAGTAAAGTATCCCTTTGTTGGACTGGCCAGGTAATAGCCCCGATATGAACCCAATTTAAAACATTTAGGAACTCATGAAAAGAGAAGTGGGAAAAGTTGTGATTTCAAACAAAACTCAGCTCTTAGAACAAATCATTTATGTTTGCAGTCATCATCCTAATATGCAGAAGACTGTACAGTCTTGCACTGATAGCATGCCTCGCAGAATTAAAGCTATCATAGCGGCTAAAGGTGGATCAACAAAATATTAACTTTTCATTACATTTTCTTCAAGAGTGAATAAATACATATTTTTTCTATAAAAACGATGTTTTATTAGTGTTACAGATACTTCTGTGATTAATAATTTACTAAATACACATTGTATCTTCTAAAAAATAATACAGATGTACAGTATCACCTGATTATTAACGTTTTCTATAAAATCTTATGGTGCGTCTAATAATATGGCCAGGGACTGTATAGTAGCTTGTAGTGACGAAATTGTCACGACATTGCTTAAGTAAATATGTATAAAAAGAAAATGAACAGCACAATCAAAAAAATATAAATAGATATATAAAAATTGAAAAAAAAATTTGAATTTATTTTAGCAATAACCAAGGAATAATAATTATATTATTTTTAATTATTAGGTAAAGTTGAAAGCTAATTGCAGTAAAAACTGCAAGATTTTATTTATAATAATAATAATAATAATAATAATAATGCACGTGTGTAGTCTTGGAAGGATTATCACCACGAATTCCCAGACAGACAATATGGGGCAATAAACTATAAACTATAGTTTGTCGCCAGCCTTTGACATAAAAAATCGAAGGAACAAGCGCAGAATTTATGGGGCTTTCAACGATTATTTACAACCAGGGGACAAGCATTGCGTGTGGTCGACAGTCATACACAAAAGCGGCAGCATCACGAGGAGTTGAACGGGAGGAAGAAGCCAAATAAACAAAAAAAAGAAAGGGGTGGAAAAAATAAAAAGACATACCTCCCCGATGGTCAAGGTACCAATGACCTGCTTGGGATTACAAGGGACGATTAAAAATTTTTTTGAGTAACCAATGAGGAAGAGTTATCCGGACAGAGAGATGGAAAGGAAAGGAAAAAATTTCCTTTCTCTCAGATGTTGTTTTCCGTCATCTGGAGATCAGTGGAAGAAAAAAAATGTGTTTAATTTTTCTTTAAAAGGGACTTTGGAACGAGGTGCAAATTATAGAAGAAATATGAATAGACATTCTCCAAGATTATTTTTTATGCCTCTCCGCAGCCTACCAGTGCCGAATGGACTTGGTGTGATGATTTTCAATTGATATGCGATAGTCCATTTATAAACTGACTCTGCATGATTCTCATCAGGCCCGATATGAATCCTCATTTAGACATTCTCCATGATTATTTTTTATGCCTCTCCGCAGCCTACCAGTGCCGAATGGACTTGGTGTGATGATTTTCAATTGATATGCGATAGTCCATTTAAACTGACTCTGCATGATTCTCATCAGGCCCGATATGATTCCTCATTTAGACATTCTCCAAGATTATTATTTATGCCTCTCTGCAACTTTCCATTATTAAACGGACTTGGTGTGATTTTCAACAAGATACAACTCTATGAACACTAATGAATATTTACATGGATGAGTGGTGCGCTTACTGCAAGAGACATTTCAATAATCATACAGGACTATCTAAGACGATTATCAAGTCTGCCGGATGTCGTGGTTATGGTGAGAAATTTTTTTATAATCCTTCCAAGTGATAAGGCCATTAAAAAAAAAATATTTTGTTTTATGTGAATAACAAAAAAAAAATTTTCACTATTTAAGTTTTAATTGATAAAATTAATTAAAATAATAATAAAATAAAACTAATGAATATTTGTTTGGGTGAATAGCCCTGAAGATTGTGCTGTGAGCATTTAACAATATCCAGTATTTAAGTTGAATTTAAAACAAAAAAATTAAGTGTAGTAAGTAAATAGATCTTTATTGGTGAATCTTACTATTTATTATTTGTATTTACCATTTGTATATTTTGAGAATAAATGTTTGAGAGTATATATGTATTTGTGTTTTTTCCATGATTTCTTTTACTCTATTTATTTTCAGTGAATTAATAGATTAATAACCTTTAATAATAACGATCAGAATTCTTTTATTTTGTTAATTTTATGTAACCCAATAGAATCATGATTTGCAAATTTAAACGTTAAATAAGTTTGAGTCTGAGCTATTGCGATTTTCCTTTATTTAAATTATTGATAAGTTTAAAAGAAAACAAATTTTTTTTTTGGTAATATCCAGTACAATCTTTCACAACGCGGATTGGGATATTATCTTAATATTACTTTATTAACACTAACCACCATCTTTTGCGTACCTTGTAATGCGGTGTAATTTTCCTCACCACATAGCTATAAAGGATTAACATAATTTTTGGATAATAATTTTTTTTTTCAAATTGAGACGGATTAATGACGTTATTATTACGTTATTATGCATTTCGGATGAAAATTATAGACGGAAAATTAAAAAATATATATATATATATATATACTGATAAACCACGTTTGAGAGAAACCTGGACAGAACTGCGCATGGGCGAAAAGAGCGAGTCCAATGCGAAAATGGGAGAGTTCGTACCATCTCGAGGATGAGTTTATTTATTAAACATCCTAGATATGTCGAATTTTTTTTTTTGCGAATATCTTTTTGTTTCTCTAGTTCAATTATCTGTTTCTAAACATTACATTGTAATTCAGTTACACTAAAATAAGTTTTAAAAAGGCAAATATAATAAAAAAGATGATTTAAAGGTATAGTTATAACTTTTTCCCTCGCAATATAGCGTAACTTAATCTTTTTAAAATTAACGCCTGAATGGTGTGATTTTAAAACTTGCCAGATTAGCAATTTTTTAAAATTATTTCGCTACATTATTGTGTACATTATTTATTTATATTATTTGCATACATTGGATATGAAAAGGAGAAATGACGCAGATATCATATACGCGCAAGGTTTGGTAAAAAAAATTTCTAACGTCAATTTGGCGAAAACCTCATTTTCGAATGCTGGTTAAATATACATTTTTAAATTATTTTCTATTATAAAAAAAATAACAATAAATAAAACAATTTTTAAATATAATAAATTTTAAAAACAAATAACAATAGAGCAAAAAACATTTTATATAATTTAAAAAAAATTAAAGTAAATAAACAATTTATCAAAAAATAAACAATATCAGGGTTGCCATATTAGGCAAAATAACGCCATTCTGGCTCCAAGTAAATCCTAGTGAGTATATGACACACAAGTGCCCTGAATATTTAGATTGTTAGAATTGGCGAATTTCTTGCATAGCCGCCAAGTCAGATGCCAAGCAGTCGTTAAAACTGCATTTTAGCCATAAATATAAACGTAAAAAAAAAAAAAAAAAAAAAAAAAAAAAAAAAAAAACCAGACTTGTTTTTATTAAAATTCACAAAAATGTAGGAGAAAATATATATTTTGGAAAGATTATTCCGAGAACTAATAATAGGTCCACAATCTATTTATTTTAAAATAAAATTTCACTCGGAACAAAAAATAGAAAACAATATTTAATATCTTTTCTCGGCCTCATAGGCTATTACCCCCAAAGTCTGAATGGAATCGGCTTGGCATTCTGCCAAGTGAAGACCTTACAAAGCTGGTATATCTATCTATCTATCTATCTCTATATATATATATATATTTGTTTATTTAAGCAAAATTTACATTGACCGGTATTTAAACGAAAAGATTTGTTGGACCAAACAAATTTTTGTTGATTCAACAAAACTTTTTTCTGGTTGTATTTTTGCATAAATTTTCAATTTAATTAAGATATTGCATTCTATTCCTGATTTAAAAAGTATTCATATAAATTAGTCTATAATTACTGAAATATGTTTATTATTATTATTATGGATAATGTAAAAGCCAAATGTACTCAGTTATACTAGATGTAAAACAGGAAATTTTACCTGGATTAAACATTCCCAAATGAAGTAAAGCATCTGGCAAGTGCTATTGTGAAAAGAGTTTATAAGAATAGAAGGAAATAGTTGAGCAAAGTACTATTAAAAAATTTAACCTTTTAAAAAATAATTGAATTAAATACATTAAAAGGCAAAAATATTTAGAAATGAATAAAAATTTAGGTGGGAAAGTATTCTTATCGACAAAAATACAGTCGAGACTCTATATAACGAAATCCACCGTTCCAGTAAAAAATTCGTTATATAGAGAAATTCGATGTATAGAGAATGATGTTAAAAATCGTATTTAATGTGTGAAATTTGAACAAATATTATTTTTGATCCTTTGAATTAAGAATTTGAAATATTTAAAAGTATATATTAACCTAAAATTTTATTTCTTAATTATTTAAGCTGTTTCAAATATTTATTTGAAAGCTTCATGAAAATCAAATAAGGAAGACTTGCATTAATTTCAGACGAATAAATCTGTAATGTTTTGTTGTTTTGATTTTAAAGTTGTAACGCTCTCAAAAAAAAAAAAAAGGGGGCTAGAATTTTAGCAAAGAATGAAAAATTGTAGTTAACATTTCCCACCATTTGAAGGCCTCTCTTATGACCCTCTCATTGATTCTTCTCTTACATGTGTATCAATCCAATTGACACTGTTTTGAGAAGGAAGTGGAAAGGTGTGTGGGAGGTGGGATGAATTCGTTGGATTTAAAGAACAAGGAGAAAAGTAACATAAAAAAGACACAGCACTGACGATAAATCAAAAATTAGTTATGAAAAATCGATTCCATATGATTTCGAAGCTTTTTAAAACTGAATAAATTGACCAATTTATGAAAAAATTCGTTATATGGAGATAGATATTTCGCTATATAGAAACTGTTTTTAATGTAATCGTGCGAAAAGGGGATCGTTCTTACAAAAAATTCGTTATATAGAGAAATTCGATGTATGGAGTTTCGTTATAGAGAGACTCTACTGTAATTTTATTTATAAAAGTAAAGTTCCTACAGCACCCGGGTAACAAAGGATCATGAGACCCTCCAGGGCAGAAACTAATCTTTTTTGCGCCCTGGAAACATGGATTGTACCCCACCACCAAGACCACAACCACCACCCCTAAAAGAAAAAAAAAAGAATTTTGTTAAATTTTTAATAGCCAATTTATATTAATAAAATTAAAATATGCAATCATAAAATACGCAATAATTTTTAATTCTCTGTTTTCTTTATTTCTCGCTTACAGTATGTAAATAAACAAATAACGAAGATATATACAAAGATAGAAACGATAATATAAACGAAGAAATAAACAAATAACGAATGGAATTTTTGTCTTGTGCCTTAAATTCCGTCTAAACAGGTTTGTTCACACATCACATTTCACAAATTACGTTTAATAATAATGAAACCTTGTAGTATAAAATTATTCTACAAAAGCCGATAATTTTTAATCAAACCACTCTCCCCTGAATATTAGACTAAAGTGCTGACACAAAACATGACAACTGTCTTAGGCGTATTTTTTTTTTTTTTTTTTTTTTCTTTCACAGTTTGTAGAGCCCCAATTTCAATACCAAAAAAATTTTTTTTTCAAATTTCAGCTCTTTTTTTCTAGATTAAATAAATTTAAAAGAAGTTTTGGAAAATACTGGTGTCTAAATTCAAGGGATGGTAACTTTCGCTTAAAAAGAATCCACCTACGATAGCCGCGATTTTTTGTGTCAGCGTTCTGATCTGGTATTCATAGGGCGGTGTTAAAAAAATATAAATAAATAAATAATAAAATGAAAAAAGGTGCTTCCGGTTTGCACCAGGAAGAAAAAAAACTGCCATATTACCCGTTTTTAAGAATTCAGTTTATTTTACTTGAATACACAAAGCTAAAATGAATGGAACGCGATTTTAGCAGATTTAGTTTTTGTCAATATTGAATTTGAATGACAATTTCGCCAAATTAATTAACTATATCTAAGTTGGCTTCAGTTAAAGCGATTTGTGATTCTTCACCAAATTTGGCGATATCGTGAAATGCCGGGCAATTCAAAACAATATAAGCACTCACTCGATGTCCCCTTTGATTTACTGTTGCTCATACTAGAGGTCAGGCCGAAATTTCCAGACCCAAGTCCGGCCCGATCCATAGAAAAAAAAATTCGGCCGAACGAAAACAATTTTGGCCGGGCTCGGCGCGAAAGTTAAAATTTCGGGCGCTACTATGCAGAAGTGCCGTAGGCTGCGATATTTATGCTTTTAATGAACCTTTGTTTGTTGTATGTAAATGTTTCAATTATCATTAGTATTATTAATCCACATTCCATGTAATGGAAACATAAAAATCTAAAAAATGGTATATGGTAAAAGTAAAATCTAAGACGGAATTGCATTTTAAAGAAAAACAAGTAAGAAAAATCATGCGTTAAGCATAGATTATGAATCACTTTCCAACGCTTCATGAAATCTTTAACAAAACTTCGGTATTTAGGGAAATAAGGGTATAAAGCCAAATATAGCCAAATACGTATTCCAGCACTATTGAACAGCCCTGTATTTGATCTGTCAACTAATATACATAATATATAATGGGAAAATTTAGTTTAGCAAGAAAATGCCTAGTAACTTGAAATTTCTCTTTCAGCAATTTATATTAATAGATGCAACCATACTTGAATATTTTGTTCAGCCTTGTAGTTTACCTGGCTGGTACCTTTATTACACATCAGTATTAAGCTAAAATTTATTTTAAACTAAAACACTCTTAAAACAACTGAAACCACATTCTCATAAATTATCATTCATAGGCGCCCATGTACCAAATTCTTTGCGTGGCTCTGTATATAATTTTATCTATATTCTGCAAACATTTCTTAGTAAATTTAATGCAGTTCAGCGTAGAAATGCACAGCTTATTTAAGAACCACCTTTAAGTAATTTACGATCATATTCAGTAAAGTTAGTGAACTCTTTTGGGTAGCTCTGTATATTAACTATAGCATTTATACACACCAGATAATGTGAAACTTATACACGCATATCATAATTAAAATGCATTTCATCCATCCATCGGCCATCATCGGATACATATACAATACTTCGGAAAGTATGTACCATTTGAAATCTTTTGTGTGTCCCTATAAATACTATGTACTTCATATTGGGCAAAGCACAGTATCGTATAATTTATATTAGCCTCAGTGAATACATCAGTTTTGTTATACATGAAACAGTTTAATATATTTAAAATATGTCACACGCAATTCCCCCCTTTTATTATTATCCAATGGAGTTTTTTTGTGTGGCACTCTAAATGAATAATAGCTGTATTTTCACCGCATACTTTATAGAATACATATTTTAATGCACCTCGTAAATGCATATAAATTCTAATATGTTTGACAGGGTATAACATCTTTAAAATTCCTTTGAAACGTTTTTTCCCCATAGGCCGTAATGTAATGGGAAACTTTTGACTCTCTATGTAGATAAACTAATCATGCTAGAAACTTCATTTTCAATAAGATTTGTGCTAGGATAAACGTCAATAACGTCCTAAAATTTCATGGCAATCCGAGTATATTTACGTGAGTTAGAGTGCAGACAGACGAACAGACAAACCGAATGCATAAGCAATTTTCAACTTTGTTGGAAAGTGCTAAAAATATGTTCCCTTCTTAGCAGATGTAAATATTTAATATATATTTTTTTTCGCGTATTGTTGTATTTATTTTGCATGGATGAACAATTTAAAAGAAATTTGCAGTTTTCAGTTAAAAAAAAAAAAAAAATCCGTCATAATCATGTTTTTTTTTTTTTTTTTTTTTTTTTCATGTGCTTAATTTTATTTTAATAAGCCTAGTAATCTACGATTCTTTAAAAAGAATAAATTCTAATGTTTAATTGTAGAGTAATGACGACTTAAAGGTATATCCTTTTTGGATCAAGCCAAATTTTACTGATTTATGAACAGACTTGGCCTCTTCGAGAAAAGGATTTTTATACGGGATGATTCTACAGGAACTAATTAATTTGGTCCTTGAAGACTAGGAAGAATGAAATCAGTGTTGGCTTCGTACGGAAAAAATACGTTAGGCCCGGCCCGATGCTCCAAGGAAAAAATTAAGGCCCGAGCCCGAATGCCAATAATGGAAATCGATCCGAACCCGGCCCGCGGGTTAGACCGGGCTTGGGCTTCGGGCCGAGGCCCGGCTCTTGCAGATCTGTAACTCATACTGACTGCACGGAACAACTGAATCGTTTTTATACCTTGCAGCATAGAAGATTCTAGCCTAGTCATGCATTTATTATTTTTAAAAGTTCTTTGATTTTGTTATTAAAAACAAATATTTTAATTTAAAAAAAGATGTTGCGAGATTTTTTTACCAACATAATATATCAGTAACCGTATACAACATTTGCGCCAATTCGATTTTAGAAGTTAACCATTTTTAAAGATATATCTTTGCAGAAATTCGAATATTCCAGCTGCTTTGTTGAATTGAAATGAATCCTTATAGAGTCTTAAATTCAAACAATAACAAATGAAAGGGAAAAAAAATGTCTTCGGTGTTTCTTTCACTGGCGACTGAAAAACATTTCGATCTGGTAGTAAAATCCCCTTGTAGACGAGAGTGACAAGGAAACCAAACGATCGTTGCGGAAGCTGAACGCTTTCCTTTCTCAACATTGTAACTCTTTTGGGAATCCTTACATCTGTCAAGCCATCCTGTCATACTGCACGGAAAGGTTTTAATGAAACGTACTTTGCTCCCTATTACTTGATCAGATAATTCTCTTGTTATTGTTTGTTTTTTAATTGACTTTTTTTTATATTACAGCGAAGCCGATTTGCAATATATTTTATTCAAATATGAGAGATGAATTTTAAACCTTTAATGGTAATATGTATATTTAAAAAGTTCGTCAACCTTTTTTATTTACAAGCTAATTTGAATTCTTATTTTTATTTTTATTTTTCTTATTTATTTATTTATTTTTTTTCACTTTGAATGAAAAGTCTGAAAGTGATCGCCGATTAAATAAGCTCTAAATCTGTCGTTTTTAAAACAGAGCAAAAAAGATGAAGAGCTGTAATCAAAATATAGAATATGTTACACACTATTGCAGGTATTGCTATATATGGATACAACCCTTCATCTTTTTTGCTTCCCATTGGGAACAACGAATTTCGAAGTTATTCTATGGATGATAACTTTCAGAATTTGCTACATTTTTTAAACTTTCACAAAAGTTGCTCTATGGATTTAACTAATACATTATACATCTATATTTGAAATGAATTCGCGCATGCGCAGTGAAACATTAGTTAGTGAACCTACTTATTTTTCTTCCAATGTTTATAATTATTTTATTACACTGGTCTCCAAAGTTAAAATGCAACCTAAAGTACAAAAGATTTTTTGCGCCTAATTTGCAAATAAATGAATATAGAAACAATAAATTTTGAGGAAATGTGTGCTAAATTGTTATTTATTAAATGCGACATAGAAAACTTAAATTAAATAAATAAATGAAATTACAACAAAAAAGCACTCAGGGTGGAAAATTCCATTCTTAGAGAAATCAGTACATCGCAGTATTATGCAGTAAAATGTGACAAAAACATTAAAAAACTGATCCTAATACGGAATATGTCCACCTCGGACTTGAATGCATAAGATGCATCGACTTTCCTTGCTCTCAATTAAATTATTATCGTACACAGAAATAGATAGCTCTGAGCCTGACCAGACATGGAGTAAGTCTTGTTCCATCTCATTTAATGACCTTGGTGGAGGACTTAAAGCCACAACCTGTCTTCCAAGTTAATCAGAAAGTTGTTCTATCGGATTCAAGTCCATAGAGTGAGCCGGCCATTCCATTCTCTCCAAACTTTGATCCTCAAGGTAATCCTTAACAACCACAGCTCGGTGTGGTCTCTTATTATCATCCATTAGAACGAAACCATTGCCAATAGCACCAGTATATGGGCGCACATATGAATCAAGGATCTCATCACGATATCTCGCACCAGTCAGAGTTCCTCCATCGTACACATGCAGGTCAGTGTGGCCTCCGAGTGAGATCCCTGCCCAAACCATGATTTCACCGTTTCTGTACCTGTGTCTTTCGACAGTGTTTGATTTATGGTATCGTGTGCATTGTGCTCTCCAGATCAGATACATCCTGAATCGCTCTCCAGAATGCATCTGAACTCGCCTGTAAAGAGTACAGAAGCCCACTGTTGTCTGGCCCAGGAAACATAAGCGGGATCTTCCCTGTCGTCTGTTGAGGGAAACACACACAACTGGTCACCTTGCATAGAGACCTGCATTGTGAAGACGTCTTTTCACAGTAGTAGCGGAGATTCTTCTCCCTATGCTGCAAAGTGGTCTGCAATGAGTTGCAACGCAGTAGTGCGTCTTCTCCTTCGGGCCGAAAAAACTAGAAACCGGTCTTCTGCAGGGGTTGTAACATGTGGGTGGCCTGGAATATATCCTCTGTACAGAATCTTCGGATTCATACTGATCCCAGTGTCGTCCGACTACAGTGCAAGACACATTAAGCCGTCTAGCAGTATCGGCCTGTGATAACCTGATTTCCATCCATCCTACCGCTCGCCACCTTAATGAATCGGCAAATTTCAAGACTCTACTGGTTGTTGTGAACAAAACTGACAACAATAGTTCAAACACAACAAAACTTACACGGGGAATTACGAAAACTTCGTAACAGCATATTTTTCTCTCATTCCCAAATACCTATTCTTTTCTATAAAATAAAAGTGGTAGCTGTAATTTTTGCGTAAGTTTATTTAAAGCTTATTATTGTCAGTCATATAAACTATGAAGTTTAATCTGACTTTTTCTGGCGAGATTCGAAAAACATGTTGTACCTTAATTTTTGGAGACCAGTGTATTTATTCTGAATGCAACGTATTGTGCAGAATGTCATTTGTCACAGTTCCAAGAAAGAACTTTCTTTTATATTAAGAACTTTGCAAATTATAAGCATAAAAATTGTAGAAATTTGGGATTGTTTTTATAAAAACTTTAATTTGCCCACAAGTGTGTATGCTATCCTCATAAAAATGTACACAGTTTATTACAAAAAGCCTTCTAATTATGTGCTACAGTTGCAATGCTTTGCAACATTAGTTATTACAGAGTAATCTAAAAGATATTCGTTGTTCTTCAGTTTGTTTTTAGTCCCGTATAGGGTTTCGGGAAAAATATCTTCACGGAAATATATGAGGTCTACTATGCTGTTTACACACCTGAAGGTTCAGGATTATATTTATGGTATTTTTCTATATGTTTAATAAAACATCAAAATCGCAATTGAATTATTTTGAAATTGAATTAACCAGTTATCATAGGCCATAGAATATATCCAATCTCAAAGGTGTCCAAAAGCCAATTACTAAACCGTCAGTCATAGACATAAAGTTCCTATTACAAAAATGTTTTAAATGAAGCAAAAAAAAAAAAAAAAAAAATTAAAGTGATTTGGATCAGTAAGTTTCAGGATTATTCTTCAAGTATTCTTCTAGATGTTTAACAAAACATCTAAAATCGCAATTGACCCGTTATCATAGGCCATAGAGTATGTCCAATTTCAACGGTATACAATGGCTAATTCCTAAACCGTTAGTTCCAATTACATTACCAATTACATATAGTTCCAATTACAATAAATGTTTTAAATGAGGCAAAAATTATTTTAAAAACTTTATTTGGGTCAGTAAAAACATTTCCTTAAAATAACGAAGTGATCTTCCAGTCCAATAATTTACATTTAGTAAAATTTTCCTATTAAACTGACAAGTAATATTTAATAAAATTCCTGTTATTCTACAATTAAAATTGAGAATAATAGCTTTTAAAGTTCGAGCATATTTCCTGCTGCAAATTAGGGATCATTCACAAATTTAGTAAAAATATAATTCCGTCAGATAATATATTAATAAAGTGAATGAGAGTAAAATTAACATTGCAATACATGTGCGAAATCTTTAATCATTCTGACATATTAATGCAAAATATACAGTTTTTAATAAACATATAAGAAGAAGAAAATAAAATTTTTGTTAAATAAAATGATGAAAATTAACAACCTCAATTCTTTATGCTTATTTTAAAATGTTAAGCCGGCAAAAGTCGGGTTATATCATGTTTTTTAACTGTTGGTTATTGTCTTTTATGTATTCTGTACTGCTGAATCCGAAATTGGGCTTCATTTTTACTTTCTTCTATCTCCAATAGAAGAAAGGATTGTAATCGAAATTTTTTTCGACTTCCGGTTTTTGACGGATTTACACGTTTTAGGGGTCAGAGATTCCAAAAAACATGTTCTTACAAAATGTCTGTCTGTCCGTGTGTCTGTGTGTCTGTGTGTCTGTCTGTATGTCGCCATTCTACCATCAAAAAGTGTATGAAGTTATTCATAGAATTGAACCAAATTTTTTGTGAATGTTTTTGACTGTAGCAAGCAGGTCCTCCTTCAGTTTTGAAATATTCCGCGGAAGGGGGCGCTGCAATCGCGATTTTTGTGCCATTTTCAATATTGTACCGACCAAAAGTATATGAAGTTATGCATCGAATTGAACCAAATTTTTTGTGTATGTGTATGACTATGGCTAGTCGGTCCTCCCTGAATTTGAAAAAAATCCGCCGGAAGGGGGCGCCGCAATCGCGATTTTTGTGCCATTTTCAATATTGTACCGATCAAAAGATTATGAAGTTATGCATCGAATTGAACCAAATTTTTTGTGTATGTGTATGACTATGGCTAGTAAGTCCTCCCTAAATTTGAAAAAAATCCGTCGGAAGGGGGCGTTGCAATCGCGATGTTTGTGCCATTTTCAATATTATACCGAGCAAACGTACATGAAGTTATGCATCGAATTGAACGAAATTTTTTGTGTAAGTGTATGGCTATGGCTAGTTGGATCGCCCTGAATCTGAAAAAAATCCACCAGAAGGGGGCGCTGCAATACCAAATTTTATGCCATTTTCAATATTGCACCACATAAATGTGTATAAAGTTAGTTCTAGAACTGAACTAAACATTTTGAACATGATTATTTTTTGGTAAGGCAAGTAAGTCCTCCCTGAATTTGAAAAAAAAAAAAAATCTGCTTATCATTCTATTGTCCATCGGCTCGTGCAGAGACGGAAATTCGTTTTTACTCCGATTAATTGATTGAAGCAGAAATTTAAGATGAAAATCAAAGTTGGTAAGGTATTGAATTAAAATTATTAAAGCATTAAAATGAGTAACTCTTTTTTTTTAATATTAAAATGTATCTATGAGATAGAAGAAAGTTTTGGGATTGGCACATCCAACTAGTTTTATCATCCAGTAAAAAGTGTTTGCAAATCGTACATTTTAAAATTATAAAAGAAAAAATAGCGAAATTTTATACTATAAAATAAATGTGATTGTTGTGTTTTTAAATTTCATTTTTATGTATTTTTGAACGCTGAATCCGGTAATGAATTTCATTTGTAACCATCACGTCAGGATTTTTATGAAAATTTGTAAATTTCAAAGTTAAGAAGTTCATAGTTAAAGTTGAATCTTCTCCCCCAGCTCGTCTGACCCTTTAGCTGTTTAGCTGTAAGAATCCCAGTATAAGCCAAACAAGTTGGAAAATGCACGTGAACGTAGCAAATGAGGTGCGTTCGTACGATAACGAAGTTTTAAAAATATTCAGATATTGCTGATATAGTAGAGCGTACTTTGGATACAGAATAGTAGTCGAAATCTTTGTGTTTCTGTAAATATGCAGGAAGTAATTTTTATTACACCTCAGAAACCTATATCTTATTCATAAAATGTGAAATAGTTGAATATAATTAAAACATGCCCCAAACAATGTTTCCCCGTGTAGCATTATGCAGGGGAATACTTTTGTGTGGCCCTGTAATTTAATACTAAATATTCTTTGCATCACAGATTGTACAGAATGTATATTTTCGTACATACTTTATAGATTCATGTCAATTATGTTATGTTCAAATGAGTGTAACACCATTAAAATGCATTTGAAACTTTTTTCCCATTAATCGTAATGTAACAAAATACTTTTGATTGTCCCTGTAATTGTTCTATTCATCCGATTTTCATAACATTTGAAATGACTCGACAAAATTATGTAATAATTATAAGTTTTCAATTTCAAACGATTAAAATGCATATGAAACTTTTTTTCCCATTGACCGTAATGTAACGGAATCCTTTTGGTTGTCCCTGTAATTGATATATCCATCGGATTTTCATAAAATTCTTTGCATCACAGATTGTACAGAATGCATATTTTAGTATATATTTCATAGATTCATGCCAATTCTATTATGTTCGAATGAGTGTAACATCATAAAAATGCATTTGAATCTTTTTTCCCATTAACCGTAATGTAATGGAATACCTTTGATTGTCCCTGTAAATGATCTATGCGTCCGACTTTCATAACATTTGAAATGACTCGATAAAATTACGTAATAATTATATGTTTTAACGTTCAAACGATTAAAATGCATTTGAAATTCTTTTCCCATTGACCATAATGTAACGGAATCCTTTTGATTGTCCCTGTAATTGATCTATCCATCCGATTTTCATAACATTTGAAATTACTCGACAAAATTACCCAATAATTATATGTTTTAAATTTCAAGCGATTAAAATGCATTTGAAAATTTTTTCCCCATTGACCGTAATGTAACGGAATCATTTTGATTGTCCCTGTAATTGATCTATTCATCCGATTTTCATAAAATTTGAAATGACTCGACAAAATTATGTTATAATTATGTATTTTAAATTTCAAACGATTCGGTTGGGTAGTTTTTGCGTTGTTATATGCGGACAGACAGACGGACAGACGGACAGACAGACGGACAGACAGACGGACAGACGGACGGACTGAGCGACAACAATAGGTGCTACGTATTTACATAATTACGAACGCACCTAAAAATTGAATTAAATATTGAATTAAATAAATTTAATTTAAAGTTTTACATCCGTTTTATAGTATCAGATTTTCGCTATATTTTAACTTTTACATTTACGAATTACAAAAAAAAAAAAAAAAAAAAAAAAAAAAAAAAAGATAGTTAAAAATGCAGGACATTTTCAGATTATGTGCTAAAAAGAACATAAAAATCAATTAGCATAAGTTTAATATAGCCATCTTCTCTATTTTATTGTATCGATTTTTATTATTATATATTTTAAACTTTGACAGTTTATGGTTAATCCTGACATGATGATTAAAAATTAAGGTAATTTTTGGTCTGAATGATAAAAAATACGTAAAAGTTAAAAAACACAACCATCGCAGTCTTGTGTTATCTAATTTAAATCTTTTTCTTAAACTTCTTGGCGGTAATCAATCCGATTATTTTTATGTGTGTGTGTGTGTTATCCTGTAAAATAAGTGTAAACGCAACTTCCTAAAATCCAAATAACATTAGATTGTCATCGGATTTACGTCAGAAAGTAAATTTTTAATCTTGATCAGACATATGAAGGAGAATTAAAGTTGGAGTAAAAATTTTGAACAGGAAAACATACATACGATCGTTGAAGTTATATAAAACCTTATAAAAATAACACATCTTAAAATACAATTATTTTAACCAATCTGAAATTTAATAAAAGTTAACTCAGTCGTAATACTTGTGCGATTTTTTTCAAAGCGCAGATACACATGAAATAACTTCTTTAAATACTTTAAGCACTATGTATATGACCTCTCAAAGCACGACCTAACTCATTTGTGTCCAGATGCAGAAAAGTGGTGTAAGTCATATATTTTTAAAGTTTCATAACTCGGTCAATTTTAAGGTTATATGAACGGATTTTTTTCTGTTTTACTTGTCAGTTTAATAGGAAATTTTCATTTAGTAATTTAAGAAATCCTTTTATTCACACAAATTGCTTTTAAAATATTTCTTTACATCATTTAAAAACATTTTTGTAACTATGTCTATAACTAACGGTTTAAGGATTAGCCATTGGCCGAAAATTCTGTTTTTTCTATTTTATATGTTTATTATAAATTGTATATTTTATATTTATATGTCAAAATGATTAAAGATTTCAAATTTATAGTACAACATTACATTTACTCTCAATCATTTTTAAATATATCTGACAAAATTATTAACAGCAAAAAAATTAAATTTTGAATTTTTTTAAAGAAATGTTTTTATTGATCAAATCGCTTGTAAAATATTTTTTTGCCTCATTCAAAACATTTTTCTAATTGGAACTGCATGTCTATGACTAATGCTTTAGAATTAGCCATTAGACACCGTTGAGAGTGGACACCCTGTATAGTGAATTCAAAGGCTCACTATATGCATTATGGCATATACACTATATTGCCATTGATTATGGGACACTTGCGATTTTAGACATTTTACTAAATATCTAAAAAATACATAAGGAATCATCTCGAAACTCTTAGTGTATAAATATAATAGTATAAGTCATACATCTCCGTGAAGATTTTTTCCCGAAACTCCAAAGGGGACCGTCAACAAATAAAAAAAGAATGAATATCTTTTGAATAACCCTGTCAAAACTAATGTAGCAAAAGCGCTCAAACTCTAGATTGTGATTGAATGCCTTATTGTAATAAGCCTTGTTCATTTTTATGCAAATAGCATGCATACTCGCAGAGTAATTAAGGTTTTTATAAAATTGATCCCAAATTTTTCCAAGTTTTTTCCTTATAATTTTCAGAGTTCTTAATATAAAATATTATTTTTTTCAGAAAATATGACAAACAACATTGCACGCAGTACCCTGTAATCAGAATTAAAAAATAATGAAAATTGTATAAAAAATGAGTTGGTTTACTAAATAATTTTTTACTGCGCATGCGTCAACGATATCAAAATTTCATTTGCATATTATGTTAGCTAAATGTATAGAGCAACTTTTGTGAAAATCACAAAATCATAACTTGAAAATTCTGACAATAATCGTCAATTGAATAAGTCGAAAATCCGTTATTCTCAAAATGAAGCAAAAACAAGAGGGGTTGTATCCATATAATCATTGATTAGTGTCAATATATAGAATGCACAATATGGGATGTACTACTGCATTTGGATAAAATCCCTCATTTTTTTGCTTCATTTTGGAAACAACGGATTTTGTCCTTTTTCTATGGACAATTTCAAAATTTTCAAGCTGTGATTTTGAGACTTTTACAAAAGTTGCTCTGTACATTTAGCAAACATAATATGCAAATGAAATTTTGATATCTTTGACGCATGCGCAGTAAAAAATTATATAGTAAACCTACTCATTTTTCATACAATTTTTATTATTTTTTAATCCTGATTACAGGGTACTGTGTGCAATGTTGTTTGTCATATTTTCTGAAAAAAAATATTATTTTATATTAAGAACTCTGGAAATTATAATGGAAAAACTTGGAAAAATTTAGGACCATTTTTATAAAAACCTTAATTACTCTGCGAGTGTGCATGCTATTTGCATAAAAATGAACACAGTGTATTACAATAAGGCATTCAATCATAATCTAGAGTTTGAGCGCTTTTGCTACATTAGTTTTGACAGGGTTATTCAAAAGATATTCATTCTTTTTTAATTTTTTGACGATCCCCTATAGCGTTTCGGTAAAAATTCTTCACGGAGATGTATGACGTATACTATTATATTTATACACTAAGAGTTTCGAGATGATTCCTCATCTATTTTTCTAGATATTTAGTAAAATGTCTAAAATCGCAAGTGTCCCATAATCAATGGCAATATAGTGTATTTATCACGCATGAAATAATAAAAAAAATCGGAGAGGAAAATAAGGAATTTTCTTGAATATTTATTTAAAATATTCAAGGGCTTGTTATATGCATTATGGCATATAACAAGAAATCTAACATAAAAAAAAAGAGGGAATAAAACAAGGAATTTTCACGAATATTTTATTTAACACATTCGCTGCCGCACACGCGAAAGCGCGTGATATTGGGCCGACATTAAGGGTCCATTCACTCGCCAGCGCGTGATGTGGGGTGATGTCAAATAGCCAGTCACGCGCTGGCGCGGGAAAATCTTTCACTGATTCTTTGTTATAAAAAGTAAATCGGCTTCCAGGAAAACCCCATTTCTACAGTGCGGCATTAACCATCATTACCTCTTCAAGTAAGCGGCAGCGAACGTGTTAAAATATTATTCATAGGCTCGCTTTATGCAGTATGACATGTATTTATCACACATGAAGTAAAAAAAAATGGGGAGGGGAGAAAAATAAGGAATTTTTTTGAATATTTTAAGCGTTACAAGGATCTTTTCAATTTGCCACGCGCACATTTCTCATGAATTAAAATCCCTAATATTTTTAGTAGCTGTTTTTAACTATATGTATATGTCATAATACAGTGCATCTTTTCTTTTAAACTAAATGCAATTGGAAAAGTTAAAAGCTGTTATTTACAGAAATATTACAAAAATGCTGAAAATTTAATAAAATTCACAATGTATTTTTTATTACCTTTATATTAAAATATATAAAATTCAATGCACAATTTTATTTCCCTCCATGTTTAATGTGCTATAAGTTATTAAATTCAATGGTTCATATATTGTAATACGATTAATGGTTATATATATAAAACAAAGTTGCATAAAAAATATTGGAGATTTTAATTGATAATGAATGATCATGTGACGTTTCGAAAAATTCTTCATAATGCTTTAAATCTTCACGAGAATTTCCTTATTTTTCTCCCCCCCCCTTTTTTTATTATTTTTTTAAGTGACATTTAAAAAAATAAATAAGTAAATAAATTTGGAAATCCCTTATCCCCTTAAGAGAAGACACGCCTGGAATGACATACCTGCTCACATTAATTTTATAACATTTTGCAGTCATTTTATTATATGTAACTATATTTTATCCAAGTGTTTATTTATGTTTTAATTCATGATTTTGATAAAACTGTACAAGAGCTTCACACAGGTTAGAAGTTTCTAAGTGTAGTATTTAGGTACGTTGTGGTGATGTAGGAATTCATGCCGATAGGCAGTTAGGAAATAATAACATACCATTTATTCAGAACATACAACCTCACCACATCGCGGCTAGTGCAGGACTGCCGATTCCCCGGTAATCCGTACAGGACTGCCGATCATACAAGCGCGCCGCAGAGGCCATCTGTCGTGAACAAGGTCTATTATAATAACTCATAACAGTTCTCTCCCTTTTTAAAGACCATGCAAGATGTCATAGAATCTTTCTACATCGAGATAGTTCAAAATAAAACAGTTCACGACTAATAAACAGTTTGTCAGGAACAAGCAAAACAGTCTATAACTGCAGACATGCTGGATATGAAACAGTTTAAAACTAAAAACAGTTTGTCACCAGGATCAAAACAAAACAATCTAATACCGGAGGCGTGTTGGTTTCTTTTTAACTAGTTCTGAAAGTCTGACCAATGGGGTATTTACATCACGAGTGAACACTTGTGGTGATAGAACTGGGGTGGGGGGGGGGTCTGCAGATGGCTTGTTAATTACACTTGGAGAACTTACTTCTAAGGGAAGCAGAGGAGGTTTGGGGGAAATTGTGGGAACATCAATCTGCAAATCGACAGATTCTGTAGCTGAAGCTGCAGGAGCTGGAAATCAAGTGGAGTCAGAACATCACTAATCAGGTCCTCCTGTCTGAGCCTCAGCTGGTCAATATGGCGTGTCCAATTTTCCAAAGGAGTTGACACTTTATATATAACTTTCCCCGCGGGACACAAAACATTGCCTTTAACCCATGGTGGGTCACGACCAAACGAACGCACCCAAACTGGAGTTCCCTCTGCAAAAATCTTCTTGAGCTGGTCTCTTCCTTCTCGTGCTTCTGACTGATAGGATTTCGAATTAGGTCCAGTCGTGTTCGAAGAGGACGACCAAAAATAGCCATGGCTGGAGATATTCCAGCGGCTGCTGATGGCGTATTGCGATAATTGAAAAGGAACCTAGACAGCCTCTCGGCAAGAGTCCCTCCAGTTATTTTCTTCAGGGCTGACTTTACTGTTAAGACCGCTCACTCAGCTAAACCATTCGAACGTGGATGGTAAGGAGGCGTTTTGACTTCAGCAATGCCATTGCAAGATAAAAAAAAAATTGCGAATTCTTCACTTTTGAAACCAGGACCATCGTCACTGACCACACTCTTAGGAATGCCGAAACGAGAAAATAGGCTATGTAAAACCATTATTGTTACACTTGCAGATGTACTCGATACCTGCGCAACTTCTTTTTGTCTTGGCATCTACAATTATAAGTAGCATCTGAATTTCCTCTGGACCGGCATGGTCAATGTGGATCCGCGCCCATGCTTTCTTTGGCATAGGCCAAGGAACATACCTTGATGGAGGTGCTGAAGCATTCTTCTGACATGCAACACAGCCCTTCACTCTTGCTTCCAAATCAATATCCAGCTCTGGTCACCAAACATAAGAACGAGCATGTGCTTTTATTGCATTATGCCTTAGTAAGATGAATGAAACTGATCTAGAATGAATTTTCTAAATTTTGGAGGAATAAAAACACGTGAGCCTCTCAAAATTATGTCTATTTCGAAAGATAATTCATCTTTTACTCTGAAGAAGGGGTGCAAGTTTTTCTCAATTTTCTTATGAAACTCTTTTAAAATATACGATTTCAGCTTCCTTAGGTCAGGGCATCTATCAATTTCGGTAGCAATTAGGTGTCTCGTCACTGGAGTGGCATCTAATTGTGTTAATAATAACACCGACTCTGTTGGAACTGGTGGATCCGCATACTTAGTATCCAATGACAATCTACTGCAAGCATCTGCATTCGCGTGCAAGCTGCCTTTACTATACTTAATTATATATGAATATGCTGCAAGGGTCAGAGCCCAACGTTGAATTCTTGCAGCAGCTACTACTGATACAGGCTTTTCAAGAAGATTAACTAAGGGGCGATGATCGGTAAGTAACGGGAATGTTCGTCCTAACAGGTATTTCCGAAATTTTGTCACACCAAAGACCACGAATAGAGCTTCTTTTTCTATAAGGCTATAATTTTTTTCAGCTTCCGTTAGAGAACGAAGAGCGAAGACAATTGGGCGATCACCATCTTCAGTTTTGTGAGACAAAACTGGTCCAAGTCCATAGAGGCTAGCATCGCAAGCCAAAACAACTTCTTTCTTGTTATAGAAGTGTATTAGCAGTGATGAGTTCTTCAAAACCTCTTTCACTTTAGAAAATGTTTCTCTCTGTGGTGTCTCCCATTTCCATTTCTTTTTTTTCTTTCAATAACTCATATAATGGAGCTAATAAGGTAGCCATGTTTGGTAAAAATTTGCTGTAATAAGTAATGAGCCCGATGAAGGAACGTAACCCATCAACGTTCTTCGGATCAGGAGCTTTGACTACAGCATCCACTTTAGACTCTAAGGGATGAAGTCCTTCCCTGCCAATACGATGACCCAGATATTCCGCCGAAGATTTCAAAAATTCACATTTCTCAGAATTAAGCTTCATTTCAGCTTCCTTTAAATGCATTAGAACTGCTGTCAAGTTCTGTAGGGTTCAGCTTCGTCTTTTCCGAAACAAAGACATCATCGAGGTGCCGTCAAGCAGCCTTCAAATCATGCAGAATTTTGTCAGTCTCTCTCTCGAACATTGCTGGAAATGAGGCAACTCCAAAAGGAACTCTAGTGTAACGGAAATGTCCCATATGGGTTTTGATTACTACAAGATCTTTGGACTCTTCATCCTGTTGCAGCTGGCAATAAGCATCACGAAGATCCAATTTAGAGAAAAAATCTCCTCCTGAAAGCTGTGCAAATAAATCTTCCATGTTCGGCAGTGGATACTGCTCCGATTCAGTCACCTTGTTGGTTGTTAATTTGAAATCTCCGCATATTCTGATGCATCCATCCCGCTTTAGGACAGGTACGATTGGCGCTGCAGACTCAGCGGTCTTCACTGGCTCAAAGATGCATTCCTTAACGAGGCGAACTATTTTTTCATCAACCTTGTCCAAAAGAGCATAAGGAATTGGATGTGCTTTAAAGAATTTAGGCGTTGCAGAATCCTTCTTAATCAGGTGCACTTTGACATCTTTTAACATGCCTAACTCTGGTGAAAATAAATATCTGAATGTTTCTAAAAGATTATGTAACATCAATTCTCGTGTTGGCAAATTGTTTATGGTATAAGACGGGATTGGATTTTTAAAAATATTCATTTACTTCAATGGATAAATCCAATTACGTTGGGCTAAATTAATTTTTCCTTGCCCAACTATCATCAAAGGTAAAGAGCAGGGCTTAGATTTGTATGATACATTAACTTGTGCTATTCCAACCACTTCAATAGGATGTTCTGTGTACGAATTTAACTTGATTGAAGTAAGCTCCAAAGGAAGAAAATATTCTTTTACACTATTGTAAACATTTAACGGCATTAAAGAAAAAGGAACCCTTGAATCCACTTTAAAAATGAATGGCTTGCCTTGGAGTAAGCATAACTTTAGCAGGTGGCAAGATTTCTTCCATACCTGAGATATTAAATAATGTGTAGACTGATGGTACTTAATTTTCTACTTTCTCCACTTGCAAATGATGGGCCCGAGCACCGGAATTTTTCTTCTTGGACCGGCATACTTTGGCGATATGGCCGATTTTTTTACAAGAATGGCATGTTGCATTCCTAAAACGGCATTCGTTTGAAATGTGATTAGATCCGCATCGATTGCATTTTTCGTAATTCTGTTTTGTCGCACGAGCAGTATTCTGATTTGTCACACGAGAATTAGGACTTTTCGGCGCATTATTCATCTTTAATTATATTCTGTTTATATTTACTTCAGAGCCGGATGTCATACGCAGATTGTTTGCATCTCTAGCCGCTTTCTCCATCGTCACCGCGATCTCTGCAGCCCTCGTTAGGGTTAACGGATTTTCCGCGAGAAGTTTTCTCTGAATTGCTTCATCTTGAATTCCACAAACGATCCGTTCCCGCAACATTTCATCTAACGATGTGCCGTAACTGCAATGCTTAGCCAGGCTACTTAACTCGGCTATAAAATTTGGGTACTTACGTATTAACGCCACCGCAGCAGAAGTTGCACTGATGCGTCAATAAAAAGCAATCTTTTTGATCACAACCGTACAAAAAAAATGGCGTCAAAAAATGAAAAAAAACTAAAAATGCACTAAAAAAGCACTAAAAATGGTGTCAAAAATCGGAAACAATGTTTGTTATTTAATTTTTTATTGATATTTTTACGTTAACATACATTTAAAATAACCAAAATGCTATTTAGATTCAAAATAAGCTTTTTTGTGAAAATGTTATGTTTAATTTATTTGTATTTTTTTAACCATTGAAAAATGGTTATTGTTTTCGGTGGAGGATTGACAAAATGACGTGGTCACTTTTGAATTTAAATTAAATTCTTTACTTTTAGAAGAATTTTTATTTGAATTTAATTTAAATTTTTTACTTTTAGAAGAATTTTTATTTGAATAGGAAATTAAAATGTTTAAAATCATTGTAATAAAGGAGAAAACTAACAAATTTAAAAATGGGTAGACGGAAATTAACAAATACGGAAAAGCCGAAGCTAAAGAAATGAATGACCATGAATGTCGCATTCAATGACATTAAACACAATACGCGTACTTAAATAATCATAAAGTGATTTTTATTTCGACTTTTTATTAATGTTTTACTAATTTATTTGTTCTTTTGTTATTTAAAATAAAAATTTAGTGAGCATGTATAAGTTGCTTATTAGTTTGGCGATTCGTATCATTTGGCGAAATTGGTCGACGAGATAACTAAGTAGTACTGTATTTGGTTTAGCGCAAAAACGTCTTTCAATGCAGAAAACGAGAAAATCAAAAGATTATCGAGCCCTGAAAACCAATTACGTGTTGAAAGGCAATCACGAAAAAGGAAGCAATTTAATGCCGAACCATGTCTTGAGGGCGACCAATCCACTAGCCATGGCGTTTTACAATCGGTCGGTTCTAACCATCAGGAAAATTTGAGTGCCAATAGTGATTCTAACAAGCCGGAAAATGTTATAGCTATTACTCTTGATTTTCCACCACCTAAAAAGAAAACAAAAAAACAATCGGCTTGGGAAAAAACTGGAAAAAAACTTTTTTGATTCAATGTCTGATGGACTCATTCACAGATGCATGTGCTGCGATCGACTTTGGTTTAAAACCTCCATCACCAAAATTCTGCTCTGTAAAATCAAACAGTATATGCCAAAGTCTTACAAGTATAACAGTATATGCCAAAGCTGTATTTTAATAATGATTAATTTCGCACCAACAATGTTAGCCTTCAAATTGCAGCATGTATAAAGTCATTTATAGCAGTTGCACGGATAACAACTGGTATTTAGCTTAAAATGATAGATGAATGTTTCGAGTGAAACATTTTTCAAATGGTTGGTGTAATTTCTTAAATTACAATTTTTTTTCTTTTAATTATATCATAATTCTGTACAAAGTAGCCACTGTTGTTGTTGACAAATTTCTAAGTTATTTAAACAAATATACATACATCGGCATAAAGAATAAGAAATATACATTTTTATGTGCTCTTTTAAGATACATTTAATTAAATAAATAAATAAAAATAAAAAATTTATGCAAAATGCATTTTTTAAAAAATAATAAAAAATAGCATTTTACAACAGTTAATTATTTTTAATTTTACTTTATTCTGATTTTAAAGAAAATACTGAAATTTGTACAAGATAAATATCGACAAAAAACGACCTCAAGTGACCTCTTACATTTTTATTGTGTATTTAACTATTTAAGTGAATAAATGCACACGTTCATAATGTTTCAAAATGTGCCTTTATCGATGCATAATGTAAGATTTTTCTTTTTCATTTATTTGAGCACCGACTTTAAAATTTAGTATTTGTTGTAAGTAAACAAAAAACATCTCGCCTGCTGAAGCCATTTTTCCCCAAAATCAGCAACCCTTCTCTGGTTGATTAATAAAACCGCGAGAGAACGCTACTATCGCCTCCGTCGGTTGCTATGACAACTGAAACCTGCTTGAGAAATCCAGAGGTTTTCTTTTTCTGTTTTCTCTTTGATTAATTTTATTTCATTTATTCCTTCTTTATCATTATTTTTTTTTTTTATCTATCTGTCACTCTAATTCAAGTGTGGATTTCGTCATGATGTGACGTAAATCCATGGTAATTATTACGCTTTATTAAAACGGCGCATAAACAGCTTTCGTATTTATTTTTAACTGCTTCAAATTCGTTTCAGATGTCTTTGTTTTTTTAACGAATGATGTAATTGCATTAATTTTTTAGTGTTTGCTCTATTTTTAGATTATTTTCACGTACGCAAAAATGTGTGACGATGAAAAATTATTGTATAATTCAGAATAATGTCTTTCGAAATTAAAAAAATTGTCATAAATTTTCCCTTTTGAAATTTATAGAGCACGAGCGCCAGAAAACTTCAGAAACATCGATTTGTATACTATTTGTGTATATATATATATACAAATAATATACAAATCGATCTTTCGGAAGTATGTATATTAGGGTGGATCGAAAAATCGAAATTCGGATAATCGAATCGGCGCGGGGTGCAAAAGTTGCCTTTTATGCATACTAATTCACATGTGTTTTTTTATTGAAATCCATTCATATCTTCCGGTGCCCCAAACGCCTCAAAAATAGTTAAAAATTGAAATTTTTATAAATGTTAAAATTTTTTTTTGCTTCTTAATATTTTAAAATTTTTTTTTTGACGCGGGTTGCGAAAGTTGCCTTATATATATATTAGTTCAATCTTTTTTTAAAATTTAAATCCATCCATATCTTCCGGTGCCCCCAAACGCCCTTAAAATAGTTAAAAAATTGAAATTTTTATAAAAATTTATAATTTTTTTTTTATTATTTCTTTTAAATTATTTTATCAGCGGGATAAAAAAATGCATTTTATAGTATATTAGCATGCATTCAAATAATTTTCGACTTTGATAAATTTCTTTCAATGCTCCAAAACTTTTAATTATTTGCCGAAAATCGAGTTTCATGCAAATTTTGAGCTAAAAAATACAAGTAAAAATAACAGTTAAAGAATAATTTATCTAACGTAAAATGTAGATCGAGAGGATGAGAAATCGTGTATCGTATTTTATTAAATGTATAAAATAAACTTTTTGTACTTTATTAGTTGGAAGACAACATAGATAGAAGAGTTCTCAACAATGACCAGCAATATTTATATAATATTTACATAGCAACATCACGTGGTGAATGTGGTTCTGATCTAACATTAATGAAATCTGGTCCAGTTTATCACTCAAGATGGCTAACAACTGCGTGTAGAATTTTAAGGTTATAAGTGGCTACAGAAAATCCTTTTGATGATCTCATTACTCTTACAACATATATTATGAAGGTATATGCACCTGTATGGTTCCATATAAAAACAAAGCCATCCATAACTGAAGGAGCGCGTCGTATTTGGAAACTTATCACATATTCTAGATATTTGGAACCCAATTTAAGAAAAATCGTAGATGCTGTTATTCAAGGAAATAGTTTTTTTTCTCTCTTTTTTTTTTTTTTTTTTTTTTTTTTTTTTTGCCACCCTGAAAATTTGCTATTGTCAATGCTCACAGATAACAGAGAGCATATCAGATCTTTAGAAATGCGAAAGCTAATTTATGCTAGAAATAAAAAAGAGAAAATCACCAGAAGTGAGAACTTTCAAAGTATCCCAAATAAACTTCAAAGTGAAGGATTATTTTGAACTTATTAACTGCCAACGAGTTGGACGTTTTGAACACCTCTTTTGATGAATGTGCCTTGCGAAGAAATTGAGAATATGATAAAAGTTGTAAAAACGAATGAATGGTCAAAATATCCATGCAATACCCAAGCGGTTGAAAGATGCGTTCGACCAGTGTCCGTGGCATCAGAAACTGTATCTGGTCAAGAAAAGAGACACGGTTTTATATTGAATAGAATAAAATCAAGAAGCCATATAAAACACTATGATACCAAAAAAGATTACAAACTTTAAAAATATGTAAATTTCCAAATTAAAGGATGTAAAACTTTTCTCTACGTAAGTTCGATTTTTGTACCGTAAAATGGGGTGAATAGGAACAGTGGGGTGAATAGGAACGAAACTTCCCAGTCATACAAATAAATTCATTATAAATATATGTGATGATATTTTTAGTTGCCAATTTTTTTATAAGAAGGTAATAACATTAAGAGTTGGGAAATTCAGTTTTGACATGTTTGCACAGCTACTGGGGTATATAAAAAAACTTCAAGAGGATCCTCAGAAACCTAATTTTTTTTCAAAGTCTTCAAAACTTTGTATGTAACTACAGTATTTCTAAACCTATAAGAGAGAGGATTTTTAATTAATGATAGACCTGTAAACGATATGCTGTATTAAATTTTATTTATTTCTAAACTATATAATAAAAAAATGAAAAATGGCTTGTAACATCAGAGGTTTAAGATTTACGGGGTGAATCGGAACACGTTTTCTCTCATGGTTTATTTTTCTGTACAGTAATAGTTTCATGTAATATATGAAAAAATATGTGTGAATATGTATTGTAACAATGTTTTGTTCGTTTTAACTACTTGAAGAGTTTAAAAGTGCCAAGAAAGTACTTGATTAAACAAAAAAAAGTCCACGCCTAATCCAACAGACATGGAACACGCAATAAAAGAATTTAAAAGTAGCAAATTAGTTAGAAAAACTGCACAGAATTATTCTCTGACATCCACAACATTACAAAAACATCTCAAAATGAAAAACCAAATAAAAAGAGAGGGATGCAAACATTACTAAGGGCTGGGGATGAGGGGGTATTAGTAGATCGTATTAATACATGCAGCGATTGGGTCTACTCAATAGATTCACTTACCCAATGACTACTAGTAAAGGATAACACGGAATAGGGGTGAATTTGTATCAAATTTTATTTCTGCAATTCGAATATAATTTCCTAAAATTAATTTTAATTTTTCCTGATTTCAAAGATGTTTTCTAATTTTTAAAAAGGCATATCTTTATTTGTATATAAAATAAAAGCTTGGTTTCACCGTAACTGTGTGTTCCTATTCTTCCCTTATCGTTATTACATGTTTTTATTAACCCTATTAAAGTTTGAATCGGAATAAATAAATATTATAACATTTGTTCCGATTCACCCCTATCTGCGGGGTGAATCGGAACACCATTAAAAATGTAAATAATATATATATAAACAGTAAAAATGTTTCGTTTTTGCTTAAAAATTAAAGAACAAAACAAGACCGAAGTTTCTAGTAGAAAAATAAAAGAATTAAAAAATCAGTTGTTGCTTTTTTTTTTTTAACGTTAAAGTTAAAAAGTGTTCCGATTCACCCCATTTTACGGTAATTTTTATGATTTAATGCTTTGATTTTTAAATTTATATGTCGCTTATTATTGTAAAATTAATGTTATTTATAACCTTATACGTTATTAATTAAACTGTTTTCAAAATTTGTAAGTATTTTTCGTAAATTATAATTCTTAATACATTTTTGTAAAAATTTCAGTTTTTAATTATAATTGGTGTATCAAAGATGTGAATGGATTTTGATTAAAAAAATATATGGGAACTGCAGGGTTATGTAGTGTTGTAATAACAACTTTCCAACCCAGTGCCAAATGAATTTCAAAAAGTAAAATAAAATAAAATAAAATAAAACGAAACAAAAATACTTTTTTTTTCAAGAAAATTTCAATTTTAAACTATTTTTGGGGCACTTGGGGCACCGGAAGATATGAATGAATTTTATTTTTAAAAAATATGTAAGCTAAGATAGATAAAAGATAGCTTTTGAACCCCACGCCAAAAGTAATTAAGAAAAAATAAATAAACAAAAAAATATAAAAAAAAATCATAAAAAACTCAATTTTTAATTATTTTTGTGGCGCTTGGGGCACCGGAAGATATGAATGGATTTTAATAAAAAAAAACCCTGTAAACTAGTATGCATAAAAGGCAACTTGTGCACGCCGCGCCGATAGTGATTTCTAAAAAAAAAAAAAAAAAAAAAAAATTCCTATACTTTTCGATCCACCCTAATGTATATATATATATATATACCAAGGTAGAGGTCTGCACGGGACCAGAGCGGACCAGCGGAATGATTCCGAATTTTCTAACGAGGTGGGCTGGGCCAGCAGAATTAGAATTTTTTTCTCAATGGGCCGTGCATAAATAATGCCATGCTTGGATTCATGAAAATGTGACAGTTTGTGAAACAGGGCCGTAACCAGCGAATTGTGTCAGGTGGGGCTCCGAAATTTTTTTATGGGGCTGACACCTTTTAGCAATTCATACAGTACGTAACGTAAGCAAACACAATACAGTAAAAACTGATAAAATGGACCTGTTTATAAATGAACCCGACTAAAGCGTAATCCTTCTATGACGAAACATTCCTGAATGGAAAATACTTCATGATCATCGGAAAATAAATGTAAAACAATTAAGGGCTGTGTGCTCCTGAACCCTTTTATGTCCCAAATCCTGAAAACATGAAAATTTCATCTTCTAAAGCATTTTTTGTGAATTTTTGAATCTACATTAGAAGATTCACACTAGAGGTTTGCACGGGCCGGAAATTCCAAGCCCGATACATACAAAAAAATTCGGCCCAACCCGTTATTAAAGTTTAAATTTCGGTCCGGCCCGTAGAGCTGATTTAGCGGCCTCACCGGCCCAATATAATAGCTAAAAACAAGGCCCAAGCTCGGACCGGCCCGGCCCGGCCCGGCTCAGATAAAAGGTTAAAAATTCGGCTCGACCCGAGTGAAATTCTACAGAACTTAGACCTTTCTTCTTCAAACCAGAAAAAATTATCTTAGTTTTTTTTTCCATGTTTATAATCTCCATTTATGCAGAAGTGCCGTGGGCTGCGATATACATGCTTTTAATGAACCTTTGTTAGTTGTATGTAAATGTTTCAGTTATCATTAGTATTATTAATCCATACTCCATGTAATAGGGACATAAAAATCTAAAAAATGGTATATGGTAAAAATAAAATCTTCTAAGACGGAATCGCATTGAAAAGAAAAAAATACATTCCATTCTAAGTGAAGATTTCAATTGTTCGAAAGTTTATTTTATTAATATTTTACTTAACTCAAAATTAAATACACATCTCTCATTTTAAACAGTTTATTCTGATGAGTAAACTCAACTCAGGTTCTTTCGAACATTAATAATTTAACAAAATACAACTCCAATAAAAACTGTAACATTTTTACACATATCCTCATAAAAAAACATTCTAATCAAACTCAAAAACAAAAAGAATATTGTTTCACACAGCTTAGGTAAAAGCTGAAGAAATAAAACAGATAATGTATTTATCACAAATTATCGTTTGCACAGAAAACTTTTTACATTTTGAAATAATTAGGTATATCTTGGTTGCTAGGTGACAAAGCCAGTAGAAAATTAAATAGCATTTTATCAAACATACCGCCCCTCTTGAAACCTCCGAGGTGGGTTTCAAACTAAAACACTGCAATTACAACCATTGTAAAAAATATAAATAACAATACAATTAAACACAATATAAATGAGTCACAGTTAAGTTAAATTTAAGCAAATATTTAAAAAATTTTACATAATACATAATACATACAGAAATTTTGCAATAATGTACACTTTCTTATAAAAACTGAATTACTTTTCAAGAGGTAATACAGCAATTTTGGATACTGCTCTTTTATATATTCCATTTGGGGTTTTTATATTCACAACTCTTACTCTATTATCATTACCAAAAAATACCTCTACAATTCTCCCTAATAACCATTTAGACACTGGAAGATCATCTTCCTTTATTACAACCATATCTCCTATTTTGAGGTTGTTTTTTGATATCATCCACTTATGCCTTTGCTGCAATGTACTTAAATAACTATTTTTCCACTTTTTCCAGATGGTCTGAACCATTTTAGTGGTCTTTTGCCATAAGTTAAGTCTATTATCTTCAATATTACTCAGGTCAGATTCAGCAATGGCATTAAGTGGGCGACCAGTAAGAAAATGTCCCGGGGTCAAGACCTCCAAGTCATCAATATCTGTACTCAAGGGAGTAAGCGGGCGCGAATTTAAGATACCTTCAATTTGGACAATTATAGTTAACATTTCTTCATAAGTTAATTTAGAGTTGCCCACAACACGTTTAAAGTGATACTTGAAGGACTTGACTCCCGATTCCCATAAACCTCCAAAATTTGGAGCTCTAGGGGGAATAAATTCCCAAGCAATACCTTCAGATATCAAGTAATTAGTAAGGTTCTGGTCTGGTTTGTTTACCAATTCATGCAACCTTTTAAGCTCTACATTAGTCTTCACAAAATTGCCTGCATTATCACTGAAAATTTTTCGAGGTTTGCCTCGTCTGGCAAAAAACCTCTTTAATGTGGCAATAAAAGCCTCAGATGTTAAATCATTGACTAATTCCAAATGCACTGCCTTTGTTACCATACAAATAAAAATACAAACATAAACTTTATGATAAATACCTTTACGTTGACCTCTATATCTAATCAAAAATGGACCACAGAAATCAGTTCCTGTGCAATTAAAAACAAAGTCTACATTTATTCTTTCTTTTGGGAGCTCGCCCATAATTTGCTCTAACAATTTAGGTTTGGCCCTAAAGCATGTAATACATTTATGTACAATTTTTCTGCAAATAGCCCTACCGTTTAAAGGCCAAAATTCTCTTCGAACACAATAAAGTAAATTTTGTGGTCCTATATGTAGATATTTTTTGTGATAAAACTCAATAATTAATTCTGTTAATTTGTGTTTAGAAGGCAGTACAATTGGGTGTTTTTGGGCATAATTTACCGTGCTATTTTGGAGACGACCTCCAACTCTGATTAAATTATTTTTATCCAAGAAAGGATTTAATGAAAGTAATCTACTATTTTTTGGTAACTCCTTACCCTTAGATAACAATGCGAATTCAGAACTGAACTCTTTTTCTTGAACAGATTTTATGATAAACTGCTCAGCTTTCTTCAATTCAGCAGATGTTAGCTTACCTGAATACCTTTCTTTTGGCTTCTTGACATTCTGAATGAACCTGAAAACATAGCTAAGAATTCTTATTAATTTAGCATAATTATTACTCAATTGCAAAAAATAGTCAATAAAAAATGAACAGTCTGATATTAAAAGCGAAGTCTCTGAAAAAATCTTTTTAAGTTCACTTCTGTATAGATCCTTATCATTTTGCTCAAGTTCGACAGTATTTAAAGAAGGTTCAGTTTGTTGTGTTAGGAATAGTGGACCCTTCCACCATAAGTAACTCTGGAGAAGTTTGTCTGGATCTACACCTCGTGACACAAGATCAGCAGGATTATCAGAAGAAGCCACATGTCCCCAATGACTGATATCAGAAAGATTCTGAATCGTAGCCACACGTGATGACACAAAGGTTTTTAAGTCACACGGCTGTTTTCGAATCTAACATAATACAATAGTACTATCTGAATAATGGTAAACAGATTCTTTAGGAACTTTTAAGGTTTTGGTAACCTTATTCATCAATTTGGCTAATAAAACTGCAGCACAGAGCTCCAAGCGAGGAATAGTGATTGTTTTGATTGGTGAAACTCGACTTTTACTGCAAAGCAACTGAGAAATTTGCTCTCCTGAAGAATTTGAAGACACAGCATACAATGCCACACCGTAGGCTTTCTCCGAAGCATCTGAAAAGCCACAAATTTTAATTTGCACTGGATTATTTGTAAAAATGTATCTAACAGCACTTATATTATTGATGGCTCTTAATGATTCTAAAAACTGCAACCAATCATCAAGCTCAGCTGTAGGGAGATTTTCATCCCAATCAATTTGCAGTCTCCACAGTCTTTGTAGAAAAATTTTGCTTTCGTCACAACTGGTCCAAGTAGACCCAAAGGGTCGAAAATGCGAGCAATATTTGACAGCACACTTCTTTTAGTTACCTTGTTTGCTCACTGAATGATACACTAAAAGTAAAAGTATCATCATTGGCATTCCAGCAAAGTCCTAGTGCCTTAGTTTCACTCATGTTTTCAAAAGTGTAATTCTCATTTTTAAAGGCTGGCTCCATTAATTCTGGATGGTTACTAAACCATTTATGTAAGTTCATGCCGCACGTATTTAATAGTTGAATAAGCTCAATTTGCAGTCTCTTAGCCGATTTTAGGTCAGCTACTCCAGTCAGGATATCGTCCATATAAAAGTCTGATTGTACCACACCAGAAGCATACGGAAATTGAGATTCACCATCTATACCAAGCTGTTTAAGGCAGCGCATGGCTAAATAAGGGGCACTAGTTGTGCCATATGTGACTGTACATAGTCTGTAATATTTCATCTCGCCATTTACAGAATCTTTCCAAACTATGCGCTGTAAATCACGTTGACTTTTATCGATAAGTATCATGCGATACATCATTTTTACATCTGCTGTAAATGCATAGCGGTGTGTACGAAATCTAAGTATTATGCTAAACAAATCATCTTGAATGACACCTCCATTCAGCTGTATGGAATTTAGGGATTCTCCTGATGAAGTTGCATGTGAACCATTAAAGACAACTCTCAATTTTGTAGAACTTTTATCTGGGCGATAAACAGCATGATGAGGTAGATAATTCGCATGTATTGGCTCATCTGTTTTCTCTACTTCCTCCATATGGCCTAACTCTCTATACTCTGCCATAAATACGCAATATAACTCTAAAAGATTTGGATTTTTGACTAGCCTATTCCAAAGTGAATTTAATCTATTTTCCGCAAATTGCTTTGATTCTCCCAAAGAACTAGGATCTTTTTTCAACGGCATTTGTACTATGAATTTGCCCATTATATCTCTCTGATGTGTGTTTATAAAGTGGGTGTCGCATGCTAATTCTTCTGTATATCTCAATGGTGTACTTTCTTCTACTCTTTCAATTTCCCAAAATTTTTTCATTTCGAAATTTAAATCTGTTTCAGTAATTAACCCACAATGTATTTGTTCCTGATCGTTACAATCGTAAACACTCCCACTTACTATGCAACCGAACACCGTATTTTGCAGTATTAATTTAGAATTTGGTAGCTTCATACGACCCACCTTTATCAATTCTAGAAATACTTCAGCTCCTAGCAAAAGATCTATTTTCCCTGGTCTATTAAATTCAGGATCAGCAAGAATAATAGACTCTGAGATTCCTAGCTCTGAAATATTAATATATTTCGAGGGCATAATTTGCGAAATCCTTGGTATGATAAGAAAATCTAACTCCCGACTATAATCTCCCGAATTATTACTGATCAAGGCAGTAGTTTTATTTTTTACCGCTACAGAGGATCCACTTAAACACGATACCGAAATATTACTTTTTTCTTTTCGAATTCCTAATCTTTCAACTAAATGTAATGTTAAAAAATTGCTCATTGAACCATTGTCCAATAAAGCACGCACCGGAACTTTATTTCCGAATTTATATCTCATATAAACAATAGCAGTGGAAAGAAGAACTGTTTTAACATTATTCGATCTCACATTTGAAGTACCAGTGAAATTTTGAATTTGGTTATTTAACTCAAATGGTATGGCGTCAACATTTATTGTTGGTTTACTTTCATTCGTTGACAATGCATTTGGCACTTCCTTATCACTATAATTTTTTGTGTTTCCCACCGCATTGGAATTTCTCTCACGCCTATTAAAACAAAGAAGTATATTGTGGCGTTTATGGCATTTTGAACACAAGAATGTTGAGTTACATTTTTTGACGCAGTGGAATTCTGAAAGACAGTTAAAGCACATATTGTTTTTTTTAACAAATTCTACTCTTTCCTGTACATTAAATTTTTGAGATTTGGGACATTTAAAAACACTGTGATTTTCCTGGTTACATACAACACATTTGCGCATATTTTTCTCATTTAAACTCCCAACCATGGATGTTACCTTTGAAAAGCTATACTTTGTTTGGCTTTCGTTTTGAAAATTTCGCTTTGTATTTACTTGTTTGGACGCACTTAGTGTACGCGCGTGGTCTCTCAAGAATTCTAGCAATTCAGTTAAACTCGGTAAATTATCCCGCTTAAGATGTCTTTCCCACCACATTTTTGTATTTACATCTAATTTTTGAGCCAAAATATAAGCAAACATAGTAGTAGAAAACCCCTCAACTTTTTGTTCTAAAATCTCTAACGACCTAATACATTCATTTGTTATATCTATTAGATTTAATAATGCTGCTGGGGACTCATTCTGAATAACAGGAATATTTAAAAAACGTTTTAAATGCGCGTAAACTTGTTCTCTCGAATTTGAAAACCGTTCTTCCAAAAGCGACCATGCAACTTCATAATTAGAATCCACGATTGAAATAGACTGGATTATACGAAAGGCATCTATTCTCAATGAAGACTTCAAATATTGTAATTTCATTGTCCCTGACAAATTTGAATTTTCATGTACAGTAGCCTTAAATATATCCTTAAAGGAAAGCCACTCATGCAAATTACCCGTAAATACAGGAAGAGTTAACTTTGGCAGTTTAATGTTATTATCAGCCTTTGTGGCGTTTTCTAAATTAACAGTTTGCAATTTCATTTTTGATAACTTTTTTGTAAGTTCAAATTCCATTATTTCTAAAATTTCATTAATTTCTTCGTTTTCCTTAATAAAATCCTCAATTTCATCTTCTTTACTTATCTTATAAATAGACTCAAATAACTCAGCAAAGTTTTGCTCTTATTTATTCCGTTTCTCCTTTATGAGAATTAATTCATTTAATTCTAGCTCAGAATTCGATAATTTTTCTTTTAGTTTTGTTAAATTGGTTTTGAAAATTTTCTTTTTTGCTTTTAATTCTTGAATACTCATTTTTAACGAATAAAAATGAAATGGGTGCACTTACCCCTCTTGACTCTTTATAATATTATCTCTAACATCGAAGAAATAGCACAACAGCACAAAATATTCACCAGTTATCCTTCAGTCATTGACGTAGAATAACAACTCGCTGATTTTTCTCCGGCTCGACGGACCATATGAAGATTTCAATTGTTCGAAAGTTTATTTTATTAATATTTTACTCAACTCAAAATTAAATACGCATCTCTCATTTTAAACAGTTTATTCTGATGAGTAAACTCAACTCAGGTTCTTTCGAACATTAATAATTTAACAAAATACAACTCCAATAAAAACCGTAACATTTTTACACATATCCTCATAAAAAACATTCTAATCAAACTCAAAAACAAAAAGAAAATTGTTTCACACAGCTTAGGTAAAAGCTGAAGAAATAAAACAGATAATGTATTTATCACAAATTATCGTTTGCACAGAAAACTTTTTACATTTTGAAATAATTAGGTATATCTTGGTTGCTAGGTGACAAAGCCAGTAGAAAATTAAATGGCATTTTATCAAACACTAAGCAGGTGTAAATGTTTAACATACATTTTTTTCTCGCGTATTACTATATTCATTTTGCATGAATGAGCAGTTTAAAAGAAAGTTGCAGTTTTCAGTTTAAAAAAAAACTCCGTCATAATAAAGTTTTTTTTTTTTTTTTTTTTTTTTTTTTTTTTTACATATTTGATTCTATTTTAACAAGCCTAGTAATCTACGATTCTTTAAAAAGAATAAATTCGAATGTTTAATTGTAGAATAATGACGACTTAAAAATGTAAGCCTCTTTTGCAAAAAATTTTGGACCAAGCCAAATTTTACTGATTTATGAACAGACTTGGCCACGTCGAGAAAAGCATTTTCATACGGGATGATTCAATAATAACTGATTATTTCGGTCCGTGAAGACTAGGAAGAATGAAATCAGTCTCGGCTTCGTACGGAAAAAATAAGTTAGGCCCGGCATGACCCGATACTCCAGAAAAAGAATTAAGGCCCCTGTCCCTGGTCGAGGAAACGCTCGCGAGCTAATGCTATTCCTATGGGGAAGCATTTTTCTAATAACTCTTTCGCATTTTGACATTTTTGAATATTTTTTTTTTTTTGCACTGGATAGCTGAGGTACATGCCGACAGCGCACCTTTTCTACTTTTTCGATTTTGGTTGCAGATTTTTTTTAAAAAAGCACTTTCAGTTTCGAATCCGGTTTTGAAAGTGAAACTAACTTTGTAAAAAATATCTGCAACCAAAATCGAAAAAGTAAAAAAGGTGCGCTGTCGGCATGCGCCTCAGCTATCCAATGCAAAAAAAATTATTCAAAAATGTCAAAATGCGAAAGAGTTATTAGAAAAATGCTTCCCCATAGGAATAGCATTAGCTCGCGAGCGTTTCCTCGAGCGAGGACAGGGGCCTTAAGGCCAGAGCCCGGCCCGGTCCGTGTCTTCAAAAGTAAGGCTCGAGCCTTGCCCGGGTCGAATGCCGTTAATGGAAATTGGTTCGTGCAACACAGTTATTTAAGAGATTACTTAACTTCAGTTAAGCGAAAAAACCCGTCTACTAATGCTAATCATATGGAAGAGATTTTAAAAAGTATCTCGTTTGAATTTACACATTTTTAAATGATTTTTTTTTCATTGAATATTTCAGATTGATCCATACAAAGGTCGGTTTTTACTTTTTCGATTTCATTTACAGGTATTTTTTTACGCTTTTATTTTCGAAACCGGTTTTGAAAAAAAAACATCCTCATGTAAAAAAAAAATTTGTAAAGATTTTTTTGCTAATTTAGATAGAAATTTGAAATATTTTTTTTAGTTGTTCTCCATGGGGTACTGAATATTTTTGCTATGGATTTATCAAGTTTAGGGTTACATTTAAAAAAATTTTTAAATTGAGAGTTTATTAAATTTCCTTCATTTTTTTTATATACACTAGAGAAAAAAATTCATATTAAATGTAAAAACCTATACATCTAAAAATTGATGCACAGTTTTATGTATAGTGCATTCCAATGAATAAAGGAAAAAAAAAATCAAAGTTAAAATATTCATATTTATACATCTAGTAGGGATTTTTTTTTTAAGTTGTTTTTTTAATTTAATTTTAGTAAAAATAGGTTATTTTACAAATAATAATAATAATAATTTTATTTAATTTTAAGTATTAAGTATTGTGCCACCAGATATATTATAATATTATTCAAAATTGAAGATATGTTTTCAAAGGTACTGTGCTCTTCGTATATGTTTTACACGTTTTTCCTAAAGGTGGTCAAAACTCGTTTAAAAAAAACAAGATCGTGAATTTCCATTTTCGAAACAAGTGGACAATTTTCATTAAATGACGGCAACTATTTACTATTATGCATTTTCCCTGTTTCTAAGGATCTTAAAAAATGTTTTTCTTTCACTCAATATCATGATGAATTTTCATGTTGCATTCAAGATTTTCCTTCTCATTTACCTAAAATCACCAGCTTCTCACCTTCATGTGCTTAAAAATAAAATGCTGTTTTGCCCCCTTATATATATATATATATATATATATATATATATATATATATATATATATATATATATATACAGTAGACTCCCTCAAATAGGACAGCTTGGGACCAGAGGTTTTGCGGATTTCTGGTCATTTATTTGTTTACATTTTTTTTAAAGTAATTTGAATGTAATTAATAATGAAATCAAAAGTATAATGAATGCTTACAATATGCTAAAATATTAAAATAAGTAATAAACTAAAATAATAAAAAATTAGAAAAATGTTTTTAAAATGATAAAAATACTAAAAGCAAAGGTCAAATTAATAATCAATAATTTACAATTAAATGTTCATTATAAAGATGAAATGTGTTCTTCCTAAATTATTCAATGAAACTTGCCTTATAAAGGTACATTACTAATTCACATTAAGATCAGAAAATAATGAAGCTTTATTTCAGGTTTAGCCATACTTAATAACTAAAAGAGCTTCATTAATACATAAATATATTTGGTGAGATTGTGATTACCAATGATATCAGCAATATTTTTATTTTTTCAGAAATAAATTATTGTTTCTTCATGAAAAAACATTAATTCAATAACCTTAACAAAAGTTACAAATTAAAAAATATATGAAATTGATATAAAACAAAAAAAAGTCAAAATTTGCAGCTACATTTGAACTGAATGTTTCATTGTTTACATCCGTAAAATATGTGCGGATTTTAGATAGTTGCGGATTTTAGGAGTGCGGATTTGAGGAAGTCTACTGTATATATATATATATATATATATATATATATATATATATATATATATATATATATATATATATATATATATATATATATATATATATATATATATATATAAATGCCATACATCATCTGTGACTAGCATTTTCATCGTTAAATTCCAGAAAAATCAGCTTATAGCATCAAATTTGTCACTAGTTTTTAACCAAATTATTTTTTTGTATTCTGTTACAGAAAAAATAAAACGCTGCCCGATCCTGTGTTGTCTAAATAATTAAAAATATCTTTAAAAAAATAATAATGAAAATAATCAGAAAGTAGTTCGTTTAAATTGGTAAGCAGTCTTATAAAACACAAAACTCAGTTGTGCAGCTTAATTCTTTGAGTCTAAATAATCCATATCTGTAAATTTTAATGCCTTTATTAATAAAAATTATTTCGCAAATGTGTCAGAAAGTAGCGGATTTAAGTTTGAAAATAGATTTAAATGCAACATACAACAAATAATTGAAGATATTTTAATAAGGTACCCTGGGGTAATAACGCCACGTTAAGGCTCTACAAATTTTCACGGCTTAGTTTTAGATTGTATTTTTCAAACAAATATAGGATCTGATACAGCAACTCATTGACTATCTATATAAAATAAAATAATTTAACAGATATATATTCATAAAATTTAATGGCGTTTTTTCTTGACCAATGCTATTTGGCGTTATTACCCACCTATATGGGTAATAACGCCATGCAAACAAAACTATGAAATAAGATGGAATAATTGCATGTAGATTGCCCAATTCAAAATATACAAACTCTACAAACTTAGAAATTGACAAATTGCATTCTAAGCTATTGAAAATGTTCATTTTTTGTGAAAGTGTAAGAAAAATAAAGGTGCGGTGTGGGGGGGAGGATGAGGCAAAAGAATATCAGACCGTGAGCTTCTTTTTGCTTAAAAAGGACCGCTTAAATAGAATTATTATAAACATTGCACAGTTTTAACTGTGTTTATTTGAATCAGTATTTAGGATGTAGCTCGGCCACTGTAGGGAATCAACCGGGGTATTAATGCCAAGGATTGGCGTTATTACCCGGGATACTTATTGCGCAGTAAATCCTAAACTACAAATTATCTCGAGAAGATATACAAAATCTTCTACAACAATTTGAAAGTACATGAAATACACTACAAATCTATGTAATAAACAAAGTATTTCTGAATAAAAAATATAGTCTTCAGATCAAAAACCTTATCTCGCAAATTTTAGATCAAGCGTTAATTTTAGCTGCTTGTAAAAACAATAAGACCTAAAAATGAAACAAATTAACTTGAAGCTGTTTTTTGCGATTTATATGACTCAAAACCCTTCTGCGCAGAGCACAATGGTGTCATTTACCAGATTATTTCATAATTATGCAAAATATAAGCACTTGGCGTTATTACCCCGCCTGGCGTTATTACCCCAGGGTACCTTATAAGATATTAAGATATTTTATCTTAAAATAAACTTAATTTTAATCATGTTTTTTTGCTTAATGTTTTTTATTGTTATAGGACAAATTAAAAAAAAAATGGTTTGCAATTTTATATATATATATATATATATAAAACTTATTTTTTTTTTAAATTTTTTGTTTTTTCAATGTACTTTTGCCTATGCCCTCAGCATGAAACAATTACTAGTATTAGAGCAATAATTTTTCTTATTTCATTTGTATATAAATTGACATATTTTTATCTTTTTAATTTCCTTCAACAATCTATTTTACAAGTGATATTTCATCATTAACTAAATCTATTGCCAAATATATATTGCCAATAGGCAAATCATTAAAATTTAGAAACACGTGTTTTTAGTTAACTACATTTAGTGAAGACGTTTCCCCATTGTTTTACTAATTGCCGATCAGCTTGACCAAGATGCCCGTTTCCATTCATCTTGTGCAAGATTATTGCTTTTAAATTATCACAAAACGACCGATAGAACATGTGGTAGCCAGTTTGTGCACCTGGATTTACTTTTTGAGAAGAAAGAAGGTTCCGATCTAGAACGCATTTCCAGAACTGTAACGCAAATTTCTTTGTCGCAAACAAGGTAACGTAAAATAACTGATCTAATAGGATTCTGAAAGAATTGTTTGGAATATTTCATTGCATTCAAGGCAGTTAAATATCTAAAAGTAAATTTCTGTTTCTTTTTTCCATTTTTAGGTGCGTTCGTAATTATATAATACGTAGCACCTATAGTGGTCATTCAGTCCGTCCGTCTGTCTGTCCGTCCGTCCGTCTGTCCGTCCGTCCGTCTGTCCGTCCGCATATAACAACGCAAAAACTACCCAACCGAATCGTTTGAAATTTAAAATACATAATTATTACATAATTTTGTCGAGTCATTTCAAATTTTATGAAACTCGGATACATAGATCAATTACAGGGGCAATCAAAAGTATTCCATTACATTACGGTCAATGGGGAAAAAAGTTTCAAATGCATTTTAATCATTTGAAATTTAAAATACGCAATTATTACATAATTCTGTCGAGTTATCTATACATATAATAAAACAGTAGGACCCGGTGTGTCTGTACATTGAAGATAATTGACAAAAATGGAGTCAGGGCGATAAAAGAAAACCAATGAAACACAAAAAAAATTTTTTTGAATTTTTTGTCTGTCTGTCTGTTTGTCTGTCTGTCTGTTTGTTCGAGGTTATCTTCGTAACTACTGAATGGATTTTTATGCGGTTTTCACTAATGAAGAATGCACACTCCCGGGCAGTGTATAGGCTTTGTTTCATCAAAATCGGACAACAGACAAAAAAGTAACAAAAAGAAACAAAAGAAACTATTAGGTGCGCTGCTCACGTTTTTTAGTACATAACGTTTTTTAGTACATATAAAATCCAATAGATGTCACTGTGCGATTTTAAAACGCGCTATCGTTATGTTTTCGCCAGTCTACTTAAGTATGAGAAAGTTTCAAGCTGGCTGTCGTTCCATGTGGTTTAGTCGGTAGAACGTCAGTGCGCCATACTGATGGCCCGGGTTCGATTCCCAGCATGGAATTTTTTTTCACTATGTTGGCATTAACGCCTATAAGCAATTAAAAGAATTTGAAATATTGTATTCAAGGCGAATTTTCTCTCTGGGAAAATTTCCTTGCATTAATATGTCAGTGTAATTTTTTTTCGATTTAATTTTTTTTTTCGAAACTTTGTTTTTCTTAAAAAATTACAGTAAATATTTGATATTTCCCAACGTTTTTTGAATGATCGACTTGCTTTTTTTTTTTTTTAATGTATGTCTGAACCTTATCTAACTACTTCTTCAAGATTTCTTTAGATAAACCGACCAGCGTAGCGGGCGAAGGCCGCTAGTTTTAAATATTTTGATAATCGTGTGCATAGATCAATTACAAGGGCAATCAAAAGTATTCAATTACATTATGGTCAATTAAGAAAAAGTTTCAAATATATTTTATACGTTTGAAATTTAAAATACATAATTATTATATAATTTTGTCGAGTTATTTCAAATTTTATGAAAATCGGATGCATAGATCAATTACAGGGACAATCAAAAGTATTCTGTTACATTACGGTCAATGGGAAAAAATGTTTCAAATGCATTTTAATCGTGTTACACTCATGCGAACTTAACAAAATTTATATGCAACTATAAAGTACATATTATAATACACATCATACATAATTTGTGGTGCAAAGAACATTTGTTATTGATTTACAAGGCCACACAAAAGTATTCCATTACATAATGGTATAGGGAGAACATTGTTTGATGAGCGTTTTAATTGTAATTCACTATTTACAATTTTATGAGATTGATATATGAAAGTAATATTTTTAAAACTTCATTATCGTACGAACGCACCTAATTTGCTACGCTTCACGTGCAATTTCCAACTTGTTTTTCCTTGGGGAAAGTTAAAATATACATTTTGTAAAAAAAGAAAAAAAGTAAAAAATATTGAAAGCATTAGAGGGGACTCTGAAGGAAGCTAGGGGGGGCTCAGCCCCCTTCGCCCCCATCTAGTTACGGGCCTGTTGTGAAAAGGGGTGGGAGGGGATAAGAAAAAATGTGATATCACAAATTTTGGTTAAAATTAAAACATTATAAATCAGCAGATTAAAGTTTGAATTTATTTTGAAATTAAAGTATTTTGTGTTCATAAACTAAAGATGAAATTTAAAGCCGAATGCATTAAATTTTATTTCAAATTTCAAAATACTACTGTTTTTAATTGTTCTTTCATATAATTTGAAATATGTTCTATAATGTAGTGTTTTGTTTATGAACTGCAAGTATATGTTATATAGCGTGACGTGTGACAAGAGGGGGGAGGCTATGGTAAAGTGTGACACTTTGTGGCAAAGGGATGAAGGGGGGGGGGCAAAAATACATAGGGAAAAAGTGTGACATCATTTATGGACAACCCCTAAAAAATTAGCTCGCTTACCTGCCTGTTTATAAAGGTTTAATCAAAAACGGCCAAATATAAGATTTTTCAATGAATATTGCTTTAAAAAGAATAAGTATAAATGTGCGTCACGAGCCGATTCTTGTTTGACAACATGAATACAGAAATGTAACTTGTACATACAGTGTAGAGATCGACATCAGACAGTTACTTTATGTTTAACCCGGGCTTGCGTTTTTTAGCAAACTCGTGCAGGATCGAGATCAGGTTTGCATTGTTTTTCTACATATAGTCGAGCCGGACCAGAACTAGACTTAATTGCTCTCAAAATGTGTAGGGTAGACAACATGATTTATAAAAGTATTAAAAGCGATAAAAAACTTATGATAACGTAATCTTTGGAAATATACTTGTTGGTGGTTCTTAAATTAATTCTTAACAACGCGAAAGTTTGACATATTTTTTGACTTATTTTTAATTTTAAAGTATAAAATTGGCAAGCCTGACTATTGACAGGATTTGGAATCGCATACCGTTTTCCATTTTTAGTACATAAGATACAAGAGATCGTTGTCAAATGGTTGCAGATTTTTCTGCCTTCCTATGCTTTCGCTTCCGGAAAATCTATTCAAAACGCGAACTTTGACAGCATTTTCTAGAATTGCTTGTATGAAAAAATGGATGACGCCATTCGATTTCATAGTTTCTGAATAAAAACACCTGCTAATCTTATGCGTTTCCGAAAAGAAATTAATTTAGAAATGCATTAGAAAGCAGCTCCTTTGGATTTGAGAAAATCTTTAATAAAATGATCTAGAAATACTTTCATAAATCTGCATTTTATTATACAGCTTCAAAAGTTATGATGTTTTTAACTTTTTTTTCTTTATTTCTAAATCGTATTAATTTTTGAATGGATCTTTATTTGATTGTTGAAAGTCTAAGCTCATTAATGTTGCTATTGTGTATGTTCTGTAAAATATACTTTAAAATCATCCCATAAAATATGTATGCATTATTCATTAAAGGAGTCTTAATTATGATAAAAATCTGAATTTTTCGAAGTAGTATAAATTGTGTCGAGCAAGATCTGGCCGGGCCTGTTTTCTCTGATTTCTGTATGGACCAGGCCGGGAAATTCTGGCTTATATGCAGAACTCTCACATATTTTACTTTCTGAAAGCTTATAGTGTCTAGAAAAGCCGTTCTTAACCCTTTCAGGGGCAAAGCATTTTCATTGCTAAAATGTTGAATCATATTGACAACACCGTATTGACACCGAAATTTGGAAGTAATTTATTTAAAAATGTGAAAAGACTAGCTTTCGTACACATAAAACGTTTTACAAAAATCTGGTTCCATTATAGCACATTGCCATAAAAAATTAAGTGATTTCATAAAAATACCACCGATGTTTAAAGAGTTCAACTGTGCACTTTGGGGAGACCAGGAAAGACTAATAAACCGGGAGGCGGGGGCACAGACAATCAAAATCATCATCAATTCTCATCAAGTTGACGGGTGAAAATCTAGGATTGGTTAAATCTCTATTCGCATATTAAAACGCAATTTGTCTGCCAAGTCATATCTTGATGGAAAACATAAAAAACCCCGATTTTAGTGGTTGACTCATAGGTTTACCATTATGTGTTCCGACTCCCAATCCTCCATCTTTTCATACTTTTCGGTGCAGGAAAGCACAATGGTAAACCTACGAGTCAACCGCTAAAATCGTGTTTTTAGGTGATTTCTACCAAAATATGATTTGGCAAACCAATTATGTTTTAAAATGCGACTCGAGATTTAACTAATCCCAGGTTTTCATCCGTGAACTCGATGAGATGATTGTCTGTGCTTCTGCCTCCCTGTCTATAATGTGTGTTTTGTTATTTTAATCCCAGGGGTCGGTGAATACAGAGGAAATGCAAAACGATGTTCGTGATGTGTGAGAATTTAAAAACTCTTGACGAAGTTATAAGTCTCGAGACGATTTTTTTCAGATTCTAAATATCGCAAAATTTACAATTACAAATAGGCCACTACAACTAATTGCTTCTAAATCTGATTTAAGATGAGTCACAATTAAACAGACGGGGAAGGAAGATTAACATGTTGTAACGCACATCTAAAATATGAAAACAGTTAAGTAGGTATGATTTTTAAGCATTGCGAATTTTTTATTGAAGTATGGAAGTTGGAACAGTTGGAATTTTTTTCTTTTTCTTTAAATTTTAGAATCTTGCAGTAAAATTATACAAAATGTTAAACTCTTTACTGTATCTAATAGCGTCGATAACCTTATTATAGAGATGTGCGCTGGCCGGAATTTCTAGGCCCGGTGTAAAACTCATAAGTTTAACCCGAGTCTGGCCGGGGCCGTTTATATTTTTACATCTCTAGACCCGGCCCGTACAGAAATTAGTGAAAACAGGCACGCCCCGATCCGGCCTGACACGAACCACGAAGTAGTTTCAGGCAGAGGTGATGGTGAGTCTTGGACAGTATTTGTCTCTTTGCTGCTAAGTCCCTACATACTCCACCAAGAGGTGTTCTGTAGCTGACTCGGAGACGAAAAAACGGGCAAGCACCAGCCAAAAGATTGACCTCGAAGCATTTGTAGTTGGCTGAAAAACGGCCGTGTCCTGTGACCACTCAGCTGACTGGGGAGATGTCCAAGCACATTTTTCCTATACCTTTGGAAGGATATAGAAGATGTTTCTGCTCTGGATTTTATCTTCTCACTGTTGTTATCAAGTCCTTAAAATATCCTGATTTACATAGTATTTTACAATGCTGGGAAGAAAATCAACATGGGCACTGACAACATCAAGCTCAGCATCTGCTTTTGTAAGTGAATCTGCAGCTTCATTGCCACGGATACCTACATGGGTCTTATTCCAATATTATTAAACCTCCAAGCCTAACCTAGTTTTTCTGCCACTAATGGGTTTTGACAGCCCGGATTAGACAGCGCCATCATTGACGACATTGAATCTCTATACAAAGAAAAGCTTTCATAGATTGAACCACGCAGTTCCAATGCTTTAGAAAGTGCAATCAGCTGAGCTTGAAACACAGTAACGTAAGACGGAAGTCCGTAGGAACGCTTCGGACACAAGTTTCAAAGATAGCCACGCCAGACCCGACACCTGAGACTGTTTTCGACACGTAAGTAAATACGGACACTCCTTGATCATGTTCCTCACTTTGCAGAAAAGCCTCGACCCAGTCAATGGCCGGGGCCGTCGCAGGGTGCTATCTGAATCTGTCTACATTTCTTTGCATTTTATCTGATCTAAAATGAATCGTATACTATATCGATCGTATACTATAGCTAGATCTCGATTCAAACGAAGGACATGCGTGAGAAGGTACTCCTTCTCCACCTGCAGATCCAGTGGAAGCACACCGGCCAGCACCTATACTGCCGCCGTATCCTTGGTACGTTAGTATCTGGTAATCAACAAGAGTACCGGTCTCAGAGCAGATTTCAGTTTATTTCTCATACGATTCGTGCCTGTCCACCAAAAACTGCAAGCGTATGTCACAAGCCTTACAATTTCCAGCTTGTACAATTTTTCAAGACACCTCCGCTCAGACCCCAATCCCTTCGACTGAGTGAATGCAATGATCTTACATAATTGGTTATCATTTCTTTAACATATGCTAGATGTACCAAGTGCAAAGTCGTCGGCGTAGGCTATCAACTTCACGAATCGTTCCAAATTCAGCTCAAGGAGTAAATTTGCGACCAAATTAAAGAAGAAAGTTTGCGCAGTTCAAGCTCTGCGCATAGCCCACTTTGTATTCATGTACCACAGAGGAGAAATCTGTTCGGTAAATTACCATCCTCTCAGAGAGGAAACTTTTAACAAGATAGAATATGTTTTCTTATTCTTTCAAGAGCATCAAATATCGATGACCGCCACAAATTGTTGACAGCTCCCTTCACATCCAACATAACGAGACAACAGTCATTGTCCCTTTTGCTACTATCCTGAGCAGTACACAGCTCATAGAGTGCATTTTTCGTTCCCTACGCCTGGATTAAACCGATTTGGTTCTTGTGAAAGTTACCCTGGAACATGGCATGGTAAACCAGCCTATTCGTCAATTTTATTCAAAATTTTACTCCATGCAGGCAAAAGGCATATGGGGCGGTTGGAGCTAGCAAAAGAACAATTCTTATCCAACTTATTGAAAAGAACCGAATCTGTCATTGGTTCATGGAAGAGAGGTTTATTGGCCCTGTAAAATATTTCCAGAATTTCGTGAGATAATCTGCCAACTCCTGCTGCCTTACTTATGTTCAAGGACTGAAACACAACCTCAAGCTTCTTGTGGCTGAATTCTGAGTCGTCGTCTCCAAGTTCGTGCGTCGCGTTCTTAATTTCATTCTGAATAGGGCGGATATCTTCATCATTATCCGTCGGAAAATTATATTGCAACAGCTCTTCAATTATGGAGGTATAATCCACGGTTTTGTCCTCGCTACAATCTACTATTGAGCACAACTGGAGGCGATTAGAAGATCGGCCTCTGGACCAGTAAAGTGTGGTCCAACCGGCTATTCTGTCTATCTCTTCGAGAATCGACTGGTTGTGACTCCATTTGGCCCGACGGACTGATTGTCTAAAATCACATTAGAGATTCCGAAACATTTTCTCATACTTTTTATACTGCACCTCATCATTTTTGTATCTCTGAAACCTGCGGCGAGCTACCTGAACTCATTTACATTTAGTCATTAGACTGGAACTCCACCACAGAATTACCCTTTTGCAATTTTGTTTTACTTTCGTATTTTTATTGCTGAGTCTCTGTAGCACTACAATCAGGAACTCAGCACATGTGTCGACAGACTTTCATTCTAGACAGTCCAGAGACATGTCTTCTATCTCATTTGACCGAGCCTCCCATAACTTTAGCAGATTCAAATCCTTGTATTTAGGGCGAAAAATCGATACCTCAATCATGAAACCTTTCTAATATGACGATGTTGAGTCGCCGACTTACGAGGCTTGAGACTTCAACTGACTGTTCTTGTTGGATAAACAAACTTAACCAGATAAAGATTGATCCAGCTTGTATCATTGGTGTCCCGAAATGTTTTCTCGCTCAGAAGATCATTCAGAAATCTGAAGGTCGTTCTTTAAATAAAATTCTACAATTTAATCCCCACGAGGATCAATGGCATGTATTGGATTGCTCCAAAACGTGCTCTTGGCATTAAAGTCCCAACTATTACAAAAGATCTATCTTAGCTAGATCTATCTTGCGAGCTAGTCTCGCAACAAATCCAACTCCGCATCAACCTTGTCCAAGGGTCATATGTTAACTAAAGCGTTCAAAAGGATGTTATTTTAACACCCCAGCTTTCGGAATATAATGCGAACGCCTATTACTACTTTAAAATCTACACTGTTAAAAATTTTGTGCTACTTTGAACCAAAATTTGGTGCTTAGCAGCTGCCATCATAAGAGGGTGAAATCTTGTTCCAAGATTTGGAACTTCGGTTGAACCATAGTACCATTTTTTCAAATAATATGGTGTAAACTCGTTCCAAGATTTGGAGCTTCGATTGAACCATCCTATGGTGGCAGCTGGTAATAGCTGCGAGCACCAAATCTTGGTTCAAAGTAGCACGAAATTTTTAACAGCGTAAAAAAGAAGTAAATTAACTTCTTCAGCACTAATAATTTATTTAACGGTAAAAACTTTTCACCTTTTCCATAAGAACATTCAAAACATTTAAAAAAATACAATTTCTTTTCACGTTATACCATATAGAAAAATTTCACGAGCATTAAAGGTGAGAGGATGAAAAATAAAAATAAATAAACATGGACAATGTATTTAACATCCTCCCACCTTTTGATTATACATTATAATCAAAACTTTACTCTACATAAATGCATTTACATAAATATCACAAATCGAGTCTTTCTGGAATCATTATCATCCTGCCAGATCTCACGTTTTTAATTTGTGACTCGTCTTTTGGAGGATCAACCAAAGGTTTTTATTAAAGTTGGTTTAGGAAAAATATTTTCTATACAATCAATCGATGACACCTCGAGAGGGTAGATTCTTTGAATGGGCCGAGTCATCTGTTAATGAGATGTTTGTAATTTTCGAAGGCGAACTTTTCCATCTTGGCCACGAATGAGTTCTATAACTCGTCCCAATGGCCAATTGATCCTTTTCTTGTTATCTACTCCCACCAAGACTATATCTCCTACCGCAACTGAACGTTGGACTCGTCTACTGTTTGGTATTTGGATAAGAAGAGCCAAATATTCTGATCTAAATCTATTTCTTAGATCTTTTTGCAGCTATTGTCTATGTTTAAGTCTTCGAGGGAGAAAACTTTCCACAATCCCATCAACGTCTGGCAAACCCCATTCATGAATATCTTTCAGAAACATGTCCGGAAATATGGGTTTGATGGACTCCTTCTCTGACATGTAAGTTAATGGTCGCGAATTAATAATGCTTTCACAGTCAGCCAATACAGTTATCATCTCTTCATAGTTCAAACAAGCTTGTCCTAAAACTCTTTTTAATAGATCTTTCATCAATCTGATGAGTCTCCCAAACCACCCGCCCCACCAAGCAGCCGTTGGAGGGTTAAATTTTTATGTGATAGAATGTATTTCTCTTTGCTTCAGTATGCGGTTCCAGTTCAATATTTTTAAAAAGTTGGATGTACCAACAAAATTGGAACCGTTGTCGCAATATATAATAGAACATCTTCCTCTGTGAGATACAAATCTTCTCAAAGCCATCAAAAATGCCTCTGTAGGAGCTGAAGTCACAAGCTCCAAATGCACAGCTCTGTAAATGGCACATGTAAATAAGACAACCAACTCTTCTGTTTATTTTTAAGAAACAGAGGACCCTAGATCAATGCCGATAATCTGAAATACTGCTGCATCTTCCACTCTATTTTCTGGCAGAGAAACTGGAGATGATTCTAAATTCTTCGAATTAAACATTTTACAGATGATACATTTTGATAAAAGAGAGCTCGCTGTTCTTCTTCCATTCAAAATCTAGTATTTTTCTCTAAGCAAATTTAAAAGGAACTGAGGACCTACATGACAATTTTTGCGGTGGTAATAAAAAATTAATCGTCTGACAACTTCATGATCTGAAGGAGTAACCATAGGTGTGAGGAAATCCAAATTGTCGTGTTTGTACATAATTTTAGTCTTTACACGTATTATGCCTAGGTCATCCTTAAGCGTCTCCAGAGTTTTCAATCTCCCCTCACTTTCATGTGAAAAACATTCTTTTTGTATCATTTCAAATTATCTTCGTCTCTACTCTCCTAAATTCTTGACTTGTCAATTCTCCTTTTATCTGTTCCTTTGGATTACAAGAAATATATCTAAAACAAAGTATCCAACCAACAAGACGTACGATTTTTTCATAACTGGAAAAATACCGGTAGTACCAGATTCTATCAGTACTTTCATCGACATTTACAAGTAATTTTGTAGATTTCAATTTTTCTTTTTCAATTTCTTCTTTGGTTATGTTTTGACACGTGAAATTCATATATTTGTTATATTCTTCAGAATCTTTAAGCCAATGTGGTCCCTCCCACCATTTGAGAGACACCAGCTGTTTTGCTTTACACCCTCTAGATGGCAGGTCTGCCGAATTAATATCACCAGGGTATATATTTTCATAAAATCGGATTACTCAATTTTTTAATTTCTTGAACTCTATTTCTGACAAAAACAGACCAATTTTCTTTCCTTGATATCCATGCAAGCACTGTCGTGGAATTGCTCCTAAAATATTTTTCCATATCTTCCCAGCCGATTGTGTCAGTTACTGATTTAGTCAATCTAGCACCAATCAAAGCAGTTAAAAGTTCCATTCTATGTATAGTTACACATCTTAATGGACCTATGCGGGATTTTACAGCAAGAAGGTGAAGAAAAAGAATTGCAGTTAGATGGCGCTGCGCTCTATGCAATTTTCTTAACTTCAACTTCCACTTTTAGAACCCTCTGATGTTTGTAAACAGAGTGCAGCCGAATTTGGTTTTCGATTCGAATGTTTTGGTATTTGATTTCGATAAAAGATGTGACAATTAATGTGAGAATAGATATGAAATGGAGCATTGTGTCTCCAGATGATTTAAAATCGTATAAATATGTAAAAAGAATTGTAAATACTTATTTTTATCTCATTAAATAATTAGTTAAAGAAACGTTCGAAGAAGATTTTTTCAGTTTCGATTTTCACTTATGGTATGCATTGTGGATTCATACGATAGAGTATTCCTTTGAATTCAGAATGTTTTTATAGATTTTATGATTACATATTTACATGTGATTTACTCGACTTAGATACCTTCGAATAAGAAACCTTGATTTGAAGACATGATGCATATTTTTTTTACAATGGTGCATATAGCGGCCGAAAATGGAATTCGAATGTGATAAATACAGAAGATTATTATTGATTTAGTGTTTGCAAAGATTTTTAAAGGTAAGAGTTTTATAATTTTATTTTGATGTCTTAATTATGGCTGATCTAGAAAAGTTAAAGAAAAACAGAACAATTTTAAGAAGTTCTGTTACGAAACTAATAAATAATATAGAGACTATATTAAAAAATGGTACCATTAATATTGATTCTGTTGAAGAATCTATAAACCAATTAAAGATTAAATCATGTAATTTAGTTGAAATAAATGAAAAAATAGAACCACTTTTGAATTTAGACGAATATGAGAATGAAATGAATACAGTATATGACTATGCAGACAAAATATCCTTAACGAATTTTCGCGCCGAAAAGAAACTTAAAGAAAATAAAAATATTATTCCTTTGAACAATAGTTCGGTTAATGAATCTCCCCCAATAATGAAAATAAATTTGTGAAACTTCCGAAATTGAATATACAGAAATTTTATGGCGATTGCACGCAATTCACCAACTTTTGGAATACTTTTAAAGTATTGATAAATCATAATAATTCACTGACAAAAATTGAAAAATACAATTATTTGCGAAGTTACTTCGGTACATCTGCTTTAAACGCCATAGAAGGCTTAGAAGTTCCGGAATCAAATTATGATGTAGCACATAAAATTCTTAAAAGTAGGTTTGGGAATAAAGAGATGATAATCAATCATCATTTAAATAAATTGTTAAATTTATCTCCGGTTTATAAATCTAGTGATACTTCAAAATTACAGAAACTTCATGATGATATTGAAATTAATGTAAGATCGTTGACCACATTGGTACTCGAACCACAGGCTTACAACTCTATGCTTTTAGCCGTAGTTTTGAAATTGCTACCATCAGATTTAAATTTGGAATTTAACAAGCAAAACATTAAATCTACATGCAACCCTGATATAAACAAATTACTAAACTTCTTGCAAACCGAAATTAAAAGTCGCGAATTGGCTTTTTCGTTTTCAAAATCAAATAGATTAGAAGTAAACAAACAAAAATTAATTAAACTTTTCATCCACGCATGAATTAATGATTACAGTTTCAGACAAAAAGAACACAGAGAAACAAAGTTGCATCTTTTGTAAGAGTAATCATTTGTCAGAAATATGCGATGTTTTTGATCTTGAAAAAAAAATATTTTGAAATCACAAGGTAGATGTTACCTTTGCCGTTTGTCAAAACACCGGATTAAAGACTGTGTTTCTACGATACGATGTACGACATGTCAGGGTAGACATAACAAAACTATTTGTAAACAATTTAATTCACCAAATAATAAAAGTTGTACAGATAAAAATTTGGAAACAGCGAACGCACAAAATGAAACAAGTAATGAAATTATTTCAGCTATTTCGTGTATTGGAAAAAATCGAATTTTCTTGCAAACTTGCTGTGCGAAAGTACAAAATAAAAATAAAGAAGTTTCTATTCGATTATTATTAGATACAGCTGCAATGCGAACCTTTTTAACTCGTAAAATTGACGATAAATTACAACTTAAAATATTGAGAAAAGAAAAATTATCGGTATTCACATTCGGAAGTAAAATCCCAATTGAGAAAAATTATGATGTTGTTAAACTTAAATTGGAAAATGAACATTTTTCGAAGTCTAATTTAGAAATAGAAGCATTGGTAACCGACGAAATATCTGGATCTGATATCCCTCCCCCAGAAGTAAATGAATTTGATGAGATGAGTATTTTACAGAATTTAACCCATGCTGACTCACCACAATGTCAAGATCCCATTTCCCTTCTAATAGGAGTCGATTATTACTATGATATAGTAACAGGTAATACATTTAAACAAAAATCTTGTTGCTGTTGAAACCATCTTTGGCTGGTGCTTCCAAGGTAGAAAAAGCGAAAACCAATCTTCACTGATTTTAAACGTAATTATTGAAGAACATTTAATTTCTGATTAAATAAAAAAAAATTGGGATCTTGAAACTTCAGGACTTATTAATATTACACAAGATTCTGACCCTTTTGAAAATGAAAGAATGAAAAATTTTGAACGCGATATTAATTATGAAAACAAAAGATATGAAGTAAAATTGCCGTAGAAACTGGAAAAAGGGCGTCTGGATGATAACAGAAAAATTGCAGAATCTCGATTAGTTAAATTAAATAGAAGATTTGTTAGAAATTCCCAGTTGTTTTTTGAATATAAAGATGTATTAAATGATTATTTAAAACAGGGAATCGTAGAATTAGTTCCTAATTCAGAAGATAAGGGGCATGTTGAATTTTATTTACCTCACAGAGAAGTGATAAGAAGAGACCGCGTAACAAGTAAATTAAGGATTGTGTTTGATGCATCTGCTCATGATTTAAATTCACAATCTCTCAATAACTATCTTCACCCAGGTCCTAATTTGTACCCAGAAATTTTTGATATTTTGTTACGATTTCGATTAAATCCAGTTGCCTTTACAACCGATATAAAACAAGCGTTTTTGCAAATATTAGTAGATGAAAAAGACAGAGACATATCTCGATTTTTGTTTTCAGAAGACCCTTTTGATGAATCTAACCTTCCTCAAATATATAGATTTACTAGAGTTTTATTTGGGGTAAAATGTAGTCCATCCTTGTTAGCAGCCACAATAAAACACCGCTTAAAGAAATATATCAAAAAATATCCAGAAACTGTCGAGTTTTTAAGTGAAAATATTTATGTAGATGATGTCATTGGAAGTCAATCTTCTGTCTAGCAAGCTTTATCCACTACATTAGAGTCTATAGCTATTTTTAAAGAAGCTAGCATGACATTACATAAGTGGCACACTAATTCAATCTTCTGTCTAGCAAGCTTTATCCACTACATTAGAGTCTATAGCTATTTTTAAAGAAGCTAGTATGACATTACATAAGGGCACACTAATTCAAAGTCCTTAAAAGAATTATGGATAAATAATGATGTAATTTCCAGAGATAATTTGGAAACATCTGAAACAGAAAATGTTCCTACAAAGCCTTGGGAATAGCATGGAACAATCTAAATTATTTTTTGTATTTTGACACTCGTGAATTAGCAGCGTTTGCTTCTAAAAGAATTGACACAAAGAGGTATATTTTGCAAGTTTTGGGTCGAGTGTTTGATCCCATTGGATTTTTAGGACCCTTCACATTAAGAATAAAATGTTTGCTGCAAAAAATTTGGTCATTAGGCATAGATTGGGATGAGGCCATCCCAAAAGATTTAACCACTCTTTGGAAAGACCGGTGTAGTGAAATTCCTCAAATATCTGAATTTTCTATTCCTCGACATTATTTTTTCGAAATTCCAAACGAGAAAATTGCCAATTTGCATTTGCATTTATTTTCCAATGCAAGTACAATAGCCTTTGGCACAATTGCTTATTTACATGTATATATCTCTGAAAAGGACATTCGAACAGTTTTCGTAGCTTCCAAAAAACAGAGTGGCTCCTTTAAAAACTCTCACTTTACCAAGACGGGAATTGATGGCTGCATTATGTTCAGCTAAATTAAGCTGCAGTATTTTGAAGGCGCTACATCTAAAAATTCCATGCATTTATTGGACGGACTCAAAAATTACATACTTTTGGATTAAAGGATTACCTGAAAAATTCAAACCATTTGTGCGGAATCGTGTTGAAGAAATTCGTAAGCTGACATCCCTTTTTGATTGTCATCATTGCTCAGGGGCAGACAATCCCGCAGACCTTGTCTCAAGAGGAGCAAAAGTCTCCAAATTCATCAATAATCCTACTTGGTTACTTGGGCCGAAATGGCTTAGTTTACCCCCTGAATTTTGGCCAAAATCTGAAGATAAAGAAATAATTGATGAAGATGAATTAGAATACAAGAAAAAACCCAATGACATATTGCAGTGCGAGTGTATAACTGAAGAAATTAAAAATCTTATTTGTATAGAAAAATGTAGCAATTTGGGGAAAGTAATAAGAACAACTGCTTGGGTAAAAAGATTTGTAATAAAGCTGAAAAAATCTACTGAAGTTAGCGGTCCACTAACAACTGAAGAATTACTAGAACCTGAAAAATACTTAATACGAAGTAAACAGAAGGAATTTTTTAAAGAAGAATTTGAGTCTCTTAGAAATAATAATTCAGTAGAAAAGAATACACCTCTATTCAACTTTGTTCCATTTATAGGTGAATCAGAAATCATACGTTTAGGAGGAAGACTAGAATTTGGTGATCTTCCAACAGAAGAAAAACATCCAATCATTTTACCTAGACATTCCTTAACGACGCTGATTGTACGTCAAGATCATGAAAAGATGGTGCATGCAGGAATTGTCCTCACTTTGACAAAAATTAGATCTCGATATTGGATTCCGAAAGGAAAACAGTTAGTGAAAAGTCTCATTAAAAAGTGCCTCGTTTGTCAAAAATATCTTTGTAAACCTGCAGACCAAACCACAGTCCCTCCACCTAAAGATAGAGTGAATGAAGCTCCCCCATTTTCAATTTGTGGTTTAGATTTTGCGGGATCTATTTACGTGAAAAACTTCGGTGAAATTAAAAAACCTTACATTGTTTTATTCACCTGCGGAGTTACCAGAGCTTTGCATCTAGAACTTGTTACCGACATGACTACAGATTCTTTCCTCCTTGCTTTTAGACGATTCTTAGCTCGAAGAGGAAATTGTGAAGTCATTTTTTCAGATAACGCGAAGACATTTAAAAAAGATAAACAAGAAGTCGATAATTTATACGACGTCATTTTCAACAGTTTCTTTTTGAAATTTCTTGCAAGAGAAAGAATCGTTTGGAAAAATATCATTGAAAGAGCTGCATGGTGGGGAGGCTTCTATGAAAGACTTGTGAAATCAGTCAAGGAGTGTCTACGAAAGATTACTGGAAAAGCTTTATTGAGCTATGAAGAAATGTCGACACTACTGGTTGAAGTGGAAGCTATCCTCAACTTGCGTCCTTTAACATATGTGTATAACGAATATGATGAACCTCATCCTCTCACTCCAATGGATTTTTTGAATTTTGGTAAAGAACTTTCACTTCCTATTAACTTTTTCGATGTACTAATTGAAAATGGTTCAAAAAGATCTGCACTTCTCAAAAGAAAAAGATGTCAATCATTACTACTAAAACAACTTTGGTCGAAGTGGAAAAAACAATATCTTCTAGATTTAAGAACATTCCATTCATCGAAAAATCCCAATTCACATATACCACTGAAAGTGGGTGATGTTGTCTTGATCGAAAGCGATATAAAAAATAAACTTCTCTGGAAACTTGGTAGAATTCAGAGAGCGATTCCAGGTAGAGACAACAACATTCGCTCATATGAAATAAAAACAGCCAACGGAGTGCTGAAAAGATCTGTCCAGTATTTGTATCCCTTAGAGATTATGGACTGATGAACATTAATAGACTTTCTTTCTTTTTTATATCTTTTAGAACTCTAAAAGTTTTCTTTCTTTTTAATTATTCTGTTTACTTTAAATGCAGTATTTTTTTAACTTGTATAAGTAAGTGTATTAACTGTTTGAAAAAAAAAAGTCATTTTTATCGTGCTTATTGCAGGTAATATTTTTCATTTACTATATTGTTTGAATTTTATACCTTTTTGTTTGAAATTAATTGATTTTGTTAGATTACTTTGTTTAGAATTAATTGATATTTTATATTTGAAATTGATATTTGTATTTAAATTTTGAAATTGTATCAGATAATTGAACCACTTATATGAAAATTGTATTAGATTATTGAAAATACCGATATGAAAATTTTTATTTTCATAATAGAATTTTATTGATGAACTCTGTAAGAGTTCAGGTGGGGAGTGTGAAGAAAAAGAATTGCAGTTAGATGGCGCTGCGTGCTATGCAATTTTCTTAACTTCAACTTCCACTTTTAGAACCCTCTGATGTTTGTAAACAGAGTGCAGCTGATTTTTGTTTTTGATTCGAATGTTTTGATATTTGATTTCGATAAAAGATGTGACAATTAATTTGAGAATAGATATGAAATGGAGCATTGTGTCTCCAGATGATTTAAAGTTGTATAAATATGTAAAAAGAATTGTAAATACTTATTTTTATCTCATTAAATAATTAGTTAAAGAAACGTTCGAAGAAGATTTTTTCAGTTTCGATTTTCACTTACGATATGCATTGTGGATTGATGCGATAGATTATTCCTTTGAATTCAGAATGTTTTTATAGATTTTATGATTACATATTTACATATGATTTACTCGACTTAGATACCTTCGAATGAGAAACCTTGATTTGAAGACATGATATATATTTTTTTTACAAAGGAATAACTCTACTCGATCTTTAGTCTCTTACGCTCAAAAATATAACAGTACCACACGCATACTGACTTGCATCGCAAAATGCATGAAGGGTACAAGGTTTTAAATTATCTGGGGTGAACTGAATATATTTAGGAATCTGCATTTCTTGTAAAATATTTAATTCACGAAACCATTCAATAAATTCGTCTTTTGTATCACCAATGATTTCTTCATCCCAAGAGATTCCTTCTTTCCATGTTTTCAGTAACATCATCTTAGGACGTATCATAAGAGGAGACGTAAAACCCATTGGATCAAAACCTTTATGTGCAACTGATAGAAAGACTCGTCCAGCTTATATTTCGTCCAGCTTATGTTAACTTTCAAAATGTCTACAAATCTGTTCCATTGTAACCCCAGTACAGTAGTATCTTCGCTATTTTCGCCATTTTTTCTTTCTTCTGTCTTTTCCCAGCTTCTCAAATCAAATCCAGCTTTAGCCATAAGAGACTTAGAATCAGTAATAAACCCTTCCAATTCTCCCTTTGTTTAGATACTAGCAACGACATTGTCAATATAAAAGCTTCTTAGCAACTGCTGTTTAAGACTGGTGTGTATTCTTCATCGTTTTTAATGTGAAATTCAATGACGGAAGCAAGAAGAAATGAGAAATTTGACTCCTAATACAACTCTAGTATGTCGAAACATTCTAATATTTCTTTCTTCTGGGTCACTTTACCACAAAAAACGCAAATAGTCTCGGTCTTCTTTACGAACAGCTACTTGTAAAAATGCTTTCTTGATATCAGCTACAACACCAAAATTATTTTTTCTAAATCGTAAGAGAATGTCAGGAATTAATTCAATAAGATTTGGGCCACGATGTAAACATTGATTCAAAGATGGGTGATTTTTTATTCTAGCTGATACGTCAAACACTGGACGAATGGGGATTGTACTGTTTTCTTTTATCACTGGTCGATGAGGTTTTCAAAAAAACTCATTTCAGTCTGTGGAATTTCTTCAATGATTTTATCATCAGGCCACCCTAGAAGCACGTTTTCATACTTTTGATAATGATCATCGGAAAATAACTTGTTCATAACATTAATTAATCTTTTCTTGGCTAAACTCAGATTATCAGGTAGAGGTGCTGTGTCTCCCGACTATGGCATAGAAACTTCATAACGATTATCTTCATTCATTCTTCTGTTTGTAAAAAATGTTCTTTAACCTGAGATCAATTTCCATTTTAGATTGTTTTTCAATCGGATCATGTATTCCAAGTAAATCCAATTTCCATAAATCGGCAATCCCTGCTTCTTTTACAAACATAGACACAACTGATAAAGCTAAATTATCTTTAGACGTATTATCTTGTGGAAATTTTCCCATTAAGGTCCAACCCAAATATGTTTCTAATGCAACTAATCCTGATGCTAGTATTTCTCTACGACCTGTCAGTAATTTTCCTAGTACATCGCCTCCAATCAATACTTGAATAGATTCAGGAGTCTTACCAACATCCCTACCCGTAAACCATGGTGACGTCACTGCAACGTCGTTGTGAAGTCACATTGTGACTTTGTGACCATCGATTGTCGATGTGAAGTCACAGTGACTAAAATGTGAAGTCGTTATGGCCGTTTTAGAGCTCTTTTGTGACGTTTCACAAAGTGGTCACAATGTGACAAATTTGTGAAAAATGTGTCATTTGTGACTAATTTGACATTAACATTGTGACGAAACTGTGACAAAAACGACGATATTTAAATTGCCAGAAAAATGTTTTTTAAAGTAAATAACATGTTTTGAAGGATATTTATAAATTTTAAAGATTTTTAAGAAAGTCACATCTCAGTCCCAATGTGACGTCACAGAGTGGTGGCATTTTGGTCACAGATGTGATGTGACCAAAGTGACTCACAGTGACGTCACTGTGACGTCACTGTGTTAATGTCAAATTAGTCACAAATGATACATTTTTCACAAATTTGTCACATTGTGACCACTTTGTGAAATGTCACAAAAGAGCTCTAAAACGGCCATAACGACTTCACATTTTAGTCACTGTGACCTCACATCGACGTCACGTGATGTCACATCGACAATCGATGGTCACAAAGTCACAATGTGACTTCACAACGACGTTGCAGTGACGTCACCATGCTTTACGGGATTCGTCAAAGTGATGCCTTTTCTTGATAATTCTTTAAACCGGGATCCTTTTTCTACAAACATAACATTTTCACATATAATGTCTTGATCCAAAACTTCAAAATTACATTTAAAATTTTCCTTTAAATCACTTAATCTTACTTTGTCGTAACGATGATTATAATCCTTTGTTGTGACGCCACCAAAAAGAGAATGCGCAACTTTTTCTTCTAGAAGCGATAAATAATCCCTTTCTTCGGCTAGTTGTTTTAAAATGTACGACCTTTGAGAACCTGAATCTAAAATCAGTCGAAAGTCTTCTTGTAGTCAGAAAGGATTTTTGCTTTGAATGCCCCAAGTAATGCTTTAGGATTATCTATTCAAATTGGCCATATTTACTTCTTTTCCAGGCGATTTTTCTTCAACTTTCTTTTCGTTTGGTTTGTTTTTATCTAGAAGTCGACACATCACATACGCATGTCTTTTATCACAAAAGAAACACTTCAAGATAGATTTACATTGCTTTGCTGTGTGACCCGTTGCCAAACATAAAAAGCAACATCTTTTATCCTTTAATATATTCTGCTTTTCATTAAATGTCATCTTTCGTGCCGAAAAGCATTCTGAACTCAATAGTCTTCCGTTGCAAAAATGCAATTTTTTTCTTAAATCTGTCTTAGAAGAAGTTGTTAGGAGGGTAGCAGCAGTTGGCAAATGCTTAGTAGTATCATTGTAACCTTTATTTTGTCTAAAGTTTGCATGATCTTTTTTTCGCTAAACCAAAACCTAACACTGCTAAATTAATTCTTTCATCACCATCAACTTCAGATTTGAGAAACATCATTAAAGTATACAGACTTTCTTTTGCATCAGAACTAATAGGAGTCGTATGGGTTCGATTCCACGCTTTCAAAAAATCAGCTGTAAAACAAGATTCTACCATTGGATATAAAATTGAAGCACATTTATCCGTTGTGACTCCTAGCGTCTCAAGAGCTCGTAAATATGATTCAAGTTTATCATATAACGTTGTAATAGAAAATTTTCCTTTTGATTGGACAGATATAATTAATTTTAACAATTCTCTGACATACACTTCTATCAAAAGATCTTCCCTACCGAAACGAGCCTCAAGACTCTCAATGGCTTTGGCATAGTTGGCGCCAGTTGGCGGAAAACTATCAACAGCTTCTCGCGCTCTAGATTCAGTGACAGTCGCTTGGATCAGATACTGGAATTTATTTTCTGGCGCAATATACGAATCATTGTGAATTTGTTCAAACTGACTCCAGAATGGCAACCATTCTTTTAAATCACCATCAAATTGGCGAAATTCTAACTTCGGTAATGTAAATTTCCGTTTTGAATTATTAGTGTCATAATCACTTGAAATGTACTCACGTTGCATTTGTTCCTGTGGCAGTATTTCTCAGGTTCTAGTAATTCTTCAGTTGTTAGTGGACCGCTAACTTCAGTAGATTTTTTCAGCTTTATTACAAATCTTTTTACCCAAGCAGTTGTTCTTATTACTTTCCCCAAATTGCTAAATTTTTCTATACAAATAGGATTTTTAATTTCTTCAGTTATACACTCGCACTGCAATACGTCATTGGGTTTTTTCATGTATTCCAATTGATTATTTAATTTCAGCTTTCTTAGCTCAATTTTAGACTTCTCCTTTAACTCTAACTTCTTTAACTCATGATTCAACTTTTCCTTTAATTCTAACTTCTTTAACTCTTCATCTGATTTTTCTTTTTCTAAATTCTTAGCTTCGTTTTCCTTTCTCTCAGCAACAGCGTTAGATAAAATTTCTTGTACAAAAACAGGATCTCTTTTATATTCTTCGCTATTTAAAATTATTTGTTTTAGAGTTCTTATAGTATAATCCTGAGGAATTGTTTCCCCAATCTCTTCTGCTACAAACATTAAATCAGCCTTTTTAAAATTTTTCACGGCTTGAAACATTTTGCTTGAATAAATCTAATAAACTGTCCTGTCGCGAAATTGCTAAAATGTTAGTTAAAGCGTTCAAACGGATGTTATTTTTACTCCAGCTTTCGGAATATAATGCGGATGCCTATTACTACTTTAAAATGTAAAAAAAAAAAAAGTAAATTAACTTCTTCAGCACTAATAAGTTATTTAACGGTAAAAACTTTTTACCTTTTAATAAGAACATTCAAAACATTAAAAAAATCTATTTTTTTTCATGTTACATCATGTACAAAAATGTCACGAGCATTAAAGGTGAAAGAATAAAAAATAAAAATAAATAAACATGGACAATGGATTTAACGGTATATGCATAGGTACTACTACAACTTTAATTTCAAGGCCGAGGTCAATTGACACTGCAACAATATTACTAGCTGTCATGATTTCCATTACTAGAAGGGATTTACTCACGACCGCGACAGCGCACGAAAACCGCGTCTTTGAGTAATATGCTACAACATCTTTTGGAATAGCACCAATTTTTCCACCATGTAAGAAGCATGGCTCCTGAATACACAAGGTGTCATAATCATCGAGGTCTGGCTGCAGAGTATCCAATAGAGTCATGGACTTGTTCACATTCTGTTGACCTATAATTAGTTTATCCGTGTTTATCCGTTATCTATGTTGGAATGTTTATTTTGAAATTTTTTTAAATGTTTGATAGTTTACAGGAAAATCTTAAATACGAATTCTTTAAAATTGTCTAAACTCTTATTTCTTGTAAGACAAACATATCCATGTAGCTTTAGCTCACCAATGAGGTAAAATCGATGATCTGACTTTTCTTAGGGCATCATTTATTCATAAAAATGAGATAAAGTGCAATTGTATATTTATAATGATATTTTTACAAAGATAAACACACAGTTACATTAAATTCTACTGAAAATTCTGGATTTAAAAGTAATAATCAACATATGTATAGTTCTGACTTTTATCTACCAATCAACCAATCGTTTGCTCAGACGCACTTCTACTCATTAGCCTAACCAACAGAATCTGATTTCATCCAGATTTTTATTATCCGCTGTTGTCCAGATTGTAATTACCCATTGTTAATAAAAACACTATCTACATTGTTATTTTAAATGTGTTGATCAATAATGCACTTGCTATATTTAATCAATAATGTTCACTTTTTACAACAATGCATACTCTCTGTAACAATAAAAACTTTAAATATTTCTTTAGTTTGATTATAGATTTTCATGTAAGGATGTTATACTAACTGTTTTTGGGTGTTTTAATCTTGAATTATTTTGATTATACCAAATTTCTTAGGCAATTTTTATTGCAACTTGATGAACAATATAAAGAAAATGATTCTCCTCCAAGTAGTTCTGTCCAGTGATTACCACTCAAATGGGTGAGGTGTATTGTGGAAGACTGAATTACCTAACAAAAGATTCAACAGCATTTATCTGTATCATCTTACACTTAAGTCTACGATAGTAGTAAAATATATGATACCCTTCAACAAAATAGAAGCACAATAGCTGAAGTAAAAATTCCTCTCATTTTCGATTCCACTTTGAAAGTTTTCATATACAACTTGATTTGAAAAAAAAAACAGTAAAACGTTACACACCTGCTTTAAATAGTTCGGCCATAGGGACATCCAAAAAATCACAAGTTGCCAAATGCAGGATATTTACCCATTATTTTTGAATGAATTCCTTACCAGCAACTGTTTAAGTTTTTATGAAATCCACAGAAGAACAAACAATGCATACATAGCTAAGAGACAATGTCGAAGAAAAAGAACCGATTTATAAAGAATTAGCAGAAAATATCAGTATAGAATCGGTCTACAGAAAATGTCAGTAAATCTGTATTTACACTGTTAAAACTAATGGTGACACATTGCACCTTTTAAGGGTGAAAGGCTTGTCTCACTGGTGACACCCCTAAAGGAGTCAAAATAGCACCTTTAATTAGGGTGAAAAAATGGCACAATTAATCAAGAGTGCCCAATGACAAAAAATTAAAAAATATACTAACCGACTTTCGGCCCTCGATGGATTCGAACGCAGAACATCTGATTACAAGCTCAACGCCCTATCCACTCGGTTATCAAGCTCACCTTCAAAGTCTCCCTGAAATGTTCATATGTCCTGAAATTCAAAGGTTGCTTTATATAAAAAAGCTCGCCAAAAGTTAGCCATCCGAAGTTCTAAACAAAATTGGGATAACGTATAGCGGTGATAGTCATCGTAGGAAAAAATTGCTGTGTTGATCCACCAGTGACAGCGAGTTGAAGTGCAAGGATATACGTTACAGAGCATGCGCAAATGACTAAGGGGTGAAAATCTTCTAACGGTATGGATTGCGCGGCACCTTAATTAGCGTGAAACACCCAATGGCACCCCAAACACATTTTCAAGTCCGCTGGTGCCAAGTGATTTAATCTTTTCACCCCTGGACGTCAAATGCAACCGGTTCGTCACCTTTATTTTTAACAGTGTAGTCTTACAAAGATAACAGAAAATAGAAGTGAATTCGATGCAGTTTATGAAACATCACAAACTTTGAAAAAAAAAGAAGAAAAGCTTACGTAAATTGCGAAAATTTTTCGGTAAGTTATCTTGTAAACCATTATCTCAAAAGATTAGTAAAAATAAATATAACAGTGAGATGATCAGTGTTTATCAGCTTCATGAAATGATGATATTCTGACGTGAAGTAAAAGTGTTTAAAATTGTTGCATATCTTTAAAAAATAATAATTGTTCAGATCATTGCAACAAGACGGAATACACAATCTCTACACAATCTTTAGTTGCTACCCTAAAAAATATAACAGTAGCATACGCATACTTACTTGCATCACAAAATATATGAAAAATACAAGCTTTTAAATTATCTGGGGTGAACTGAATATAACTAGTTAATCTGAATTCATGAAACCACTTAATAAATTCGTCTTTTATATGGCCAGTAATTTCTTCATTCCAGGAGATCCTTTCTTTCCATCGTAACATCATCTTGGGACATATATAACAGGAGCAGTAAAGCCAACTGGATTAAAATCTTTATGTGCAATTGATAGCATGACTTGTTTTGTTATTTTTTCGATATTTATTTCATTCGTCCAGTTTCCGTTAACTTTTAAAACGTCTAGAAATCTGTTCCATTGTAATCCCAGTGCAGCAGTATCTTCGCTATTTTTTGTTTCTTCTGTCTGTTCCCTTCCTCTCAAATCAAATCCATCTTTAGCCATAAGAGACTTAGAATCAGTAATAAACCTTTCCAATTCTTTCTTTGTTTGGAGACTAGCAACGACATTGTCAACATAGAAACTTCTTAGCAACTGCTTTTAGTATGTCGAAACATTCTAATATTTCTTTCTTCAAGTTTTGCTCCACCACAAAAACGCAAATAGACTCGATCTTTTTCACGAACAGCTATCTGTAAAAATACTTTCTTGATATCTGCTACAACAACAAATTTCTTTTTTCTAAACCGTAAAAGAATGTCAGAAATTAATTCAATAAGATTCGAGCCACAATGCAAACATTGATTCAAAAAGGAATGATTTTGTATTCTAGCTGATGCATCAAACACTGGACGAATGAGGGTTGTACTGCTTTTTTTATCGCTGGCTGATAAGGTATATAGTTTCCATAAAGATTCATTTCAGACTGTGGAATTTCCTGAATAATTTTTCATCAAGATACCCTACATTTGATAAAGGTTATCAGAAAGCAACTTGTTCGTAACATTAATTTTTTCATGGCTAAACTCAGATTATCAAGTAAAGGTGGTGTATCTTCTGACCATGGCAAAGAAATTTCATATCGATTACCTTCATTCATTTTTCCTGTCTGTAAAAAATGCTTTTGAACCTGATGATCAATCTCCATTTTAGATTATTTTTCATTCGGATCATGCATTCCAAGTAAATCCAATTTTCATAAATCGGCAATCTCTGCTTCCTTTACGAACATAGACGTAACTGATAAAGCTAAATTTCTTTAGACGTATTATGTTGTAACACTTTTCCCATTAAGGTCAAACCTAATTGTGTTTGTAATGCAACTAATCCCGAAGAGAGTATTTCTCTACGATCTGTCAGTAATTTTCCCGATACTTCGGTTCCAAGCAATACGTGAATAGATTCAGGAGGTTACAACATACGTCAAAGTGATGCTTTTTCTCGATAATTCTTTAAACCAGGATCCTTTTTCTACAGCCATAACATTTTCACATATAATATCTTTATCCAAAACTTTAAAATTATATTTAAAATCATTTAATCTTACCTTGTAGTAATAATGATTATAATCCTTTGTTGTGACTCCACCAAAAAGGGAATGCGCAACTTTTTTTTTCTCCAAGCAGTAAATAATCCCTTTTTTTCTGCTAACTGTTTTAAATTATACGATCTCTGAGAACCAGAATCTAAAATCAGTCGAACATCTTTCTTCTTGTTGTCGGAAAACATTTTTGCTTTGAGCGTCTGAAGAAATGCCGTAGGATTTCTATTAAAATTAGTCATATTTACTTCTTTTCAAGGAGATTTTTCTTCCTCTTTCTTTTCGTTCGGCTTATTTTTATCTAGCATTTGACACATCACAGACACATGTCTTTTACACAAAAGAAACACTTCAAGATAGCATTATATTGCTTCGTTGTGTGATCTGTTGCCAAACACAGAAAACAATATATTTTATTCTTTAATATATTCTGCTTTTCATTAAAAGTAATCTTCCGTGCCGAAAAGCATTCTGAATTCAAAATTCCGTTACAAAAAACGCAATTTTTCTTAAATATGGCTTTGAAGAAGTTGTTAAGAGGATAGCAGCAGTTGGTAAATGTTTAGTAGTATCACTGTAACCTTTATTTTTTCTAGAACTTGCATCATATTTTTTCGCCAAACCAAAATCTGCTACTGTCAAATTAATTCTTTCATGCCTTTCAACTTCAAATTTGAGAAACATCATTAAATTATCCAGGCGTTCTTTTGTATAAGAACTAACAGGAGTCGTATGGGCTCGATTCCATGCTTTCAAAAATTCAGCAGTAAAACAAGATTCTACCATTGGATATAATATTGAAGCGCATTTATCCGTTATGACTCCTGGCGTCTCAAGAGCTCGTAAATACGACTAAGCTTATCATACAATGATGTAATAGAACGTTTTCCTTTTTATTGGACAGATATAACTAGCATCCGTCAGGCCGAAGTATCGGAGCATTGAATCGCATAAATAATATTAAAAAAATTTTAATAAAAAATAATATATTTTTATATTTATTATTTAATAATGTGAAAGAATATCTTAATGACAGTTGTTATATCTTCATTTCAAATATTTATTCAATTATCATTTACCGTAGTTAATTCTTGAATGCTATTCTATCAGCAAGCGCCCCCATTCATTTAATTTGTTCGAGCCTTCCCTTTGCGAAAGGTAGAGGAGAGTGAATATGAGAATATCTATGATAATATTTTCTAAAGGACGAACGCTGCTAAATGCGACATAAGTTGCTCCAAGTGACAACTCTTTGGGATCAATATCTATAGCAATTTTTTGCAAAGTAAAACTCCGGCATTTGTGTATCTTGACAGCATAATGCAACTTGTAACGGCAACTGATTTCGGGAACATGAAACACTTTTTTCTTTCGAAGATTTAGGAATGGGTATCACAGAGAAAAGCCTTCCACTTAGAAATGTCCCATGGTAATCGTCAAAATCAACCATTACAACTTTGAGGCCAAAGTTCTGGGTCGTAGACGATATCTTCTACCGTTCCAAGTGCACCATTTACCAATCCTCCGTCTGTGCACAGATTGGTTCGTAGCTTAATTCTGCATCCAATTGCTAAGAAAAATTTTGCTTGAAGCCCAGATGCATAATCATCCTCACTCCATCTTACTATTTGATAGTTGTGGTATGCTAATTTTCTTGCTACAGGAGATTTTGATTTACGCAATATTTCTTTATCATCTAAAAATTTTAGAAAACATGCAAAAGGACATCAAACAAGACCGAAACAATATTTCGACCCCTACCGAAAATATTCATGTTGAATTAGGTAATGATGAACATAACGCGGACGCAATTCCACATCAAACTCAAATACAGCCTATAAGATCGGTAAAAGAGAATAGGGGTGTACCTCCCGAAAGGTATGGGATTAGCGCAAACATGTGTCAGGTTGAGGAACCCAAAACTATAATAGAGATATAGAAATAATAAGATATAGAAATCTATAATAAGATATGAAAGACCCAAAAATTAAAAATAATTAGCTAGCAGCAACAGATGAGGAAATCAAAACTTGGAAATTTATGGAAAATAAAACTTGGGAATTAGTCGACCCACCTCCGGGAAAACATGTTATAGGTTGTAAATGGACTTTTAAAACAAAACGCAATGCACGCGGAGAAACAGAACGCTACAAGGCGAGACTCGTTGCGAAGGGTTATTCGCAAAAATTCAGGTGTGATTATGATGAAACTTCTGCCTCTATCATGGCACACACCACAATAAGAAGTTTCCTAAATGCTGCTGCATATAAAAATTTAGATATTTAGACGTAAAAACAGCATTTTTGCATCGAAACTTAGACGAAGAAATATTCATGACACAACCTGAGATATGTATCGTAGAAGATCAAAAGGAAAAGGTGTGTAAATTAAATAAAGCTATTTATGGGCTGAAACAGGCAGCTAGAGCCTGGCACCTAAAAATAGGTCAAACATTCAAAAACATGGGATTTAATCAGTGTACATCAGATTTATGCTTGTTCAAACGAAATAGAAATGGGATCGTATCGTATTTTATAGTATACGTTGACGATATTTTATTATCAGGAAAGAAACGGGATACGAAAGAGATATACAAAGAGTTATCAAGGGAATATGAAATAAAATCATTCGGTAAGGTATTGCACTACTTGGGAATAAATATCAAATAAACAAAAGATGGAAGTCTAATGTTAGATGAAGAATTTAAAATTGACGAAATTGTTTGGAAAATTAAACTTAATAAATTCTAAACAAACTTATACGCCAATGAATACGGATTACTTTAATTTGAATCCTAATAGCAAAGTAATGAGCAATAATACCCTTTATCGACAAGCAGTGGGGGCACTCTTATACATTTCAACAATCACAAGGCTGGATATATCAGCTTGTGCGAATATATTGGGAAGAAGAAATGAAAAACAAAGAGAAGTAGATTGGTTTACCATTAAAAAAGTTATACGTTATTTGAAAACCACTTAAGATCACAAATTGATAATCAACAAAGATAAAGCGCCCGTATTAACGGCATACTGTGATGCTGATTGGACGTCAAACAAAGTTGATAAGAAAGCGACAACAAGAAGCATATTTAAATTAGGAAATAATTTAATTTCATGGTCCAGCAGAAAACAAACAAGGGTGGCATTATCCACTACAGAGGCAGAATGTATTTCTGTCTCAAACACTTGTCAAGATGTAGAATGGTTACTCACATTAGAGGTCTGCACGGGCTGGAAATTCGAGGCCCGGCCCAGCCCGTTGTAAAACTCAACAGTTTGGCCCGGCTCGGCTCGTATAGAAATAAGTGAAAACAGGCCCGGCCCTTTCTGGCCCGTGACAATTTTTACTATTTCTAAAAAATTCAGATTTTTCTCATGTAATTAAGATTTTTTAAAAGAATACTGCATACATATCTATGGAATGATGTTATAGCATATTTTACATGAAATACACATAGTCTAAGAGCTAGCAACGTCAAAAAACACGTCATATTATCAAGGCTCATTTTTTAATATGTTCTTCCCTTTTATGGTAGAATACGTTTGCAAGCGGCCTGGCAGTCGGGAGACGTTGCGTTTACCTGTGGCAGAAGGGGTTATGCATGTCAAAAAACTTCAAAATCACGTCATTTTATCAAGGCTCATTTTTTGATATGTTTTTCCCTTTTATGGTAGAATACGTTTGCAAGCGATCTGGCAGTCGGGAGACGTTACTTTTACCTGTGGCAGAAGGGGTTATGCAAATCAAAAAAACTTCAAAATCACGTCATTTTATCAAGGCTCATTGTTTGATATGTTTTTTCCTTTTATGGTAGAATACGTTTGCAAGCGATCTGACAATCGGGAGACTTTGCGTTTACCTATGGCAGAAGGGGCTATGCAGACCAAAAAACTTCAAAATCACGTCATTTTATCAAGGCTAATTTTTTGATATGCTTTTCCCTTTTATTGTAGAATACGTTTGCAAGCGGTCTGACAGTCGGGAGACGTTGCGCTTACCTGTGGCAGAAGGGGTTATGCATGTCAAAAAACTTCGAAATCACGGCATTTTATCAAGGCTTATTTTTTGATATGTTTTTCCCTTTTATGGTAGAATACGTTTGCAAGTGGTCTGGCAATCGGGAGACGTTGCGTTTACCTGTGGCAGAAGGGGTTATGCAAGTCAAAAAACTTCAAAATCACGTCATTTTATCAAAACTCATTTTTTGATATGTTTTTCCCTTTTACGGTAGAATACGTTTGAAGCGGTCTGGAAGTCGGGAGACGTTGCGTTTACCTGTGGCAGAAAGGGTTATGCAAGTCAAAAACCTCAAAATCACGTCATTTTATCAAGGCTCATTGTTTGATATGTTTTTTCCTTTTATGGTAGAATACGTTTGCAAGCGATCTGACAGACGGGAGACTTTGCGTTTACCTGTGGCAGAAGGGGCTATGCAGGCCAAAAAACTTCAAAATCACGTCATTTTATCAAGGCTAATTTTTTGATATGCTTTTCCCTTTTATGGTAGAATACGTTTGCAAGCGGTCTGACAGTCAGGAGACGTTGCGTTTACCTGTGGCAGAAGGGGTTATGCATGTCAAAAAACTTCGAAATCACGACATTTTATCAAGGCTCTTTTTTTTATATGTTTTTCCCTTTTTATGGTAGAATACGTTTGCAAGCGGTCTGGCTGTCGGGAGACGTTGAGTTTACCTTTGGGAGAAGGGGTTATGCAGGTCAAAAACTTCAAAATTACGTCATTTTATCAAAGCTCGTCTTTTTATATGTTCATCCCTTTTATGGTGTAGTACTTTTACGGGCGTTCTGGCAGTCGGTTAACGTTGCGTTTATCTGTGGGAGAAGGGGTTATGCAGGTCCAAAAACTTTAATTACGCCATTTTAGCAGATTTTTGTTTGTAACATTTGTTTATGCTAATTATTTGTCATATGAATCTGTTATTACTAGACGGTACAAATGTCGCTAAGACTCTGTTAGATTAATATTTAAAGATAACATATTACTCTTTGAATAGCAGACAACCTATAATTAATTTGCCAGACACAAACTCGCTTGCAAAGTTAATGCCAGACGGCTTTAATTATGGCAACGAAAGTGCTAGTTTCAAGGGTAGTTTATCATTTAAAAATTATAAGACCTCTTTACGTCATTTTATTAAGCTTAAAAATTACAAAATATTACTCTTTGGATAGCAGACAACCTATAATTAATTTGCCAGACACAAATTCGGTTGCAAAGTTATTGCCAGACGGCTTTAAATACGCCAAAGAAAGTGCCTGTTCGAAAATTGGTTTATAATTTAAAAATTATAAGACCTCTTTACGTCATTTTATCAAGCTTAAAAATTACAAGATATTACTCTTTGGACAACAGACAACCTATAATTAATTTGCCAGACACAAATTCGGTTGCCAAGTTATTGCCAGACGGCTTTAAATATGGCAACGAAACTGCCTGTTCCAAGATTGGTTTATAATTTAAAAATTATAAGACCTCTTTACATCATTTTATCAAGCTTAAAAATTACAAGATATTACGCTTTGGATAGCAGACAACCTATGATTAATTTGCCAGACACAAATTCGGTTGCAAAGTTATTGTCAGACGGCTTTGACTTACAATTTAAACACTCTTGAAACAGGCACTCTTGTTGCCACATTTAAAGCCCTGTGGCATTAACTTTGCAACCGAATTTATGTCTGGCAAATTAATTATAGGTTGTCTGCTATCCAAAGAGCACTGTAAAACATTTGTGGTAACGTTACTCCATAAAATTGGTGGCAGCTACGATTTACACTTCATTGAGTAATTTTTCACTTACATAATTGTGTAATAAAAACATGCATTACTGGTGTAACATTGCAATGTTACACCGATTATATCAGTTAAAATACTCCACCAAATTAGAGGCAGCAAGGCTGCGACCAGTTTTATGGAGTAACGTTACACAAATGTTTTACAGTGAGTAATATCTTGTAATTTTTGAGCTTGATAAAATGAAGTAAAGAGGTCTTATAATTTTTAAATTATAAACCTATCTTGGAACAGGCACTTTCGTTGCCATATTTAAAGCCGTCAGGCAATAACTTTGCAATTGAATTTGTGTTTGGCAAACTAATTAGAGGTTGTCTTCTACCCAAAGAGTAATATCTTGTAATTTTTAAGCTTGATAAAATGACGTAAAGAGGTCTTATAATTTTTAAATTATAAATCACTCTTGAAACAGAAACTTTCGTTGCCATATTTAAAGCCATCTGGAAATAACTTTACAGCCGAATTTGTGTCTGGCAAATTAATTATAGGTTGTCTGCGATTCAAAAAGTAATATCTAGTTATTTTTAAACTTGATAAAATGACGTAAAGCGGTCTTATAATTTTTAAATTATAAATCACTCTTGAAACAGGCACTTTCGTTGTTATATTTAAAGCAGTCTGGCATTAACTTTGCAACCGAATTTAAGTCTGGTAAATTAGTTATAAGTTGTCTGCTATCCAAAGAGTAATATCTTGTAATTTTTAAGCTTGATAAAATGACGTAAAGAGGTCTTATAATTTTTAATTATAACCCTTGAAACAAGCACTTTCGTTGCCATAATTAAAGCTTCTGCCAATAACTTTGCAAGCGAATTTGTGTATGGCAAATTAATTATAGGTTGTCTGCTATCCAAAGAGTAATATGTTAGCTGTAAATATTGAGCTGACAGAGTCTTAGTGACATTGGTACCGTCTAGCAATAATGAATTAATATCACAAATAATTAGCATAAACAAATGTTAGAAACAAAAATCTGCTAAAATGGCGTCATTAAAGTTTTTGGACCTTTATAACCCCTTCTCCTACAGATAAACGAGACGTTACCCGACTGCCAGACCGCCCGCAAACGTACTACACCATAAAAGGACATATAAAAAACATATAAAAAAATACATATAAAAAAACAAGCTTTGATAAAATGGCGTGATTTTGAAGTTTTTTGACTTGCATAACTCCTTCTCCCACAGGTAAACGCAACGTCTCTTGACTGCCAGACCGCTTGCATACGTATTCTACCATAAAAGGGAAAAACATATCAAAAAATGAGCCTTGATAAAATGACGTGATTTTGAAGTTTTTTGACCTGCATAACCCCTTATGCCACAGGCAAAGGCAACGTCTCCCAACTGCCAGACCGCTAGCAAACGTACTACACCATAAAGGGGAAGAACATATAAAAAAACAAGCTTTGATAAAATGACGTGATTTTGAAGTTTTTTGACCTGCATAACCCCTTATGCCACAGGCAAAGGCAACGTCTCCCAACTGCCAGACCGCTAGCAAACGTACTACACTATAAAGGGGAAGAACATATAAAACAATGAGCCTTGATACAATCAGGTGACGAAAACGTTGCTAGCTCTTAGACTAACATTAGCAACATTAATGATTACTTAGATTCTTAGACTTTCAACGTTCAAAAAAAAGATTAATTAAGAGATTAATATGGATTAGAATAAAAGAAAAAAAATAAAAGTTTTTATTTATTTATTTATTTATTTATTTTTATGAAACGCTTAAGAATAGCAGGTGCTTTTATTGCGGAACTATGTAATCAAATGGCGTGATCCATTGTTTGACACAAGTAATTTAAGAAAATACTGTCAAAGTTGGCGTTTTGAATGGCATTTCCGGAAGCGACTGCATGGAAAGGAAGAAAAATCTGCAACTATTTGATAAGAAGCTCTTATATTTAACAAGGTTATACAAGTATCTTATTTACCAAAATTGTAAAAAGCTATTCGATTCCAAATCCCTCCAATAATCAGGCTTGTCAATTTTATATTTTTACAATTAAAAATTAGTCAGAAAATGTGTAAAACTTTCGCGCTGTTGAGAAGTGAATTTAAGAACCAACATGAAGTATACATATATCCAAAGATTATGTTAACATAAGTTCTTTATCGCTATTAATAATTTTACAAACCATATAGTCTACCCTACACATCTTGAGAACAATTAAGTCTAGTTCCGGCTCTTCTAGTCTATATGTAGAAAAATAATGCAAGACTGATTTCGGTCCGGCACGAGCCTGCTAAAAAAATATTAAATTCAAGTTACACACAATATAATTGTCCGATCTCGATCTCTACATTGTACAAATTACATTTCTGTATTGATGTTGTCAAACTAGCATCGTCTCGAGACGCACATTTATATTTATTCTTGTTAAAGCCATATTCATTGAAAATAGCTCATATTTTACCGTTTCCGCTTAAAACTTTAAAAGTCCTTCCGGCAGTACCGGGAGGAAAAGGTAGCTTTCGTATACTTATTTATTTATTTTAAATTAAGTTATATTATTTAAACATACAAAGCTCAAATAAGTGGAACCCCATTACATAAGATTAGGTACTAGTTTTTGTCAATACTGAATATTAATAGGAATTTTTAAAAATTAGTTATCTTTTATTCAACATGATTTTATCTATAGGGTAACATGATTTTATTTATAGAGTCATGATATCAACATGATTTTATTTATAGGGTCACCAAATTCCACGATATCATGAAGTGTATGCCATTTTAAAGCAACATGATGGATAAAACAAACCAATGAGCTTAGTCGAAATCTTAATTCATGGTGCACATGCACACTCATATCGAAATCGATTAAAATATAAACTGTAAAACATTTGTGTAACGTTACACCATATAATGGGTGGCAGCTTTGCTGCCTCTAATTTTATGTAGTATCCTTGCTTCCTCCAATTTTAAGGAGTATTTTAACCGATATAACCGGTGTAACATTACAATGTTACACTAGTAATGTTGGTTAAAATACTCTTTAAAATTGGAGGAAGCAAGGATACTACATAAAATTGGAGGCAGCAAAGCTGTGACCTATTTTATTGTGTAACGTTACTGAAATGTTTTACAGAGTACGAGTGCTGTCGCGGGCAAATTGATTTTTTTTTAAATGTCACAAAATTCAAACTGCTATATCTCAGGCGTTTTTTAGGGTAAAGACAAAGCAAAAAATACTCCGGAATTCATTATTAAGATAAATACTTTAGAAAGAACCTTTTTTCAATTTCTAATTTTTTGTTTGTACATCATTATACATTTAAAAGATTTTTGACAAACTTAAATGGCTGCCATTTTCAAACAAGACGACGGATGAAGTTGGCTAGTGAACTCGGTCAAGACATTCGTATATACTATGTACATATGGAGTTATATCCAAATCAGTTTATAAAAATGCGTATTATCGCGTGCCAAATTTCAGACAGTTTCAAAATGTCAACGACATTGGAAATTGAAAGTGCTATTACTCAGCCATTTTTTAAGATATAAATGAAACAAAAAATGTTTTGGAATCTTAGTATCAAGGTGAAATACACAAAAGAAAAATCTTTTACAATTTCTTACATTTTTGCACCTAATTTTAAAGTTTAAATTTTTTTAAAAATTTGATATTCCGCCATTTTGAAACAAGGTGGCGGATGGAACTGGCCAACAAACTCGGTCCAGACATCGGTATGTACTATGTACGCACCAAGTTACATCCAAATCGGTTTATCAATACGCGTGTTATCACGTGACGAAAATTAGATCATTTCAAAATGTGAGCAACACTAGAAATTAAAAGTGCTATAACTCAGCCATTTTTTAAGATACAAACAAAACAAAAAATGCTCTGGAATCTTTGTATCAAGGTCAAATGCATAAAAGAAAAATCTTTTACAATTTCTCACTTTTTTGTGCCTAATTTTAAATTTTAAATTAAAAAAAATTAAATGGCCGCCATTTTGAAACAAGATGACGGATGGAATAGGCTAACGAACTCGGTTCAGGCCTCATTATGTACTATGTACACACCAAGTTACATCCAAATCGATTCATAAATACACGTGTTATCACGTGACAAAAATCAGATCGTTTCAAAACGTCAGCCATAAGAGAAATTCAAAGTGCTATAACTCAATCATTTTTTAAGATATAGACAAAATAAAAAGTGTCCTGGAATTGTTGTTTTACGTTCTAACACATAACAGAAAAATATTTTTCAACTTTTAATTTTTTCGCATTTAATTTTAAATTTAAAAATTTTTTTTAATTTAAATGGTTGCCATTTTGAAACAAAATGGCGTATGATGCTGGCCAAAAACTCGGTCGAGACATTTGAATGTACTATGTACATACCAAGTTTCATTCAAATCAGTTCATAAATACGATAGTTACAGCATGACAAAAATCAGATGTACATATATATATATATATATATGGTTTTATATACAGTCGACTCTCGTTAATTCGAACTCATCGGAACCACAAGAAATGTTCGAATAATCCGAAGTTCGAATTATGGAAAGTATGAAATGAGAACATGCTTAATATGGTACACAAAGGAATTAATGTTATAGTGTTTTTTAAGTGTATTATGTCTGTTAATATCAGAATATGACTTAATATTAAATTAGAATATATAAATACATATACTAATTAAAAAATTAGAAATAAGCACAATGGAGAAAAAATTTGAAGCGTCACTGATGGACAGATGGGGCACTTAGAAAGTGGATATCAAATGCATAAGATTATATGTATACTCGTTCGGAACAATTTTCACAAAAAACAAAGAAAGAAAGTTATTCAAATGATCTGAAATCCGTGAAAAAGAAAAGAAAAACGAAAAATCGGAATTCTCGTTAGTTCGATTAAACGATGTCAAGAGAAAATGAGTTCGAATTATTAAAAAAATATAATGTTATTCTGCCATTGAAAATTTCGGGACTTCATGTTTAGTTCGAATTAAGCGAAGATTCGAATTATCCGATTTCAAATTAACGAGAGTCGACTGTATATATGTCAACATTTGATCGGAGGGTGGTTTTGGGGTCTGGGGGGTCATGATCGGTGAAGATATACCAAAATTTTCCGGAAGTACTTTCCTCCGGACGGTTGCAATAGGTAGCTTTTTACTTTTTGTAATGAACCCAGCAAAGAGAAAATTGCTGGCCAGCAGCAAGATAGGTGCTGGCAATGATGGAGAATTGCTGGCTAATGGTCTACCGCTGCATGACCACTGCTGGACAACTGCAGTCAACCTTGCTGTTTGAAACCATCAGATACAATTCTGATTGACTACCACTTGATCTCATGCAGTGGCCCACCACGCCATGGAAGTGCACTAACTTTTGCATTGCACTAACTGCTGGTAATCCATACCCTAGGTGGCGTTGCGAATATCGAAGACATTGGGTATCTTGCAATTCATCGTTTGGCAACGCTGAAGAACGCTGCGATGTGTTATTGTGACCATGAAAATCATGAAGATAGAAATAGTAGTACTATTCTACTATTACTAAATACTACTATTCTATCTCCATGATGAAAATAAAAGCATGCCAAAGAAAAGTAAGTATATATTTTCATATATCTTTTATAAACATATTCATTTCGTAAACATATATCTTTTGTAAACGACATCTTTTGCTAAGAAATACGAATGTCCTGTTTCTGATAGAAATGAAAAATTTTAGCTGTTTTTAAAGCTTTAATAAACAGCTTAGCCCTTTAAGACCCGATGAAATTATAACCAAAGCTAGCCATGCTGATTGAATGCAAAACATGTACTGCATCCACTATCTGTTGATAAAAAATTATACCTTACTCTTTCTGCAAACCTGAATGACCGTACGATTTGGGTTTTTATTACACACAACTGAGAAGCAACAATTTGGGCTTTAAAGGGTTAACAAAACTTTATCTCTAAGCTGCAAAACAATATCTATTTCATTTCTCTCTTGTTTTGTTCTTTTTTTTTTTCTCAATCATCTTTTTGTATGTTGGTTATATTTGTCATACAAAATAATATATTTGTGATCTGTACACAACATATACTGAATACGAAGCTTAAGTTTCAGAGTGGGATTTATACCAAAAATTTTAAAATCCTGTCCAAAAAAATTGTAGGAATTCCCGTTTAAAGAATTTCACTGTTTTCTGGTTTCACTTTAGTGAATATAACCATATGTTTTGGACAATTTTCAAATTTATAAATATTGCTCATATGCTGCCCATCACAAGCTTGTGAACAGGTATTAACACGCAAAATCAAATAAAACCAAATCCAGTTTAGAAATTAATTCAATTTCGTTATTTAAGATCCAACATTTGGTGAAAATGGAAAAATAAACTGGATAAAAACTTACCTTTTTTTATTTTAACATATACATATATATAATAAGTATTCTGAGTTACATTTAAATTGCTTCAATAGCATATTGCTATGTTTATTAAAGTTAATTTTTTAAAAAACACACTTGATAATAGTGAATTAAGAAAAACTTTTTCCTTAAATATTTGAAGTCTCCTTCCATTTATAAATGTTAGGAGAGTCACTCTCCTCCCAAGAAAAATTGAATTTCAACCATTGTTGGGTTTTTGATGCCAAGAAGTGTTTTTTGACATGACATGTCAAAAATTGTTGCAAAGTGTCCAAAACCTTTTGCACATTTTTAAAGCAATCATTGGTGTTATTAAATCAAGCTAAAAACTGTTAAAATGATAATTTGTTATATAAATTATTTTTATTTAGTTGTGACTATATTTAAGTTGTAATAAAATTATGTATAATAATTCAAATTATGTCGATTCTCATGCTTTGAAAAGTAGCTAAAAATATTCAAAGTATTGTTTAATGCTTTTTGAAAGTACTATTTATATTTTTTGGTGTTATATGTTTAGTCTGTTTTTAAAAAATATATATAAAGCAATATGATTTTATGCTTAAAAAAAAGCTTATGCAAAGCTAAATTGGTTTGACTATTCAATGACTACAAGGAAAGTTAGCTAGATTTTAATGATTCCAAAAATGTTTGGTTTTGAACACAAACATAAAATATAAATGTGAGTTCCTACACACATGTTCTCTGAGTAATTAAGTAAATTATAATGTCAAATCAGTATAATTAAGGATTCTAAAAATCAATAACTTATCAGGGGTGCAGAAAATGTTTTTACTCCCTACATTTCCCCCAATCCACATGTAAATTCCCCCAAAATTTTATCGTACATTATAAATAAATGCTGTGTATTACCATAGGTATAGAAAATTTATTTTTTTTTTTCCAGTGTTTCTGAACTTATGTGCCAGTATAACAGCAAAGTGATTCTAAGTGCAAAAAATATTTCTGAAGCTCCCAGCGAATTTCCTGAAAGTTTACAGCAATATAGAGGAGGTTGGGGAGGGGGGGGGGCACTCTTAGCGTTTTTTCACGGCTCTTTGACAAAAATTACATTTTTTAGCGATCTTCAGTTGAAATTTGTGGTTATTACGTGATCTTTTCACTATTTTTGTGGTTATTTCGTCTTTTTGACAAAATTCGCAGTTCTTTAGAAATCGTTTGACAGAACTTGGGGTTTTCCTCTGTTCTTTTGACGATCTTGTGGCGACTGTGCGAAATGTGGTTATTTCACCAATTTAGCCAAAATTCGTGGTGTTCTGTGATCTTTTGCCAAAATTTGCTGGAATATTTTGACGAAACGTGTTTATTTTGGGATCTTTTGACAAAATCCGCTGATTTTTCGCAATCTTTTTTATAAAATTTGCTATTTTGTGATTTTTTAAAAGAAATTTGCCGTTTTTTGTGATTTTTTAAAAGAAATTTGCCGTTTTTTTGCGATCTTTCAACGAAATTTGCATCCATTCTGCTATCTTTTGATGAAATTTGTGGTTGTTTCACGAAGTTCTTACGAAATTTGCGATGTTGTAAAGAAATTAGTGGTTATTTCGCAACTCGTCTTTGACAAAATTTGCGGTTGCTTTGCGATCTTTTTAGAAAATTTACTGTTCTTTTGCAATTTTTTCACAAAATTTGTGATTTTTATTTTTTTTTATTTATTTATTTTTTTTTTTATTTTTTTTTTTTTTTTGACAGTATTTGTGATCATTTCGCATCTTTGACAAAATTCTTGATTGTTTCGCGATCTTTAACAAAATTTGCAGTTGTTTTGCGATTTTTTTCATGAAATTGGCGATTTTTAGAGATCTTTTGGCAAAATTTGTATTCTGTTGACAAAATTTCTATTCATTTTTTAGATTATTTTGCGAATTTTTAAAAGAATTTTCATTCAATAATTTCATGATTTTTTCACAAAATTTGCGGTTATTTCACAATTTTTTTACAAAATTTGTAGTTATTTCACAGTATAACTAAATTTGCGCCTATTTCGCCATTTCTGCACAAATTACTGACCATTTCGTTTCCTTTTGGCGATATTTGCAGTTATTTGTTATTTCTCGATTCTTTAATGAATTTTATGGCTTTTTCGCAATCTTTTGACAAAATGGGCGGTATTTCATGATATTTTGATGAAATTTATGGTTTTTTGGGGTCTTTCGACAAAATAAACATTTTTTGGTAATTCTTAGACAAAATTCGTAGTATATCAGTAATGTCCAAATTTTCAAATTCCGGTCTTTTTCAATTTTTTTTTTTAACTGAATGCCTTAAACTTTCGGAAATTCTGGAACAGAATCACCCTTGATATACAGTACATATTATTCCGAGATAGATTTTGTAAAGGTCGGCATACTAATCTTTTTATTTGTTGTAATTTTTTTTTTAATCTTGGGGAATTTTTGAATTTATCATTAAAATCAAAATAAATTATATGTTTCTGAAAATTTCCCTTGATCCTAGATCGCCAGATCGAACATCTGCACCCGTGTAACTTATAATACCATATATTCTATATTGTAAGCTATATTTTTATTTTATTTTTTCTTAGAAATTTGTTGAACCAAAAGCATGTTTAGTGTTTTATGTTTAATATGGAGTTTTTAATATCTAAAATTGTCAAAAAGTTTATTCAAGTGTCTAAAACTAAAATCATGAAAAAATGTAAATTTAATGTTTTAAAAATAATTTCAAAACCTTTTGAACCTAATTTGAGTTTTTGACAGTCATTTTTAAAAACTATGTCAAAGGGCTTTTTGACATGACAGATAAAACCATCTGAGTGTTAAAAACTTACCAACTCTAATTTCAAGCCCTGAAATGGTATGCTTCAAATATAGCAATAAAATCGTTATACATTAAAAATGAACCCTTCACAAATTTTATTATGTCAAAACAGAATTCATATGCATTTTAAAGATATTAAAGTAATGATCTAAATGTTGAAATGAACTGTATAGGGCAAATCAAAAAACACTAACATCTAAATCTCTTTTTAATTATTTCAATTGTTGTAATCAAATTTAGTATGGTTAAAGCTTCATGTATTTATTCAATAAAATAGATAATTATAATATTATTATATTAATGTATTATATTAACTATATATATGATTAAAATATTATTTAAAGATTTTTGAATTTTAAAGTTTCGAAGATTGTTAATTACCCTGGCAACAGGGTAATTATCAATCACACCTGGGGCAATTACCGATAAGTATATATATATTTTTTTCTAACAAGAGCTATACTGATATATATATTTAGATGTTGGTTTAAACCAACTGGCTTTTTTTAGAAGAAATCTAATGAAATTTTCTCTTTTGTTTATAATTTACATGTTTCAGAAAATTGGATATATATAATTTCTACTTTTAACACTTTATTTCAGTAATAAACATTAGATATAATGAGTTTAGGTCATTTTTTTAGTATAGGATTATTATCAGTATGTGCTGGTAAACATATCTATTGCTTTAAAGAAAAAGCTTCAAAGATGTGAATTGATCAAAGATAAAATAGATTTAAAATATTCAATATTTAATATAAAATATTTTATTTTTTGAAAGAAAAAAAACAGATTAACGTAATTAATAACATATCATTATGCTTTCTAAGATTATGCTCAAGCTGTTAAAAAAAAAAAAAAAAAAAAAAAAAAAAAAAAAAAAAATCTTGATTGGGGAGATTATCTTGATTTAAAATCAAATTAGAAAGTTGAATAAGAGAGTATTCAAAGATTGGGTGCTAGTTATAGTATTTTAATAATAATGATCTTATTGATTTTTTCCCTGTTATTGCTGAATCTAATGACCAAAAATATTGACTTCAAACTGTCACTCAAATTATCTAAATCCCAAAAAATATTTGAAATTTATCATTTGAATAACCGGGGAAAAGAATATTATATTTATCAAACTACATCCAAATGTTTATTATTAATAATCAAAAGACTGTTTATAAAGGTTTTCAGACTATTCATGTTTCACTGTGTAGAGTAGTTTACTCTCTGAGCATAAGACTGTTTGCAAATATTGTTTAAATTAGAATGATTTTTTACAATTTTCTACACAATTTATTGTAATTATTTAATTTAAATTATTTTAAAATGAAGTTACACTACTTATAATCCCATAATGTCTATTTTTATCAATAAATAAAACATTTAATAGCACATTGTGGAAGTGCAAAAATACTTTCGCAACTACCACCTTCCATCTGCCTGGTTAAGTCAATTGCAAGACACTGTGAAGCTGCAGCTTCCAAATGAAACTCGCTGGAATACCCAACTCACTTGTATTGACACTTTTATCAAAAATAGGTCAGCTTATGTAAAAATTTGTAAAGATCATGCAATTGAATCTTGAATAGTACAGCTTGTGAATAATTATCGCTTATACCAAGAAGCAAAAGAATTGCAAATGCAATTAAAACCTTTGGCAAATATGCTTGACAGGGTCCAAAGAGATAATGCAACATTGGCTGATGCTTGTCAAGCTTGGCTTTCTTTAGCTGTAGACATAAATCTGGCTCCATACTATGATGCAATTATGGCGTGTATGGAATCCTATCTACAATCGTTTCATTATCTGGCGTACATGACGCATCCAGCATACAAAGGTGCATTATTAAACGATGAACAGAGGGAAGCAGCTCGGACATGGCTGCTTGAAAGAAACCCAGATTTTCTCAGATTTATCATTGCTTTTGAAGCTGAATCTCCACCATACCTAAAAGTTTCTTCTCAGCTCAAGATGTTCCAGCAGCAGTATGGTGGAAAGGCTTGAAGAAAAACAATATACCAAGTGAATTCATACAGCTCATGGTGTGTTTGCATTGCAGTCCATGCAGCTCAGCCTCAGTTGAGCGAATATTTTCAAATTTTGGATTTATTCACTCCAAATTACGAAACAAACTTGGAGTACAGAAGGCATCAAAACTAGTGTATTGCTACCGCATGCTTCATGGAAAACAAGATTTAGAATGAGATTAACATTAAAATAAGATAAAAATAAAAATGTGTATTATTTATATTGTAATTTTTTATGTTAAATTATAAGTATTTTCACCGTGTACTTTCATTTTTAAAAATTATTTAGTAGTTTCATTAGTTTATATTTTTAATGTTTAATTAGTTTAATTAATGTAATTTGTTATTAGTTGTTAATTAGTTTAACAACTAATAATACTCTGATTATTCTTTATTCTATATTTATAGCTTACAGTTAATTTCTATTTTCTAAGCAACTTGTATTAAAAATGTCAAAAAATTTATTCAAGTGTCTAAAACTAAAAATTTTGAAAAGTTGTAAATTTAATGTTGTTCTAAAAATAATATTAAACAGTTTTTGGACTCAATTTTAGGTTTTTGACACTTACTGTCAAAAACTGTGTCAAAAAAGGGTTTTTGACATGACAGTTAAAACCATGATTAAATCCGGATAAAACCGTCACACTGTCAAAAACTTGCCAACCCTGATAAATATGCAGGTATATGTAATAAGAAGGGATGTTTTTAAAAAAAAAACCCTGTTTAAACCAAAAAGACCTGGTTCAAACAAAAAAAAACCCTTTTTGTTCTTTTCAAAAAAACCCAGTTTTTTTTTCCAACCCTATCTTAATAGACTTAAAAAATACCTAGCATTCTAATGTAGTTAAAACTATTGACTTATGCAATAAAAAGTAAATTTTTAGAATTTAGTCTAAATTTTTAAATGTAAAAAATGGCTAAAAATTATGAAATTACAAAACATTTTTTAAATATTCAAGTTACGTGTTTTTGCTACAAACGACAGTTGGAAACTTCTTAAAAATGTTAGAATTTCCTCTTGTTCCGGATAATTTGATGTAAATGCTCCATACACCTTGGTGGCATCTTTTTAAATGTTGGAAGTATATATGGAACATCATCATTTTCCTTGCAAAAAAATTATTTGGAATATCTAATCAAGATTGTAAAGGCTGCAAATTAAATGTTTTTTTGAAACTGCTTTCTCAGCTTTAAATTCTTTGTGAACGTCAACATAATCTTCAAATGTAAGATTTTGCGGCCAAACAACATGCTTTCATAATATTTGCATAGTAGATGATTGGAATCTTCAAATGTCATGCTCTGTTTTTTCAGCCCCTGGGCAGCAGATTCAAGTTCCAAAGCTTGGTTCTTTAAATATCCAGCAGAAGGGAAGCAAAACTGTATCCTGAGAATAAAGGTTTAAATTCACGGTCGCCACTGGCCACAGGACGACTAAATGTCAAAAATTGGCGAGTTTATGTTATGCATCTGATCGCCAAAATAGCAAACAATCATTTCCGATTTTTTTTTTTTTTTTTTTTTTAAATCGGTCATAAATCCGAAAACTAGGTCATAAAATATATCGCGAATTTTGACAAATGGTTGCTGAAAATAACCGATTTCGCCAATCGTTCGAAGAATAATCGCTAATTTCATCGAAGGATCGTGGAAAAACGCGAATTTAATCAAAGGATTTTGACAAATTTCGGTAAAAAATCGCAGAAGAAAGTAAATTTCGACAAGAAATGATGAAAATATGACAAATTTCATCAAAATATCACGAAAATATGACAAATTTCATCAAAAGATCGCGAAAAAAAGACAAACTTCCCTAAAAGATTGCGAAAAAACGGCAAACTTCTCCAAATGTTCGCGAAAAAAATCGTAGATTTCGTCAAAAGATCGCGAAAAAAAGGCAGATCTCGTCAAAAGATAAATCGCGAAACACGGCAGATTTCATCAAATGATCGTTTAAAAACAGCAGATCTCGTCAAAAATTCGGCAGATTTCGTCATAAAATCACGTTTCTTTATTTGTTTGTGTTTGTGTCGGCCAATTACCTTCTCTAGGGATATAGGCCCTAAAGGGAGGGATGCCCCCCATGGGGGTTTTTCTAAAGGAACCTAACCTGTATTTATGCAAGTAAATTCAGGGTTCGAAGTAAAACCACGGAAAACTTCGAACGGTTAGGCCAACTTTCAGGATTGGGTTCAAGCCCAGCACCTAGCGTCTACCAGTTTGGAGGTCAGAACCTCTCGGCCACTGCTGGGGCCCAAAAGATCACGTAAAATGGCAAATTTCGTTAAATGATCGCAAAAAACGGCATATTTCGTCAAAAGATCGCGAAAAAAAATATAGATCTCTTCAAAAAATCGCAAAAAACTGCAAATTCCGTCAAAAATTGAAAAAAAAACGATAAATTTCATCCAAAAATTGTGAAAAAACAGCAAATTTCTTCAAAAGATCGCGAAATCCATTAACCAATAGCAAAATATATTACTAACTATATCAAGTGGTCAAAAAAAAAAAAAATCACCATTTTCATAATTGATGATAGGGAAAAAAATCATAAGTTTGAACGAAGTTATGGTTTTCTCTACATATAAAATAATTGTTAACTATTTAATATTCTCATTAGAATTCCATGAAGCCAAATTCTATATTTGGGCAAAATAATGTTAGTAGTGTAGCATTAAATTATATATATTGACAGGTAGCTATTTGTTTACACCAATCCAACTACGAAAATGCAGTTTATTTATCATAGAAAATGCTATAGAGCATTTTAGGGAGACACCAGTACCTTTGAAACCACCTCTTCAATTTTGAACAATACTGTAAAATATGCCTATATATAATATACTGTAGTATAATTTTTTTTGTCTTGTGTATTTAAAAAAAAAAGAAAAGAAAGAAATTCAGCAAACTCTCAATTAAATATTTTTTTAAAAATAACTATAAACTTGAATGTTAAATCCATGTACAAAAATATTAAATACACCATGGAGAACAATTAAATCAAACCTCTATCTCAATTAGCGAAAAAAAAAAAGGCCTTAGTATTTTTTTAAACAAGCAAATTACAAAAACACAAATAGGGAGAAAGTCAGTCTAAAGTTTTTATTTAAATGGGTCATTGTGCTGTGTTTATTAACAGTATTTACAATATCTCACAATACAGGGCTTGAAAAATAGCGATCCCGGGGAACCCAGAAATCCTTTCTGGTTACATATTTTTTTTCATTCACAAATCGAAATCGCCATGGCCACGATGGCAATTTTGTTAAAGAATCACTGATAGTAATTGATGGCCACTAACTTGAGAATAGTGGCTACAAAACATTCAGCCTCTAGTGGCCACTGGCTACTAATACAAATATTGAATTTTAACCTTTACCTGAGAAACCACCTGCCTAAAATCATTTGCTGTACGAATAGCCATTAAGAATTCGTTTTGTGAATTTTCTTTTCTTCTATATTGATTCGAATGCCATTGACTAGTTTCTTTGGTATATTTTTTAAACATTGTGTAACAGCTTGATCTATGTGCAGTAAAATGCATATAAGATTTGTTGGAAAGAAAGTCTTCACTGATTCTAGATGTTGTAATTTCTGGAGGATATGAAAAGGTCGCTAAATCAAGATTTGGATTATTAAAAACGAGCGAGGAAAAACATTCAGGGCAGGATTCGCGCCCAAAATTTTGAAATCACACCCAAAAGAATATCGTGGACAAGAATCCCCCTCCCCCCCAACAAAGAAAAAAAACCGCGAATTTTCTGAAATTTTTTGCATTTTGAAACTACGATCAACTGCCGATCTTTCTGCGAATTTTATCATATTTTCGTGTGACTGAATGACATATTTTGCGAGTGTTTTGTTGCAAAAAATCGTTAAAGTTCACGATTTTGTTTTCAAAAACTGTTTGACGAATTTCGCAATTTTTTTCCGCTATCGATTAACACAGTTTCTTGCTATTTTCTGCTGCAAGAACAGAGTCATTTCGTTCCGGATTTTCCTAAAAAATAACACATTCAATTCCAAAAGTTATGAAACATCGGTTATCTGCCCGGAAATTATGTCCAAATTTCCGGGCTGATAACCGATTTTTCATAAGTTTTGAACTGAGCTGAGTTGCATATTTTCACAATCAATTTTGTCAATCTTTCTCAGAAAATGGAAATGGACAGAATTTTGTTAGAGGATCATGATAGAAACGCCAATTTTGTCAAAGTACTGTGAAAAAACCCTTTAATTTTCTCAAAGAATAGTTGGAAAAATGCGTGACCTTCCTCAAAAGATCGAAATAAAATGTGAATTTCTTAGAAAGATCGAAGATGCGGAGTAAACGTGAATTTTGTGAAAGCATCGCGGACATAGGTGCAAGTTTTCCATCCACAGGACAGAATTCCGTCTTTTAAAATTTCTCGAGGACGGAAGCGGGATGGAAAAATCTCCGACGACGAAAAATTATCACAAAAATGATACGCTTTATCCCAAAAGATAGCAATAAAAGACACGATTTTTCGTCAAAAGATTATAAATAAAAGTAAAACGTGATTTTTGTCAAATGATCGCAGAAAAAAAAGTTATTTCTGTCAAATGATCGCGGGAAAAAAGTGCTATTTCATTCAAAAGATCGTAAAAAAATGCGTTTTTTTTTTTCAAAAAAATTGCAGAATAAACGTGTTCACAGATCTCAAGAATAACGTTATTTCCGTTGAAGAATTGCGCAGTCTCTATCAAGGATTCGTGGAAGAGACGTGATTTTCCTCAAATGATCGTCGAAAGAACGCTTTTTTGTGAGAATTGCAGAGAAAATGCGATTTTTGTCAAAAGATTGCTGATAATGCGTGATTTTTTTCAAAAGATCACAGAAAAAGCACTATTTCTGACAAAAGATCGCAAAAAAACATGTTTTTCATCAAATAGCAAAATAAACGTGATTCCTGTCGAAAGATCGCAAAAATGACGCAGTCTCTTTCAAAGAATCGCGAAAAAGATGAGATTTTCGTCAAATGATAGCAGAAAAAACTCTATTTTTGTCATAATTGCCGAGAAAATGCGATTTTTTGTCAAAGGAGCAAAGAAAAGACGCGACTTTTGTCAAAAGATCGTGGAAAATACGCGAATTTTGTCAAAACATCGCAAAAAAGTCGCGCATTTTTATCAAAGGATCGCAAAAGACGTGATTTTTGGTCAAAGGATCCCGCTAGAGTCTCGATATCTGTCAAAGGATTGCTAAACAGATGTGATTTATGTCAAAAGATTGTAAAAAAAAAAAAAGATAATTTCGTCAAATGGTCATGAAAAAACATGAATCATGAACATGCTTATTTGTTGGGAGGGGGGGGGGGAGAGTGATTCAACATATTTTCAGTCCTGGCAAAATTTCAAACTTGCACCCATGATCGCAGAATAAATGCGCATTTTGTGAAAGGATCCCCATATAAATTCGAATTTACCAAAATTCCACTTAAGATGTGCGAATATCATAAAAATATATCAAAATAAACGTGCATTTCATTAAAAGATCGTAAAAGAAAGAAATTTTTTTTAAAAAAAGAGCGCAAATAAATGCAAATTTTGTCAAAGGGTTCTTAAGGGGTGATTCTGAGTAAAAATTTTTCTTTTAAATTCGCAGCAAATTTTCTGAAAAGTTACAGCAGAGTGTGTGTGTGGGGGGGGGGGGGAGGATGTACTTTTGACACTATTTTTTCCGTTTTTGACAAAATTATTGGATTTTTAGATTTTTTTATGAAATTTGGCTATTTTTCATGAAATTTACAGATTTTTCACGATTTTTGTAAAAATTCGCAATTTTTTTGACGAAATTTGTGAGGTTTTCGCAATTCTTTGACGATGTATGGGAGTTTTTCGACACTTTTTGGCGAAATATGAGAGTTTTTCATGATCGTTAGATGAAATTTGCAAATTTTTAGCGATTTACCTTTTCATGAGATTTTTTTATGATATTTACATTTTTTGTACTATCCCTGGCCAAAAGTAGCATTTTTCTTTGAATCTGATGAAATTTGCGGGTTTTTTGCACTTATTCTTTGATGAAATTCGCGTTTCTTTTGCTAATCTTTTGACGATTTTTTTTTTTTTCTTTGAATGATTATCTGACAAAATTCACATTTTTCCCGCAAACGTGTGATGATATTCTAGATTTTTTATTACGAATAATTTACGAAATTGATTTTGTTTAAGCAACCATTTGTTGAAATTCATTGTATGTTTTTTCTCTAAATTTCCAGATTGATGACTATTTTTTTTTTCCATCATGGAATACTTTAAATTTTCAGAAAATACAGAACAGAATCGTCCCTGAATCGCTTTATAAATGCAAAATTCATCAAAGTATCGCTTTATAAAAGCTAACTGTGTCACAGAATCGCGAAAATTTAGAAACATAAAAATCAAATGTCATTTTTAAACTTTGTCATAAATTCAATTAACTTAAAATAATAATTCCACCACAGTTTTTCTTTTTAAAATTTACAATGAAATATACAGCCAGAATGATTTGATATTAATTTATACTAGAACTATCACAGTTATAGCATTGATGTATAGTATAAGTAATTATATTTGTATAATTATTTAAGTGTCAATATTTGTTTTTAATGTACATTTTTTCAAAATATGTTTTTACTTTTTAACAATATGAAACTATTTTTTAGCTCAAAATATGAATATGCTGTCGTAGAATTTACAGACGAAAAGGGCCAGATATACTTAATTCCATGCGCGTGGATTGCAAAAGAAAATGGCAAAGAAGAATTGTGCTACTGGCCACCTATTCGTAATAGCATTAAGCTTAATGAAGCTATTATGTGAAAAATGGAGCCAGATTATGACTGGAAAATACATAGGATAAAGATAGTTCAAAAGTCACGTATGTTTCAGTTTTAATTTTTTGATTACATTTAAATGTCTAGATTTTTTTAAGTTATGAAATAATAAGCATCTATAATTGTAAAAATAATTATTAAAATTGATATTTAAAAGTGATATGATTTCGGTGCATTAGAGAACAACAGCAGGGTTGATATATAAGAACGGAGCAAAATTAAAAAGTCTGCAAAACAAATAAGAAAAAACTTGGATCATAGATTATAAAACACTGAAATCTTTAACAAAACTTTATTGAGAGAAATAAGTTAACTAAGATAAGTAAGTACAGTCAAAGTTCTATAATCTGCACAAGTTGGGGCCAAAGGTTGTGCAGATTATGGAATATTCTAATAAATAATTTAAAATAATATGGTTGTGTCATGTTAGGCCAGCGTGTGTGCGTTCCCAAAAAGTATCAGGCTCAGGTGCTTGAAGTGTTACATCATGGTCATCTGGGTGCTGTTAAGAAGAAAGCTATCGCTAGATCGTATGTTTATTGGAAGAACATCGATAAGGATATAGAAAATTGCTCAAAGAATTGTGTAGACTGTGCTCGGTACAAAACCGACCCACAGAGAGTAAGGGTGCATTGCTGGGAGTATCCTAGTGCACCGTGGCAACGTATTCACATAGATTTTGCTGGGCCTTTCTTTGAACATATGTTCCTTATTTTAGTAGATGCTCATTCCAAGTGGTTGGAAGCTTATCCAATGAAATCCACCACAGCAACCAAAACCATCGAATGCTTAAGAGATTGTTTCGCTCGATTTGGATTGCCACTCATGCTGGTAAGTAACAACGGTCCACAGTTTACATCATTTGAATTTGAGATGTTTATGCGTAATAACGGCATTAAACACAAGACCACTGCGCCATTTAAACCATCTAGCAATGGGCAGGCCGTCTTTACAGTCAAACAATCTCTAAGAGCAATGCAAAATTATGGTGGCACAATACAACAAAAATTAAGTACGTTCCTTATGCAATACAGAAAAGCTCCAAACCTCACGACACTTCATAGTCCAGCCATGCTCATGTTGAAGAGAGAGATTCGGACGAGAATCGATCTGCTGCGTCCTGATCTTAAGAGCAGGGTGGAAGAAAAAGTTCGTAAAGGAACTTATGAATTCTCTGATAGGGGATTCCAAATTGGCGATAATGTCGCTGTACGGAATTACCGACAAGGCGACAAGAGATGGAGGTTTGGAAAAGTCGTTCGAAAAGATGGACAACTGCATTACACTGTCGATGTAAATGGCCAATTGTGGCGTAGACATGTCGATCAAATACGGGATGGAGGAGACATAGAGGAAAAAGAAAGCGAGCTCCGACGATCATTTTCAAAACCTGCCATTCCTGTGCAAGATGCTGATGTTCTGACAACTAGTGCTGAGTTAGCACAATCACCCACTAGTGTGGAGGCGGAGACGACTGATGCAACACCAGTCTCAGTTACTACACAAGAGCATGCTCCACTCCGTATCCACGGTTCAACTCCAACACCACAACCAGTTCGCCGATCTACTAGAATCCGGAGATCTCCTCAGCGATTGGACTTGTAGTGATAGTTTAGGAAGGGAGGAGATGTGGTGTATTTAACTGTAACCGCAACTTAAGTAAAAATGTAAATAGAATGTTTTTATGTAAGCGGCAATTGTGTTCTATGCCGATTGTGTGTATCTGTGATCGTCTGCTGTAAATAATGTGTCCGTATTAAATAAGTTATTTAGTAAGATGAAAGTTTTATTCTTCCAAAGTATATCTATTTCTGCTAATGATGTTAAATCGATATTTAGTTCACATATTAAAATAATATGTGATAACTGGAAAAATAGGATTGGCGAGATTTAAAAAATTTGACGATCACTGGCGCTTGGCTAACATAAAAGTACACCTGTCTATTAATACGCACCTTTTTAGAGAAAAAATAAACACGTGGTTTTTGCGTTTGTAAGACGTCAATCTATATCATAAATTACAATTGTGTACTTCAGTAACGTTGACTTCATAACGGTGGGGGCAAAAATAAGGCTCCACCCGTCAAATTGGATGAATGGATATGTTTAAAAGAATTGTTAGATAGAAGTTATAAAAAATGGCACAAATAACATATACGCACCACGCTGTCGAGATATTTTTCTGACGCTTATTTGGAAAAAATCTCGTTTTCGAATACCAGTCACATACTGTACCAGTTACATATATTTATAAAAAGGAATAACAATAAATAAATAAAGTTTAATTAATAACCATAGGACAAAGCAATTTATATAATTTTAAAAGAGAAAATAAAAGTAAATAAACCGTTTATTGATAAATAAATAACATCTGCGTTACTATATCAAGCAAAATAATGACACATTGGCGTCAGTTATGTACCCCAGTGCGTATATGACATTGGTGTCAGAAATAAATTGCGCCAGTGTGATGCGTATATGACATTGGTGTCGGAAATAAATTGCGCCAGTGTGGTGCATATATGACATTGGTGTCAAAAATAAATTGCGCCAGTGTGATGCGTATATGACATTGGTGTCGGAAATAAATTGCGCCAGTGTGGTGCGTATATGACATATCTGCCTAAAAATAATTATAATAAGTAATTAATCTTATATTAGCTTGACTAATTCATAAAACAAATATTATTAATAACTAAAATTCATCTGTAAATTTCAAATTATTGAAAATTTGGCACAAATGTCACATACGCACCACAGTGGCGCATTTTTTTTCTGACGCTGATTTGGCGAAAGTTTTGTTTTGAAATACCAGTTATATATGTAACTTTTAATTATATTTAGTATTTTAACATGCCATAGATTATTAATAAACATAGACCTAAACCCAATGTTAAATTTGCCAGTTACAATTTTACAACTGAATATGCGCATTACTGACTTTTGGTTCTACTTTGAGTGTTGGCAAAATCCAGAAATTTATGCTTCTTTAGACGTTTTCGTAATCAAGTGTTTAATTTTATCAAAAGAAATAATTTATATTTCATTATGGTGTCATTTTTACTCACTGAATCCCCCTAAAATTAGCGTCTCAATTAAATGGGGCAAAAAAGAATATAGGAACTTTACCCATACGGCCAAAACCATCCTCCGGACGTCCTATGCGGTCCTACACAGATCCGGGAGATCCTATAACCATCAAATCCTGTAAACGGCAGATTAAGGCGTCCGGAGGACACCAGAATCCGGAAGAAGTAATCCTATAACCATCGAATCCTGTAAACGTCAGATTAAGACGTCCGGAGGACACCAGAATCCGGATGAGCAATCCACGATGAGCAGTACAGTATCTTCGGAACAGCGAAATTACCAGTGCGCATGCGCCAGAAATGTCAACATTCGCGATGTTGTATTAATGGATTCTTGGATGGAATTTCAATTAAAATTTTACTCTAAAGGATCTGAATATGTCTATACTAAAGGTAAGTAAACTTTCAAATATTAACCTTTTAGAATGAATTCTTGAGATTTGTACCAAAATATAACGATTTTTTTTATAATCTAATACCATGAAACAGACAACTTTCATAGAAAACATATAAACAGTTATAGCAATTTTTCATGTAAATATTCGTAATAATAATGCGGTATAATCATAAAACAAACCTTTATTTATTATATTTTTAAAGAAATTATAAGAAATAGTATTATTTTTAAAGGTAGATCAATATGTGTCTGACCAAAACATTATTTACGATCGATTGTTTGGACACTAATGTATTAGTTTAAAAATACATTAAGCATTCGTTTTGTTAAAAAGAAGCAAATAAAAATATTAAAAAGTCTTAAATTCAATTTTTAAATCAATTTAACCATTAAATTTATTTATCTTTTAAAAATCTAATAAAAATATTCATAAAATATATTTTTATTCCAGGAATAACTTGCTTATAAAATTAATTTTGTAAAATAAGGGTTTACAAATTTAATAATTCTACATGTGGCCCAATGGCAAAAGCTCCAATTGCTGGCTCTGTGTAACACTAGCAGTTTCAATTTGTCTTTATTTATACATAATCGTTTTTAACTTGCTTTTTTTTTGGAGAGGGGGGGGGGGGAGGCAGGAGATATTCAGTGAAATACATACCCCTGAAAAAAAGATAAAATACACTGTTATAACTGTTCATTTAAAAAACATGTTGCAGTTTTTTTTTTTTTTTTTATGTATTTAAAAACCGGCTTGCATTTTCTAAGAAAAGATTTTTAGACTAGCCTATTTCATCTGCATATTTTCCGTTTTAGATGACAGTAACCTTGACTAAGTTCTTTCTAAATCATTTTTTTAAAATGCAGAGCCCTGCCTTTATTTTAATAGAGTGAGTTGTACCCCTATTTGCTTCGAAACATTTCACAAATCTCTTCAACAAATCACAATATTTCAAAATTTGTATGCCTTAGAGCTTGCAAAAAATTATAGAACTTATTTCTTTAGAAAAACAGGTTATTCAGTCATTGTAATCCAATTGCATTTTGTCAATTTTTAATCCATAAAATCATTTAATGTTTATCTTTCTATATTTACCATGCGTAAAAATCACATTTTTTACAATCGCTGCTAAGTGTGTTAGTGAAGCTTCTCTTGAAAGAAATAATTCTTCAATAAAATATAGGAAACAATATCTAAAGTTGAAGCATAATATTGCTGCAAATATTTGCATCTATTTAATAATAAATGCAGTTGGTGCAGCCAAGGGGATGGTTTCGGGGTTAAAACTCCTCCCAGAGCTAAGAAAGATCGCTATAATTGCTGCTTATATGAATCAAAACCAAACTTAATATTTAAATGTTTCGGCACATTTCAGAATCCGCCGCTTTATTGATTCAGATTTTATTTAATAAAAGGATTCAATTAATTGGCGAAAATTATACTTAAAACTGTGAAAGTGCATATTACATGAATCAGTTAAGTAAAAATTGGTTATTTGAACTAAGTCGCTTTTCTTAGACACATTATGCTAAAAAAAATTATGGTTTCCTACCACACAGATGCTCTCTCAGTTTAAGTATTATACAGTGAATATTCTAATTAGTAGATACTGATTCTATTAACCGGCTATTCAAATAATTGGCAATCACCTTTATCAGAAACTCAAAACCCCTCCCTAGAGCCGAATTCTGGCTGTGCCACTGAATAAATGCATACTTTTCAGTTAAGCCGGGTACCAGTGTTACACATATGTATATACAATGTGTGTGTAAATATAACTCTGATGCTTGGCCAAAAAACAGGATTCATACTCATCAGGGGAATATAGGATTCCTGGGAAAATCAGGAGATGAATTTTAGGTTGTAAAAATCAGTGGAATCTCAGGGGATAATACAAAAAAATTACCAAACCTGGGAAATTTTGCCAAAATGACAGTCTTTTCTGGTAAATTGGGGGCAATTGTTACTGTTTGCATGCTTTATTATCATATCATATGTAATATTGAAATATTGTTAATTGTTGATACGGAAAAATTGTACATCCCGAAAAATACATCATTGGATTCTCAGGGGATTTTTTCTTGGAAGATGAGTATGAACCCTGAAAAAGTACAAATAAGTGTATTTGAATCATGCATTAATGTTGCTTTATTTGTTTGCTTAATTTATTTAAAGTATTCTTTCAGTCTTCCATTCCATGTATTTTGTTAGTTTTGCAAATGTACGTGATCTCAGGGTCAAAACTAGCCTTTTTTGCTCGTTTCGGCCTGGAGCAAACTTTAATTTTGACACCCTGCCCCTCACACCCAATTAAAGTTATCAATCATAGGTACACTATTCAAAAAAAAAATCTTTAAAAAACAATTAATAAAAATTAAAATGCTAGCAAAAAATATGTAGACAATGCTCACAAAGTATTAAGATTAGCTTGAGCGTTAAGAGTCTTTATTAGTCATGCGAAGAAACTGGACAACAAATGTTAGACCTATGAGAACATTCTTTTTAGAATTTCTGTTTTGCATATCAGTAGTTTTAAATGTTTTTTATTGCTTTAGAATGGTTTAAATGGAATTCTAACCATTTTAGTGTTTTCGTTTTCAAATTTTGGTTGCAGATTTATTTTTTAATAAAGTCACTTCTATTTTCACAAATTTAAAAGGAACAATCCCAAAGTTTTAACATTATCATGTGGGTTTCTTTTGTACTTGATATATACGTACATGTATACATATCTACATATATTTTTGTATGAAAAGACAAAATCTTCATTCGGTTCTCTCTTTACCTTTCGCTCTGACTTCCGAGACATATGTCCTCTCTTTACTTCTCTAGTTTCGGCACTGCATGATCTTAAAACAAAAAAAATAATAATAATACAATGTTTCAAAGACATGGCATTTTTATTGTGATTATTTTGTTTAGAAACTTGCAGGAGTTTCTTTAAATACTATACTAAGTAATAGGCAAGTAAATATTCCTATATTTAGTATATTCGTGCTTAAACAGAAATTCCTTACTTTTGCAAATTTGACTTAAGGGTGTATTTTGATTCAAACTGCTTATTTTCCGATTTGTTTTGAATTCACTTTTGCTCTCAAACGCACCAAACTCACAGATACTCTTATTTAGACACTACTCAAGGTGCTGTGATTGCCGATTCTTTGATAAGTGCACAAAATATTTTTAAAAAAAGCAATCAAAAATGGCAATTTGAACCAATTTTTCCGTAGTGGGAGATCTGGGAGCTGGGAGTGAAAAAAAGGGTCTTCCTGAAAAGTTAATTGCTCATAAATCAAATTCTAATCTATTGAGCGTAAAAAGACATCACAAGGCACCTTATACGTCTCTTCGAAAATTCTCTCAGCAAATTTCATGTTTCTACTTTTAAAAAATGTGTCTGAAATTGTATCGCAAAATTTCGAGCTGCTGAAGGTGGAAAAGCGTTTTTTCGAATACACCCTTAAATGAAATTTAAAGCCAGTTTTTTTTTCTAAACTTTGTACATTATTACTTAATAAAGATTAAATATTGTTTTTCTAAAAACTAATTGCTTATCTGTGTTATAAAAAACTAAATATATTAAAAAGCTTTAATGTGTTTGTTTATATTTTCAGTTTATTTAAAAAGGATTTTTAAAAATCTGATTTAAATCAATGACTTAAAAAAAATCCATTGATTAAAATCATGAATTTAAATCATGATTAAAACCAATTATGTTGATTTAAAGCAACAAACTCTGTGGAATAATGGAGAAGGTACCTTAATTTCTTTGAATTTACTTAGGTCAAATGTAAAAATAATGGAAGCTCTTCTTGATGCCACATGTGATCATTTATATTAAATTTTATTTAATTGATTTATGTAGCTTCAATTATTTTATTTATTATTTTTTAGGCACAAATTGTAGAATCCGTAAACTCCCAGCATGGATAAATGAAAATATATATGGATAAATCCTGCAACTATCCAGCAGTCAAAGCTCAGTTCTAAATACAATTTTGATATTGGTAAGTTTTCTTTAAATATTTCTAAATAAGACATCATAATAAAATAATAAATTCTTACCAAAGCTATGCATATGTGTATCTTCCTGTTATATATTCTTTAATCATATTTAATTTATATTAATTCATACATTCTTTAAAGTATCCAAGTAAAGATAATTAAAGGCAAGTCCATGAGTTTTCTGTCATAGAAATAAATGGAACTTCTTGTTTTAAAAATGAAAATACATGTGCAAAATTATTACAATAATGGCAACTACTAGAAATGATAACGTTGAAAATTTTATTTAATACAGTAGACTTCCTCAAATCTGCACAGCTTGGGACCAGAGATTGTGCGGATTTTAGCAATTGCAGATTTCTGGTCAACTATTCTGGAAACTATAATGAATGATTACAGTATAATGAAATATTATGATAAGTAATAAAGTAAAATAATAAAAATTCACATAATTTTCAAATGATTTAAATATTAAAAGCAAAGGCCAAATTAATAACCGATTATGAATGATTAAATATTCATTATAAAGATGAAATGTATTTTTCCTAAATTATTCAATGAAACTTGCCTCATAAAAGTACATTACTAATTCACATCAAAATCATAAAACAAAGAAATATTATTTCAGGTTTAGCCAGACTTAATAACCAAAAAAGCTTGATTAATGTATAAATTGCAATTGGTAAGAAGATTGTTATTACCAGTGATATCAGCAATATCTTCAATTTTTTCACAAATTTATTCTTCCTTCAGGATAAAACATGAATTCAGTAATATTAGCAAAAATTATAAATTAAAATATATCTGGAATGTATATAAAAATAAAAAGGTCAACTTTTGTCTCTATATTTGAACTAACTATTTCATTGTTTACATCTGTAAATTATGTGCAGATTTGAGAGAGTCTACTGTAATTGAATCTTTTTTACTATTATTGATTTTTCTACAATTTTAATGTAATCAAATGATAATCATCAGAAATATTTAATTGTTTTTAGTTCAACTGTATATTTATTTATTAAATAAAAAAGCAAATTAAACTTTGCAGAGAAAATGACAATTTTTTGTTGTAAATTAAGTTGAAAACAATTTTTATAAGTAAGTAAATAGCCATCTGTTCTATAGTTTTCATTAATAAATATATATTGAGAAATTTAATTATTTATTTACATGTAATATATTGAGAATCTGAAACTTAAAGTAAAATATAATTCGGGTTTAGAATTGAAAGTTATACCCAAAACTAAATATGGAAAAAGAAAATTACGGTACAGAACCATTTATCCGGAATGGTTGGGGCAGATATATTCCAATTAACTGTTTTTTCTGCTTAACTGGTTAGGCATTAAACCAGCATCCATTTGGTAAGTTTTATGGAATATATGTGGTTATGGTATTACTTCTAATTTTCAATTAATTATTAGATTACTTGAATTAAGAATCAGATGCAAGTAAAATTAAAAAATAGAATTCGAAAGAATATAATTTATAGGAATCCTTTGGGTACAAAAATTTTTCTGTTTCCTCTGCACAAAAATTGAAAACATCTAAAGTACAACTAAATATGTTTCCATTTCAAAAACTAGATGTTGTCATCAAATTATACAATTGTTTCAAGCAATGCATTTGTCAAATTGGCCACATATGACACTTTTTTCTGCAAAGATTCCATTATCAGCCTATTAGAAATAAAATTCTTGGTAACTGGTTTTATGGATAACTGGTTTCCGGATAAATGGTTCCATACTGTATATATTATGCTTACAGTCATAGTGTCAGTTTGGAAACTGATTCCAGACAAACAATTGCTATGTTGTATTTTCAGTTTTGTTTGTATATTATAGCTATATCTTAAAATTAAGTGTTTTAATATTTTTGAAATTTGTTGCAAGAGTATAAAATAGAGCCCCTTTTCATACATAATGAATAAAAATTCAAAGCCTGTGCGATGACAGGCATACAAATAAACTATTTTCAATCAAAAAAAAAAAAAAAAAAAAAAAAAAAAAAAAAAAAAAGGAAAGAAAACAAAATATACGTCCTCTGGGAGACTAAGTGAAGCACAAGAAATTTGATTGTGTGATATATATCAATGCTATTTGAATTTTGCTATATATATTCACTTTTAAATATTTTTACATATACTTATTTTGATTTATGTAGTAAGATTATTTACTTTTATTCTAGCCATGTGCAAATTTTGCTCACAGCATTCTTTCTTGCCTTTTATTTTTCACATATTGGTATTTATGTAAAAGAATGTAAGTGTTATGTATTTTATACGAAATAAGTGAATGGCCATGGTTCTCGCTATCACTCGCCATTGTGCCAAATTGCGACTAAATTCTTCATTTGGCGAGTAAACAAGCACTTAGATTTGCCAAATTCGTAGTACGCAATTTTTGCTTTTCATTTTTCATACACATGCATATACAAATATTTTTAATATATTTGTATCGAATACTTGAAATTAGATTAATAACAATCATTGTCGCAGTTATAACAAAATTAGGATATTTTAGAACTTATTGAAAAAAAGGAATACATTAAAGATAATTTTTTTTACCGCTATACGGTGAATCTATTTTGCTAATATTTTTTTCATTTGGCGAATGTTTTTTATTTCTAATTAGCCGAATTATTAACGTTGGTTTGACCAATGTTAATAATTCGGCTAATTATTGGTCAAATGTCAGCGAGAACACTGTGAATGGCTATATTTAAAATAAATGAAATCAGAATGGGCTGGTTATCAGAATATTTGGCAATTTATCATCTGTGTCTGACTACCATAAAACTACTAAAGATTGTTAAAAAATTATTAAATTTTGCATTTTCTTTTACTCAAAAATTGAAACTTTCCTTATTTCCTTTTATACATTTTTTTAAAACTTTTGCAGTCATAATGATATTTTACTCTGAATTTTAATTAGGTTTATTTATTTTTTATTTTATTTATTATTATTATTATTTTCAGGTGCTGTCAAGGGAAAAAAGTACATATCAGGGGAGCATATTGAAGAAGTATTAAAGACATAATTATGCCATGTAAAAGAATGCAAATGTTATGTAAAAAAAAAAAATCCGAAAATGTAAATTAAAGTTTATCAATAATAAATGTATTTATTGTTGTTATTTTATTTTGATGTTTTCCCCCTTAACATTGGTTCCAAATGCACATTTTTTAGAAATTGAATTTTTTTAAACTTTAAATTGATGCATTTTATAGCAATGAGTAATGTATTTGTGCTATTATTTAGAAATATTACATCCATATTGGAATAAAAGATGTAAATAGATTTAGTTGCAGTTTTGTTATGAATTTTGAAAAAAAAAAAAAAAGAAAAGAACATTATTGGCATATTAAAAAAGGATTTTACTATATGTTTCATGTGCTTAATATCAAACTTTTCATACATTTACTATAAAAATTAAAGAATTCAATGGAATTGCATACATAGAAAAACTAAATTGAATAAATATATAACTTAATTGAAACAAAAACTTATTGCAATCTAAAATACAACTATGAAGAACAAAACAAGTTGTCAGGTAAGAAGTGTTAAATACCATGAAATCTGATAGAGTAAGTATTATCAAATTCTTATGATCCTGTGTTTTTATAATTGAAGCTATTAAAATATAAAGAGAAGGGAAAATGTTCTTAAATCTATCTAAAAATACAAGTATGTTTAACGAACTTTAATAATTGATTGTGTAATTGCTTTTGTATGTAAGAAATAATATCATGATTTTTTTCTCCCTATCATTTATATTAAAAATTCCAAAATTTATGTTATTTTAGTGGCAATTGATCATCATAAGTTTCTTAAAGTGTTAAGTTAAAGATTTTGGTTTAAGGTAAATGATATAAATAATTGATTGACAGAAATTTTTAGTAGCAAATATTCAGAAAAATGGTTACCTGCATATTTTTTTTTTTAATGTATTTCTCAGAATTTCAATTTATAGAAGTGTAAATAAGTTTAAAAAAAAAAAAAAGAGAGAGAGAGAGAGAGAGAATATTTGTTTTTGTGAATGAAGTATTTTTTTTTCTGAGTTTTCATTTTTTAGGCATATAGTAAAAAATTACTTTTACCCCCTTTTTTTTATCTCTTTCATTTTTATAACATGTCTAATCAAGAAAAGAGAGAATTAATAAAATTATGGAAACTAAGTAAAAAAAAAAAAAAAAACAATCCAATAATTAATTTTAGAATTTTGTTAATATTTGATTTAGTGCATACTCAATTTTTTCTTTTTAAGTAAAAACTTCTTGCATATTCACAATTTCATTTTTGAAATGAATACAAAAATTTTCACATTGTACATTGTGTATTTACATAGAAAAAAAAAGAATGTTGAAATCTGAAATATGTATGATATTAACCAAAAAGTATAAAGTAAATTCAATATATCAGATAGTCAACAAAGAATCCTACCCAGTTATATCTCATTCATTATGTACTACTTATTAGTTTTTATTAAAGGATGTTTGAGAACAGAAATAATATATTTCACTTGAAATAAATTAGTATTTTTCTAGAGTTCATTTTTAATGCTTATTTTAAAATTAATATTTTTATTGTAATTTATTCATAAAGAATTATTATATGTTTGTGAAAAACAACAGCAAACAATTATATAAAAAGAAATCTAATGAAAAATGTTTTAATAATAATAATAAAAAAAAAAAAAAAAAAAAAAAAAAAAAGTGATTTATAATTAGAGAGGAAGTGCTGTTGCCCCATCTGTTCTTTCCAAAAGGTGCTCTGATTTTTATTAATTTTATCTTGCACAGTGGTGTTATATTTACACATTGGTTATCTAAACATTTCTATTAAAAAATAGCCATTATCTGGGTAATTGTCCAGGCTACCAGTATTTTTTAAATAAAATGTTGCATTATACCCTCTTTCCTGTATGAGATAAAATAAATAAAAATCAGAAAATCATGTAGAAATGAAACGTGGAGCAATTAGCATCTTCCTCATCTTTTTTTTTTTTAAATCTTTATCTTATTTATTATTAATTGATTATTATATTCTTTTCTTAATGATTATATTTGCTGTTGTTTTTAACCAAACATAACTCCTAATGAATAAATCGCAATAAAAATATTCATTTAAAAGTAAGCATTCAAAATGAATGCTAAAAAATTACTAATCTCTTTCAATGCTTTGCATCATTTTATGCCGGAGAAGCAGAGGATGCACAATTCTATTCATTTTACCTAGTCCTGTGCGCGTCCAACTGCCATCCTAAAAACGTCGAAAAATGACGTCCGGAGGACATGAGTAGGTGTCGCTTTTTGCTCTCCTCTGGACGTCCGCCAGATAACTATCGGATATTATAGGATGTCCGCCGGACGGGGCTATATCCTGAATAAGACGCTTATCGTAAGTCCGCAGGACGAGTTTGTGCCGTATGGGTTATGAATAAAACTGCGTTTTTTTAATCATGACATCATTTTCTATTGAAAAGTTTTGAAAAAGCTATGAAAAAATGAAAGTTATGAAAGATATGCGTGTTTTTTAAAAGTGACATTTACGCTAAATTTTTTTAGAAAATTAATTTTGATTTAAAAAAAAAAAAAACTTTATTATTTTTTTTTTTAACAGTGCAAGATTTAAACTCACAATGTTATCTGCATGGGAAAATTAAAAGCCGACATTTTAGGGTGTTAGTTTTGACGAATATTTCTGATTTTCGTTACCCGCCGAGATTTTAGCCGTACCGACGACCAGCTCATTTTTTGCGTCAATGTAATAAATATTTTGTACGCTATCGTGGTCACAAAAATGGAGTTTTTGCGGAAAGCCGGAGCTGTGTTCCGACAAATAATGCGTTCAAAATGGTGTTAATTTAACGCCCCAGCTTTCGGAATATAATGCGAACGCCAATTACCACTTTAAAATATAGAAAAAGAAATAAATTAACTTCTTCAGCACCACTATTTTACTTAACGGTAAAAACTTTTTTGCCCTTTTCCACAGAAATATTCAAAACCTTTAAAAAAAAATACAATTTCTTTTTACATTACATCATATACAAAAACTGTCACGAGAATTGAAAGGTGGGAGCAAGGCTACCTTATCATAATAGCAAGGCTTGTCATTCGCCAAGTTTCCTTTGACCGCAGTACACGTGGTCAGAAACCACATGATTTTCCCGTTAGTAGCGCCATCTAATGTGAGAAACTGAAATATTTTCCATTTTTTCCTATGAATTTGAACATGGATTATTAGCAGTGGTATGCACCAGGTGGCGTTACTTATGAGACAAAATCATATAATAAGTTGGCAACTATAGGGACAATTTCAACAATAGATTTTCTCCTTAATGCGAGACCTTGTTATTATGATAAGGTGGCCTTGGGTGGGAGAATAAAAAATAAAAATAAATAAACTTGCACAATGGCTATAACACTTACGACATTAAAAACACTATTGTTTTCATGTAACTGTTTTCTAATGTGACCACAAGATTTTTTGGTTTAGGAGTCACTGTGATAAACGCCGAACTGGGAGAACTTGTGCAAGAGTCAACTTCTTGATTATGCTCGTCAAGTCGCAAAAAAAAAACAATCGCTTGAGAAATTTGTTATAAACAAAATAATTCAAAATAAAAACACCTAAGATCAGTAGGTGCGCCATCCTTAGATAATGAGACTAAAGAAAAATAATCAAAGTTTTCCATTGTTGCAGAGAGTGTGTATTGTTGAAAAAAGTGTCCAATTTTATTAAAAACATTATCTACATTGTTATTTTAAATGCGTTGATCAATAATGTAGTTGCTGCGTTTAATCAACGATGGGTATTTTAATAACAATGCACACTCTCCTTAACAATGAAAACAAAATATTTCTTTAGTCTCATTATAGATTCTCATCTAAGGATGGTGTACTAACTGTTCTTGGGTGTTTTAATCTTGAGATATTTTGTTTGTTACAAATTTCTGAAGCAATTTATATTGCAATTTGATGAGCATCATCGAAAAGATAATTCTTTTCCAAATTGTTCCATTCTGGTGATTACCACCTCAGTTGGACGAGGTATGTTTTGGGAAACTGACAATACTTGGGACCTAACAATAGATTCAACAGTATTTATCTCTATCATATTACACTTCAGTCTACGACAGTAGTAAAATATATGATGCCCTTGAACAGAATAGAAGCAGAACAACAGAAGTAATAAACATTCCTCTCATTTTCAATTCCGCTATCAACAAAATTTTGATATAGAAGAGCTTGATTTGAGAAAAAAGAAAAAAAATTACATAGCAGGTTTTAAATAGACCTCGTAAATAGGTACATTGAAAATTTCATAAGTTGCCAAATGTAGGATATTTACCGACCATTTTCGAATGGCTTCCTTACCCAGCAACAGATGAAATTTTTTTAAATCCACAGAAGAAAAAAGTATTCCTACACAGCTAACAGACAATATGGAGGAAAAAGAGCCGATTTATACAGATTTAGAAGAAAACGTTAGTACAGAGTCGGTTTGTATGACGTTAACAGAAAATGTCAGTAAATCAGACCTGGTTCTACAAAGATAACAGTAAATGGAAGTGAATTGAATGCAGTTTATGAAACATCACAAACTTTGAAAAGAAAAAAGAAAAGGTTACGTAAACTGCGAAAATTTTTGGGTAATTTATTTTGTAAACCCGAATCTTGAAAGATTAATAAAAATAAATAAAACAGTGAGATTAATAGTCTGTGTTTATCAGCTTTATGAAAGGATACTACATTGACGTGAAGTAAAAGTGTTTAAAATTGCTGCATATCTTTAAAAAAATAATTGTTTAGATCACCTTTTGATAGTGATAATTCAAGACCTTTGATTTATTGAAAATAGAATGGTAATCACTATGCAATGGCAAAAATAAATATTCCCACAACCATCACTTCTGTGTGTTCTATCAACTATCCTTATTCTCATATGTTTCTTAATTCAGATTCAGGTTAAGGTGCAAAGAAAGCACAACACACGTCTTGAGAACATTTTAAAATGATTCATCGTATGATAGGGTTTGTACTTCGTATTAATAAGTATAACAATACTTTTTAGCAAAATCTTTTGGCACAGATGTCATATACACACCACATTTGCACGTGATTTTTTCTCTCGCCAATTTGGCATTACACATCTGTGCCAAAGAGAATATATGGTTAATAAGTTTATAACAATTGTTAGGGAAAGGAAATGGGGGAAATTAAAGATTTCAGTGAAATGTGCTGATTAAATGATGCAACTGCATGTATTTAATATGGCAATAATATTGATATTTACGATTTATTGTGAAAATTACAGTTTCTGTTTTGTTGCCTATTAAGTTCATTATTTATAACTGTTTATATATTTTCCTTTTTGATTAAATTCATATTTGTTTACTATTATTTTTAGTTTAATTCTTCAAATTATTTTTATTATATACTATATCAATAATTATTTATAACAAACTATCATTTATTTACTTTTATTTCCTTCTTTAAAAACCTTGAATTTTTTTCATTTTTCACGTTGTTTTATTTTTATATTTGAATGAAAAATCACATGCTGTTATTGCATGAAATTTGTAATTTACATTCAAAAACAAAATTTTTCGCCACATTGGCGAGAGAAAAAGAACACGTGCAAATGTGGTGCGTATATGACATCTGTGCCAAACTTTTTACGTTATTTCAATATTTTCTTTCGTATCAAAACTCTGTAAGGTGCCTTTGTAAGTTAAGCTCTTTACTATGACAACCTGTCATTATGAAAGTTCTCTAAATTACGTCAAATATTCGTAAAATATTTTACCTAACTCCGATATACATGCGATTAAAAGGGCAGATTTAACCTGTTCTCATAAAATGACAAGTCCTTAAGTTGATTATTATCGAGTCTTAGCAATATTATTTGCTATTATCTATATGTTATAATTATAAGAAAGACAGATGGGTGGATAAGACGACTGACTACAGGTGCTACGTATTTACAAAGATCCTGAAAGGGATAATCTAGGTTTTTTGGTATTTACATAGTTGAAACGTACCTAAACGTTCGTTTAAATCTTCTTCAACTGTTGGTAATTCGTTTAAATAACCCTTTCGGGTCCATTTTTTTCTATTTTAAGAACAAAATTATTATTACTTTAATAGTGTTAATCGTAGCTATCCAAAAGACTTACTGGTATTTAAAGATTACCTCGTTGTTCGAAATGCAACGAATGTACTTACTTTGAGTACTATTAATTTTATATTTAGGGGAGACTGGGGTACAATAGACCACGGGGTACAATGGTCCACCCCCTATTTTTGATATTAATTCTGTTTTTGAAAACTTCATATTTTAGTATATAGAAGGCAGTCATGAAGTAGTAAAAAGAAGTTTGAAACGATATGCATAGCTGATATTTTAGCCATTTTATGTTTGATAATTGATTTGACACAGGGGGAGTAAGGCAAAAGTAAATATTTTCAGTGAAATAGATCTTCATTTATTTATTACAGATTTGTAATTTGAAAGACATTGTGTGGCAAAATAAAAAGCTAAGACAATACATTATTATATTTATTATAGCTAAAATAATAGAATTCTAAATTTCTTTTTTTATCATCAAGTTTTTGTCAAACTTCCATATGGGGTACAATGGACCATCAGAAACTGGGGTACAATGGACCATGGTCCATTGTACGCCAGTTTTGTATCCCATGGTTTTAAAAGTTCATTATTATATGTGAAATTAAGAATTATTAAATTATTTTATTTCTGTGTGTGAATTAATTAATGATTCATATTGTGAAATGCATTTTTGAAATATTTATCTACATAATATAAGCTTTCGAATTTAAAAATTAACCCAAATTGTACACCAATAATTAGTAAACAAAATATTTTGTGCATTTGAGGTTTTTTTTTTTAATTTCATAAAATTTGTTAATTCAATATTCCTGCACTTATGCATACATGCATAAATAATAAGTTAGATTTAAATAAAATAGTAGAATGAGAAAAACAAAAATTATATCTACCTATTAGTTTGTAACTGGATATAATAATTAAATAAGGTAAAATTCATTAAAAAAATACAGATAATGTAAAGTAGACAGGAAAAAGTTATTATATTTTTTCCTTAGTCATATATTTATATATATATATTTCTTATTATAAAGGTTTATATTTAACTTTAAATGGCATCATTGTACAAAAAAGATACATATTATTTTTCATATTTCTTTTAGCAATGCCAAGAAACAAACCTAGGAAAACCATCAGAGGTTCTGTGCCACATGAAGTTATGGAACAGGCTGTAAAATGTATTGTGGATGACAATAAACTTAATTGTTCAATCTGCGACCGCTATAATGACTTAATGATTAAAAAAATGAAGAAAAAAAATGTTATTTTAGTGAGAGCTAAAAGAGTGAATAAACAAATAAAAATGAATAATAATGTCAGGTTCCTAGAAGACATCTGCCCTGAATTAGAAAGGAATAACATTTCCTTAGCTGAATATTTTATGTATTGTGGGTTGTGTATCCGTGAAGCTCGAAATACCTTTCTTTCTTTTCTATAATAACGAATGACAGATGTTGACACAGGTGTGCAGATGACGCACGCGTTGATGAATGAAAGTGATGGCCGCGGGGCGTGCCTCAGCTGTCATCTAGCTATTGGAGTGATGTGTAAACAGTAGATGTCATGACTCAAGGTTGGTATGCGGAATTGAACCAATGGAGGAACTCTAAGAGGCCCTGCTGGGGGAAGGAAGATCTCTGACAAGGTCATCTCTCGACTGAGATGTTTTAGTTAGTTCTCGCTTGGCGTTGAGACCGATAGGTCGCTCAGGATTTGTGGTCCTGTTGGATAGTGTATATTTTGAGGGTGGGACAAGGCGTCCCGGTGGATAGTGTTATAGGCCGAGAAGTGAGGCCTAGTACCCTTGTGTATTGAGATTCTGCAGTAATCTCTGATAAAGCGTATCTAACGTGCGTTGAATGTGAGGAAGAAAGTGTAAGTTGAACGGTACACAACCAACGTTTATTGTAGTTAATTTAATGTTGAACCGGATCATCTATATCCGAGTTGTAATTGTAAATAGTTGTAAATATTGTTTCTTGTGTACATATCTATATCTTAAATAAACTGTTAGTTCAGTTCATTAACAGCGTCAGTGTTATTTTACACAATCCTCACAGCAGGTGACCGATATCACCCATTAATATCGGTGGTGGCAGCTAAAACTACCTAGGACATTCTTCGATGTTTGGTGGACTGAGAGGAGCGTCCAACAAATTGTTGGCAGCGTCGGGATAGAATCGCCTGAAACCAGTGACCAGCGAGCCGTGTTGCAGTCTGTTAATGCCAGAGTATCCAGTGGAATTCTTGTGTGGTCGTGCCATATCGTCGAGTATGTGCTAAAGCATCGTGCCGGATCGTCGATTGTATGCTAAAGTGTCGTGCCGTATCGTCGAATGTGTGTAAAGTGTCGTGCCGTAGCGTCGAATGTGTGTAAAGTGTTGTGCCGTATCGTCGAGTATGTGCTAAAGTATCGTGCCGGATCGTCGAGTGTGTGATAAAGTATCGTGCCATATCGTCTAGTGTGGACTAAAGTGTTGTGCGTATCTTTATTAGAAAGAACTAAACTGAACTGTGTTGTGCCTGATTATCGCTACATCGTGGAGCTACCTGTGATTAGAAAAGTAATCCAGCAAATAAAGTATAAGGTAAGGTGTTTTGATCATTCATTTCTTCTGACATCTCGAACCAAATTGTATTGTTGTATAATTAATAGTAATTTAAGTAAATTGTCTAGGTAATTTATGTGCAATGAAATAATTGTGTTCAGATAGGTGTAAAGAATTAGTAACCATATTGCTATTGTTTTAAAGAAAGGTCATAATAATTTGAGATGATAATGATATGCTATTTATAATGATATTAGTGAACTAAATTAATGCATTAAATCTAAATTATTGTTAAAGTAATTGTTAAATGAAGCAATACTGTTTAAATTTTAAGAGTTACATTATTAAAATTCTAAGCAAATGAAAATTTTAATTGGCCAATACTAGTGAGGAAAAAAAAAAAGGCTCAAAAGAGAGCCATAGTGAAAAAAAAGGCCCAAAAGAGAGCCATAGTGAAAAAAAAGGCTCAAAAGAGAGCCATAGTGAGTAAAAATAAAAGTAAAGATTTTCGGTATATTTGTTTTAAGTGTGAGAACCAATATTGAATTCGGAAATATTTTAGTGAGGATAATTGTAGAAATTTATGTATGCATGTGTTTCAATTTTTCTTTATGTGGATTTTTTGATTGACATCAATACTTCTATTCAGTATTATTATATAAATTGTATGTTGTTATCTAAGTGTATATATTGGAATCTATATTGCATAGCAGTCGAATCGAATTATTGTTTTACTTTTTTGTTTTATTGGAAGTAAATTGTGTGATATCAATGGTTGAGAAAAATTAGAGTATTCAGTAGGTTAATTAGAAATGAAATGCATGGATTATCTGAAATGGTATTAATTAGTATAATAAGTGGAGAAATATCTGTACTAAGTTAGAAATTTAGGAAATATTAAGTTGGTAGGTTTAACTATTCTTGTGGGGTGGTTATAACAATCGGTGAAGGTATGGCTTTCTTATTGAAACTAAAAAAGGTTGATCTTCAGGTGATAGCTGAAGAATTGGGTGTTGAATTCGAGGAAGATGATACCAGAATTCAGCTTAAGAAAAAGATAATGGACAGTGATGAGTATGACGAAGGGGTTATTAAGGAATTATCTGACGCTATTGTTGCAGAACGATTAGAACAAGAAAAATTAGAGCGCAAAAGGTTAGAAAAACAGGAAAAGTTAGAACGCGAAAAGTTAGAAAAGCAGGAAAGGTTAGAGCGTGAAGAAAAACAGGAAAAATTGGAGCAGGAAAAGTTAGAAATGGAAAAATTAAGAATGGAACATGAATTAGAAATGGAGAAACTAAGGGTGCAAGGATCGGCAAATAATTTCAATGGGTCTAGGGAATCTAATAATGAAAGTAACATAGAAAAATTGATCAAAAGTGTTAAAACTCTATCTATCAAAGTACCAGAAGGGACTGAGGGATGGAATTTATTTTTTAACAGCTTAGAAAGGGCATTCAAAACTAAAAATGTACCGGAAAACCAGCAGGCCGAAATTCTACTAAATATGTTAGGAGATAAGGCGGATAATTTGTTAATTTATACCACTAAGGAACAAATGGAGAATTATGAGGAATTAAAGGAGTTAGTCCTAAGGGAACATGAGCCGACCCCGAAGGAATGTTTAGAAAATTTCCGGAAAGCTAGGAGAAATCCGAACGAAACCCATGTATTATTTGTATCGCGTTTAATAGCTACGTGGGAAAATTATTGTAAAATTAGAGGTGCGGACACTTATGAAAAGGTCAAACAGTTAATAGTTACTGATAAGCTAATGAGTACGCTAGATGAGGATACTGCAGCATATATTAGTTTAACTCACCAGGGTAAATGGTTAGAAGCTCCTAAAATTGCTAAAGAGTGTGATAATTATTTTGATGCTAAACATAAGTCTTATGCGGTTACGCATAAAAACTTTAAAGGTAAAGATAAGTACGTAAACAATGAAAAAATGAGACCGAGGGAGGATAATAAATTTAGTGGTGGTTGGAGGCAAAATGGTAGTAATGAGTGTAATTCTTTTCCGGATAGGAAAACAGAGTTTAAGAAGACGAATGATGCTTCAGGGCCTAAATGTTTTAAGTGTGGTTTGAGAGGTCATTACCAACGTTTTTGTAATAAAGTGGGTAATGAGGGAACTAATAATGGCAATAAAGGGCGAGACCAGAAAGCAGGTGTTCATAAGATTATGGTGAAAGAAAATCAAGAGTTACCTAATGGGGCTATTGTGGCTAGAATATCGGCAAAGGCCGAGCAGAAAACTAATGTTATTGGTGAGAAATTAAATAAACTTGAGAAAATTGAAGTTAGTGTTAATGGGCAAAAAGCAAAGGGATTGGTTGATTCTGGATGTGAGATTAGTGTTGTTCATAAAGATTTAGTACCGGAAGAGAAATTAAAGGGAGCGGGTAGTATTTATTTACAAGGGTTATTTGGTGAAGCTGTTAAATCACCGTTAGTTAAACTACCGCTAGCTATTCCGCAATTCGGGCAAACTAATATTATTCATCAGGAAGTACTTTGCGCAGTAACTGATAATATTAATGAACAAGTAATTTTACATCCCGAGGTGATTAATGAGTTGTCAGGTGTCAGTCTTGAGGAGCCATTAATAGAGTCCGAAGAATTAAAAAGTTCCGAAATTATTATTGATAACTCGAATGAAAAGGAAGATGTAAGTAATGATAGCTGTAAGGTTTACGTAATAGACGCGAGATCGCAAAATGTACAAAGTCAGGATCCAGAAAAAACTGAAACGGAGGAAAATAATGAATCTATTGTTAGTAACTCAGACATGTTTAAGAAATCCCAGTTGGAAGGTAAAGAATTAGAGAAAGCTTGGGAATTAGCTAAAAAGGAAAAAGGGGATTATTATATTGTAAACGGATTATTGTATCATAAAGAGAAATTGTTAGGCGAAACTATAGCGCAATTAGTAGTACCCAAGGTAAGAAGGGAAGAAATCTTAAAATTAGCGCATTCATCGGTATTTAGAGGGCATCATGCAGCCAAGAAAACGTTGCAGAGAATAAGGTATTCTTTTTATTGGGAGGGAATGGCAAAAGAAGCTAAGCAGTTTTGTGAATCCTGTTTAGAGTGCCAATTGACTAGAGGGGTTAAAGTAAATGATAGAGCTCCTATTTCCCCAGTGTCGCGGCCGGAACTTCCATTTCAGGTTGTTAATGATGATTTAATTGGGCCTATTGATCCTAAAAGTTCACAAGGGCATCGGTATATACTGACTTTAATTGATCAGCATACCAGATGGGCGGATGCGATCCCTCTAAAAAGTTTAACTGCTAAAACCGCGTGTGAGGCGTTACTTCAAATATTTATGAGAACAGGAATTCCTAATGTAATTGCCTGCGACAATGGAACCAATTTTACTGCCGACTTAACGAAAGAATTTGAGAAAAGGTTAGGTGCTAGTCCAAGATTTTCGACTCCACAGTATCCACAGTCCAACGGACTTGTGGAACGATTTAATCAGACTCTTAAACGTATGCTACATCATACGATTAGGGAAGAAGGAAAAAAATGGCATGAACAAATACCATTTATATTATGGGCGTATAGGGAAGTCCCAAATTCTACGACGGGAATCGCACCTTTCCAGTTATTATATGGTAGAGCGCCGGAGGGTCCGTTATCTATTCTTAAGTCGTCATGGGCAGGAGAAAATAAGGGAGCGCAGTTAGATACTACGCCGATTCATGAGTACTTGGATAAACTTAAGAACCGCTTAGAAAGAGCCGCAAATGAGGCAAAATTGTCGTCTGAGGTTCAACAAAATAGAATGGCGTATCATTATAATTTAAGGTCAAAAGAAAAAACGTTTGAGGTAGGCGATAAAGTTATACTGTTAATCCCCGATTCGACTAATAAGTTATATTCTAGGTGGCAAGGGCCGGCAACTATTGTAGAAAAACGAAACCAGCATTCGTTTATTGTTGAGTTAGCCGACAGGAGTAGGAAGCATGTGCACCAAAATAAGATAAGAGAATTTATCGCTAAATGTAATATAGTTAATATTGTTTTCGAAGGTGATGAGGAATTTGGAGAAGTTGGGGAAATTCCTATTTTGAACCGGGATCAAGAGATAGAACGGGATATTGAGAGGTTTGAAATCAAAGGGCTATCTAATAGTCAAGTCAAAGATTTAAAGTCCATTTTGAGGGAAAATAAAGAAGTGTTTATGGGTCCTGTACGACCAGCGGAAGTAGGGGAACATCGTATTGATCTGAAACCGGGTGTAGAAAGGAAAAAACCAAAGTTATATAGCGTGCCGGTAGCTTATAAAGAGGAAGTGGATAGGCAGATTCAGGAGTTATTAGAATTAAATCTAATCGAGCCGTCGAATGCTGAAATTAGCCATCCAATTGTTTGCGTTGCGAAAAAAGATGCAACTGTCAGAATGTGTATTGATTACAGAGCTTTAAATTCTGTAACGCAGGTTCCCACCTTCCCGATGAAAGATTCCCAAGAAATTATGTATACCGCAGGGGCGGCTAAATATTTATCTTCAATAGATTTATTGAGGGGTTATTGGCAAATTAAAATGGCTGAGGATTGTAAACCTCTGACAGCTTTTACGACGCATAACGGAACTTATCAGTGGCGTACAATGCCTTTTGGATTATCAGGGGCTGCTGCTACGTTTCAAAAAGACATGAATGAGGTTCTCCAAGGTCATCGGAGGTATGCAGAAGCATATATTGATGATGTCATCATTTTCTCCGATACCTGGAAAGAGCATTGTGAGCATGTCAGGGCTGTCATTGAAGAGTTGAAAAATAGAAATTTTACGATTAGACTAGACAAATGTAAATTTGGAGAGAAATTGACTAAGTTTTTAGGTCATGTTATTGGGGGTGGAACTCATGCACCTGATGAGGAGAAAATCGGAGCAATAAGGGACTTAAAGAGACCAAAGACTAAAAAGGAAGTTAGATCAGTTTTGGGATTAATGGGATTCTACCGATCTTATATTCCAAATTATGCTGAGATTGCTATACCTTTAACCGAATTAACCAAAGGAAATGTCAAAAATACTGTACCATGGGATGAAAGGGCAGAAAAAGCATTTAATACTCTTAAAGATGAGTTGTGTAAAGTGACGAGTTTGGCTACACCTATCGTAGGCCGGGAATATCAGCTTCACGCCGATGCTTCCGACCTTGCAGTAGGATGTTGTCTTACTCAAAAAGATGAAAAAGGTCAGTTTAAACCTATAGCTTTTGCCAGTCAGAAATTGTCAGGGGCTCAGCGTGCTTGGCCGAGTATAGAGAAAAAGGCTTGGAGTGTTCTCTTCGGGTTGCGGAAGTTTGAAAAGTGGACTTATGGATCTCAAATTGAGGTCATTACCGATCATAATCCATTAAAATTTCTCACGGAAACAACCCCAAGGTCGCCCAAACTCACTAGGTGGGCTCTAGCCTTGCAACGCTGGAACCTGAGCATTTCTCATCGTCCCGGAGTTCAACATTTGAATGCTGATGCAATTTCGAGGCTACAGAGGAAGAGCTGGGAAGAACAACCAGTTACTAGCCCATCAGTATCAATGTCAAAATAGTAGACAACCTTAAAGGATGTCATCACATGTCTATTTTTTTGTGTGTGTGTAAATATTTTTTTTAAGTTTTGTGTTTATTATAGTAAATTAGCATGTGTATTTTTTATGCAATAGTAGTATTAGTATAAGGTTCAGTAGAGATGTCAGTAGAGAATGTTCAGACACCTGAAAATGCCTATGTAATATTTAGAATGAAGAAATCTGCAAAGAGACTATTGAACTCTTCCGTAATATTATTATATGTTTGGGGAAAATTAGCCCCTAAGAGGCATATTTTCCGCTAAGGTGGGGGGTGTCAGGTTCCTAGAAGACATCTGCCCTGAATTAGAAAGGAATAACATTTCCTTAGCTGAATATTTTATGTATTGTGGGTTGTGTATCCGTGAAGCTCGAAATACCTTTCTTTCTTTTCTATAATAACGAATGACAGATGTTGACACAGGTGTGCAGATGACGCACGCGTTGATGAATGAAAGTGATGGCCGCGGGGCGTGCCTCAGCTGTCATCTAGCTATTGGAGTGATGTGTAAACAGTAGATGTCATGACTCAAGGTTGGTATGCGGAATTGAACCAATGGAGGAACTCTAAGAGGCCCTGCTGGGGGAAGGAAGATCTCTGACAAGGTCATCTCTCGACTGAGATGTTTTAGTTAGTTCTCGCTTGGCGTTGAGACCGATAGGTCGCTCAGGATTTGTGGTCCTGTTGGATAGTGTATATTTTGAGGGTGGGACAAGGCGTCCCGGTGGATAGTGTTATAGGCCGAGAAGTGAGGCCTAGTACCCTTGTGTATTGAGATTCTGCAGTAATCTCTGATAAAGCGTATCTAACGTGCGTTGAGTGTGAGGAAGAAAGTGTAAGTTGAACGGTACACAACCAACGTTTATTGTAGTTAATTTAATGTTGAACCGGATCATCTATATCCGAGTTGTAATTGTAAATAGTTGTAAATATTGTTTCTTGTGTACATATCTATATCTTAAATAAACTGTTAGTTCAGTTCATTAACAGCGTCAGTGTTATTTTACACAATCCTCACAGCAGGTGACCGATATCACCCATTAATATCGGTGGTGGCAGCTAAAACTACCTAGGACATTCTTCGATGTTTGGTGGACTGAGAGGAGCGTCCGACAAATAAAATGTGAATACACAAATAAAAATGAGTAATAAAATATTAATAAACAAATTATGATATAGTTTATCTTTCTTATTGTTAAAAAATGAACTAAACTGATATATTTTTATTCAAATTACAAGTGGTCCATAGAGCCCCATGCTGTGGACCATTGTACCCCGACATTGGGGTACAATGGTCCACTTTGTCACTTGCTATTTAAAAAAATATTTTAAAAAAAGTATGCATAATTATTATTTTTGAGTTGATGCAGTATAAACTTTAATGTATAGGTAACATGCACGTACTTGCTCAAAAGAAAAAAAATCAATACTTTAAGAGAAAACAGTCAAAATTTACAAAAGTGGACCATTGTACCCCAGTCTCCCCTATATGATAGCAGGCTAAAGAAGAGTTTTAGTAGACATTTCGAAAATACTGTATTACAATAGGGCTTAACAAGTGTTATAGCTTTCTATTGTTTTTTGCAATTTATCACACATTTCGTTCAGAAAAGTAACTTATATTTTAAATTTAAAGAGTGGAATATAGGCATAAATTAAAGTAATCTCCAACTGTACAAGGAAAATTAAGTAAACTTTTATTAGTACTACTAAATGTCAAAATACAAATGAAGTCATAATAAGAAAGGCATAGCCATGTACTATTACTTCTATATGTAGAAAATAATAGAATAATTGTTTTTATGAAATACTATTCAGTGAAATGACTTGTACTCAGGGCCATAGCTAGAAGTGAACAATAGGGGGGGGGGGCTCAAGAGAATGTAGGGGGGCTCATAATTTTTTATCTCTTTCTCTCTGACAACAGAAAGATAAATTAGTGCATATTTACATTGTAGGTACTATGTTTCTTATTAAACTGTAGTAATAACTTCATTTTATGTTAAGAAAAGAATAGGATGATGAAAATTTTGAGTTTGTAACTTTTGCAAAATTAAACGTCATGTTGGCTTCATATGTAGAAATAGGATAGGTTGTTGAAACACTTATTTTAGGTATGTAAAGAATTGAACTTTACAGATTGAATTGCCTATGTGGGAGCTTGTCATTGTGCTGTTTCAAAGAAATATTGGGCCGCACAAGTTGAAGTTTTTTTCGTTGACAAAAGAGCACTTTAGTTTAGACAGCAAATATTTTCTCAGATTTTGTGTAAAGGTGCCGCCGAATGCTTTCATGTTGAAACTCAACAGGTGTTAGTTTTTCTCACGATAGATCGTGAGTGACCTCAGAATTTACAGGTGACCAACGATAGAAGAAGTTAAGCGTGACATCATGTGGAGGTACTCTAATAGGTTCGAGACAGCCCCTCCCTATTGAGGTTGCTTTTCAAGTGAGGACACGAAAGAAGGGACCGGGGGTGAAGTGTTGTGGATAAGCCTGGGATCAGACCGGCAGTCCAGTGAGATTCTGGAGAGAGATTTTCCTCGGACAAGGAGGAGGGAAGGAAGCAAGATTCGTCTAGGTCCACGGTGACCTTATGACACGGGAATCGGACAATCTAAAAACTGTAAGACTTCAGGTGATAATTTTCTGTGTTCCGGGAACACTCGCACAAGACTCAAGACTCAACCCTGAAAAAAATGCGATGCTGAATCATTTCATTACTCATAAGAATTTGTGTAAATAAATATTATTTAATCCCTTAAACTGATTCAGTGGGTGAATTTCTTCTCATACGCTACCGGACTAATCTTTTAGTCCGAGGGGAAATTCGCAACAGCTGGTGGCAAGTGGTGGGATTTTGTGTCAAGGCGAACTGGAATACAAAAGGCGAATTGGAATTCGAAAAGAACTCTGAAAAGTGACAAGATTTTCGGTGTTGTGTACATTAAGGATACTATTGATTAACAATGTGTTGTGTGGTGATAAGACACTTAGTGATCTGATCTGCTGAAAAGAGACATTCTTTACGAACAGTATTGGAGAGGAAAATAATCCGTGAATACTTAGTGCTGGACAAAGCGACGTATCTGAAAGGAGTCCATTGTTGATTCGAGGTGATTGACGGAATCAAGTAGGGTAAGTGAATTCTTTTATCTCAGCATGGTATGGCATTTATGGCATTGTTCATAAAATTTTAGGAATTGTTATTGCCTGGTATATGTTTTTATTTATCTTAGCTAATTCAGTTCATGGATTTTGACATGTAAAATGTCTCCCTAGAGATCAATGAAAGATTACACTTAACAGTTGGTTGCAATAAGAATTTTTTTCTATTAGATTATTTTTTATGTAAAATCTTTCTGTGTTCATGAAAAAAAAAAAAAGGTACTTAAAGAATATCAATTATTTTTACAGTTAAGAAAATTTTCAGCATATTATTTTGCTAATGAAAAAGAGTGTTAAGAAAAATTTACTTGAACAGTTTCTAGAGTTTAATAATTTAATGTTCTAATCTGCTTTTAAGGAAATTATTTCTGAGGGTTTAGCTAAATATTTTAAGGTGTAATAATGTGGCATAATGATGGTTGCAGATGAGAGGCATTTTGTTGTTTTCAATAAAATTTTAAACGGGGAATAATGTACTTCTAATTAATGTGTAAATTTATAACTGAATGATATATTTTGTGCATGCTTATATATTTTTTCTGTTATTGTATTTTTTGGTATTTGTAGTTTCAAAAAGGTTGATTTGCAAGTGTTAGCAGGGGAATTGGATGTTGAGATTGACGAAAATGACACGATTGCGAAAATAATAAAAAAAATAGAATCGGCTGAAGATTTTGATAAAGATTTTGCGTTGGCACAAGCCAAAAATATATTACATGATCGAGAAACTTTGGTAGCTGAGGAAAAGGAAAGAAAAAAAATAGAGAGGGAAGATAAAGAGAGAGATAGGGCATATGAATTGGAAAAATTAAAATTATCGCAAGAGGCAGAGACGCGTAGTGTGGTATCAAATAATGGCGCGGAGAGAATTAATAAATTGCCTTTAAAATCCTTAATACATCGTTTTGATGAGAGTCGCTCAGAAATATCTTTATTCTTAAACTTGTTTGAGAGACAAGCAAAAAAATGTAATTTAGAAGATGATGAATTAGTAACTAATTTATTGGCGCTTCTACCTGTAAATGTGGCAGAATTAATTCTTAGAGAACCTGCACACTTAACAGATAGTTATGAGTATGTGAAAGGTAAATTATTAGAACGGTACAAATTAAATGCAGAATCGTATAGATTAAAATTCAATCAACATCAGAGAAATCCAAATAATCCGTGGAGAGATTTAATTTTTGAATTAAATAGCTATTTGGAAGGTTGGTTAAACTCTTTAAAAATCACAACTTTTCAGGAATTAAAGAATTTATTAATTACTGATCAGATTAAAAAAAGAGCTCCGCAAGAGTTGAAAGACCATCTAATAGATGTTTGGTCAAATTTCACGGACCCAGAAATTTTAGTAAAACGTTTAGATGAATTAGAAGCTGTAAAAAAATCGCAAAGAAAAACCTTTCAAGTGAAATCCTTTGGGGAGAAAAAAATTGAAAAAAATAGCCCTCGTGTAGAGAACAAAAGCGTTGAAAAGAATTTCAATTGGCGAGATAGGGATTCGGAAAGAGAAAGGGTTTTTGAAAAGAGGCGGGTAAACAGATGTTTTCTTTGTAACTCTTCAAGCCATTTTAAGGCCGAATGTCCGGAATTAAAGAAGGAAAAAAATACTGTTAAAGTGAATCATATGAGTAAACCTTCAGATTTTGAAACAGGATTTAAACCTTATTTGAATCGGGCAAAAATAAATGGGCGTGAAGTTGTCACCCTCCGTGACACGGGAACCAATTTAGACCTCCTCAGTGAGGAACATGTATCAAAGAATCAATTGACAGGGGATTATGTCTTCGTGAAACAACCTTTGGATTCTAACATACGGTGCCTGCCTGTGGCACAAATAGAAATCGCTTTTGATGGAGTGGGGGTTCTTAAGACAGAGGCAAGGGTTGTCAATAAAGAATCGGATTTGCGTTATTACCTCTTGGGAAATAAAACGCAAAAGATTATTGAGTCGGCCAGACAGCACGTAAGTGAGGTGAATGCAGTGATTACCAGATCACAAGCCAGGAAGGAACCTGTCAGTTTGATGGATGAGGCTAGGGAAAATATGGAATGTGTAAAGACAGAAGGGATACAAGGGGGGTATTCGGAAGATGAATCAGACGATACTATTGTGAGGCGTAAAAGGGGTTTGGAACTTTTAGACAAAGATGAAATTTTGAATTGGGAATTGTTACCTAAGGATTTAAATGACAAGTTCGGGAATTTAGCACGGGTTAGTCGTCAGGAATTCAAGACCGAACAGGAAACAGATCCTTTGTTAAAAGAAGTTAGGGAAAAAGCGAAACATAAGAAGTCTCATTTTGAAATTATGAACGACTTAGTGTTTAGGAAGACACTTGATAACAAAGGAGGGGAGAGATTACAATTGGTAATACCTTCAAAATTCAGATTAGATGTGCTAGGAGCCTGTCATGAGGGTATTTCTTCGCATCTCGGAGAGATGAAGACAAAACATAAGGTGTTGCGTCATTACTTTTGGCCAAATATTATCAAAGAGATAGAAGATTATGTTAAGACGTGCGATAGTTGTCAGCGCGTTGGTAAGCCTAAAGAGATAGGGAAAGTTCCTCTCAGGCGTGTACCTATTATTGGAGAAATTTTTTCAAAGCTATGCGCTGATGTCGTAGGCCCTTTGCCTAAGTCGGAAAAAGGAAATAGCTTTATTTTAACGGTAATTTGTATGGCGAGTAGATATCCCGAAGCTTTGCCGTTACCTGATGTAAGATCGGAAACTATTAATGAAGCATTAATGTGGGTATTCAGTAGATTAGGTTATCCCAGAGAATTACAAACGGATCTTGGGCGTTACTTTATAAGCGAGTTAACAACTACATTCTTGAAGAAATTTGGAGTTAAATTAACTCATTCCTCAGTGTGTAGGCCCCAATCGAATGGCGGTATCGAGCGATGGCATCGTTCTGTGAAAAGATTATTGAAAGTACTTTGCACAGAAAATGGTGCAAGTTGGGAGGCAAATTTGCCGTATGCGTTGCTAGCCTTACGAACGGTAACTCATGATACTACGGGATTTTCTCCGGCTGAGTTAGTACATGGGAAGAATTTACGAACTCCCGAAGCTTTACTCTTTGAAAAATGGACGGGGGGAGAAGAAGAGAATGAATTAATTACTGAGTATGTGTTTAATTTGGTCAATAGGCTAAAACATTGTCAGGAATTAGCAGTTGAAAATATGACCGAAGCGCGAGAAAAGAGAAAGTTATGGTATGACAAAACGGCGGTTGAGAGAAAGTTTAACGTAGGTGATGAAGTGTTAGTTTTGAATACCAACAAAAAGAACAAACTTTCGGTGTCGTGGATAGGTCCTGGGAAAATTCTATCTAAAATCTCTGAGACAAATTATGTCGTAAATGTTCCTGGGAGGCGTGAGAAATCTCAAATATTTCATGTTAATCTCTTAAAACCGTATTTGAGAAGAATTGAGTTAGTCAATTTCGTGGCGCAGGAAATAGATGAGGTCGAGGACAATATAGATTTGGATATAGCATTTCCGAAAGCTGGCACTGAGGTTTATAACTTTGAAAATGTTATAAAAGATAGCAATTTGAACTCTAGATGCACCTCGGCGCAAATTGAGCAGTTGAGGGAATTATTAGATAAGTTTAGTTCTTTATTTTCAAATGATCCGGGACGCACTGATTTAATGGAGCACGATATCGAATTGTTAGAGTATAAACCTATTAAAATGAAACCTTACAGATCTTCGCCGAGACAAACGGAAATTTTGAGGAAAGAAATTAAAAGAATGCTGGAACTGAATATAATTGTTGAAGGGGAATCGGATTTTACCTCCCCTATGATTCTAGTAGAGGCACCGGGGAAAGATCCTAGACCCTGTATAGATTATAGGAAATTGAATGAGATCACCAGGGCAGAATTTTTTCCTTTACCGAACATCGAGGACCGGGTAGAGAAAGTTGCCAGTGCAAAGTACATTACGGTGTTAGACCTCACAAAAGGGTATTGGCAAATTCCGTTGACCGCTAGAGCTCAAAGGCTGGCCGCTTTGTAACCAGTTTTGGTTCCTATATACCTCTGGTCATGCCTTTTGGAATGTTGAATGCGTCCTTTAGATTTTCAAAATTTATGGATAAGATGTTAAGAGGGTTAGAAGAATTCTGCCTACCTTATCTTGATGATATGGCCATATTTTCGGAAACGTGGGAGGATCATATGTTGCATTTGGAAAAAGTGCTTATGAGAGTCGAAGAAGCTAAAGTGAAGATTAAATTAGCCAAGTGCAAATTTGCACAAAAGTCTGTTAAATACTTAGGACATGTAGTAGGCGACGGAAGGCGCACCCCAGCCGAAGCAAAAATTCGGGCGATTTTAGATTTGCCCACCCCTAAAAATAAAACCGAAATACGTCGATGTTTAGGTATGGCGGGTTACTACTCCCGCTACATAAAAGATTATGCAGTTATTGTAGAACCATTAACTCGCGCACTTAAAGGGAAAAATAAAAGGGACAAAATAAGGTGGAGCGACGAAATGGAAAAGGCGTTTCAACAGTTGAAAACGAAACTGACGGAGGAACCTCTATTGTATGCTCCCAACTATGCGAAGGAGTTTATAATACAAACTGACGCTTCCGAAAAGGGTATCGGGGTCGTTTTAGCGCAGCGTGACGGATTAGAGGAGCATCCCATAATTTACTTAAGTCGGAAATTTACGGAAACCGAAAAAAGTTTCTGCGCGACAGAGAAGGAATGTGCGGCTATCATCTTTGCAATTAAGAAATTGCGTCATTATATTGACGGCCAACTCTTTTCGATAGAAACTGATCACAATCCTTTGGTTTTTCTAAAACGTAATTCTGGCAACAATCCGAGATTATTAAGATGGGCGCTCATACTGCAACCTTATCATTGCGCCATAAAGCATAGACCGGGACGAGATATTGCCCACGTGGATTATCTTAGTCGCGTAGAATAAATTCTTCCAGAGTTGTTTTTTTGTTATACTTCTTGTAAGTTAATTTGATTTATTTAATGGTTTGTAACCCAGAAAATGTAATTAGTTCAGTTTTTTTTATCAAAGAATCTTATTGATCATGTGTATTTGCTTATATATCTGTATTTTTGTTAAAAATGTATTAGAGGGTGTCTATAAATGCCATTCTGAGATACTGGAATTTGCTAACCCATTTTAGTGATTATCAGATTCTTCATGCAAGCCCGAAGAATCATCTTTAGAAGGGGGTGTTGTAAAGAATTGAACTTTACAGATTGAATTGCCTATGTGGGAGCTTGTCATTGTGCTGTTTCAAAGAAATATTGGGCCGCACAAGTTGAAGTTTTTTTCGTTGACAAAAGAGCACTTTAGTTTAGACAGCAAATATTTTCTCAGATTTTGTGTAAAGGTGCCGCCGAATGCTTTCATGTTGAAACTCAACAGGTGTTAGTTTTTCTCACGATAGATCGTGAGTGACCTCAGAATTTACAGGTGACCAACGATAGAAGAAGTTAAGCGTGACATCATGTGGAGGTACTCTAATAGGTTCGAGACAGCCCCTCCCTATTGAGGTTGCTTTTCAAGTGAGGACACGAAAGAAGGGACCGGGGGTGAAGTGTTGTGGATAAGCCTGGGATCAGACCGGCAGTCCAGTGAGATTCTGGAGAGAGATTTTCCTCGGACAAGGAGGAGGGAAGGAAGCAAGATTCGTCTAGGTCCACGGTGACCTTATGACACGGGAATCGGACAATCTAAAAACTGTAAGACTTCAGGTGATAATTTTCTGTGTTCCGGGAACACTCGCACAAGACTCAAGACTCAACCCTGAAAAAAATGCGATGCTGAATCATTTCATTACTCATAAGAATTTGTGTAAATAAATATTATTTAATCCCTTAAACTGATTCAGTGGGTGAATTTCTTCTCATACGCTACCGGACTAATCTTTTAGTCCGAGGGGAAATTCGCAACAGGTACAATTTAATATTTCTGCAAAACTGTGAAAGGGCCTCAAAACTAAATAAATTTTTTGAACAGAATTTCATTTGGATTTTCAGAACATAAATTCATTGAGTGACCTTGGAATCTTTTCCAGGGGGGGGGGCCTCAAAATATTGTAGGGGAGGCTGAGCCGCCCATAGAGCCCCCTTAGCTACATTCTTGTACTATTAATAGTACACCAGACCCGAAAGGCTTAAAACATATGTCCATTCTTTGCATTTCAAGACAGAGTTTTTTTCCCCGAACTAAATAATATATGATCAAAAAATAATAGCAATATCTGGGGATAAAATGACTGTAAAAAAATTTTATTGTTTTTTTTTTAATCTACGAAAATATAATATTACCATGAATGGGAATATACAAGAACTTGCTGCGAGTTCCCCGTGCTTTTAAAAAGCATTTGTGATAACAAATGCTTTGAGGTTATGGTGCAGATTCACGGTCGCCAGTCGCCACACGGAGACTAAATTTTTTTACTTTGGCTTCAAACTTTCAATGTTTCAGTTGCCATGCGGTATACAGGAATGCCCCTTTTCAGGAAACAACGAATCTCCAATTAAAAAAAAAAGTAAGAAAAATCATGCGTTAAGCATAGATTATGAAACACTTTCCAACACTTAATGAAATATTTAACAAAACTTTGTTATTTGGGGAAATAATAGTGTATAGTCAAATATACCCAAATATGTATTCCAGTACTTTTGAACAGCCCTGTATTTCATATGTCAGTTGATATAATGGAAAAATTTAGTTTAGCAAGAAAATACCCTGTAGCTTGAAATTTCGTTTTTCAGCAATTCATACTATTAGATGGAAACATACTTCAATACTTTTGTTCAGCCCTGTAGTTTACATTGTACCTTTATTACACGTCCGCATTAGGCTAAAATTTATTGTAAACTAAAACACTTTTAAAACAACTGAAATCACATTCTCATAAATCATCGTTCATAGGCGTCCATGTACCGAATTCTTCGCGCTGCCTTGTATATCCTTTTATCTATATTCTGCAAACATTTCTCAGTAAATTGAATGAAGCTCAGCGTAAAAATGCATAGCTTATTAAAGAACCACGTTTAAATAATTTACGCTCATATTCAGTAACGTTGGTGAGCTCTTTTGGGTAGCCCTGTATATCAACTATAACATTTATATACACCATATAATGTGCATATATTTAGCAAAATATAAACGCGCATATCACAATTAAAATGCATTTCATCCCTCCATCAGCCATCATCGGACAGATATACGGTACTTCGGAAAGAATATACTATTTGAAATCTTTTGTATGGCGCTGTAAATGCTATGTACTTCATATTATACAAGACAGTAGCGTATAATTTATATTAAGCTTCAATGACATATATCAATTTTATTATACATGAAACAGCTTAATATATTTAAAATATGTCACCCACAATTCCCCCTTTTACCATTATCTAATGGAATTCTTTTTTTAAGGCCCTGTAAATGAATAATAGCTACATTTTCACCTTATATTTTATAGAATGCAGATTTTATGTTTGACAGGGTATAATATCTTTAAAACTCCTTTGAAACGATTTTTCCCCATAGGCCGTAATGTAATCCGAAACTTTTGATTCGCCCTGTAGATAAACTAATCATGGTAGAAACTTCATTTTCGATAGGGCTTGTTCTAGAGTAAACGTCAATAACGTCCTAAAATTTCATGGCAATCAGAGTATATTAACGATTTTTCCCCATGGGCCCTAATGTAATGGAAAAATTTTATTCGCCCTGTAGATAATCTAATCATAGTAGAAACTTCATTTTCAGTAGGGTTCGTGCTAGGGTAAACGTCAATAACGTCCTAAAATTTCATGGCAATTCGAGTATATTAACGATTTTTCTCCATAGGCCGTAATGTAATTTGAAACTTTTGATTTTCTCTGTAGATAAACTAATCATGGTCGAAACTTCATTTTCAATAGTGTTCGTGCTAAGGTAAACGTCAATAACGTCCTAAAATTTTATGGCAATCCGAGTATATTAACAATTTTTCCCCATAGGCCGTAATGTAATGGGAAACTTTTGATTCGCCCTGTAGATAAACTAATCATGGTAGATACTTCATTTTCGATAGGACTTGTGCTAGGGTAAACAACAATAACGTCCCAAAATTTCATGGCAATCCGAGTATATTAACGATTTTTCCCCATAGGCTGTAATGTAATGGGAAACTTTTGATTTTCTCTGTAGATAAACTCTGTAGATACTTCATTTTCAATAGGGTTCGTGCTAAGGTAAAACTCAATAACGTATAAAAATTTCATAGCAGTCCGAGTATATTTACGGGAGTTAGAGCGCGGACAGACGGCCAGACGGCCAGACAAACCAAATGCATAAGCACTTTTCAACTTTGTTGGAAAGTGCTAATAAAAAAAGAAAAGAAAGAAAAAAGAAAAATCCGCATATTTTCCTTAATAATGACAATATCGCTGAATGATCTGTTTAACACAGCAAACTGTTACTTTACATATAAAAATAAATGTTTTAATTATGTTTGAATTTTTATACCACAAAATAATTTCACACAATTAGAATTTCTTTATGTAGAATTTTAAATGACAAAATCAAAATGAAAAATTATTTTTTAATGTTCTCCGTTACTATGATTGCTTAGCTTATACATACTTTTAAGAGTATCTTGCCCAACTATATCAGTTGAATGAATATTACCCCCCCCCCCTCCCGACATTACAAACACTATTGTTTTTATGTGCTTGTTTTTCAATATGGCCACTTTTGAGAAGTTTTGGGTCTAGGACCCATTGGCTTCTTCCAGATTTTGGGAGTCTGCACCTAACATTAAAGACCCAAGAATATTTAATTTTGAGATTTAAAGATTTATTTATGAAAACTTTTCGAGAGATTTAAACGAGATTTAAAGAATTATTTATGAAAACTTTTCGAGAGATTTAAACGAGATTTAAAGAATTATTCTTTTTGCTGAAACTAGTTTTCGGAAACTTTTCAACCTATGTTTATAGTGTACACTGTTTAAAATTCCGTTCAAAGTTGAGTAATATATGGAGTAAAATAATGAGATGTACCACAGTAGGGAACTTCTTAACTTTCAAAAACTCCATTTAATGGTGCAACCTTACAAATTAAGCTGATTTAGTACAAAGTTGAACCATGTATTGTTACCACGACTAGAAAAATATACATGCCCAATCAGACTGATAGATGACTGATCCACTGATCATCAATCATCAATCAGTGATCATTCCATCAGACTTATAGATGACTCTGATCAGTCACTAGAGTCATCAGTGTGAACTGAAATGATACATAGTGTGCACAGACTGCCACACACTGACATGTGTTTCCAGTTTGTGTGTCAGCACATGCCAGTCTGACAATAGTTTTACAAGACACCTTTTAGGTGCGTTCCTAATTATGTAAATACGAAGCATCTATAGTAGTCGTTCAGTCCTTCCGTCTGTCCATCCGTCTGTTTGTCCGTCCGCATATTACAGAACAAAAACTACTCAACCGAATCGTTTGAAATTTAAAATATATAATTGTTGTATAATTTTGTCCTGTCATTTCAAATTTTATGAAAATCAGATGTATAGTTTAATAATGACAGAGAGAATCATAAGTATTAGTAGGGGAAAAATGAGAGTCCGACCCCGGGAGGAGGATTGAGGATCGGTGGTGGTGGTGGGCTCCTCCTCCTCAATCCTCCTCCTCATTCCTCCTCCTCATTCCTCCTCCTCAATCCTCCTCCACAGCCCTCCTCCTCACACCTCCTCCTCCTCAATCCTCCTCCTCCTCCTGCTGATATCATCTTATAAGAGAAGGGGTTAAAAGGATTTTTTTTAATTTTAAGCGAGAATTTCAAGGAGTTAGAATTTTTAAACCATACTATAGTATGGGGGTGTTTTTTAATGCGGGGACTTTAAAAATTTTCGGCGTGTTACAGTACGTGGGGTATGTTTTCGATTGAATTTTGCTGTTGTTCATATAAAAAGGTAGTTAAAAATTATGAGAGGAATTTTTTCAACATACTCTAGTATGAGGGATTATTTTTCGAGTGGTGATTTATTAAGAAATTTTAATAATTTAAACTTTAAAATTTTCAACAGTTTAAATTTATTTTGAGTCAAGTGTAAAAGTTAATCCAATTTAACAAATGAATCATTAAAATTAATTTCGAATAATAATTTAAAATAATGAAGGCACTTTAATTATTTCGACGTGCTGTAGTATGTGGAGTATGTTTTTCGATAGAGTTTTGCTGTTGTTCATTAAAAAAGATAAATGAAAAGTAATTAAAAATTCACTATCTTTTGAATTTCATATCTGGAAGAGTGTGCCCTCATCTTTTATCTGGGCTTGGGACCGGCATTCTCTGTTTAAGACATTGTATAGTCATAACCAGCGAATGGCAGATTTACACACTCACATTCACACACACATTCACACACACACACTTTTTGAAAATTTTGATTCTTCATTTTTTTTTATTTTTTTTTTATTTTTTTTTTAACCTTTTTTTTTCACTTTTTGTAAACTTTTTTTTTCACTTTTTGTAAACTTTTTTTTTTTCACTTTTTGTAAGATTTTTTTTTTTTTTTTTTTTTTTTTTTTTACTTTTTGTAAACTTTTTTTCATTTACGTTTTGGGTATTTGCCAATGCCCGTAAGCTAAGCTGCTTATCCCATCTTCTAATATATAACGTTTGTCATCAAAGGGCGAGAGACATTTTTTATTTTACTTCATAGAATATAATGTATGTAATCGCTGCCCAATTCTGGTTTGAACTTCAAATGTTATTTTCTGGTCTTTAAGGCAATTTACATAATCTTGATGACTAAGCTTCTTTCGAACAATTCTTGTGGAGATCCCCTTGGCTCTCTTCTTCTCCTCATCACAAGTCTTGATGGAATACATCTTCGACTTTAAACCTACAAATTCGTGGACAGCTCTTCCATTCAACTCATCTTTAAACTTCCCCAAAACTTTTCGATTCACTGTGGAATAAAGAGGGTTATCCTGGGGATAATCAGAAAAGTCGAATTTGGAGCTGTGGAGTGCCAAATCCTTTTGTAGGTTATCAGTCTTGATGAGATATGTGAGACTGTCGGTGTCGGTGAAAAGCAGCAATGAACGATTTCCACTATAATTTTTTTTTACGAAATTATAATGGAAATCATACATTAAAACCTTAGACAACTCCAGTATCGTGAACCCGACGTAAATGGGTCTGTTCATTAAGATACTGGGTTTCTGCCTTTCAACCGCCGTCAGGCCCTCATCAAATATCTTGAATGATTTGAAGAAGGGTGATGCTACCAGCTTTACCGATCTTCCAGAAGTATTGCATAGCTCCACATTTCTTCGCTTCCTGAGATTTTCTATACACTTTCCATAAATGCTGTTATTTAAGAGTTTGAAGAAATTCTTTTGAAAAGTGGTAGTGGCTGTCTTCCGTTTTTTCGGTGTTGAAATCGATGTAATCTTTAAGCCAAGGGGATTGCTTGAACTAAGGCTTCGATAATAGGAGCTGACGCAACCTGTTAGATTTGGAGCCCAAATTGGTACCCAGTCGAAAAGCCAAGCTAATTTCCACCATTTTACAACCGACCTGTTCTCACACGGCGGATAAACTAAGCCTAACTAGGCCGGCTTACAGATTGGCGACTTTATCACTATTCGCGCGCCGCGCGCTAACAGTAAATAAATGAAATCTGCTTCTCGCTGATTTTTACCAGCTGAAAGAAAAAAAAAAAAAAAAAAAAAAAAAAAAAAAAAAAAACAATTGCGAACGCGACAAGAGAGAAAGTGAAGTTCTTCCGTTAAATTAATTATGTATGGTACGTAAATATAAGGAAGTGCACCACTAATATTAATACTAAATATTCTTCAATTCTGTTTAGTTTTGAAATCTTTATTATTTTTTTTAACATATTTTTCCTCCTGTTCTTTTTATACACTTTTCTTTCTTTCTTTTTTATATATTGCTAAAATGATAGCTTAACCAGAACTTCATTACACTTGTCCATTGAGAAATTTAAATTATTTATGTTTTTTTTTTTTTTTTTTTTTTTTTTTTTGTTAGATATACACTATTATTTTCTCTTCAGTTTTTATTATTTTTTTTTTCAACCAAAATTTGCTGACTATTTCCTTTTTTCTTTCAATTAAGATGAAATTTTTTAATAGAATAATTACTTACTTTGATAAATATGTAGAAATTAGTTATTTTTTTTTCCATAGAAAATGATTTAATAACTCACATGTTTAAAAACGTTTTATTGATTTACATTTCATCATTATTTATATCAGTTAGACGTGTATGCAATTCAAATATGGGAGACACAGGTTGCCCATAAAAACATTGTCTAATATCCATTTGCCATCACATCTGATTTTATGCCCCTGCCACACACATACATAACCAAATTTGGTATGTAATTTTTGTGAAATGGATAATTTAAATGTGTTTTGACATATTAAAATTTTTAATCAATATTTTTCAAATTCAGAATAATATAAAATTAGATTTGTCTTATATACATACAGACACAGGGTTTAGTCATCCAAAATTTATTTTCAAAATACCATGGAATTTCTCATATTTTACATTTAATTTCAAATTATTGTACACTACTTTTTATATATTCTCAGTCGAGGCAAGAGTGATGAAATTTTTTTAACAGTATTCACAATGTTATTTTGTAGATAAAGAACAGTTGGTACGCGTATGCCAATGATTTTTTAAGACATTGTCCCCCACGCAAAAGATAATTATATTTAGTCATTGTCAATGAATATCCACTATATGCATTTTTTGGAAATTTCAACATTTTGACAAACCAAATTTTTGTATAAATAGACTGCTATATTGGTCTAAGCATTATTATATAAACTGTAGTCACAAATATATATTCGATATATGCTATGCGCATCAGCTAGAATATTAAAAAGAACTGCTATTTCTTTTTTCTTTAACTTAATCTTTCAACTTGGAACAAATAATTAGGTGGATATATTTACTTAGAAATTATATAAATTAGACAGTTTATCTTTCAAAACAAGTTTTTACAGCTTCATTAGAAAGAATGTTTTCTTGTTTTGGTTTGCTCAATTTAAGAGAATGCTTAATTTGTGTGAAAATAATGGATTGCTAATGTTAATCCCATTGAATGGATATCTCATTTGAATTTTGTTTTTTTTTAAATTATTATTTTCCATTAAATTGCTTAGGTCAATCCGTATAAAAGCTGTTTTTTACATCTTAAGTTTTATTTCAGTGATTTTTTTTTTTTTTTTTTTTTTTTTTTTTTTTTTTTTTAAATAAGGATACATTCACTATTGAAACCTATTTCAATAGTAAAAGTATTCTAATAAAAAACCCCTGAAATAATATAAAAAATAAACTTTGTTCAACTTTAGCTAGTCTGGGGGAAAAAAAATTAAATGCAACCCAGATATTTTTAAAAAATTCTTTCATACAATACTTAAATACAATAAGGATTAACATAAGCTAAAATGATTGTTAAAAAAGTCAAAAGTATTAAAAAAAAAAAAAAAAAAAAAAAAAAGATAGCGAACATTTTTAGAAAGTCAAACAACATAAGGCAAATAAATAAGTTTTTATTTTTTAAAAATTACATAACTCACATTTTTTTTTTTTTTTACTGTGGACATTACATTATCTTTTTATAAACTTATTATCTTTTATTCAAACTAAAAACGTAAATGGATTTGGTACACATCAAAAGATGGAGCTGAACTGAAAAGAAAAAAAAAATAATTAGTCATCAACAAAATAGCAAATGCACTGTAATGTTCATTTACAATTAATATAAAGTAAGCATTTACATTATATGGAAGATACAAAACAGCTTTTATATAAGATATTGTAAAAGGGCTTTTAATTACACCATCTTATTTTATTCTTCTGCTTATTAAATTTAGGGGGGGATATTTATAAATTTTCTTGAAAAGGTTAATTTGGTAGGGAAAAAAAAAAAAAAAAAAAAAAAAAAAAAAAAGAGTTTTTGTTTATTTTGTGCTAAACTTACAAATATATAAGTAATTCTTTTCACATGTATTTTTAAAATTAACTGAAGTACAAATACATTGAAATGAATCACGCTTTAAGAACATTGCAGATAAGTTTAAGAAAAAATGTCTCATAATTATTTTTAATGTTAATATTCAAATTTTAACTAAGCATGAAAAATTATTTTATGTTAAGTACAACTTCTGAAATGTTTTTGGAGTTTGATGAATAATACTTTTTGAAACAGCATATTCCTAACTCCTTATGGCTCAACAAATCAGATTTGAAAAATGTTTACTAAAATATTAGAATACATTATTTTAAAAATGTAAAAAGTAATTAAAAAACAATTAACTTTTAAATAAAAAACATCGGTGAAAGGATACTACTTAAAATCTGCAGTTAAAAGAAAATTACACAATTATCATTGATTTCAATGAGTCATTTTGAAACATAGTTGTCAATTTTCTAAAACAAAACTCTAAAGTACAGAACTTACCTTTGTAAAACATCTTTTTTTTGCATATCGACAATCTTTAATTAAGGAAGTTCATATTAATAATGATGTGGAATTGCTCAAACAAATAATAAAATTTTGGCATGAATAACTAAAACAGTTTTACCGTCGAGGTATTAGAAGTCGAGGAAATATTAATAATAAATGCTGTGTTTATTTGGACAAACATCAATGCTTCACCACAAAGCTCGAAATCGAGAAATTCATAAACTGGGATACTATTTAAAAAATTTTTGAATTATACTATACAAAACAGCCTGCTATACAAAATTTTTAAAGTATAGAGAAGGTATTATATTAGGTACTTATTGGTTACCCAGGCACCAGTGTTGTCTGCCTAGCTGCAATGAACATAAATTTATTTTTAATCATACAAAAACAATTTAAAAAGTACAACCAAGATTCTAAATAATAACTTTTAGAATATACAGAAAGCTATATAGTGTTTGGTGGTGGTGGTGGGGGGGGGGGGATTGCAGAAAGGTAAATTAATTCATATTCACAATGTAGGTACTAAGTTTCTTATTAAACTGTTGTAATAATTTCATTTCAGGCTAGAAAAAGCAAGGGCGGATCCAGCCCAACCTCCAGGGGGGGGGGGGGGGGTCACAACTTTTGCCAAATGATTTAATGAAACAATTTTAAAATACAGTAAATCTTGTGAAAATGGAATTACGATAAAAAGTAGCAAATTTCGCCGATTGGGCATGAAAAAAATTGTGAATTTTGTCGATTAGGCACGGAATAATCATGAACTTTGTCGATCGGACTCGAAAAATCTCAGATTTCGTTTATTGGGCAAGAAAAAAAAATCTAATTTTTTTATAATACTTGAAAAAATTGCAAATTTTGTTCATAGGTTGTGGAAAAGTCACCTGTTTTGTCTGTTTACCGCACGAAAACAACCCGAATTTCGTTGATCGGGCACTGAAAAATCGAAAGTATCGTCAACTGGACATTGGAAAATCTCGAATTTTGTCTGTCTGTCTCTGAAAAATCGCAAATTTTGTCAATCGAGCACAAAAAATCGCGAATTTTGTATATATGGTACAAAAAAAAATCGAAATTTCGTTAATAGGGCACGGAATATCCCCAATTTTCTAGATCACTTCGTAAAAAGCGCGAATTTATTCGATCGGGAAGGGGAAAATCGCGAATTTTATTGATTGGGAATAAAAAAATTGTTAATTTCGAGTTGATATGGAACGCAAAAATTGCCAATTTCGTGAATCGGGAAAGAAATTATCACGAATGTAAGTCGATTCTCTTCGTAAAAAGAGCGATTCGGGAGATTGGGCACGAAAAACTCGCGAATTTTGTCGATTCGGAACGAAAAAGTCACTAATTTCGTTGATAGGGCATGGAAAAATCGAAGACTTTGTCGATGATGCGCGAAAAAAATCAAATTTTTTTTTGAGTGGCTGCAGAACAATAGCGAGTTTTATCAGTTTATCACGAGAAAAAAAAAGTCAGATTTCATCAATTTACAGCAGGGGAAAAAATGCAGATTTCATCAGTCAGTTAAGAATCGAGAATTTTATTGTTCGGTGCAGAAAAATACGTATTTTATGGACAAGAACGGAAAAAGGCGAGAATCTCGTCAATTGGGCACAGAAAAATCCCGAATATGGTCGATCGCTTTCGTAAAAATCGGGAATTTAGTCGATCGGGAACGAAAAAAATCGCTTTTGGTAGGGCACGGAAAAATTGCGAATTTTGTCGATTGGGAACGAAAAAGTCCCAAATATGGTTGATCAGTTTCATAAAAAGCGCAAATATAGTCGATCGGAAATGAAAAAAATCACGAATTATGTTGATACGGCGAACAAAAATTGACAATTCCATCGATAGGGAAAGAAATTATCGTGAATACAATCGATCGCCTTCGTAAAAAACACGAATTCGAGCGATCGAGTACAAAAAACTCGCGAATTTTGTTGATGGGGTGCAGAAAAACCGCTAATTTTGTCGATGATGCACAGAAAAATTTAAAAAATCTGAGTGGCTGTGGAACAATCGTGAGTTTCGTCAGTTTATCGCGAGAAAAAAATCACTGATTTCATCAATTTACGGCGGGAAAAAAAGCAGATTTCGTCAGCCAATTAAGAAAAGTGTATTTGACTGACGAAGTTGCGGAAAAGTTCGCATTTCATCGAACAAGAACAGAAAAATGTGCTAATTTTGTGGATTAGGCCGGGAAAATCGTGAATTTTTTCAACCAAGTGAAGAAAAATCGCAAATTTTGCAGACCATTCGTGGAAAAAATCTCAAATTTCGTCGATCACACCCTAAAAAAATCGTGAATTTCATCGATTAGGCATCGAAAAATTGTGAATTTCGTGGATCGGCTTCACAAAAATCGCGAATTTCACAGATCGGGTGCGGAAAAATTGTGAATTATGTCAATCAGGAGCAGAAAATTCCCGAATTTTCTTGATTAGTTTCGAAAAAAGCGCAAATTCTTTCGATTAGACTTTATTTTGCGTTCTTGTTTTAACACTTTTTACTTACACTGTGCATCACTCTTTGAAGAGCTCCAGGGTCATGACCCCCATGACCCTCCCCCCCTTGGATCCGCCACTGAGAAAAAGAATAGAAGTAGGAAAATTATTTAATGATGATTTTTGAACAAAAAAATGTTTTGTAGAAAGTCAACTTATGAGGCATCAGGTTGAGAATAGAAGATATCTGATACATGGTCAGAAGAAAAAGTTAACTTTTGATTGAAGCATGGATAAATATTTATGTGAAAAATTAATGATGGTCAATGGTCAAATGTGTTAAATGACGATTGAAATATAACAATCCACTGGCATGGGAGATGAATCATTTCATCTCTGGAAAAATTATTTAATGATGATTTTTGAACGAAAAAAAGTTTTGCAGAAAAATCAATTTTAATACAATATGCAATGAACTATAAATTTAATTCATATGTTATAAGATTTAGAAAAAAAATAATCAGTTAAAAAAAATAATAATAATAAATAAATCTTGGGATTAACATTGCACACTGTTATTTAAAACTGTGACAAACATTTTTTGTACTATGGTTCTAAAATGTTAATAACCTAAAATAACCTTTTAACAGTTGTTGGACATTAATTTTGGCTTAGAAATAGGAAGTTTCATAATCAGAATAAGCCTGATTATGAAAGATTAGCCTTTGTTAAAGTACTATTGGAGAGTTAATGAGACTTGTATTATTAAATAGATATCTTTTTTTAGATTTCATAATTGTTCTATGCTGCTCAGTTATTAAATCAAAGGGAAAAGTTCTAAAATCAGGATAATCATATTTTTAAATATTAGTATTTTCAATTATTCGACTATGTAAATTTTGATGAGAGTTGCATTATTAAGTATATAAATTTGCATATATTTTAATATACATCATATTATTCTACATTCGGTTATAGAACTATGGAAAAAGTTCTATAATTATCAGGCTAATCATGTTTTGAAAGATTGGATTGATGTCAGACAAGGGCATCAAATTCAATGCTAAACAAACAACAACAAAGTATAAATAAAAAACAATAAATCTTATTTTAGCAGTAGTATAAATTGATTTGCTGTTGAAGATTACATATAGTGTTCATTCTAGGCCATTTTTGAAGGGTGCAGCACCCTGCCTTTTCTCAAATTTGCAAAATGCACCCTGCCCTTTTTAAAAGTAGAAAAATGCACCACTGGTTTTACCCAGAGATTTTTAATAAATATTTATTCTATTCCGTAGTATTTCTAAATTTGTGTGTTCAAAAATCATAGAATTTTTCATTTCTTTAAGAAAAAGAACATCAAACTATTCAATCATTGTTTAATTTAATTGAATTTTTAATTTTTATATCATAAAATCATTCAAAATTAATATTTGATTTATCTTACTTAAAAATTATGTATTTTCTCGCTTTCTAAAGGCAATAACATATTTTTTCTTGCAAAAGTGCCCTTTTCTGCTGCAGTAGTGCCCTTTTTAGTGAATAGCACCATGCCCTTTTTATTTCTAGAGTGAACACTATTAGATACAGACAATTCTATATCACTATCAGTAGCAATAACAATTTGAATCAATATTTAAAACTGAAAAATCTAATTTCTCAGAATAAACATGTAATTATTTTTTTACCGCATTATCAATTAAGATCAATTGATTATAAAAAGAAATTACCTGTATTTGATTGACTGGGAGAGACTCTGATGTTGAAGTACCCTTTCCCTTGGCAAAAATAGTAGGCACAGCATCTCTTCAGCTTTTTCGAACCACTAGCATTATGTCCATCATACTGTGATTCTTCGAAGTGAGCCTTTAACAAAATATAATCATATCAATATTACATTGCATGCTAATTCTTTCCATTTTAAATGGATTTTAAAAAATTATAAATAAAAGAAAATTACAGAATATAGCCTCAATTTAGCAAATTTATATCAGGAACTAACTTATAAAATGAAGATATATAAGTGTGAATATTGAATTTGACAAACCATCTTGTTTTAAAAAATTGTTGAACATTTTCTGTTAACTCTGTGAAATCTGCCAGTATATAATAATCTGTAAATTACGACACATTGGAATGTAAAAAATGAAAATTATCATAGTTATTATGATAGTAGCTCATAAGGTTAAATTTGATGTTTTTTTCCAGTTATCAATTTTCTAATGAATAAATATTTAAATATAAATGGGATATATATAAATATTTAAATTTCCTTGAGTATCAAAATTTTATCTCTGAACAAGAGATAATGAGTTTTCATAAACTACAGAATGTATATATATACTAGCGAGCTACGCCAGCTAGCTGGGCCACTTTTTCCAAACGAACCTCGGTATTAAGCAGTATATAATAAGCAAAAAAATTCATTTAATAAGAAAGTTTTGGTGTTTGAATCCTCAAGCACAAAAAAAAAGTAAATTAAAGAGCCATGGTCCCGTTAAAAATATGTGATTTCGCATGGTGGGCCACGCGCACTTGAAAAAAAAAGATTGTGGATCGGAGCTATGGTCGCTTCGCGCCCATAGTCCCGTTAAAAATGTTTGGTTTTGCACGGTGGGGACTAAGCGCCCATAAGACATTTTTTCGTATTTTTTAGTTCATCAGAAGCAGATTTTTACGCAGATTCTGAATATGTAATTAGTTTTTTTCTACTTTAAAAACTGTCTGCATGATGATTTAAGAAAAAACGCGCAAAAAAGGGAGAAAAAGAGGTTTTCGACTGCTTCTTCTTTTAGCCAAAGGGGAAAAGTTCAGGTTCTTCACCGCAAGGTGGCGCAGTGTTCTGCCTCAGAGCTCCGTTTGAGCGCCGTTTGGGATTTGAGACATTTTTCGTTCCGATTCCCAAGGGGTTTTAATTCATAACTTTTTTAATTTTGGTCCCACGGTCTCGAAAATGCCCGAAATGACTTCCCCGGAATTTTTCCAATCGAAAGACACCTCTCGCGACTTCCAACTCGCCCGCGTTGCGAAGTTTAATCGGCTTCAAGCAGACAGAGGCGCACGGATTTTATTAGTATAGACTAGCGAGCTACGCCCGCTAGCTGGGCCACTTTTTCCAAACGAACCTCGATATTAAGCAGTATATAATAAGCAAAAAAATTCATTTAATAAGCAATCTTGGTGTTCGAATCCTCAAGCACAAAAAAAGTAAATTAAAGAGCTATGGTTGTTATGCGCCCATTATCCCGTTAAAAATATGTGATTTCGCACAGTGGGCGCTACACGCCCACCGTGCGAAGCCGGCCCACCGGCCTACCACCCACCGGCGCTACGCGCCATGGTCGCCATCGTCCAGTTAAAAATATTTGGTTTTGCACGGTTGGCGCTGCACGCCCATAAGACATTTTCTCGTGTTTTTTGGTTCATCAGAAGCAGACTTTTACGCAGATTTTGAATATGTAATCAGTTTTTTTCTACTTTAAAAACTGTCTGCATGATGGTTTAAGAAAAAACGCGCAAAAAAAGTTTTCGGTATTAAAAACTGCAAAAGACTACTATTAAAAAGAAATAAGTAATTTCATTAATATCACAAACAACATAACTAACAAATAATTTTGGCAGCTCGTTTTCCGTTTGTACTAACAGAAATTAGTATTAATCGCGTAAATCTTAGGTTACACAATATTCGTGTATGCTACCAAAAAGAAAAAGTATGAAAATAAACCGTGTTTAACATTTTTTACCAATTAATTAGTTCTTTTTCAAAGAACCGAAACGAAAGAAAGAGTCGTTTTCCCGGGAGAAAAAAGAGGTTTTCGGCTGCTTCTTCTTTTAGCCAAAGGGGAAAAGTTCAGGTTCTTCACCGCAAGGTGGCGCAGTGTTCTGCCTCAGAGCTCCGTTTAAGCTCTGTTTGGGAAATTAGACGTTTTCCGTTCCGATTCCAGACTGGTTTTTAATTCATAACTTTTTTTAATTTTGGTCCCACGGTCTCGAAAATGCCCGAAATGACTTTCCCGGAATTTTTCGAATCGAAAGACACCTCTCGCGACTTCCAACTTGCCCGCGTTGCGAACTGTAATCGGCTTCAAGCAGACAGACAGACAGAGGCGCACGGATTTTATTAGTATAGATGACAATAAGTTAAAAATGAAATTACCATTGTGTTGTGTCAATGTTTAAAATAATGAATAATCACTAAAATTTATACCCTATGTGATTTAATTTTTCTTTAAATCAACTTAGTTACTCAAAAAATATATTAAAGCAAGCAATATTACATTATATTTTACTTCTCCATTGTAATTAAATTGTTGTATAGACTTAAAATATAAAAAATAAAGTGTAAACAAAGGAATTTTCTCCAATATTTAAAAATGTATAATTCACAAATTCTTGGTCCCTAAGTGTGCAGGTTTCGCATAGTTTACTATAATTATATTATGAAATCAATATATTAAATTAAATGGATTATAATATGAAATAATTATAATCCATTTAATTTAAATATGCAGAGAACATTTGTAATTTGTATTGAAAATTGCAATGGTAATTTATATCTGTTGTTTCTGTACAAAAATGAACATTTTTAGATTAATGGAAAATGTAGGTAACTTATTCTTGGTCATTGAATAGTGCCCATTTTTACTATACCTGAGCATTTTTTTTAGTATACAATAGATTGTGAATTTTTTTTAAAAACAAACTGAACATATAATAATATAAATAGTTCTCTGAAAAACACACGAAATAACAGTCTGAATATTTTTTAGCTATTTTATCGAGCATGACTATTGAAAAATAATTTGAATTATGAGATATAATTTTATTGCAACTTAAATATGGTACAACTAAATAAAAATGATTTATATAACATATAAATTATCATTTGGTCAGTTTCTAGCTTTATTTAAGAACACTAATGATCACAAAAAAATGTGCATAAGGTTTTTGACACTTTTTAACAGTTTCTGACACAGTATGTCAAAAACTCAACCTTGGGTTTTATTTTTTATGAAGGGAGCTCTGCCACCCCAAATATATTTTAAAAGTAAGATAATACAAAAGAAAAAAAATTCCCCGTTTCAACTTTTAGGCAAATTCTAATGTCCCGGGGAAGGGGAAAGTTCTCCCCAATCACCCCCTGAATTGAACATTGCTACTTGGAGGCAGTAAATATTTATCAATTCAAACATTTAAGGATATTCTTCAAAATTTCAGGTAATATCTTAAATCCATGTTTTAATATAACCCTGGCATTACTTTTGAAATATAGTTTTATTTTCCAGTTGTATTATTTATAGTTTTAATTTCAAGTGCACAAAATGCTATGTTTCTAGCTGGAGAAGAAAGATAATTTAACATTTCAAAGGTATCTAGGTTTTCAATTTTTCTGTCATTAAAACTGCTAAAATTTAATTTTAAGAAATGCTTCCTTCGTTATAAGTTTAACGCAACGTACATTCATTATTTATCTAATTATTTTTCATCGTATAGGGTAGAATGCCAATAATGGATGCTCCTAAGGCTTCTATAACTTAACTTCTTAACTTATACATTAAATTAAAAATATACTAGCATTTATTTCTTGGTCAAAAATGATTAACAATAAAAGTTTAAATGATTGTCTAGGAAGGAAAATAGCAAAAATTATCAAAATGCCCAAATCGTATATTTTTATGGCAAGAGCAGACTATTTGAAAGCAGTTTTAGATTATTTCAAAACACTGTATATAATATAATATTTACATTAATAAGCATCTTTTATGCCAACATGAATGAAATAAACCATTACAGGTTACAAAATTATCGTTAATTTGCGTTTGATAACATGTGATGTTTCAAAATTGAGAAAGCAATATGATCATTTTTGATCCAGACATACTCAATTCAATATGAATACATCAATGTACTCATTTTAGAGTATTCCATTTTTTTCAGTAAAGTCCCCCCCCCCCCCAAAAAAAAAAAAAAAAGAGCTGACTTCATTCAATAAATTTATATATTCATTATTTTGTTGCCTATTTAAATAAAATTCACCATTTAAATAAAAAAAAGTTACAAAAGTTGTTAAAAATCTATTATTTTCTATTGTAAACATTTATTCACTTTGACAAAAATATTTCTGTAATATTAATGAAATTTACGGTAATAATGAAACTAATAGGTTTGCACATCAGTGGCCTTAAATGTCATAGTTCTGCAGTTTTAAAATTATTTTAGTTGGTGTTTAAAGCATCCAACCTGCAGTATCATTTTTTTTCCATATTAGTAACATTAATTATTACAAGTATTTTTGGTGATCTAACTGTTAAAAATAGTGGAAAATAAAGGGATCTATGCACCAATGCTGGAAAACTTTATTATATATATATATATATATATATTACCCTCTAAACCTTGTACTGCCTCAATAATTTTATAACAGCAATTCATTGATATTTATTATTTTAAATTATCTAAAATAATTAAAATACATATCTGGCAATAATTATGATAATTAATTCAAACAGTGAATAATTCTCACAAATATTTGATTAATTATTCATATCCCAACTATTTACTTTATTTAAGGTAACTATTTTGTTTCATTTATATGTTTTTATTAAATCTTGGTTTTAAATAAAGTCAGTAAAACAATTGTATATATCTATTACTATTGGTGCGGAATATATTACTGGAATTTTAAGTGTTTTGATATATTTCTGCTATTTTGGAGTTAAATTTTGGTTCATACTGGAAAATGAAAACATGAGAATGATTAAATGTTGTTCATAAAATCATATAATATTGAAGAAAAAAATAATAATAATTATCAATTAAAAAAAAAAAAAAAAAAAAAAAAAAAAAAAAAAAAAAAAACTTAAGACATTTCTTAACGTTGTCCATTATTACACTATTTCCAGATTCTAGTTACATGACAAACATAATGTAATCAGACTTTTATTCATTGAAATTTCATATACAGATATTTCAGCTAAAACTGTTTTATATGTATTTTAAAAAAGTATTTGGAAAAAAATAATTTTATTACGTTAGAATAAATAAATTACAATGGAAAGTACTTTAATGCTCAATACTTTAAATATAAATTTGTTAGGAAGTATAAAATAGTAAAATTTTTATTACAGAACTCTGCGGATTTGTAAACATTGGCGAAATCAGAAAAATACGTCGCCAAATAACAGTAAACAATTTTAAACAATAACGATCTATGTACATTCTTCTTCAGATAAATCGATTTATGGATGAGTAAATTTCGAATAAAAAATGTTGAATAACACATTCAAATATTAAAACCGATATTTTAATTAATAAACAGATAATAACACTCACCTCACAGATTCTGGCATTCTGACCAGGAACCCATCCGCTTGCTCCACAGTAGTTGATCCATTTTCTTTTCCTTTCTTCATTAGCAGGAAAGCTGAAGAATTTATGACCTTTATGTCGGGATATGTTTTTGAATAGTAACGGAACACTGGACCATGTTTACAGTTAAACTATAAAAAATAATAGCGGGAAAAATCACGTCAAACGTCTAGCGTGCACAAAGCAATGGCGGACAACGCATTCGAATATGACAGTGACAGAGCCTTTTAAGTATGGCAACCCAACCTCAACTCCCGCGCGGTAGTTTGGTGTTTGATGGTAAAGTGGGCACCAATAACCCGCAACAAAATGTAGTTGCGGCAGCCTCTATTATAGGAGTTCTAGCTTGAACTGTAGCACTTTATGCACATGTTGAAGCTTGAGTCCCAACTGTAAATATAACTGTAAATTGTGATAGTGGCAAATATACTTTTTTTATCCATCAAATTTGGAATAAGTTTGGGAGTACCCTTAAATTCCCTCTCCAGCAAACTCTTCGCATAGGGTGAAAGCATTTGTTCTTCCACGGTCAGTCTTTCAGGCGCGAGTGGATATTCGTTTTGTGGTATATGAAGGGATTCAGGGTACTCCAAATCCACTTCAAATATATAGCCAATAGAAGAATCTTTCTTGATTTTCAAAATGTCTTCTGTTAAAAAATTGGTTTCTTCACACCACCGAAACCCTCCGTATGGCAGACTTTGAGACATAGCCCAGCCATACAAATTGTTAGCGTCCCAATAGAGAATATGGGACGTATCTTCATTTGGGTCGTAGTTTGGGACTTGTGTATTATTGGCGGTCGCAAATCTGTGGGAAATCTGCGACACGCCACCACGAATTCCTTGTTCCACGAAAAGCAACATGTTTACGTCAGTGAGCAATTCTAATTCCACCCCCGTCATCTTCAAACAGGCCTGCCAAGACAAACCTGGTGAAGTGACGAGGTGGGCTGCGTCAATATCGTAGAATTGCTTACAAAAGCCCCGGAAATTTTCAAACACGTCAGCCAACAGTAACACGTCGATTTTCACGTAGCGATTGTGATAGTCACCAAGGGTTTGCATCTGGAAAGTGGACCTAATTTTTTCTGCATGCTTGTAATCATCTAACTATTTTTAATTTTGCTTCAAATCAGTGTTCTTTTCGTTTTTTTGGAGATTGATTAGTTGATTGTTACATTGATAACTTTTTAATATTTGTTGTATGTGGTAATGTTTGTATGGAGTATCCCTTGTCGGTAAAAATTATTCTTTTACTTCTGATTTAAAAGGAGATTCTATTCAATGGAGTGATCTCAACCGGAAAATTAAAAATTTTAGTACATTAAAAAATTTATCTAAGTACTTATTATAAAGAATATATAACGCCCAATATCTTTATATTTATTTTTACTTATAGATTCACGTGACCTGCGGGTATTTTTAAGCTGATTTTCTTTTCAAAAGTAAACAAATACGGAATTTTATCCATAGCCAATATTTAGTTTACTCTTTCTATAAAAACGTTAGAGCAGCTCTGTTACTTCATATTTAATTAATATAAACAAGTTTTTTTTTTTTTTTTTTTTTTTTTTTTTTTTTTTTTTTTTTTTTTTTCATTTATGATGGTTTAGCCCTAATTTAAACGTTTTTTAAATATTTCACCCTTTAAGGGCCATACAACAATTGCTTTTCTAGTTTTTCGCTCTTAACTTTTTTAATTTTTTTTTTTTTTTTTTTTTTTTTTTTTTTTTTTAATTTTAACGCTACAGCTTTCAATTTTTTGGGGGTTTCCAGCTCACTTGAGCTGGGCTTCGGCCACCAAGTTTTTCAAGGGGCATCTTTTGGCTATTCTGTTTTCTTGTTATATATAGGGGTTGTTAAGTTATGGGGCAGCACGGGGCAGTTTTACTACTTAGCTTAATTTACTTCTTTTTGAAGCGTTTATCGGTGTTTGGTCATAATTACTACCTTTCAACACTAACTGCCGTCTCTGATTCAGTCTACTTGCCCTACTACGGTTGCCAACTCAAATTTAAGGTTTTGCTTATTTCTGCCCCACTTTCTTTCCTGGAGTTTTTAACAGATTGTCAAAGTCATATGTTTTAAAATCTCTTTTTCTTTTCCCTATTAGTAGTTGGGTTCGAGTATGTTCTCACCCTGCTTAACATTTTTAACCTCCATGTTTTTCATTTTAGACTACCCTTGTTTGGTTTCAATCTTCTCTGCAGGACTTTAGAAGTTTGTCGCTCCTATTTTTTTTTTTTTTTTTTTTTTTTTTTTTTTTTTTTTCGTTTCGAACGCCCCTATAGTTAGTTTTCATAAATGGTGGAATATTCATTATTTCTTATTTCTGCCTTCTCTCTTTAATCTTTCTTTAGTACCAGTTATTAAGTCTTATATTCTTTTTATTACCCTCTGGCATTTAGAGGGCCTCTGTAGTAGGGTTTGACTACATTTTTCTCTCCAAGCTTAACATTTTCAGCTTTACTGCTTTTCATTTTTGAATACCCTTGTTTGGTATCAAACATCTCTGCAGGACCTCAGAAGTTTGTCCCGCTTATCATTATCTCGTTCCGAGCGCCCCCTACAGTTTTTTTGCTAATGGTGGAGTTTTACTGATTTTTGTAAATATTGTGTAAATATTGTATATAACTTGATTACTCTTGTCTTATTACTATTAGTCAGTATTGTTTATAAGTTATTTGTCTATCTATTTATACTTCCGTAGAGAAATTCCGAGGCTATGCCTCTGCTTTGTGACACGGGAACCAAATCTCACTCCCCCTCCTCTTCCGTTTTCGGCTGTCTATCCTATCGTTATTTTTATTTATTTTATTTTATTTTATTTTAAAATTATGACCCCTAAAAAAAATATATATATTTTTTTTAAGTCATTTCCAATAACTTAGGTTATTGATTTTTGCTATCTTCTGTCTATCTACCCTTTCTTTCAAAGATGTTTGGTGGAGAGCTAGCGATGCCCTGATCCGTATTAGTATTAGTAATATTCTTTGAATTATATAAATCTTTATAAACCTATATAGTAAAATTATCTGATAGAAGCCAAGTTAGAACTTAAGTTCTTGCAATATTTCTACATTATTTTAAACGGTGACATAATGCCTCAAACTAAATCAAAACGAATGACTTTCCTGTCTTCACAAGGAAGGCTCTTGTTTAAATATCAGGACGTAACATCCTTGAACTTAAGCCCAGTTCTTCTATTTGATCAAATGTTTCGTCATTATTCAAGTCACTTGGAAGGAGGCAATGCTGAAGCAATGAACTTTCAGCTGCAATTGGAAACAAAACTGTCCTACATGGACTCGGAGCTAGAAAGCCTAAGGCCAGCAGATAATACTGATGTTCCCTGTGAATCGAAATCCCAAATGCTGGATTCAACCACTTGTGAAGATGATACTGAAAATGAAATAGATCCTAAGCAACTCCTGTACAAAATCGTGCAAGATCTACGCTCCAAGGGAGACCCTACAAGAAAGGCTCAAATCGAACAGGATAAGAATACATTTTTGGAATTAATAAGAGAAAGACAAGATTACATAGAATATTTACAAATAGTGAATATAATCAAAATGAATAATGAACAGGACTCGCCAGGATCCAGTATCAATTCCGTTAAGGAAGACAAGGATTCAGAAGCAAGTCATTCATCACCAGAATTAGTCCAATTTCAGTCCCTACCAACACCCCTCTCAAATAAAAGAAGAAATCCAAGATCAACAGTCGAACTATCAGAAATAGAAGGTAAAGTCTATGACTTAGAAAAAGAATTGGATGCCAAACATAAAGAATTAGAAGACTTGGATCTTCAACTATTCCAAAGACGAGAAGACTTACAAAAAATCCAAAAATCAATGGAACAGCTTAATCTTCTATCAAAAGAACAAGAGATCGAAGACGCATCGCAGTACTCAGTACAAAGCGAAGCTTTCGGCTCGGATAATGAAATGGACTCCTCGGAACAATTCTCCCAAGAAGATACTCTATCTCTTCCATTGTCACAACACCTAGTCAAAAAGAAACTAAGAGAACTAGGTAATCAAACAATCACTACATCCACGAAAGATTCAGATGCATATTCCAATGGGAGAAAAGCTCTGGAAAATGACTTTATCAGATTCGGAAGGAAAACATGGAACGACAAAGATGTAAAACAATTTCTAAGAATACTGAAAGGTTACAAGAAACAGCATCCTGTGCAATTGGATAACCTGGATCATCTAAATATCCCAGAACTCAAGAATATTCTGATCGTTACACAACAAATAAAAATCATGTCCCAAGACCTCCAAAAATATCTGGACTCTCATAACAAGGATTTAGCAGAAGAATTTGACAAGTTCAAACGTCAGAAGTGTAAATACCTTCCGTTACAAATGCTCCAAGATAGCTTCCACAAGGCGTGCAAAACGAAAATTGAAGACCTGATAAATCGCAGCCAGGAACAGGAAATTCAAATTCAAGCATTAGAACAAACCATACGTGAATCTGAAGTAGACTCATTAAAGAATGACATAATAACGAACATTAACAAGCAATTCTCAAAACAATTGGACAAATTCAAAACACTATTGAACAATACCTTACCACAACCGAATAATCATGTAAATAACGAACCATCAGTTCTTCAAGTTGACCCTCCAGTCAAGAAGTTGGTAATAGTCCCGCCAACGACGTCAGAAATTAACGAAATAAATAAAGTTCTTCGTAATGAACTCAAAAGCGACGTGAAAAGACCAAGGGTCTTTAATACTAAGATCACCAGAAATAACAACATAGCCTTACTCACAACAGAAGAAGATGCAAAGAAGTTAACAGACTTACTAATTAATAAAAACGATAAGCTTAACATCATCGACCCAGACAGCAGAAAAATGAAGATTATACTCCTTAGAGTTCCGCAAGACGTCACAAAAGAAGATCTTGAAAGAGAATTAAAGTATCACAAATATTTCACTGAAGATAAATTTTCAATAATAAAATCTATGGTTACTAAAAATAAAACGCATCTAAATTGGGTGATAGAAGCCTCATCTAAAGATTGCAGACACCTTAAACGCCTGAAAGCTATTCAAATCTTCATAGACAAAATAAGAATTGAATTCTACATCAAAGTGCTACGCTGCACAAATTGCCAAGCTTTCAACCATCATATAACATCGAGATGCAAATATCAAACAGTCTGTGCCAAATGTACAGGCCCACATCCAACACAAGACTGTGACAAAAATTATACATGTTGTATAAACTGTCAAAGGGAACAGTACGACGACACGAACCACGAGGCCTTCTCTCTCAAATGTCCTGTCTTCTTAGAAGAGAGAGCCGAAAGATTACGTAACTACTATCGACCATTTCAACATGTACTAGATCTTTCTCAACAGTTTCCATCATTGGAGGAATCTCATAAACGAAATAACTTTCGTACAGCATCACCAACCAACTCCAATAATTCACAAGACATGGAATATTCCTGTAAGACTAAATATAGCCGTCCAGAGCAAAAATTAGATCGTGCCTCAAGACGAAACTATAACACTATCACCTCAACACCAAAGCCTCAGAGAGAGATCCGTACCGTCAAGTTCAGGACAGTTTACTATAATAACAAACATTATCAACAAAGGGAGGGGAATCCTCCCAATTATCGATAGATAGCAGAAAAAGGCACCACCAAATTAACACAAGAATCAAATAACAACACTAACTCTCAAAGAATAAGAGCAGAAGCTAACCAAACACCTTTACTAATAGCTCAAATCAACTTGCAGAAAATGAAAGCAATGACTTCTTCCTTAGTAAAATATTTAATTGAAGAAAAATACAGTATAGCCTGCTTGCAGGATTGTGCAGTTACAGAAGGACGACCTTATGGCCTTCCCTCGACAGTAGCAGCATATAGCTCGAATACTAGAAACTGTTTTATAGTGATTATAGACCAAAATATTCAACACATACAATTGAAGGCTTTCGATCACTCGGTTTTTGTCAATATACAAACTGACTCAGGGATTCTGTCAATAGGATCACAATACACACCCCCCTCTTCAAATCTTGAGGCAGATTTACAGGACTGGTCGAACCTAAGAGGTCTGAGCAAAGACTTCTTACTGCTGGGGGATTTCAATGCTCATAGTGCCCTGTGGGGTTACCCAAGGGATGACGAAAGAGGACGACAATTAATTCTGCAAATGCAACGCTTTCATCTGTTGTCAGTCAACGATCCAAACAGCAAGCCAACTTTCGAGGTATCACATTTACAAGGTTGGCCTGATGTGTCCTTGGCTTCCTTTTCCGTCTTTCCTTGGATAAAGTCATGGTCCACAGAGGAAGACTTGAATTATGGGGATCACCGCTTAATCTCAATAGAGCTGAATACTCAAATTCCTAAACTGCCAAAGCGTAGATATAGAACGAAAAACGTGTCTCTCAAAGGATTCATTCATAACTTGCAAGGAAGTCTTGAAAGAAGTAATATACATTTTAAAGAAATTACAGATAGTACAACCTTCGAAACAAGATACACGGATTTCCTAAGTATACTCATAGAAACCTGTGAAAAGAACTTCAAGAAACGTCCAAGTACACATGTCCCAAGGATTCAATGGTGGTCAGATGCTCTCAGAAGAAAGCGAAATTTCGTCAAAGCCTTGTATAGAAAGTCAAAACTCGCAAGTTCCACGGACGAAGATAAATTTCGCTATAAAAAAGAAAGAGCCCTGTACAAGAAAGCAATTCTGGAAGCGAAGCGTTCGGCATGGCAGGACTTCTGTAAGAAAACAAGAGATCCCTATGGGAAAACAAAAAAAGTAGCATTCCAGAATTTCTACAGAACAGAAATATACGCACTCTCCGACTCTCTCACAGAAATACAATCAAGAGCTGAATTTTACACAGACTTAACAACCAGAATCTTCGGTCCATCGGAAGAAACACAGGAACCAGCATTTAATCCGGTAAACTTAGTCCCTCATTTCACTGAAAAAGAACTGCAGGTGGCAATCTTCTCCTTCAACAAAGACAAAGCACCAGGAATAGACAATATAGATCATAGAATAATAAGGAAAATATTTAAATCTAACGCTTCGTTGTTACTGGATATGTACAACTCTTTGCTTCAGTTAAACTATTTTCCGAAGAATTGGAGAATTGGTGAACTGGTGTACTTCCTGAAAAAAGGTAAGCCGCCGGAAGACCCAAGGTCTTATAGACCTATATCATTGTTGCCAATTTTTGGCAAAGTATTTGAGAAATTACTCCTAAGAAGAATCAACCACTCCTTATTGAATACACCGCATCTACTACCGGCTCAACATGGTTTTAGGGAATTGCGCTCGACTGAAACAGCAATTCAGGAAGTGTTCTCTATAATTGATTTGTTTTCTTTGGAAGATAATTACATAACGTTGGTTTCAATCGATATTCAATCTGCATTTGATTCTCTACCCTGGGACTTTACAATAGAAGAACTTAGAAATTTAGAGGTTGAAGAACCGTACTGTAATACAGTATCTTCGTTCCTTTCTCGGCGTGGAGCCTTTGTGCATTGGCTGTCGGACGAGGTACACTGGTTTCAAAGGGGCTGCCCTCAGGGGTCCTGCTTTGGCCCTTTTCTCTGGAGGATCTTTATTAATACTCTCCTGCGTTTATTAAGGGACCATGGGATAAAGGCGGTGATCTATGCTGACGACATTTTGTTGATCTTGAAAGGGAGAACAAGGAAAATCCTGGAAGATTTCGGTAGATTAGCTTTGGATATAATAAGTAACTGGGCCACTCGGCATAACTTAAGAATCTCCTATGATAAATGTGAAGCCTTAAACATTCGTCGAGGAAGAAAATATTTACGACGTCCCCCAACTCTCAGGATAGATGGGCATTCAATCCGCTCTAAGAATTCAATATTATACCTCGGTATTAAAATTGACTCGACTTTATCTTTTTTGCCGCATCTCAATGATAAACGTGAAGAGTTGTTGAAGGTTTCTCAAAACTTGATGAAATTTGCCTCCACTCAAGGTGGATTGGGGAAATCTATACTTAAAATTTGGTATAACAATATATTAGAGAAGAAATTTTCCTATGCAGCAGCTGTATGGTATCCCAGATTACAGAAAAAACATGGTGCTCGCCTTTTGAATTCAATCCAATATCAGCTTCTTCTCTTAATTTCAAGAGCTTATAACAAAACGGCGGCTAATGCGCTATGTGTCTTGACAGGTGTTCTGCCAATAACCCTCCGATTGAAGCAAATCACAGCGCAAGGGAGATTACTCAGGCTGGGTATGCCGTTCGAACAGCACTTACCATTCTTCTATCAAACAAAAACTTCCTCGGCACGGATCTCCCCTTTTCAAGATTATTTTCACACTCAAGAAGAGGGTGACCAACAGTCAGAAGTGCAGATCTACACGGATGGATCGAGAATGGACTCCGGTACTGGCTATGCCGTCTGTGTCTACCAAGGCGATAACATAATTCACACATCTAAGGTTCAGCTTAATACAGAAAATAGCATATACCAAGCGGAACTTTCGGCAATCCTGGATGCAATTATATGGGCAGAAGGAAGTGCATTTAAAACAATGACAATAAATACGGATAGTTTTTCAAGTGTTCAAGCAATACAGGACATATGCTCAAAAGACTTACTAATAGTCGAAATAATACTGGCCCTACAGAGCTCCAAAAAGATTATAAAATTTAACTGGGTGAGAGGCCACTCTGGTTGTGCTGGCAACGAAATGGCTGATCATCTTGCGAAACAAGCAGCAGAGGGTAAAAAATCAACATTGTTTAAGTTCCTACCACTTCCAGCTTCTTACTTGCGGAGGCAAGTTAAAATCCAGGTCATTGCAGAATGGCAACAAGAGTGGGACTATGGAGAGACTGGTCGCTATACTTACAACCTAGTTCCCAAGGTCTCTCTGGAAAACCTGCTGTTCCATCGCAACCTCTATCTCTTCGCCACCAATCACGGACCCTTCCCTAGTTATCTTGTAACATTTAATAAAGTAGACTCTAACCGTTGCACATGTGGGGAAGTCGGTGACTCCTTACATTACCTGACGACATGCACCTTAACTGCTTTTTACCATATACGGAAATCCTCTACGCTTTCAGATGCAGCTTGGTTCAACATGATATTGAAAGAAACTAGGCTTCTTGACAAAATAATAAACTGTGTAAAACTCATTGAGGATAATCAGACATTATTTCAGATGCCTCCTCTTTAACTTTCAAATGGACTCGAATGAACTTTCGAACCTTACTAAGAACCATACTCATTGGACTTATTCACTTTCAAAATGAACTATAGAACATTGTACTTGTAAATATTTCGCACCTCTAATTTCGAACCTGTAAATATTTATGTTGTTAAAACACACGTCTGAATATTCTAAACACACCATCATGCAATAATGTAAAGTTATCATTGTAAATATTAGATACTTATTTCCCGGGCTCGCCCTGAAAAATAGGGCAGCCCATTGTGATTGACATTGTACTTTTTTTTTTTTTTTTTTTTTTTTTTTTTTTTTTTTTAATAAATGTTAGGTGGGGCTTGTTGAGCTCAAGCCATATGGTAGGCCTCCCCACCTAACTGAATCTGAATCTGCTTGTAATCATCTTCACTTATAGGTTCTTCCGTTAAATTATTGTAAAAGGCTGCTGGTGGGGGGAGACGATCTTCATCAAATTTCTTAAACGATTAAAAATATTAATATGGATACACTCCTTTTCGAGTGAGCAAGTTTAAGTCTATTGATGGAAAATGTTTCTTTAAAATTTTAAAATCATCCTGTTGAAGATTGGCTGTGAGTTTATCCAGAGACGTCGGCAAGAACTGAAGAGAATCTAAGAAGGAGAATTGGATGGAAGATGTCTTTTCTTTTAGTTTGAAAGTTATATAATCTTCCAAAGTGGCAGCGATTACATCTATGTGGAAATTGGGATAGCAGCCTAGCTTCTTCATAATGTGATGGGCATCATATTTTTTCAAATTGTGGAAGACCACTGGGATAACCTTCGACTGTTTATAATTTAAGTTGCAGAAGGGATGAGCAGCTTCTCTGTACTTTGATGATATGTGGCAGTGGTCTCGAACTCGCTTCTCTCCCAGGGCCTTCCGACAAATGCAGCATTCTGTTGCCTCTTGAAAAGATTTTTCTTCTTCTTTAGTTAAACGCATAGGTGCGATAGTCATAAGTTTTTGCTGTAATTCATCTTTTTCGGCCATCAAATCATTGATGAATTCACAAACGGCATTTTCGCCTCGATACACTTTAGCATGCTTGTAGATAGCACCGTCAGAGCCCACAATAACGTATGCGTATCCGCAAGCGACATGTTGTGCCGTTTCAGTTTGGAAAGAGTTGGTATTGGAGGGTTCGGTGGTGACTATCGGCACGAGGAGGGATTCGAAATCAGCATAAATTATAAATGGAACTGGTGCTTGTAAATGGGTTCCTGTAAATGTTAAGATATTTTCACCTTCCTCAGGCATTTTTACAACTTGGGGAGATTGTTTACAACAATAGGGTGCATGTTCTTGAAGGAGTTCTTCACGGATAAAGCCATGGAGACATCGGAAACAGTAGAACGCTTTGCGTGTATGTTTGGAACGGTGACTCATGAAACGTGAAAAATCACGGATCAGCGTATAATGGGTGTTTTCGCCATTGCTGATCAAAAGGAGATTAATCACGTCTGTGTTTGTCTTCTCTGACACATGTAAAATATATATTTCTCCCTCCTCGTAACCGAACACATTAATCCGATGATTATTTTGGGCTTCGATGAGTGGAATTTTTGTGTAAGGTACTGGGTAGGTTACTCCAATCATATTCAAGGTATGCTCAAAAGGCTTGTAGTTATTTACTCGATTAGGATTTTCTTTCCGGTTTAACTTCCTTTGATGGGCGAGGAGACACCATAATAAACATTTCTGATCTTCAAAATTCTGTATATTCAGAATAGCTTCCTTGCCTTTTAGATCTTGAGGAAGCTGTATGTAACTGCTTCCCTTGAGTGATTGATAGTTGCAAATTTTCAGTTCCAAATGCTGGACATGTTTGAGTACTCACCCAGAACCTCTCTGTAAAAAATTTTCAAAACTTTTTATAATCTTCTTATGGGCTTCATCCAGATGTTCTTCCAAATAATCATTGGTGAATTCTTGATAAGTTAAAGATGAGAAATATGTCGATAGTAATTCACTTTCCCCACCAGCAGATATTTTTTCAAGGAGCACTTTGATTAATAGCCTCCATTTGATAGATTTTTTCTCATGAATGGCCTCGTCCAGGGAGTCTAAGAGTTCTTTCCTTTTTCTCTCGAAGAAGGTGGTGATGTCACAAATATAGTCTTCTTCATCTTCACCGTCAAAAAAGATGCTTCGAAACCCATTTAATGAATCCACTCGTTTTTGATTTTTTTTCGATGTTTTAGGGTCAAGTCTTGGCTTTTTTACTGAAACGAAGTTTGACGTGTCACTGTGGCTGACGCGTGTATGATGGTTGAGATTCTCTTTTCTGGAGAATTTTACTCCACATTCACGACAGGAATAATTAGGATTTGCGTGAGAGGCTAAATGTCGCTTGAGATTATCCCCTCGTGTAAATACAGCCTCACAAATAATGCACTTGAAACGACTGTCTTCGCCAGAATGAGATTGCTTGTGGCGAAGAAAATTATCCATTCTCATAAAAGACTTTTGGCAAATCTCACACGTATAAGTTGAGGAATCTTCTTTTTCATGGGTACGTTGATGACGTTTTAAACTGGTTGCGTGTGCGAAAGATTTCTCACACATGTGGCATAGATGCACATCCTGTAAAAGAAGAAAAACCCTTGTTCATTTTTTATTTTACTTTTTTAAAACATTTTTAATTTAAGCCTTTTAAAATACTAAATTTATTTAATTTTAATAAAAACTTAAATATTCCCCAAAATACTAAAATTAAAACTGTTTAACCCGTTTAAAACAGGAAATTTATTTCATTTGAATAAAAATTGAAATATTCCCTAAACATTAAAATTTAAAGTTTATCAAAATAGTTTCCCCCTTTTAAATGTTGAATCTTTCTCACGAAAATTAAAACACTCATAAAAGTTTTAAAAAAGAATTGTTTAAAAACCTATTTTCAACCTGTAAAAGTCATAGAATATACTTGAAAAGAAAAAAATTACCTTCGATGTTGATGTAACAGCTTCAGACTTTGCCACATCCGATTTTTTTCCAAGTCTGGTATGGATGAGTTCATGCCTTTTTAAATTGTCTTTTCGGGAAAAAGATTTTCCGCACTCCTTACAGAGATGCTCATCCTGAAAATAAATTCAACCTCGCTTTACAAACTAGTTTGAATATCCCGAGTTTCATTTTTAAAAAAGGGTCTTCTACTATAAAATCAAACTTTGAGTTTTAAAGATTAAGTTTAAAATATTCCACTTAAAGTTTAAAAGAAACTTCATTAAAAATGCTTACAATTTATTTCAGTTAAAAAAAAAAAACTTTCTTAAATAAATTTTAAGTCTTAGTTAAACAAGTCTAAAAATAACTTTTAACACTATAATAGACTTTAAATGAATTTTTAAAATAACTTTTTTATACATAATATTCAATTTAGATAGTCTTTTAAAAATATTTACATACCTTGGAAGAAACTGTTTGGGACTTAGTAGTGGTGATCACATCCTTTAACGTTTGAGAAATTTCCTGCTGAAAAAGATATACCCCTACAAAAGGTTATACCACGATTTCTTTTTAAGAACAAATAGCTAAGCATTTCATTAAAATTACATTTTTTTTTCTATTATCGTTAACACTTATTTCATAAATTTTAAAGTTTAAAATCATTAATTTATATAAGATTACAAAATTTTAAATAGTAAGTTTAAAATCATTAATATATATAAGATTACAAAATTTTAAATAGTAAGTTTAAAATCATTAATTTATATGAGATTACAAAATTTTTAATAGTAAGTTTAAAATCATTAATATATATAAGATTACAAAATTTTTAATAGTAAGTTTAAAATCATTAATATGCATAAAATTACAAAATTTAAGATAGTAAGTTTTTAATTAAAACACATAAAAATTGATTAATTTTCTTCATAAATAAAAAATACCTGTTTCAATTGATTTTTCCTGTCTATCTCTTTTAGAGCAGCAATTTCAATCCTATCAATCAGCTCAATTTTACTTGGTGAAAATTCCATATTCCACTAAATAACAAGAAAATTACCCTTAACATCCTTTACGTGAATAAGTCATTCGAAAACTAATTTAAACATTCACTTTTAAAAGGTAGGAAGAAAGCTTTATTTATATAAGAATATAGTTAAAGTTTAAAATTTACTCTTTCTTACACTTAGTAATGCATTTAAATAAAACCCATAGATTTTAATTTTAGAAAACTAAACCAATATTTATAACTTTTTCACTCGATCAAAATAAAGTCACTACGTTTATTCGAAATTAGAGAATGAGTCATCCTCTTGTTTTTTCATGAAAACAGCATTTCCGTAAAAGGGTAAAAAATTACACAAATACAAAGCTAAATTTTTAGCATATTCTTTCTAAGAATATTGTTCGTGAAAAATTATATTTTAAATTAAACTTTATACATAGGACATACTTTGAGAAGGGTGTAAACATATTAAAACTTCGACTTTAACTTTAAAAAAAAATCACTCTATTAAAAGATGACTCATCAATTTTGTTTAAAAATGCATGTCCGAACATAAGTACACATACATTGCTTTTAAAAATTTTTCATTAAAACTTTGAAATAAATCCATATTTTTTAAAATCTTATGGAAGGATGAGTCATGCATTCGCACATATCTAATACTTTTTTAAGAAAACATTTTTACGAGAAGTACTTTTCACTTTTTCCAATCAACAAATTTAGAAGCTTTTTGACTGACACTTTACATGATTAGTAGAATGAAAACAAATTTCTATAAAACACCCCTTTAGGTTAAATATTAAACAAACATTTAAGTTAATGTAAAATATTTTCAAACGGAGTATAATTCATGTTAGAAGCACTTTCAATCATTAATTTTAACGTTATAAAATTTTAAAATAAATTTCTATAAAACCCCTTTTAGGTTAAATATTAAACAAACATTTAAGTTAATGTAAAACATTTTCAAACGGAGTATAACTCATGTTAGAAGTATTTTCAATCATTAATTTTAACGTTATAAAATTTTAAAATAAATTTCTATAAAACACCCTTTTAGGTTAAATATTAAACACACATTTAAGTTAATGTAAAACATTTTCAAACGGAGTATAATTCATGTTAGAAGCACTTTCAATCATTAATTTTAACGTTATGAAATTTTTAGGATGACTCATCAAAGCACATGAAAGCATTTTATATCAGAAGTAAGTTGATAGAGAATAAAATATTTCATATAGAAAAAGGAGAATATTATTAAAGAATAGAAATGCATTATAAATAAACATGAAAAGTGAATTTTTAACACAAATACACATAACACGAATAAAATATTTTCCACGAAAAACAAATTCATACAAAATAAAATATTTAACATTGATTATTTAATCTTTTTGAATAGAATGAAGTTTTAAAAAAATTACCACAGTCATCAAACTTAAGATATTCATTCATTTCATTTAAAAATAGATACATTTTCATTGTGTTAAGAAATTTGCTTTTCACACACATACACATACATATGAAAAATAACATAAATTCAAACAGAAAAATAGTATTATTTCAAAAGAACAGTTTAATTTTGAAAAGGTTTCTCAGAAAAATGAGTATAACTAGAAGTATTTCAAAAGTTTCATTTAGAGAGAGTTTGAAAACTTAATCGCTTAGAAATATTAAGATTAGATCATATTTAGAAAAGGTGAAAATCATTTACAAAAGAAAACCACGTTAAAATATGCAATAATATAGGGTTTACAAAATAATCTTACTTGACTTTGATTATCTGAATTGAAATCCATGGGGAGAGAATTCATCTTTTTTATTTTATTTTTTTTTTTTTTCAAAAAGATTAATAATATGAACTGTTTGAAGCACTAATTATAACGTGCAGTCTCTAGGACAACTAATATAAGAATGATCTCGTGGACCCAGGTCAGTACGCTTATCAAATTAATTAGATAAGATTATCTTATCAGATCTCTGATATCATGGGTTTTTCCAACTATGACGTCATGGGGTTTCCCACGATGAGTCATTACAAGATAACATTACTAATTAACGGAATTAACAAAGATTGCTTAATTAGAATACTTAAAAAGTTTAAAAGAATTTAAAGTAATGTGAAAACGGTTTTAAATATTCAAGCAAAAGGAAATATACTTTAAATTTCAAATAAATTTTAAATATAATATTAAAGGCAGATATAACAAAAATATTAAACTATTATTCTAATAAATGTCTGCAAATTAGATTAAAAATTTGTAACCAAATAACAATTGTTTCAAATATATTCTTTAAAATAAAGTTTTAATTTCCCCTTTTACACATAAGTTTTGTAATAAACATACTTAATTGTGAGAAGTATAAAAAATTATACAAAGCTTTTAAAAATATTTCCACGAAATAAAATCATTAAGATATATATTTCCCAAAATTAAATTTAAAAATAAAGATTCCTCAAAAGTTAGCAAGTATTAAATAACATAGAAATAACATCATTCAACAAAGCTTTTAAAAATATTTCCACGAAATAAAATCATTAAGATATATATAAATTTCCCAAAATTAAATTTAAAAATATAGATTCTAAATTAGCATTGCTCTCATCTTATAATTTTTTTTTAATTTAAGAAGATTCTAATATATTCCCCATCTAAATGATTCATTTTAAAAACATACTATATAAAAGCATTTACGTTATTTATGTTTAACATTCTGCTTTAAAAATTATACTATCAAATCAATGACATATATAAAATCATTCTATGAAAAAATATTTACTATACCAAGAAAATTATTTAAAACGAACAAACATTTCACATCAAATAATAAAAAATAGTCTAAAAATGAACATACCTCGTCAAAAGAATTTGAAGACCTTTGATTATTTGATGAGGAATCCATAACTAAATCCTACGATTGCAGACACACACACACAAATAAAGGCAAATTTTCACCAAATTAAACTCACTTGATAACTAGACAAAAAATATCGACTGAACTGGATGATGATCTGCAGTCCGTTTATATCTTCGCTGCGTGAATCACCTTATCTCTATCTGATAAGGGATTTCCCGAACGGTTGCTTATCGATGAATCATAACTGATATGAACATATACGAAATTTTCTCTAAGTGAAAATAGTAATAAATACATTTCTTTAATTTATAAGTCTAAATTCAAATAGTATTCACTAAAAATTTATTTTAATTAAAAGATTTGATAAGAAAAAAAAATCCTTCTTTCCCCTTTTTTAAATCAAGCTTGCTAGGTGAAATGTTAATTTGCAAAATCTTTTTCTCTATTTTTTTAAAAATAATTATAAGAGTGTAAATCAAAGTCTTAATGAGTGATTGAAAATTAAATCTTTGCTATGTTATTAGTAATAATAATAATAATAATTATTATTATTATTAGAATGTAAAATCAAAATCTAAATGAAAGAATAATTAATCTTCTTTTCAATTCATTAAGGATGATTTCTAATTCACTTAAACAATAATAAAACTGTTCATTATAAGATTTTAATAATAATAACATTCCTTTACACTAAAATTATTCTAACTAAACTTTTTTTCACAATGGAGATGCAGAAGCAGATTTCAAGAACTATCCTTTCGAAAAATATTTCAACTTTCTCATTATTATCTACTCGTAAATAACTACCTCAAGACTTAATTTTTTTAGAACTAAAAACAGATTAAAGTGAAACATATATTGCTTGTCTTTTAATAAGTTTTCATAAGTATTATTATTCAAAATACACTCAAAGAAAAAAGTTTCAGATTTTTTTTTTCTCGTAAAGAGATTTTACACCTTAGTATCAATCATGATTGTTCAAAATATTTTCTCAACTTTTTCAGTTTTTTTTTTCTCTAAAAAAGCATGAATAAAGAAGTTTTATGCTGAAAGAAAAAATATGAGAAAAAGTGTGGTAAATAATGACAAAGAAAAAATTTAAACTTAAATTCTTTTATTCAAGAAAGTTTACAACTCATTCACTCTGTTGATAAAGAGTGTTTCCAAATAATTTTTATAAAATCTGATTTTAAACTAGCAAAAAATACATGCGAAAAATGACATACACATTGATTAGTTACATTCTTCACAAATTGGTAGACATTAAAGTTCAAAAGCGCACTGTCTTTATACATGAGATATTTTTCTCTTAAATTAGTTATTAAACATGAGGGATCCAATTGTGAATTTTGGCCTATTCGACATCCATAACAGTCGAAAACACGATCCAATGATCGTTCAATTTCAGAGTTTAAGCAGAATAAAACGTTTTTCTTAGCAGAATCAGAGTCTATATGGGAATGGATACATTTTTCCGATTTTCGAAGGAGTGCTACAGGTATCACTCGTGTAAGTAACATATCGGTGAAACAGTCTGTAATTTCAGAACAAAATTCAGTAAGTTTTAAAAATTGATCTCGTGATAAACGAATTCCATTGGGTTTGAAACGAAAATTCTTATCATCCGTTTTGAATATCTGTTGAAGAAGACAGAAATCTTCATCGACAAAAGCTAGAATGAGTTGATTATTACAAACCGAAGACTCTTTCACAGAATAAAAGTGAAACTTTGTCACATGTTGTTGGAAATGATCGAACGTCGTTGAGGTCATCACAACCCCATTTTTTGTTGGGTAGAGTTTACCGAAAGCACTTTCTTTGAAATTTCGAATATGCAATTTCAAGTTACAATTTTTATCCATTTCAATGTGTGCTAAAGTACACCATTCTAAATTCCAGGATGTTGAATAATAACTTTCTCGGAAAGTTCGGGTAAACCACTCGTCTTTATGCGAATCATCAAGTTCAGGTCTGTTCATCGGCGAGCAGTGAATAGGTTCATCATCATCATCATCATCAGAGATAGAAAACAAGTCAAGATTTAATGCAGGATCCTTCGAGAAAGAAGCAAAATCTAGTCTTGGTTTTTTCAAATCCAAGGGGTGTGACACTAAATGTCGAAAGGTAAGACTAATTCGAACATCTTTTATGTGAGGTTCTGCTCCAATCCCATGTGTGAACAGTTCATTGCTGGGTGGATTCGTGTTATAAAGTGAACCATGTGCTAATTTTATAAATGTCGAAGGTACATTCGGTCTTTTGAATTCTAAAGTTCTCTGAGCACCAAAACTCAATACTGAAACAGGGAAGACAGCATTCAAGCAGGATTCATCATCTTTGTGGTGGCTTATGCAAGTTGACCCGTCTTGGTAGAAATTAAGTAACACATAGTTGAACGTGCAGGCAGTTTCTTTTTCCACTTTGTCACGCAATTCTATCATCAGGGGAGTCCATGGAATACCGGGCACACTGGTTCCGCTGAAGGCATAGCTGGTATTGGCGTCTCCGTAGGCTAAGGTCAGTCGTTTAGGCTTAACCTCTTTTCCAAACAGACGGAAAGTAGGTCTGAAGAAGGGTAATGTCCGCAACTCAGACAAATAATGATCCGCATGAGGTTTCTCGATGAAATCACTGATGTACTCCACATTTAATCCATTGTCCGTAAAGTGAATGGAAGGCATTTTGAAGACAGCAGCAGCAGCAACAGAACGTATCCAACTAGAACAGGTTAACTTCAACAAAAAGAATGAACACTAATGATCTACTCAGGGTTTAATACTTGTAATTATCGCTTAATCTTATCAGCTGATAAGATTAGGTCACGTGGTGCATGACATCACAGGTGACGTTGAATCAAGATATCCCGAATGACATAAGGCAACCTCAATCACGTGGTTTGATAACACTCATGACGAAAGGGGGAAAACCCAAGTGATAAGAACTTATATGATTTTTTTCCATTTCTAGTCAAGTCACTGTGAAGGAAGCAAGTGTTTCAGGTAAGTATGTCTTAATTCATTTTTTCATTTCATTTCTTAATTGATTTGTATATTTCATTCCTATCATTTTTCAAAAATCTTAATGAACCTCCCTTTTACAGAAAAACACACACACATTTAAAGAAATAAAGACACAGAAATATAACGAAATCTATTTATTAAAACGATTGAAACAATACACTTTTAAAAGTCTCTACATTAAGTTTACATAAAAACGAGTCGCTCACAGAATCTACATTCTTCAAAAACATGGATAGGACATCGTCGAAATTAACAAGCATTAAAATCATGTCCCCTAATTGTTGAAATTTTTCACGGTTGTTTAACATAAAACAGGAATGCAAACTCACACTAGGATGTCGATACACACAACCGATACATTCATAAATTTGATTAAAAACAGTCACAATAGAATTCTCGATACAATACATGAGTTTAGACCACAAAACATATTCATTTTCTTGAGAACCTCGTTCACAATTTTGCTTCAACAAGGTTGGTAAGTATTTTTCATACATATGATGAATTAATTTCCGATTCAATGTATAGGTTTTTTCTTTCAACTGTTCAAGTTGAGCATTGTTTAACTGAATGCGAGTTTCGCTCTTTATCATTTTCAAACACATCACAGAATTATTTTCATTCAGTACTAGAAGGTTGTTATTCGCGATAAATGATGAACTCGTATATTTCAAATTAAACGCAAATATTTTATACTGGAATTCATACCAAGTGCGAATGTCTAGTTCGATTCCATTCTCGGTGGGAATTCCTTCACTCGAAAATTCTCTAATTTGAACAGAGTATTGAGCATTCTGAAATTGTAGTCCTAAAAATATATGGTTTCCAAGTTCTTGTTGAAAAATATAATTTTCTTCTTTCACCGGTGGGGTTTGCAACACATCTTGTTGTTCAGACACGTCGGATTCTTGCGATGAGTCATCTGTGAGGACATCATTGTTGGAAAGAGATGATTTCGGAAAGTCAATGAAAAATTCATTCAGAATAGCAGATTCGCAGCAGGAATCAGGGAAGGAAGTTTCTTCATCGACATAAGGTTCTGTAGAGTCGGTGGCAGCATACAGGGTAACAGTCTCCATAGGTAATCTTGATTCATTCATTTCCAGAGATGGTTCTAAACGTGAATACTTGCAAGGCGACAATACTTCTTCGTGAGATCTTTTCATCGTAGGAACACACTAACAACAGATTAAACTGATAACGGCGGTGACTCATAGGAAACACACACCCGCTGCGGTAAATTACACAATCGGTCAATTAACACACTTCGTTGATCCTCTTTTTGTTGTTTCTGGTTCTTTCTCTGTTTAACAGTTAGTCTACGTTGAGTATGTGAATGCAGTTTTTGATGTTTCAAGAAGTCCACCTTTCGCGAAAAAATTTCTTTGCACACTTCACACGTCTTCGAATGAGTCTTAATATGACGTTGTAAATCACTTTTCTGAATGAAACTTTTATCACACTTCTCATATTTGAAAGCATTTTCGTCACGATGAAATTTGATATGTCTTACATACATAAACTTTTGCAGGAATGATTTGTTGCAGGTTTCACACACGCACGAGGCTTCCGTAATAGGTTCTTCTTTTATCAAAAGGGTTGATGAAGAGGGTTTGATATCTGAAGCAGGTTCCACTTTAGGTACGAGGTCCATCATCAATCCGGATGCAGTAGAAGGTTGACTCATCATAAACTTAAAATGACTGACCTCACTCAGCAACAGTAAAGTAACAACTAACGTTAAAAAAATTTCGCAAGAATTTATATCAGAATAGGGGGCGCGCGCGTACCGAAAAAACATCTGTGATTGCTTCACATAATGATGTCATCCCTTTAAAGAAAAAAAGCACTTCTTAAAATTTTCTTTTAGAGATATGCAGTCGTGGCTGAATCGGTAAGTAACAATCTATTATTCAGTCACGACTGCATTTTACACGTTCGATCCCCAACAAAACTTTTTGGAAAAACAGTAATTCCATCGAGCAAATCTAGATGGCAGCACCAAAAGTCTCCCCTAAAAGTTCCTAAATTAAAATCTCTTAATAAATCACCGCTCGAAAAATAATCCCTCATAGTAGAGTATGTTGAAAAAATTTCACTCATAATTTTTAATTAACTTTTCATATGAACAACAGCATAACTCTATCGAAAAACATACCCCACGTACTGTAACACGCCGAAAATTTTAAAGTCCCCACATTAAAAAACACCCCCATACTATAATATGGTTTAAAAATTTCTAACTCCCTGAAATTCCCGCTTAAAATTAAAAAAAAAATCCTTTTAACCCCTTCTCTTATAAGACAACCTTGAGGAATGAGGAGGAGGCTTGAGGAGGAGGAGTGAGGAGGAGGAGTGAGGAGGAGGAGCCCTCCTCCCTCCTCCGAGCCTCACGCCTCCTCCTGAGGCCGGACAGACATTTTTCCCCTACTAGTATTCCATTACATTGCGGTCAATGGGGGAAAAATAGTTTCATGATGTTACAGGCTTTCGAACATAATAAAATTGATGTGCATCTATCAAATAGATACTGAAATATACATTCTGTTGAAACTGTAATGCAAAGACTATTTATCATTAATTTAAAGGGCCACACAAAAGTATTCTATTACATAATGGTATTGCGGGAAACATTGTTTGGGGCGTGTTTTTATTATATTAAACTATTTTACATTTCATGAAATTGATATATATTGCTGAGGTTTGCTACAAGTTACTTTCTGTATTATAGAAAACTGATAGTATTTACAGGGACTCACAAAAGATTTCGGCTATTTTATTTCATTCGAAGTACTGTATATACCAAGATTTGAATATTTTTAAAACTTCATCATAGTACGACTCAGATCAAAGAACTTCTTTCGAAGTCTGAGTAGTACGAACGCACCTCATTTGCTACGCTTGACGTGCACTTTCTGACTTGTTTAAATTCAGATTGGCATCACTTTTTTGGAATGGTAAAATTTATGGTAAAATGGTAAAATTTTATTTAATGTTGTATTAAACAAAGGGAATTTTATACTTTAATAAAAGTTGTGCTAATACAATTTTTTAAAAAATGTAACTCGTTGTATATGACGGGCATGTAGATTTTCGAGTCCTGATTGGTACTACTCATCAGCCAATCAGAACAGCATGTCTATGACGAGAGATCGGAGATAAGAAATAAGGTAAGCGATATAAGATAATAGAAATAATTACATTTTCGTTTCGATATTGTTAGATTAAAAGAAACGAATATTGTTAAAATAACTATTTTCGTTCGTTTTTGTAGAATAAAAGTCTGTTCTAAAATCCAAAATTGTGACTTTTTGGCAAATTTTTTTAAAACTTATTTTATTCGGAAATGCATGAAATGGGCAGGTGTTGTTGTACAGAAACTTGATCACCGGAATATCGTTTTCATTGTTTGGTAAACGCAAAAGGTTTTCAGAAAGTAGTCAGAGTTCGTGTTCGGAAAATCATTTCCGAATGAAAGGAGAACAAGTCGAAAATTGTATATCAAACGTGAAAAATGAGGTGCGTTCCTATTATAACTCGTTTTATAAACATTCAGATCGTGATGATATAGCTGTTCCACTCTTATGCAAAAATGCATGAATACAAAATTTATTACTATTCTTATCTATTAAATTCAGTAATAAGAGGACTGCATCTTAAATCGAACATCATGACCTATCATGGGGTATCAATGAATTAATGACGCATCATAGGATTTAGCAGAATGGAGAAAATTTTTATTGACATGAGGACTTTAATTTCAAAACCCATCTTATCCGATATTTTAAAAAATTAATTTTTATTTAACAGTCTATTATATTAAAACCCACACCGAAAAAACATAATATAAAATAAAACTAAATAAATAACAAATTGTAATTTAACAAATCACAACTACTATTTGGAAGTTGATATTTTCAAAGACTTAAATTTTAAAGACTTATGAATAAATTCTATATTTAAACTAATGATAATAATAATAAACGTCATCTTTATAATGAAATGATCATAACTAATCATATATTACGTATGCCATGCATTAAACATTAATATTCCTAGACCAACGATAAAAAAACAGTAGTTTATAGATATTCAACTTTAACTGTTTAAAATGAGAATTTTTTTTTTTTTTTCATGGAGTTAATCAGACTGACATCTGAACGCCTCCTATAACGTACGACATGATTAAACATTCGTATTCCTGGACATTATAAACAACTTTTAAATGAAATTTCAGTTTTACAATTTTCGGAACCGCAAATTTTTAAACTTCTAAACATCGTACATTTTTAATTTTTACACCGTTGCGTGGAAAAAAAATACACTTTTAAATGAAATTTGTTTGAAATCTTTATCACAATTGGTTTTTCGCAATTTTCCAAAATTTGATTTTATGGATGAGGTGAGCTTTGAAACTCATGCCCTTATATCTTTGAATCATCCCTTTGATTTGATTTTCATAAAATTTGAAATGACTCGCCAAAATTCTACAACGATTATGTACAAGATGGATATAATGTTAGTATATCTATTTGAAACTATCTATAGCTTGAAGGAATAATCGAATGAAATCTAAATCGGTCTACTTACAATTCAGAAAGGGGGGGGGGAGGTAGAAAAATGGACCAATAAAAATTAGTTGCAATAACTGCCATCAGATGGCGCTACCAAATTTGTCCGTGCATATCTTGTTCAAATCATTAGAAAAATGGATAAGTTGTCTTTTCTGACGTTCATTTCTCTCATTACGTAGAATAGTTTTTAAATTATAGCGTGATCTGACAAACTTAGAGGCATTTCTTACAACTTGACTGGCAAAAAAGACTGCTTCTATATATATTTTTATGATAATTACAACGGCTTTTGCATTGACAGGAACTGTTTGAGACTTTTTTTTATAAAAACCTTAATTTCTCTACGAGTATACATGTTATCCATACAAAAATGAATACAGTTTATTACAATAAGCCATTTAAACATAATCTGCAGTTTGAACGCTTTGGCGACATTAGTTTTGACAGGGTTCTCTGAAAGATATTTGTTCCTTTCCAATTTGTTGACGGTCCCATATGGGGTCTTGGGGAAAAGATCTTAGCGATGTATACCTAAACTATTATGTTTGCACATAAGTTCACACAGTTTCAGGATAATTTCTCATGTATTTTTCCAGATTTTTAACAAAATATCTAAAATCCCAAGTGTCCAGTCATCAATAGCCATACAGTGTATTTCTGCCATTGTAAAATCTTGGTTTGGAATGAAAATCAATGAATACAGTTAGAGGTTTTTCGCGGTTTCCCAAAATTTCAGTTTTTTGGATAAGGCGAGTTTTGAAACTGACGTCATCAATATATATACTAGATTTATTAATTTTGTGTTCTGCAATGTTATGAAAATTATAATTAAAAACTATTTAATTTGAATTCATAAATCTGCTAAATATGAATAATTATTCATATAATGCCTTTATTTGTGCACCTATTTGAAATTGTGTCATAATTAAATAACTTGTCCATATCAAATATTTATTTATTCATTTAAATTCATCATTTATATTAAATTAATATGGTTACTATTTAAAATGTAATCCCAGAGTTTGCATTATTTAGCTTATTATGGCTAATATAAGGATGTAATCGAATGTTGCTTGTGGAGTTTAAGGTAGTTTGGGCCTGACAAATCTGCTTTGATCCCAAAAATATTTTTATTATTTTTCTATAATATGCAAAGTTTTACTGTATTTTTTTTAATCCTTTTGGGTACTTTATGTGAATATACATTTAAAAAAATTATGAAGTTCGTAGTTTATTTTTTGGTTTTTTATAATTGCACTTGAAGGTGATAATTATTGTTTGTTCATAATGGTTTTATAGATGCATATTTTTTGTTTAAAAGCAATTCTGTAATTTAGTGGGAACGCCCAGAAATATTTGATTTGTTACTGTAAAAAATCATGTACAAACACAAACTTCATTTCTTTTTTTCAAGCGAAAATAATCTAGCTTAGAAATGAGACTAGAGAGAAAGAGCCAGTTCATTTTTATTCATAAGTCGTGTAGTACTTGCCATTAAAGAATTTTGTCCTGAACATATGTAAAATCTTGGTTGCTATCAGGAAGAAGCTTAACCCTTTCCGGCGCGGTGTCCTTAAAAAATGACATCTAATTTTAATTTTATTGGCACCAAGAATAATTAATTAAAATTTCCCCTCTATAACTTAAGTGAAAATAAGCAAGTTCATATTTTCTAATGAGTTCGTTTATAAATTCTGGTGCAAGTTTATTATTTCAAACAGATTTACTCCGCGCCGGAAAGGGTTAATAGATGGCACAGTCTGTCGTAAATCATTGAACACTGAAAATACCATTCATTATCGTTCTTTATGCAAACTTCTAGGATAGATGTGTCTAACAAGGACAATGTACACACGGACATACTCCGAAAAATTTAAAAAAATTACAGGATGTTCTTCTCATGAGGATATATACGTTTATAAAAAAAAAAAAAATTCGGCGGAACCTCCGTACTCTATTCGTAAAAAAATAATGAAAATTTCGTTATTTGACGATTTATCATCGGTTGGCAGTGAAAAGCAATTAAAATATATTATATATATATATATATATATATATATATATATATATATATATATATATATATTGTCAAATTTAATATTCAATATATTTGACATTAAATTCATTATCTTGATATATGGTATATTAAATGTTATAATCAATATACATTATCTTCAGTGTTAAATTCAATAGCTTGAAAATTTCTTTTTCTTATTTAGTATATTTATTTATTTAGTATATTTATTTATTTAGTATATTTATTTATTTATTTATTTATGTATTTATTTATTTTTAATTTTAAATATTATAATAATGCATTAGAATTATGAATATTATAGCCTATGAGAAATGTAGTAACTCTATGAGTATTGTGCTGAGAAGTCATTTGGAATAAGTTTGTGGTTTAATAAGTATGGTTATTATTTTACCTGTGCATGGCATTAGATATAGTGATATTGAATTATTTGTACTAATGAGTACTATAGATTTATGAATATTAGTATATGTTGTGAGGGTTGGTATTTTTATGGTCATGTTTTATTACTTTTTGGAGGTTTGAGTACTGCTTTTTAGTTATGTACATATTGCATATATTTACATTTTATAGTAATATTCTAGATCTAATTCTTTAGTAAATTATATTAGTCAAGATACTAGATTACTTAATTATAATTTTTATATTTTTTTCTTTTTATTTAATTTGTAAAATCTCTTCTAATATATTTATGCATTTTTATTATTGCAGTTCTTAGTAAAAATCTCGATCCTATCAAGATACACAATGCATCTGAAGATTCTGCTTTGGTTCTAAAAGTTCCATTTGTATTCATATTATTCCTTTTCTTTCCATATTCAATGTGCTATAAGTTATTAAATTCAATGGTTAATTTAAAATGGTTAATATTGTTTACTATTAATGGTCTTATATATATATACACTATATTGCCATTGATTATGGGACACTTGCGATTGTAGACACTTTACTAAATATCTAGAAAAATACATGAGGAATCATCTCGAAACTCTTAGTGTATAAATATAATAGTATAAGTCATACATTTCCGTGAAGATTTTTTCCCGAAACTCCAAAGGGGACCGTCAACAAATTAAAAAAGAATGAATATCTTTTGAATAACCTTGTCAAAACTAATGTAGCAAAAGCGCTCAAACTCTAGATTGTGATTGAATGCCTTATTGTAATAAGCCTTGTTCATTTTTATGCAAATAGCATGCATACTCGCAGAGTAATTAAGGTTTTTATAAAAATGATCCCAAATTTTTCCAAGTTTTTTCCTTATAATTTTCAGAGTTCTTAATATAATTTTTTTTTTTTTCAGAAAATATGACAAACAACATTGCACACAGTACCCTGTAATCAGAATTAAAAAATAATGAAAATTGTATAAAAAATGAGTTGGTTTACTAAATAATTTTTTACTGCGCATGCGTCAACGATATCAAAATTTCATTTGCATATTATGTTAGCTAAATGTATAGAGCAATTTTGTGAAAGTCACAAAATCATAACTTGAAAATTCTGACAATAATCGTCAATTGAATAAGTCGAAAATCCGTTATTCTCAAAATGAAGCAAAAACAAGAGGGGTTGTATCCATATATTCATTGATTAGTGTCAATATAGAATACACAATATGGGATGTACTACTGCATTTGGATAAAATCCCTCATTTTTTTGGTTCATTTTGGAAACAACGGATTTTGTCCTTTTTCTATAGACGATTACTTTCTGAATTTTCAAGCTATGATTTTGAGACTTTTACAAAAGTTGCTCTATACATTTAGCTAACATAATATGCAAATGAAATTTGATATCTTTGACGCATGCACAGTAAAAAATTATATAGTAAACCTACTCAATTTTCATACAATTCTTATTATTTTTTAATTCTGATTACAGGGTACTGTGCGCAATGTTGTTTGACATATTTTCTGAAAAAAATATTATTTTATATTAAGAACTCTGAAAATTATAATGGAAAAACTTGGAAAAATTTGGGACCATTTTTATAAAAACCTTAATTACTCTGCGAGTGTGCATGCTATTTGCATAAAAATGAACACAGTGTATTACAATAAGGCATTCAATCATAATCTAGAGTTTGAGCGCTTTTGCTACATTAGTTTTGACAGGGTTATTCAAAAGATATTCATTTTTTTAATTTATTGACGGTCCCCTATGGCGTGTCGGTAAAAAATCTTCACGGAGATGTATGACGTATACTATTATATTTATACACTAAGAGTTTCGAGATGATTCCTCATGTATTTTTCTAGATATTTAGTAAAATGTCTAAAATCGCAAATGTCCCATAATCAATGGCAATATAGTTTATATGTTGCAGCCAATACCCGAAATTGGCCAATTCTAGAACTGGCCGGCCAATTTCCGAATTGGCCAGCAACGTTAAAAAATGACTGGCCAATTCTAGAATTGGCCAGCCAATTCGCGAACTGGCCAGATGCAATTGGCCAATTCGCGAACTGGCCAGATGTGATTGGCCAATTCGCGAAATAGATATGAGCACTCGGCTTAATCCTTTCTAACATACTTGAAAGTGTCTATTAATTCAAATAATCTAGACGTCAGCCTGTCCGTGATCTAACTCGAGTAAAGTTTCCCGTTAACTTGCAATTGTCATCGTATTTGGTTTATCAATTAATTTCGATATTGAAAGGGAATTGTGTACTATTTTTGGTTAATTTATCTGGGTACACAAAAATATTTCGTTTCAATATAATCAATGGGAATATTTTTTACTATACATTTTAATGTTACATTATCTTAATTACAAAAACATTGGTACCTATGCATCATAGTTCGGATGTTGGCCAAGGCTTCCCGGCCACTTCGCGAATTGGCCGGCCAAAACCCGAAATACGCTATTCATTTCAAGTATTTCGGGTTTTGGCCAGGAAGCTTGGCCAGTTCGGGTATTGGCCGGCCAGTTCTAGAATTGGCCAGGCTCCGGGTACTGGCCGCAACATATGTTTATATATATATATATATATATATTAAATGTCAAATGCATTTTAAAGGAAAAAGTTCATGTTCAACGTGTTTAGATAAATTAAATAGCTTTGATTTTGTCAGCTTTAGTTTGTTTTAAATATAATATCGTTATATATTTATATGTATTTATATTCAAATTTAACCATCGAAATTTGAGATTTAAAACGAAATTCGAATTCAAATTAATTAAAATTATTTCAAGTTTAAAGTCCAGTTGAGCATTTTCAATTCGATTTTGTTGCAATGGAAACATCTGAATTTTATTTTTGAATACGCTTAAATGTATGAAAATAATTTTACTGAATAAGAATTTTTTATATGTGAAAATATTTTTTCCAGAGGTAAATAAAATTACTACAGCAACAAATTATATATATATATATATATATATATATATATATATGCAATTTAATATGTATGTGTATAATATATTAAATTCTCTAATTGTTTATGTTTGAATTCATTAAATACCATTTATACGGAATCTAAAAATCATTAATTTGCATTAAAATCGCTTCCTTTTGGCGGGGAAAAGTGCTGCTCGCCAAATCATGTGACACTTTCTTCTTTTCAAGCCCAAATATTCGAAAGTATTTTATTTTTTTACAAATTTTCTACTGCAATTCCTCCGCTAATTTTCACTGATACTTTATTACATACATGAGTAGATTAATTAGTAATTTTTTTTTTTCAAAAAATCTGAGTATTCCCAGTATGGAGACCTTCCTCGTAAGTAATACATGAATTTCCGTAATTTCAATTACATTTTGATTCATATATTAATTTATCATTGAAAATATTACCATGAGATGGATTAAATATTGCTTTTAGATAAATGCTACACAAATACGATACTTTTGAAACTAAAATATATCAATTATAACTTGACTAAAAAAAAGTCGGTTTAATGTTTGAAAATGTCATTCAGCTTAACCCTTTCCGGCACACTGTGCCCGGTCTGGGATACCTAATTTTAATTCCGAACTTGCAAACGGCACCAATAATATTTTAGTAAAATTTTGCTTTAACAGTGAAAGCTTAAATTTAGGGATACTTAATTTCTCAAAAAGTTGTTTTTAAATTCCGGTGTCAATTGATTATTTCGCATTTTTTCGCAGAATTTGCCCGTGCCGGAAAGGGTTAACGAAAATCCGGTAGCATTAACGTTTATTCTATGAAAAGGTGAGTTTCTACAAATATTTTTTTACGATTTCAGCCTTGTATAATCTTCTCAAATCTGGTATCGCCTGTAGGAGACATTAAAGAACACCCTTTAAATTAATTTAAATGCTTTTTGAATTGTTAAAACTGATGCTGAACCTTTTAAATAAATGGATGCAATTATGAGAATTGATATATTGACTGATACATCAGTGGAGGTGTTTTAAAGTAATTTTAAACTGATTTTTGTGGTCCCTAGTAAAAATTGCCTTAAAACTGACAAAGTTAACTCTCACTGTACGATTGCTTCTATTTATATGAAAAAAATTATTTGAAATTTTTGTATCGGTCTAATAATGGAAAAAATTGCAAAAAAAATTACATTTCGAATTTTCAGCTAAAAGTTGATAATTTATGGCATGTATCCTATATACACAATTGAGGTTTTTAAATATTGTATTGCTATATTATGCAATTAAATGGGCCTACATTAATTAATTTTATTTGCTTAACACTCTGCAACTTTCTTTAAATCAATATTTTTAAACTTTCAGTAACAATATTAAAATTAAACTAATAATAACACATTGCTCAGTGGTGCACAAAACAGGAATTTTACTATACATTTGTACAATTAAAATAAAATAAAACTTTCAACGTTTCGCGCCGTCTTCTGCGGGCGTCTTCAGGAAAATATGATAAAGGAAGGACTACGTTTGCATCTTGATCGAGAGATAATATTTCTACTAAATTAAAATCTAAATGAATTAAAATTTAAAAAAATGTTGCCATTTACACGTGAGTAAAAATTAAAATATTGCAAGGAAATAAAAAATTTTAAGATTTTATGATGTTGTGCCATATTTTATATAAAATATATATATAATATTTAAAAAAATATGGCACAACATCATAAAATCTTAAAATTTTTTATTTCTTTGCAATATTTTAATTTTTACTCACGTGTAAATGGCAACATTTTTTTAAATTTTAATTCATTTAGATTTTAATTTAGTAGAAATATTATCTCTCGATCAAGATGCAAACGTAGTCCTTCCATTATCATATTTTCCTGAAGACGCCCGCAGAAGACGGCGCGAAACGTTGAAAGTTTTATTTTATTTTAATTGTACAAATGTATAGTAAAATTCCTGTTTTGTGCACCACTGAGCAATGTGTTATTATTAGTTAAATTTTATGCTGCAACTGTCTTATATATATTTATTAAAATTAAATTTTGTCTTAACGCCCTGACTGCCCAGCCAAAGGGTAATATTGTAATGTTGTTTTCTCTGTAATTTATTAAAAATATTTTTAAAAAAAGATGTTATTTCCTACCTGATACAAAATATGTTATTACGTATAGGTGTATAATCTTTGAGATATTAATCCTAACTTAATTCTTCAAAACTGGTTTTTATTTGTAGAATTATATTAATTTAAATATTGCTTATGTTGCAGTGAAACCTGCAGCTTAGTGTGTGAAAAAATCCGATCGCAACAGTCAGGAGGTTAATAACTTGACTGAAAGTGTTTTTGTTTTCCAAAGAACAAATTATAATTTTATTGTCAAATGCAGTCATCTGACATGGTCAAAATAAGCGTAGTTCCATTTTTTAAATTTTCTTGATCAGTTATAGCGATCCTATTGCTCGAAATCGTGGCGCATAATGAAAATTGTATTTGTTTTTAGGTAGATTCCAGATGTGAAACACAGTACAGGGAAGAGTTAATGAGTCATACGACTGTTAAAAGTCGAAAAACCACATAAATTGTATCTTTTTCGACATTCTATATCTTGAAAAGTATAATCCTTAAGATCATAATTTTTTTATGTTAATAGATCATTGTTTTATGTATACACATATACCTCATTCTTGTTTGAAAGTTAAAAATTATTTGTTTTAGAGAATCATAACTAATAAGCAGTTTGCTGTGGAAAAAAATGTGATATCAAAGATAACGCACTTGAATACTCAAATTATATTGAATTTAAAACAAAATTTCTGCTTTTTACACATACAAAATCTAAAAGTTAATTTGAGTCTAAATTTGTATATATTAAACCATATTTTTATTTTAAAAATTAAACTGAAAATAGTGTATTATTTCCCTTAAAAAATTAAATTTTTATTGATGCACAGAAAATGTATTCTTTAGCAATCTGAAAGCAAAATTAGGTTCAATTTCAAGAAAATGGCATTATGTATCATCTGTAAAAAATTCATGCAAAAATATTAAATAGTTTTAGAGATAACATGTGCATTATGCGAAAAAAACACACTTTTAAATTTGCTCGGCGAAGTACTGGCACTTTAAATCTGTTTAAAGTAAACAGCTGACACGTTTTGAATCATAACTTCCGTAATTATGGAAATTCTTCCAAGCGGATTGTTTTAAAATACGCAGAAAAGGCTAATCTTTCATAAAACTTTTTTTTTTTCAAAAAATCGAATTTTTTGACGGTTTAACAGTCGTATGACCCCTTAAAAGAAAAACTGCCAAGTCTCCGGCTTTTTGGATACTATTATTTTAATTCTGAAAATGTTCTTTTATTTAAGGGTGTATTCGAAAAAATACATTTCCACCTTCAACAGCTCGAAAATTTCCGATGCAATTTCAGACACATTTTTAAAAGTAGGAACAGGAAACTTGCTGAGGGGATTTTTGAAGAGACGTATAAGGTGCCGTGTGATGTCATTTTACGTTCCATTCATTAGAATTTGATTTATAAATAAATATCTTCTCAGTATGAGTCTTATTTTCGTCCCTAGATCTTCCGCCTCGGAAAAAGCGGCTCAAAATGCCGCTTTTTGATTGCTTTTTTTTTTTTTTTTTTTTTTTTTTCAATATTTTCTGCATTTATTAAAGAATCGACAATCACGGCACTTTGTGTCTGCACCTTGTTTCTAAATAAGACAATTTCTCAGTTTGATACATATGAGAGCAAAAATGAATTTAAAAATAAATCGGAAAATAAACAGTTCGAATCGAAATACACCCTTAATTGAAAGAATTGGGCGATTTAAAACAACAACATTTTCTGTGCAAAAAAAATTGAGACTTGGCATCGCTGTAAAAGGTAACTAAAATTGGAAATTTTTGAATTAAAAATGCATGAAGTTAACAAAAATTGCCTTAACAAGGAATTGTGAAGCAGTTTCAGTAAAGATTGAAAACCGCTTTGTCTGCAAACAAAAGTTATTTCGTCGCAGTGACCATCGTGTTGAGCTTGTACGACATCCTATGAAAACAGTACACACAAAAATAAGAACACATATGTCACTTATAACATTTTATTGCAAAAAGAACAATCCATCTTGCAAACTGAATTCTTTATAGAGAAGTTCACTCTTTCTGTACAATAATAATTTATGCACATTTATATTTGTACCAGAGAATATTAAAAAAGATCGTGAAGAATTAAGTGTTCTAAACGACAAAGTAAAGGGGGGGGGGGATGCTTTGACTGACAACAAGGGAAAATATATGTATATATTTACATTAAATATACTCACTTTTTTATTAAATATGATCATAATTAATAAATAAATTTACAAAAATATGTAGCGACAAAATTATTTCAATATAAATTGAAACAGTTATAAAATGTATTCCAGTTTCTTAATGTTCATTTTAAAGAAAACTTTATTAGTTATTTCGTTTGATAACACACTGAAATCTAAAATAGATATTAAATATTAAAATTCTTTGTGCTACAAAATACATAAAAAAGAGAAACTATGTTTAAAAAAAGACCCAAATAAATTTAAAACATTTAAAAGCAAACGAATGTTTAAGCTTCAAGCATGTTAGCCGCACATCAGTTTATATTAGTTAAAATCGGTATCAAGATCAATATTGATTTTACCCTAATAATTAAACAGAATTAAGATTAAAAACTCAATATTTTTATCCACCTTTACAAGTTTGTTTGAGCATTTTAACTATTTGAGACTGTGCAGCAGTGTTCTACTGACAAAATTTTTAACTACTTTATAAATTATTTTATACAAAATTTATTAATTTTTTTACTAGCACTTTATTTATTTCATCCTTAAATAATAATAAATGCATGATATTGAATTTAAAAGTTCGTATCCTGATACCCTTTATATATACCTTGAGCTGAAGCACCCGTAATTTTAAACAAACTTTTCGTACTATATTTAACAATCGAAACACAATATTTTAAAATCGAAAATACTATCGCATGTAAAAAAGTGAGTATATTTTTACACACTGGTATGATAAACGCTTTAACTCTCTGGTACAAAACCGTAGTTATTTATTTTTACAAAGTACATTCAGGAAAAAAAAAACAAAAGTTAAATTACAAAATCTGTACCATACTGTCTTTATAAAATATACATTGTGAATGTAAGTGTGTTTGATTTTCGGATAAATTTATCTTTAAGTAAACGGTCAAGTGTGATATATTTTCCAGTTTAATGTTATAACGTGCTGGGATTATAGTCCTCCTGAAGGAGACTTCTGTAACTACTGTCATGTGATATTTTGAAGACATACCTTCAAAATAGCATTTATGCTTCATTATAAATATCCGGGAAATAGTTACCAGTTTTCTTTTAAAAGTTGCATGTAAATTCCGGTTATGAAATACTACAATTTTCGAGTTATCTCGTAAAACAACATAATATTGGTAGCCTAAATAAAAAAACCTAAGGTATGAAATGATATCGAAATTGTATCTAAAAATTTTAGTATTTCGTAACTAGCATCGGAATTATTACAACTGATCTTTTAGTCCAAGTTTCGAGTATATTTATTGTTAGTCATGTCCAATTGCTCCATTTCTCGTACTCCGATCTGAATAGAATACCAAACCTTTTTATTTTTTATAATGTATAATAAGGTTAAAGGCAAATGGCATATATGTGTTCAACCCTTTGACAACTTTATTTTTTATATTTATATTTATATATATATATTTTTTTTTTTTTTTTGTGCTGTAAAATCTTGATTTTTAAGGGGACACAGTACTTTGAAATTAGTCAAAACGTCGATTTTCTTTTTTTAATATTAATTAAAAGCTTCTTTTATTGTGATTATTTTGGAACCTCATTTTTACCTGTATGACTGTTGTATCGCGAGATATTGTAAATTTTGTTAATAGATCCAGGGCAACCATGAGGTATTTAATATTTTTGTGCATGCATTTAACATTCAAATTTATAGTTATTTTTAAAAAAAATAATTAAATTGAGAGTTTGTAGAGAAAAAAATGTCATATTAAATATAAAATCCCATATACCTAAAAAATCTATATACAATTTTATGTAATATATTCCAATGATTATGGGAAAAAATCGATGCCAAAATATTTAAATTTATAAAAATAGTAAAATTTTTTTAAAGTAAATTTTTTTTTAATTAAATTTTAGTGAAACAGTCTGTTTTGCAATAATAATAATAATAATAATAATTTATTTAATTTTTAGTATTAAGTATTATGCCACCCCATATATTACGATTAGTGTCCTCTTAACTTTTTGTACATTTTTGTACGCCTTTTATACCTGTTTTTCCATAATTTAGATCTGTTTATAGGAAGTTTTACATACATTTATACCTTAAATGATTTTGTCGCCAATGTCGAAAAATTAACAATAATCAAATTTTTTTTTTAAAAAATCATTACTTTTTAAGATATAACAGTTTTTTACAAAAATGGGATTTTTTTCCAAGTTTACCGTAGAAAGAAAAATCTACAAAAGTAGAAGTTCAAATTCAGAAAATCAAATTCAGTTGAAATTAAAACCTATATTAAAAGATTGACCACTGTTAGGATTAATTGGTTCCACGCAGAATATTGGATTGAGTTGTTTGTAACTAAAACGTTTTTAAAAGATTTTTTGCACACCATTAGATAAAACTTTTTTTAGATTTATTTTTTCAAGCACAAAAATTTTAATAATTACATTTTCGATCATATTTAACCCTACCCTGATCATGTGCCATCTAGCACAACCTAAAAACAGTATAATTATCATCATTTTCAATGAATTTGGCTTATCACTGTTACTGATCAAGAACAGCCCAAAGAACAGAATAACCTTTATTTTGTCTATGCCAGATGGTTTCATTAGAAAAAAAAATTAGAACTTGTTTTTTGGGAACGAACAAACAAAAAAAATATTAAGTTATTAAGATAAGATTTTCTATCATTATTTATAATGAATATTATAAATAATGATATTATAATGAATAGTTAAAAATATTAATATAGAAAATTTTCAGAGTGTTAAACTTATAAAATTAATTAATTTAAGCTCATTTATTTGCAAAGTAGAACAATATAATATTTAAAAACCCTAAGTATGTACATATAGCACACACTATAAAATATAAATTTAAGCCAAAAAATTGACTTTTTTTTACTATTTTTTTTTTTTTTTTTTTTTTTTTTTTTAATTAGACCTATACATGATTTTAAAAATATATCAAAACTGAAAAATAGAAACATTTGTGCAGTGAAGGCTTGAATGAAGAATAAATTACCCAAGTAATAATTATCAAAAAAGATATGTATCTATAGTAATCTTAATTTAACCATCTAAATTTAATTATGTATGTTTTAATGATTCGATAAATGTAGTTGAAGAAAGCATATAAGGTTCGATATTAAAGATTATGTTTAACATTATTTTCCTACCTTATATATATATTTTACCAGATCCGTCTTTTTTATTATTATTATTGTTTCGGTTATTTTTTTAAGACGTAATGCGTATGATCGTACGAGTTTGATTTTACTGAAAATGGATAATTCTGGGAATTTATTCGTGCTAAAAGTCTGATATATGTAGAGATACAAAATATAATAAAAAATAGTTCAGAATGAATGGTTGAACACATAAAAAATTATTTATCTTGCTTAAAAATGATATAGGCCTTTCGTTGTATTTTCTCTTAAAGGGTTATTATTTCTTCTAAATACGTCAATTCTTAAAAAAAAACACAAGTATTCCACTAATCATGTATAAATGATATACTATATGTGTTCTACGCTATAGTCACGTATGGAACGATTGATGGCTCTAACTAATTGGCTAGTGAGTTTTGAAGTACTATCCATGTTTAGAGACGTAATTGCGTTTTCACACGGCAATGAGTTAATTATTTTTGTTGGAATAAAAAAATAATAATTTTCTTTTTTAGAGCAAAAATTTTAGAAGAAATGATAAGAAAACACTATGCATATATTAAAAATAATAAAGATGATCCAAATAAAATATGCAAAATGCAAAAAAAAAAAAAATATTAAACATAATCTTTGATATCTTAATTTTTCTTCGGCTATATAACGAAATATCAAAGTATGCATAACTTTATTTATATGGTTCAGTAAAACATTACTATAATATTTCTTTTTATGGCCATTTAGCGAGGCTAATCATTACATAAACAAACAGGCGCACATAAAATTTATTCTCATTTCAAATCAGCTATTAAAAGGTTGCTGTACAAATACATTATCTTATGAAGAATCGCCTCAACAATTTGAAAAACTGTTTTGAAATGTTCACTTTCCCTAGTTGTCAAAGGGTTAACAGTTTTAAGAAAATTGCAGGTTCTTTTTATTAAGCTTGCCATAAATGGCACTGAAATTGCCATTACATTTTCGACCTTAGCGAATTAAAAATGTCTAAAAGGATAGGATTTATATACAGTGTTATTAATTTTGTTTTTTATTGAATCAAAAATGGGTATAACTTCTGATAAATAGAGCAATTACTTTATTTAGCTAAAAATTACTTTTTATTTCATTTCATAATTTACCATTTCAAAGTTATAAAACAAGAAGGTTATTGTATCCATATTTTGATTCAACTTTGTGCAGAAGTTTTTAACAACTATTAGATCGTAAGTTAAAATCTGTTTTATGAGTGTAACTGTTAAATCAGTATGTAGTAATAATAATTAGATAAAAACTGTTACGAAACATTCTCTTGCAATTAAAATTTTTCCTGAACTTTAATACAATATGGACATTGTACTTCAGAATAAATATTTTGTGAAATGAAGATCAATACTTTTTCTATAGCCTTAAAATTTAAGACCTTGTGCTTTGGTTATCTTTACATTTCTTAATGATTACAAATATTTATCTCTGAAAAACGGCTTAAGAAAGTTTGTTCTATAAAATCTATTGAAAAAAGCTATTGATTTGCATTTTACAAAATATTTTGAGTCAAACAACGTCTTAAAGAAAAATACATCAGCTTATACACAGTTATAAAAAAAAAGTACAATTTGATTGGCTTTCCCAATATTATATATGTACATATATAATATTTAAAGTCAACAATAACAATAAGTTACTTAAAATGTAATAAATTTCAACTTTGTACAATATAGATCTGCGATTAAATTTATTCAGATAAATAATCAAAATTTAAGAATGTTAATTAAATAATTGTTTAATCAGACTGACAAATAATGCTAAGTATAAGTTGCATAATTGCTATTATTTAAAGAAAAAAAAAGTTTGGAAGATAATTTTACAAAATATCACAATGCTTTGAATGAGAATAATTCTGATTTAGAAATAAAATAAAATGACTTTTCTTAAGGAGGGAGGGGAGTTCATTTAATTTTTATGGTTTTGATTTATTAGTTTTAGGTGCGTTCGTAATTATATAAATATGCAGCATATGAAAGTTAATATATATAACTATTGTAGAATTTTTTCAAATCATTTCAAATTTTATTAAGTTAAAATTAAAACTTTAAAAAATATTAATTTAAATTTTTTAATTTGTTAAATTACATCATACATAATTAATTCAATGATATTTTATGATATTTAGTGTTGTTGTCATGGAGATTGCTTTGTATTTAAGATGAAATGCATTTTTGGATAAGGGGCAACAGTTATTGCAACAAGATCTGAATATTTATAGTACGAACGCTTATTTGCCAGGCTTGACGTACAATTTCTCAGTTTCTGTTTAGATTATTTTTGTTTTTAAATTGACAATTTTGACGCAAAGAACTAGAACTCCCCCTTTATTAACTTTATTTTTATAAAATTAAAAAATCATTCATATCATCGCAGATCTATGTTATTAAGTTATACATAATAATTATACAGTAATTGGAACAACAGATACAAAGTTTGACCCAAATTATGGCACATAAATACAATATAACGCTTTGGTTGTTGCAATATCTGTGAAAGACACTTCAAATTCCAATCCTTTGGTCTAATGCCATATGGCACATATATCACTGTACATGCGACCCAACAACATAAAACACAAAAGAAATTCCTTAAGAAAATATACTTTTGACTAGCATCATACCCTGTTTCACTCGCTTTGATTGGTTGTGAATTACAACATGAAATCTCATTCAACAAATGTTTTTTGCATCCATAATTCTGTATCACTCCACTTTGGCGATTGAAAAACATTCATTCTCAGTCAAGAGCTATTGGTTTATGTAATAGTTTAAAATTGCATAGTATGATGTAATAAAAAATTAAAATAATAACATTGAATAAAACTACATCATGAATTGGAAAAAATAAAAATAATGATTAAAAAAATTTCTTCGTAATCAAGAGCTGTATATATAGTAGTTAAAAATAACTTTTTATGACGTAATTTAAAAAATAAAATAATAAAATTGAATAAAATTATTACGAGTTGGAAAAAATAGTTTAATAACTTAAAAATATTCCTCCGTAATCAAGAGCTATCGTTGTATACATAATAGTTAAAAAATAGCATTTTATGATGTAATCAAAAAAATAATAATATAAAATATGTCGATGTATATATAAAATAATAACATTGAATAAAACTATTACAAACAGGAAAAAAAGTGTATAATAATTGAAAAACATTGCTTCATAATCAAGAGCTATCGTTTTATATAATAGTTAAAAATTGCCTACTAGGACGTAATTAAAAATTAAATTAATAACACTTGATAAAACTCTATTATGAATTGGAAAAAATAATAATAATAATTGAAAAACATTTCCTTCGTTATCAAGAGCTGTCGATGTATATATAATAGTTAAGAATAGCCTTTTATGATGTAATTAAAAAAATAATAACATTGAATAAAACTATTACGAATTGGAAAAAAAAAGAGTTCAATAATTAAAAAACATTCCTTCGTAATCAATAGCTATCCATTTATGTAATAGTTAAAAAATACCTATTATGATGCAATTAAAAAATAAATAATAACAGTGAATAAAAATATTACGAATTTGAAAGAATAGCTTAATAACTGAAAAATATTCCTTCGTAATCAAGAGTTATTACGATAGTTAAAAATAGCTTAAATGATGTAACTAAAAAATTTAAAATAATAACATTGAATAAAACTATTACGAATTTAATACGAAAAATTTAATAATTAAAAGCATTCTTTTAAAACTAAAACTAAAATTCATACACGATGTCCCAAAAAGAAAACATCCTGACTTTAAAATTCAATAATTCTATAACTATAAAAAAAATATATAAATATAAAATAGATGACATGTTTATAAGAAAGGTCGTTAAAAATATCTAAAGGCTGTAATCCTAAAAATAGTTTCCATTTTAGTCAATAGATGACACTCCGATGTTTCAATCTGTAAGAATGCTCAAGATGACATAGAAGTGTTAAAAGGTAACTGTTACAGAATGAAATGCGAAAACTGAATAGCTTTTGATTCAGCTTTACATGTCAAATTGATCATTCTTACAAGTTGAAACATCAGCGTCATCTAATACCTAAAATATGAACATCTTTTAAATTCACTATATACCGAATTGACCAGCTTTTCTATAAGTAAGTCTCTTCTTTTATCTCTGTATAATCGCATTGCTAAACAGTTGTTGAATTTTGTCCTATTTTAGACACACTTTTTAAAAACTAAGCATACAATGAATACATCAATATGACTCAAATAAAATAATAATAAACACTTGAACAATGAAACATTTACAATTATAAAGTAGAAAAATAATAATGAAGTATTTTCAACTGAAAATTAATTATGCATTGCATTCATAAATACTGTATACAGGGTGCATACATTTTTATCACAATTTTTAAAAGATTAAAACACCTTATTTAAATGTAGAAAAATAATAATAAAATTAGCATTTGAGGGTGCCCATGAAAGAATATCCCGTTCATAAATTTGAGTAATATTGACTGTAAACGTTTTAGAATATTGATTAAAGGGCACAAATAACGAGTAACTTAAACAATTTGAAATAAGCGCATGCGCGATTACTGCTTTGTTATTTATTCGTTTGGTGTCACATATGCAAAATGGCGATTCTTGAGCAAAAAAGTGTTATTGCTGAAGATTTAAAAGCCATGCTATTTTTTCATTTGGGCTTTATAAAAGATCGTGCTACGTTCCGGCGCTAGTAAATGGTTTGCCAGAGATGAGACAAAGAATTAAAAAGGCTATTGCTCCCATTACTCCGGACTTATTAATCGAAGTGTGGGAAGAACTGGATTTTAGGTTCTGTGCCGTATAACTAAAGATGCACATATTGAACACTTGTCAGAAAAGTTAGGTTAGTTTACCTTCAATTTGGTGTATGATTTTTGTTGGAAATAGTCTAAATTAAGCTGTTATAATATAACTTTGAAACTGGGACTTTCTTTTATGGACACTCTGTATTAAATAGAAAATGTAAATTGACAGAAATAGTGGTGCGAAGCTTCTTGGAATTTCCAAGAAGACAACGCACTTTGTATACCTTAAATATATTGAAATAACATGGCGATATGTGGCAAGTTATTTTAGCACTTAAAATGAAATCAGTTTTTAATTTTGATAATGATAGCGAATCAGTTTCAAATAATAAAGAGGGGGGGGGGGATGAAAATCATTTCAGAACCATTCCACCAAAGCATAATTCTATATCATATTTCACAGTTAATCTGTAGAAATTGTTTTGCGATTTATCCAAATATGTTGTAAACAGCTGGCCAGTGTAATTCTTTTGCACTGGAATCATTCTTCATTTTTATAACTGCAATTTTTAATCAAACAATGTATTTTAATTGAATATGAGTGTGCTATCTCAGAAGACTGTTCAAAAACCTTTCATATAATACTTCATTCATTGTTGTGCCTTTTGTACAGACGCGTGCGCACAAAAAGAAAAAAAAATGGCGGCATCCAAAATAACATGTATGATAAACCACTTCGTATGCATACTGATATGGTCTAAAAAATGTTAGCCTTAGAAATAATGTATATGAATGCTCACTTAGCATGCATGTTGATATTACCCGAAAAAATGTTGGCATCTGAAATAGTACAGTAAGAGTCCACTATAATCGAGATTCCCGAAAATCAATAGAAATTAAGTCTAACATTAATAAATCGCATTTTAAATCTGTAGGCATAAAAATCTGATATACAGTTAGGATGTGTGTTTAACTAGAGTAACATTAGCAACAAAAATATTTATTACGCCGGAAATTAATTTAAAGCCTTAAAAAGAAAAAAAAACTGTCTAATCAAGTTCTTAAAAAAATGCGTCTTCGAAATTTTTATGTTTGGCGTACATCCGATTTTTAAACAATATATCATACAGTTATTTAAAAAATTATACTAGAAGAAATTAATTATATAATTAGTAAAAACACTTTTTGCTAATAATTTAAAAGAAAAAAGTTTAAGTGCTATAATGTTTTTCTTAAATCCTTTGGTATTTTTTTTTTCCTAACTATGAAATGTTGCAAACAATTCTCGGATTTTTCGCTTTCTCTTTTTCTTTCTTTGTTTTCTTTACTTACTTATTTTATTTTACTTATTTATTTTTTCGTTTTAGTTCCAGTATTTGATTTTTCCATTAAATGTAAAAATATTATTTCATTTAAGATTATCAAAAATTTAACCACTGAGATTAAAATTACTTTATAGTTAATATATTCACATATTTACTATACAGTTAATGTAGTCACATTTTTAAAAAAATGAACATCTTTTTTCTCATTAAATGCAGGCTTAATATAAGAGTATGCTGCGTATGGGAAAAAATCGTCAGTTCGTACTGTATCATTTTCGTTCTCAAAATCCACTCATGTTAAATGCAGGTTCATTATAAATAGATTCTTAATGCATTATATGAAATATTTTTACATTTGAAAACATACCCTATTTCTGACTAAATTCAAATTATCTCTAAATATAGGCTAGCTATAATTTAGTTTTATTTTATATCAATTCATTAAACGCAACCTTTTGCCCTTTATTTATTCATTTATTTTATATTTTTCGTTGTAGTAGTGTTTTACTTTGCAACGACAGAGTAAAAGTAAATATCAATTTTATAATCCCATACAATATAAATGATGTTAATGTAAAACGAATGCAATCCATCAATTCAAATAAATATAATTTAACGGTGATTTAATCAAGATTTTAAAATGCTTCTAATTTAATGGATCAAATCAAATATTTATCTGATTTAATTAATCGCCTTATCTGATTTGTTTTTCTAATTTAATTAATCTCTTGAATTAAAATGACTTGCTATATAGTTGGTACTTTTTTCATTGCATTACAAGAGAACAAAATCGTAATGTTTTCAAATCTTTATTTTTGCTAACAGGCTATACAAGAGAATATTATTTTAACCTTTTTCCCGCCATACTATGAGCTACTTGTCAGATTCATTTGAAATTTTTATGCTGGTTATTTAGATTAATTCCTAGTATGTGTGCTAAATTTTGGGCCATTATGCCAAGTATAAGTAGAGAGACAGATATATTACCCATATGAAATATTTACATTTAAAAAGGCATAAAACAAAAATAAAATACGTTAATCTCATTCATTTATGCATGAAAATGTATTTAAAAATACTATGCAATGCAATAACCATTAAAACGTACACGAATTTGAATTGCATTAATGATCAGAGTAAAAGATACACCCAATTCCCCCTACTTTTAACTTTTGTGTTGTTTTTTTTATTACTTTTCAATAAGCATCGAATTGAAAAAGGCAAACAATTATAAAAAAATATGTTTTGATATGTCTTCAAAAAGACACACTTAAAATTTCAAACAGATTAAAAATATATTTAAACAATTGCAGTATAACAAACCTTGTGGAATGATGATTAACCTGTACCTTAAGGTTTAAAAACTAAGTTTAACGGGACAGTTTATTTTTTTCAAAAATTTTGATTATTTTGTTTTTAAATATGGTTCAAATGGCGAACTCAATGCGTTTCAATGTTCAACTATAAAAGTGCATTTTGAAAGAAGAAAAAAAATAACAGCATATTTAATTAAAATTTTTGAAAAGTTGTTCGAACCCAGCACCTTCCGTCAACCAGTTTTGAGAACAGAACCCTTCGCCCCCTGAAGGGGTTTATGTAAAATGGATCTTTTCTAAAATAGTGGCTGTCAAAAGAAAAGTTACTAAAAAAAAAAAAAAAAAAAAAAAAAAAAAAAAATCTGTATTCAAGGTGACTTGATGCATGATTGATTAAATAAGAGAAAATCGGACATAATTAGAAAAGAATTGCTTTTGCAATATCAGCGTGATTGTGGTGAAATTCCCTTTCGTAAAAAACGAATTTACAGTTTTGTGTTAAAATTACACTACCAAATTTGTTATTATTATTTTGCTTATTAAAAAAATGATCTATTCCAAAACGAAAAACTTCTGTTATTATTATTTTTATTATTATTATTATTTATTACTAGGTGTACTAGGTGTAACCTTTTAATTCTTTTTAGCAAATATTTTAAATCGTATAAATATGTGTTTTGTTATTAACAATATATATTAATATCCTTAAACTGCGAATGCGCACAAGACTTTTATTTAATATCAGTCGAGAAAACTTATATCTTTTTCTTTGTGTTTACCCTTAGAAACAACTCTGCATTAGACCTTTGACTGAACTTCGATGGACTCGGCTGAAAATAGAAGCTGACCTGCTTGAGTTTTTTGCCATTTCTAGAGCAAAAACGCACTGAAAAGTTTAATTCTTTCTTTCTTTCGTTTCAGATATCTCATCAGTTTTGCCTTCAGGTCAGTAATCTGAATAATTTTTTGTCGGTAGACCTTTTTCATTATTATTCCTGACCGTCATCACTCAAAGATACTCGGCTGTACCAGTGGTCTTAACTTCTGAAATTCGATACCTTTCCGATTGCCAAAGGAAATTCAATAGAGTCTAGACATGATTCTGAAAACGAATACGCGACATTTTTTTTATACTTTGTGTGTGTTTCAGCTGATTTCATTATTCTATTTTGTTTTCCACAGCGCAGCTTTTGATGGATGACTGTTGCCAAAGAAGATTGTACAAAAATGTTCCAAAATAGTCTGCAGGCAACAATCGATTAATTATTCACCTTGTTCATCATCTTTATTGAAGTTTTCAGCTGCCCAGAGGCTTGATTCTCAATCTTTAACTTTTCGGAAAGGGCAGCAACCAAGGGTTTGGTTAACGACGCAACGCTCAGAGGCAAACGACCGAAGAATTGTTTTTTCTACTTAAGTTAGATTCATATTTATTATTCACGATTTCCATCTAATAAGTAAAATAAAATTTCTAGATCACAAAAGACGAATAACTTATATAATAGGTTGTTGTTTAAGATTCATAAAAACATTCATAAAAAAGAGATTTAGATTTGTTTAAAAATTATTTTAATGCTATCGTTCTTTTTTCTAAGAAACTCAAAAAGAATTCTGAAAACAAAACCCTAGAAGTTAAGAAATGTCCAAATGATGGAAACTGGATCTTTAACTTTTCAAAAAGAGCATCAACCTGGAATTTGGTTAAGATACGACGCTAGAAGCAAACTATCAAAATTTATGCTTCCACCAAATATTTTATATCTAAGTTTTGTTTATCTTTTTATAATTCACGTGAAAATACATTTTTTATCAGTTAAAACGACCATCTTAAAATATGAAAGATATCTATTTTGTAAATATATTTCATTAATTGAAATTATTTGCCAATATTATTATTTGACATTTTAAATACGATGTAATTTTCTCCACATACTGTTTTTAACATGTAATCATTTCATTATTTACAGTTTTCTTTCTGTTTTAATAGTTACATTTAAATGCTTGATTTAATTGAAAATAAATATTATTTGTGCTGTTTTACAATTTGTTTCTCTGTTTCTTTTTAAAGACAGGACAACAGGAAAGAAAAAAAGAAATGAAACATTTAAATTATCTTTTTAGAATTTCTAAATTGATTTTTGACTCAATGTTTTATCAGAAATTAATTAATATTAAGCCATTAATTGATAAAAACAAACATTAAAAACATTACTCGCTTTTGTTTTTATTTATAATTTATTTACAACTTTTTAGCCTTAAAAGGTTTCATTGTTGCCGTATTACAGCCATTTGGCATATTTTGGCGAGTATGAATTGGCGCATAATCAAATCCATTGTTGTTTCAACTCTTATAATAGTACGAGTTAGAGCCTGTTTGGCCATTGACCTTCTATGACGAGCTAAAGGAAAAATGCCTTAAAATTAAGGCCCAATTGAGTTCTAAAAAAATTTGTTGTATTGCCATCGGAAACACATCTGTGAACATATTTTTTATAAATTAGCCCATCAAGAAATGAGTTAAAAATAGACTACAAAATGCCGTATTTACATACAAAAACCAGGCTGAGTTATATAAAAACGTGCATATATTAAAAAAAAAAAAAAAAAAAAAAAAAAAAAAAAAAAAAAAAAAAATTAGAATACATTAAGAGGCTGTTTCAGTCAAACGAAAAGATTCGACCACTAATTTTAATCCTATGGAAGAAATTTATAAAGATAGCTCGGTTGCATTTGAATATTTTTTAAATGATTTTTTTTTTCATTCGATAACTACGATTAATTTATACAATTGGTTTTACATTTTGTTTATGATGGCCAATTACCTACACGACAGATATGGACCCGAAGAGTGAGGAGTAATCTCATATTTTTAAGGGAATCTACCCCGTATTCACGCAAAAAATCCAAGGTTTAAGGAAAACCACGGTAAACTTCGAACGATTAGGCCAACAGGCGCGATTGGGTTCAAACACAACACCTCCAGTTAATCTGTGCAAGGACCTTTTTTTTACTTTTTCGCTTTTGTTTGCAGAGATTTGTAGTAAGGATACTTTCTTTTTCGGAACCTGCTTTTGAAAGTGAAAGTATCTTTATATGTATATATACATATATCTTCAATTAAAATCGAAAAAGTAAAAAAAGACCTTTTACAGATCGATCTCAGATATCCACAGCTAAAACAAGATAAAAGTCATTTTAAAATATTGAAAAACAATAAAGATATCTTTAAAAAAATTTCGTAGTTTAGGGATTAGCGAGCTGGTCTTTTCTCGTGACTGAAGTAGGCCCTTAAAAATCATATTCAAGGCTGGAGTAACACAATTGAAGTTCTTTCCAACAGACTGGAATCGAAGTTGGATACTTGGCTTGGATACTAGCTGGCGAAGCTGGATACTAGCCAATGCTCCAATCTGTTAAACTATCCGGACGATACCTAGCTCAAAGCTGGATAAAAGATGTATCCATCTTTGACTTGGCTGACGTATTTCATTTGTATTAGTTGAACGTAGCAACAAACTGAGCACTAGTTTCATTTATCCAAGCAATAATTATAGTATTTCACATGATGAAAGTGTGTTTTAACCACGCTTTCGACCCGAATAGCTTAACAGGCAAAATATTGGTACAGCGAGCTTTTTTTTTTTTTTTTTTTTTTTTTTTTTTTTTTTTTTTAAGTATCCAGCTTCGTTTTTTCGTCTGGACATTTTTTTTTTTTTTTTCTGTTGAAAAGAACTTCAACTGTGCTATTCTAGCCTTGAATAGAATTTAGTCCACTTAGTAAAAAAATTTTGTTTTCTTTAATGTGATTTTAAAAATTATTTTTTTTTTCATATTTTTCTAGAAAATTATATGTGGAAAACAAGGGATTTTTTGAATTGCATTTGAATAATTTAGCATGTAATTAACTGCTTGATTTATCCAAATTTACTTCTTAAAAAATAAAAGAGTTTAAATAGGATAAAAGGATAATGATTTTCTTTTTTTCCCATATATTTCTAGATATTACACTATATGGCCAGAAGTATCGTGGAGCTTTAGAATTTAGACATTTTATTGAAAATTTTAAATATCGATTGAAATTCGTTGATGTAAAAAACTTATTTGATCTCGTATGTTTCAGTCTAACATAGTCAAGAGGTCATTTAGGAGGATCAGGATAAATTTAATTTAAAAAATAATATTTGTGTTCTCCAAATAAAATAAAAAGGTCGAAATTATTATCTATAGCGATTGCATGACTACGTGGGTCCAGTAGAACATTCGTGTAAGAATTGAAGGCAACACTTTCACTTTTAAAACTGGTTTCGAAATTGAAAATATTTCTATTAAAATAAATCTGCAATCAAAATCAAAAAAGTACAAAATGGACATATTATAGATTAAGTTCAGCTATACTACGCAAAAAAAAGTAACGTAAGTACATAAATATTCTTATTTAAGCGAAAAATTCGAAAACAACTTGCCCATAGGTTGTTTTCAAGCTTTTTGCGGATGTTTTCATGTGAGTGAAGAGTCCCTTCAAATCCAAGACTTCAGATAAATCAGCTACCCTGATCTCATTTAACTTTATTCTAAAACTATGTCCGTTTTGTATAAAAACATTTCATATTTATTTACTTAGAACAGGTGTCACAAATAAAAAATTAAAAAGTTGACATGTTTCGGTTCATTCATAAGAACCGTATTCATAACACATAAAATCAGTAGAAAACTAAATGACACTGGATATAAATATAATTAAAAAACCCAAAACACAAAACATTGCGGCCCCTATGATCGTGAATAGCCATTGCTACCGCAGCATAAAAATATAATAAATTTTGATCATATATTAAATTTAATATGTATAAAATTAATATTAATAAAAGTAGAAAACTAAATGACACAGGATATAAAGGTATTCACCCTTTGGGTATAAGTTTTCTACATTCCGGTTCATGGTTAATCGTGTGTTTATTATTTGTTCTGATGAATTTTTGTATGAGGAGTTAAATTATATTTTTAATATTGCTAAGTTGAATGATTACAAAAAGGATAAAATTAATAAATTGGTTAAAATTATAGGGGTAAAAATAATTCTCAGGTTAATTGTAATTTGGTTGATAATGCATGTGAGAAGGGGGAAGAGATTGGGGTTAAAAGTCTATCGTTTCCTTATATAAAGGGTAATTTTGAGAGACTTAAAGCTAAATTAAAAAAGTTTAAAATAGAATTAGTTGCTAAGCCACCTCCTAAGTTAAAACATCTTCTATACAGAGCTTTTGATCCGGTTCCACAGGATGATCTATCGGGGGTGTATGATATTCCATATGAGAATGAAGGGGGGATATTAATTTTTATATCGGTATGACAGGTAGAAAGTTTGGGGTTAGAAAGAAAGAGCATGAATGTGACATAAAATTTGGTAGGGATAAGACTGCGTTATCAAGATTGTTTTTAAAGAGGGGGGTTAAAATTTGTTTTAAAGATAGTAAATTAGTGTTCATTTCTAGTTTATTCCGAAAATTAATCATCCGTGAATCCATAGAAATATATTCTAGGAGGGATAGGGTTTGTAATGATTCTTATTCTTATGACATTCCGAGTTTGTGGTTAGAATTACTTAATAAATATTTAAAGGGTGAGTCTAATAAGGGGAGCCGCGGTGGCATTGGCTATTCACGATCATAGGGGGCGCAATATTCTGTGTTTTGGGTTTTTAAATTACCTTTATATCCTGTGTCATTTAGTTTTCTACTTTTATTAATATTAATTTTATACATATTAAATTTAATATATGATCAGAATTTATTATATTTTTATGCCGCGGTGGCAATGGCTATTCACGATCATAGGGGGCGCAATGTTTTGGGTTTTGGGTTTTTAAATTATATTTATATCCAGTGTCATTTAGTTTTCTACTGATTTTATGTGTTATGAATACGGTTCTTATGAATGAACCGAAACATGTCAACTTTTTAATTTTTTATTTGTGACACCTGTTCTAAGTAAATAAATATGAAATGTTTTTATACGTAAATGAAAAAGGTGAAGTGATTTTGTTTTAGTTTTTAGTTTTGAAAAAAAAACGAAAGCTAACAACAGTTTTAACATTGAATTCTGTCCGTTTTGGATTTAATTTTACGCATGCGTAGATCTGCTCGTTTCAGTCTTCAAATTTATACTTCTGTTATGTAGTTGATAATTTAAGCAAATATACATTTATATGTGCATATATATTGTTCCGCATGCGCAGTTCATTTTTTATACAAATGTTCCTGTTTCATCAAATAGTCAATACATTTATATTTTAACTGCATATATTGCTTCTGCAGCCTGCACTTTGTCAATTTTCCTGAAGTTACATTTGCTTGAAAAATCTGCATGACATAAACAAACTAGTCGGACAATCCTAAAATTTTCGTCTTTTTAATACATATTAATACTTTAAAATTTGCCATCACAGTACTAAAATTAAAATGACAATTGATGCCCATCATGAGGACTCTAAAAGCCTTGGTTAATTGAACTGTGTGCACTTAAAAAGGAGATAAGCATCGCATTTTTCAAACAATTCATTTAATTTCGGTATCCAGTATCCACCCTCCCAAACATCTGCAGGCGAAATTCTTAATCCAAAGAGCATAAAAGCGACACCTATTGTGCAATATACATCTTAATTTAATAAGGATTTATTTATATTAAATGTAACAGAATATGAAGTTTGTTTAAATTTAATGCATTAGTTTTTGAGACGCAGCTTCAACGAAAATAGTGAAAAGTGCAGCATAACACAGCGCCACCTGTTATATGATTTACACGAAAGCCTAATCAGCACCAACTTATATCAAGATCCAACAGGATATGAAATTTGGTGAAATCAGGAGCATTTTTTCTTGAAATATGATTATCGTGAGAATCTTGTAAATCATGGAAAATGCAGCATAGCAGCGCCACCTGTTGTGCGATTTACACTAAACCTAATCAGCAACAATTTATATCAATGGCCATATGAACTTTAAATTTGATAAAAATTAGTGCATTAGTTCTTAATATAGAACTATTCCGTAAATCGTAAAAGATGCAACATAGCAGCGACACCTGACGGGAGATTTTCACAAGGAAAATAATCAACCCCAATTTATATCGCGATATAACTGAATCTAAATTTTATTAAATTACATGCATTGATTTTTGATATAGATTGCCCACAAAGTTTTTATCATATACAGACAGACATTTCCCAAAAATAGTCTAATCGTGTTCAGGAACTTCTAAAATGTATAAATTCGTCGAAAACGCAAGTCGAAATTTTCCCGAATCCAACATTTTTTTCTTGTAGAAACAAAAGATTCGACTAAAATTTAAAACAATTGCTGGGTTTCTCGGGGTGGACTTCCCCATTTGTAGAGACAGAAGAAAGTAAAAACATGAAGAAATTTCTTGGAATATTTAAATTCCCAAGACTTTTATATTTCCATGAATATACATGCAACTCTTACATGGGTACAAATGTTGTACAGGAACCACATAATTATGTGCTAAAGCTTCAAATCAAATTGGGCATTTCCTTTTGCAAGGTGATCGCAAATATTATTTTTTAATTCAAATCACTGTCGGTTCTCTAAAGCTGCTTTCAGATTTACCAATTTTTCGAGCGACCAACTGTTCAGTCGATTTTTCCTCCAATTTCTCCGCGTACAAAGTGAAAAAAAAGATTGCAATTTTCGTTGCTAAAGTTGGAGGAAAACCCGGTACTACTGTTAACAGTTGTTTGTATTTATCGCTCGTACGTTGGCGCAAATAAATTTTCCAAAAATTTTGCGATCAGTTTTTCAGCTGTCTCTTGATATGAGCACTTTTCAAAATTCTATTTACATATAAAATATCTTTTTATGCCCCATAAATTTGGTTTTTATTTTACCCATTGTATCAAAACTATTTCTTGATCATCATTCATTTTCTACTTAATTGCAGCGTTGCCCATCTTGTCTGTTGGATAATGAATGACATTGAAACCGCCTATGTCTGATTTGCAGAAATGTTCGAAGTTGGATGAAAAGTTTTGGCTAATGGGGATTTGTTTTAGAGCTGTGGCAAAAAGATTGGGGATATTGTTGTTTTCTATCACACTGAATGTTGAGACGGACGATTTCTCGAAGAAAATCGGTTGAAATCAAGAGTTGGCTCAAAAGCTGGTGAACTTAATAGCAGCTCAACTTTCTTATTGACTAAACCTTCATCAAAACATATCGCACCCTTGCTACAAAAGTATCACAACCGTCATTCTACGGGGTTTTCATTCCTCTACCTCCCCCCTAAAGTAGAAGACAGTGCACGTAAAATCCAGCAACCAGATAGCAGTTGTGTTTGCAACATACGAATTGAGCCTACCACATCCAGAAACAGTTTTTCACATTTTGTGAAAAAGTTTTTTTTAATTATGATATTTTCGTAGCTGCGATATGTGGTCATACATGTTTCTCACCAACCAAAACGTAAAGAATTGTTCGTCAGATAGTCTCGAGATTTTCTTCAAAATCTCTAAAATCGAAAATATTTCGATGCTTTCGACTAATTAATGCATATAAACAGTGAAATAAATACTAGAATAAAAAATGAATAAATAAAGTTATAAATAACCATATACATTATTTCTGATGTCAAATTTCCTTTTTCGATGCACATACAAAACACACAACTATGAATGCGTTATCATGCGAAATGTTTTTAAATATGAGTTTGTGTTTACCTCTTCCATTTTGTTAAAACATGTTGTTTGATTGAAAATTGCAATTAATTAAAAATTATTAAGAATTGAGTAACAGACAAATAAATGTCTCAAAGACTGCAGTGCAAAAGCTACACACAGGTCCACTGTATTAAGATATAACTGGATGCAAAAGTCATTCAAAAGGCACTCTTAACAAATTTTAAAATTTTGAATATTCTTATAGTTTAATTTTGCTAAAAATGTTCATAAGAAAAAAAAATATAAAATAAATTAATTCTGAAAATGACTTTCTTTTCTTTTTCCCTTATGATAGAAATAACACAGACATTTTAGTTGTCATTATTGGAATGTCAATATTTTCCCTAAAATTTTACCTTTAATCAGCAGTATTTTGTTATTTTTAAAAACATGTGGTAAAAGTTTTATTGAAGGTAAAATTTTTGGAAAGGATATCCACCCAATAATGCCGTCTAAAATGTTTGTGTTGTTTCAATTTCATTTTAACTGTATGGATAGCATTTATTTTACTTTAAAATACATATATATAAAAAACGATGAAAAATGAAAAAAAAATCTATAAAAACATAAAATTTAAATAAATAAAACTTATCTTATGTTTCATATTCTGCATGTACTCTTAAATTACGAATAAAAAGCTGCTGGCTGATTTAAAATTCATGCAATAATTCTCTGGTGGCTATACAATTGCAATATGAGGTCATTTTCTTCTATTACGACTTTGCTGATTTATTGATACATGTGTTATGCTGTGTTGAAACTAAAGAACTTTTGGAGCATCGGGTTCATTCGCTTGTTCTTGTCCGGGACTTGAGTGATCTTCTGTTTTCGGTTTATTATGAGGGGGTGGCTCTACCTGTTCTAAAGGAGGGATATTCCATGCTGAATTGCGTTCCATCCCAGACGTTGCCAGGTGAAGGAACAATGGATGCAAATAAGGAGATTCTCCTAATCTGAGACCGTCGAGAATCGAGAGTTGTTGTTGCTGTTGCTGTTGCTGCTGCTGCTGTTGCTGATGCTGTTGTTGGTGTTGACTTATTTCTTGTTGCGGACCACTGGACGGCCATTTCTGGCGCCCACTGGAGTCCATTTGTCACTGAATCCTAGGCCAATAATTACTTGTAACTGATGGAATGTCTGGGGTTTGACCTGGTACTTGGACTGGCACAGTAACGCCCGGAGAAATCACTCCTGCACAAGATTGGAAAAACAAGTATGTCAGTTATGTTTTTATATACAAGTCAAAACACAATATACAGTCGAACTTGATTAAAATGATAATAGAGACCAGGACTATTCTCATTGTAGCCAGGTTCTTTTAATATGCGAATTTATGTTCAATTCTAGTATATAGATTCAACCTTTCCCGGCACATACAAATTCTGTTCGTTAAAGGAGAAATTATTGACTTATGCCGGTTTTTACAAACGACTTTTTTAGAAATGAAGAACTCCTTAATTTAAGCATTCGTTGTAAAAGTAAAATTTTATTAAAATACTCTTGGTGCCGTTTGCAAGTTTGAAATTAAAATTAGGTATGTCCGTAGTGGGATCACTTTACCTGAAAGGGTTAAGGTGATTTATACAAAAAAAAATTGCGGATATCTGCTCAGCAATGTATAATATCATTATGTGTTTAAATTCAACATAACATGAAATGCTTTCTTTTAAAATCCTGGGTATAAACGACGAGATTTTTTTTACGAGTTATATTTTCTGGAAGTTACATCCGAAATTTGCTTGTTATAGCACGTTTTTTAGAATGTACTTTTTATATTAAATCATATTTTTTTATTATTAAATCATCATTTTTTTTTTTAATTAAATGATCAATTCTCGATCACTCCTTATTGAAACTGAACTCTAGTTAAAACTGAGCATGCTTAAACCAAGTTCGACTGTATTTTTACTCTGCGAAAAATCCTTAATAGCAAAGCAATATTGGATCATTGATTTTATTGGTCTCATCTTGCCCAATATTTGCTAAATCTTGGCCAAAATTGTCATAAATATTGCCCCAATAAAGGATACATCTTATCAATTAAATCTTTAAGAAATTGTTAAAAAAAATTACCATTTCAATATCTTTAGTATAAAACCAATATTACTTCTATACTGGCTTTTTATTGGAAATATTACAAAAATTGAGTCAATGTTTCTGCAATAACAATGTTTTGTAGCAAATATTTCAATTGTAAAGCCCATATTTAACTAATATTCGTATTTTATTAAAAATAATTATGATTAATACAGTATCGGAGCAATACCTAGGTCCCAAAAGAACCAATATTGATTTGCTACTGGGAATAATTTAGAACAGATTATTCCAACTGTGAAAAATCAATTACATTTCTTGGCACAAAATCTTCAAACAACGCAAGATTTCATTCTAACAACACAAAATTTCATTCTGCAGCTTAAAAGAATAGATTATTTTTTACTGTAAACAATCAATTGCATTTCTAGGTATAAAACATTTATAAAAAAAAAAAACACAAAATACTTTAATTCTAAAAAGAATGCATTTGAGAAAAGGATTGTTTCCACTATGAATAATTAATTACATTTATAATTAATTAAAAGACAATCAATAGACACAAGTTGCTTTTTTAGTTGCTCTGTAAAAAACAGCTTATAAGAATAGATCATTTCTAAGAATGAGTTGCATTTCTAGGGATACAACATGCTCAATAAGTACAAGAGGCTTCGACTCCACAGAGAACAGCGTAGAAGAATAAATTAGTTTTATTTTAAAGAATCAATTAAATTTCTAAATACCAGATGTTTAACAAACACGAGATGCTTCGACTCTGTAAAAAAAACAGCTTAGAATAATTTATACTGTCAATTAATTTTGTTTCAATTGTGCCAGACGTTCTGAACAAAGACACTTTTACTCTGTAAAATTGTAAAGAATTATTCATTTCTACCTTAAAACAATATGAAATACTTTGACTTTGTATAAAAAAAAAAAAAAAAAAAAAAAAAACGAAGAAGAGAAGAACGTAAAGAATTAATTTCGTTTCTATGTACAAGAAGTTTAATGAATACAAGGGGCTTCGGATTCTACAGAGAACAACTTAGAAGAGTAGATTATTTTTACTGTAAAGAACCAGTTAAATTTCTAAATACCAGATGTTCAATAAATACGAGATGCTTTGACTCTGTAAAGAACAGCTTAGAAAAGATTTTTTACCTATTTAAAGAATCAATTGCATTTCTAGGTTCAAGATGTTCAATAAACGCATGATACTTTGCAAATAATATTTTTAAATAGATTTTTTTTTCACTGTAAAGTTATAAGCAAAAATCGCAAGAAATTAGCCCCGTGGGGACGAGCGACACGCATACGTGCCGCAAAAAGGCTTAAGAATCCTTGTTTATTCCCACCGGTAAAATTATACTGTAAAATTTGGGTTATTCAATCGGAGCATTTTCTCGATTTAAGAAGGAACAAATTTCTGCTTTTTAAAACCGGTGAAAAACATTAAAAATTTCGTAAAAGGCCACCGTCGCGAAGGGGCTAGTGAAAGTCGATATAGTTGGGAGATCCTGAAAGAATCCCTATAGAATTATTGTCGTGCGAATATGTTAGAAATGTGTGAAATCTCCAGAAGCTTTGGTAAAGTTAGGTAACAAAAGTTCATTCTAAAGCTAAAGTTCGTCAATGTAAACTTTCATTCAAATAAAGATTATGATTAATAAATCCAGGAATACATCATTCCGTTTAAGTCATTTAATTTTAAATGTTTTATTGATTATTAGCGAAACTAGAAATAATTGTTTTTAATCTAAAATTAACATTTTTCAATCTCCATTTGGCTTCGGAAATGAAGAGTGACTCTATATAAAGTGATATTTTAGCCAATGAAAATAATTCAATCCGAAATCATATTCTTTAATCGAAATCTTCGTTAACCGGAATGGACATCCTAATTAATAAAAGAACAGCTTAAAAATAGATATAATTTTTACAGTAAAAAATTATTAAATTTCTAAATATCAGGCCTTAAGCATCCATTCATTGGCAGAAGTGTTAATGATAAGCTCAAGTAGTTATGTTTTCAAAATTTGGTGATAAAATAATAAAAAGTTTTTAAATTATTCAATTATTAATTTTTTAATATAATGAAAAATTGCCATATCTTAAAATGTCCCATGCCCATTTCTTTTGCACAAAATACGACGATATTTATACTCATAAGATACTTTTTATACATTAAAATGGAAATTGACTTGAGTTGTAAAAGTTCGCTGTATATATAAGAGGAGAAAAATATTTTGACAATTATGCTGCTTTTTTCCAAAAAAGTGGCTATATTTTTCTATATTCACAGCAGTTTGTTTACGCACTCAATAAAGCATTTGTTAACTGAATCGACAAAAAAAGAGAAGAAATTTTATGGTTAGCTGAAACATACTTTAACATAAGAATCCATTATCCTAAATATTATTGTATTATTATTTTTTTTTTTTTCATTTAAACATAAACAACGATTTATTTTATTTTAAAAAATCGCAAAGTATCACAAATGCGTTTAACAATCAAATACTAATATTTTATTTTGATAGTTGGTAGAAATGTTCACCTGCACTATGTGGACTAGCTCCGCTCACTGCGTAAGATGGGTGTGTGTTCATGGGCTGCGCCGGTGTACAGGACGCCCTGGAGTAAGCCCCTAAGTTGAGAGTATCGTGCAGCATGTAGGAGTACGCTCCGGGATCCCTCTGCTGCAGGCAGGAACTCGGCGTCATGCCGGACACGGGAGCCATGCTATTGAATCGGAGAACAGAATCCCTTAAAAATACTTGTTAGTCTACTAACATAATAATTCTCAAGACAAAATAATTCTTATTAGAAACATAATTAATTATTAACTCTCTCATGCTTGAAAACGATTCATCAATTCACTACGTCACACTTCAAGAGGGCAAAAGGTACGTATGGACCGTTGCTGGACAATTTGAATTAATATTACGAATAAAATAAACTTTAAAATCAAAGTATGAATTTAATTATTTAAGTATTTGAATTAGAAATAAATAAAAATTAATTAAAAACTTAAAGTAAATAAAAGAAAAAAAGGAAAAAATGAAATAATTTTTTTATGATAAATGTTGAAACAACCCCAAATGACTGTAATTTTTTTAAAGAGTTAATAAAAATGAATTAATAAAATTAACATTTATTAAAACAATTTATATTTAAATTTTAAAAAAACTAAATATATATCCGGAAAATTATTTTTGTTATTAAAATTATAAATTTAAATTAGAGAGTAATTTAGCCGAACTGACACAAAATTAATATGTTTATAATATTATATAATCATAATCACCATGTCTTAGAATAAAATAATATAAATACAAATCATATTAAACAATAATCGTAACTACATACTATTCTAAAAACATTAGCACTATTTCTTTTATTTTCTTCACATTTTTCTTTTATGCATAAGATAAGTAGATAATCATATCCAAATAATAACACCCAACCTCTATTACCTGAATATTTATATAGATAAATATATAGTGTGTCCGTAAAATCATAATGCACTTTTGACTGCCACAGAAAATCAACAAAATGAAAATGTGAAATCTTCACCTAATAAAAGAAAAACTCTCCAAGTTTCATACCTATTTAATGCAGTTCGATGTGTCCTCCGTGATAGACATAAATGATTTTCTGAAACTATAATAAATCTTATTTAATTTAATCAAAACACTTCCATTTTCAAGATGTAATCGGGTTTTTTTCTTTCCATCATAATAACTGTTTTTCCACCGCTAAGTATGTGTTTCATCATAATGATGCAATCAATATAATGTCAAAGTAAAAGAACATTTTTTTTTTTTTTTTTTTTGGTCAGTCTTCTAACTTTGTCTGTAAGCTTCAAAGCAGAATATTTTACTGCAATTTTAAATGCTATTTTTTTTAAAACTAATATTTGTTTAATTTTTCATTAAAGATAGTTACCAAAGGACGGATTTTTTTGTCAGTGTTTTTTCCAACATAGTGGATTATTGTGTGATGCCATTTTTAAATATAAAAGATAAACGTGTGGATATTCAAGTATGGAACTTTCATTTACGTATTTCTAAAGCGTGAATCAACCAAAGTAGGAAAATTTAAATTATTCTTATTATTGTGTTTTTTAAGAAGAGAAGTAAACTGTTTTTAGTTCAAGTTTAAATAACTCTCCGTTTGAAACAAAGGATGACAGTTGTTATTCACTCTGTTACACCTGGCACTTTTAAGACACCGCTCCCTGCTAGTGAAGACACTCGCAAACTAATGCTATTCCTATGGGAAAATTATTTTTTAATAACCCATTTGTATTTCGAGAATTTTAGTTCTTTTTCTTTTACTATTTTTTAATTTAATTTAATTTAATTTAATTTTTTATTTATTGCGTTAGATAGTTAAAGTCTCTCTCGACATCGCTCCTTTTCTACTTTTTCGATTTTTTCGCAGATATTTTTTACAAAGTCACTTTAAATTTCAAAACCGGTTCCGAAAATTAAAATGCCAATTAAAAAAAATATCTGGAACCAAAATCGCAAAACTAAAAAATGGAGCGATGTAGAGAGAGACATCAGCTATTCAATTGAAAAAAAAATGCAAGTAAGTTATTAATAAATAACCTCCCCTCAGGAATAATAGCATTAGCTCGCAAGTGTCTTCTCTTGCATGGACAAGAGCCTTAATTTATGTGTAGGAAGAACTTGAATATTGTTTAGATGCGAGTAAGGCAACAAATGAAGGCCACATCGAACAGGTATGAAACTTGGCGAATTTTTCTTTTATTTGATGAAGATTTTACATTTCCATCATGTTTCGTTGATTTCCTGTGGCCGGGAAAAAGTGCACCATGACTTTACAATAACTATGTAATCTACACCTTGTGTTAATCATGCGTACCAAATAGTTCGTTTTTAACGAGAGATACATGTTCAAATAAAATTATTCGAACCAGAAATTTTATTTGGAGAATGAAATTAAGCAAGATGCAGTTAATTAAATAAATTTCCTGGTTAAGGTGTGTTCTTTTATTAAAAGATATCTAGAAGGTTGGAAAACATAGTTAATGCATAAAAAGTTCAAATAATTTCAAAAAACAACTTAATAACTATTTTTAATAGTTTTTCAATAGTTTTTATATATTTTATGATATTTGTTTTTAGGTGCGTTCGTAATTGTGTAAATATGTAGCACTTATAGTCGACGTTCAATCCGTCCATTAGCAGTGTTGCCAGATGGGCTACTTTTTTTTAAACTTAGATTCTTGATTGGCACCACTTTTTACAAATGATAAAATGTCCCTTATTCAATGACATGATAATTAAGGCGAAGAAAAAAGGTAATTTACCGTTTCAAAAAAAAGGTGCCAATCAAGAAATCTGAATTTTAAAAAAGTAGCCCACTGGCAACACTGTCCATTAGTCCATCCAGTTCATTAAATTACGGTCAGTTGGAAAAAATAGTTTCAAGTGCATTTTAATGATGTTACACTTTTTCAAACGTAATAAAATCCATATGCATCTATGAAATGTATACTGAAATATACATTCTGCACAATCTGTAGTGCAAAAAGTATTTTTAATTAATTGCCACACAGAAGTATTCTATTAACAATGGCACAGGGGAATACGTTGTTTGGGATGCCTTAGTTATAATAAATTAATTCACATTTTATGAAATCGATATACGTTGCTAAAGGTTTAGTACTAGTTGATTTCCTGCATAATAGAAAGCATATAGCATTTGCAGGGACACACAAAAGATTTTGAATATTGTACTGTATCTAAAGTTACGTATAATTTAAAAACTTCGTTATATAGTACGAACGAACTTCATTTGCTACGTTTGACTAGCAATTTCCAATTTGTTTAATTTTCTGATGATTGTAAGATTTTTTTTATTATTTAAAAATTACATTTGTTGTTAATAACACATTAAATCTCAGTGTAAAATATATTTTTGATCAATTTCAAGCATGGGAGGGTTAATCAGAATCAGATTGATTCGGTACAAAATTAAACCACAAGAATCATTCACGAGAATCAACGACAGAATAGGAAAATGTTCTATCAACTTACCTGTAAGAATCTGCCATTGCTCCCATGGGTTGTCCTAAAGAAGGGTACATCGTATTTGCAAACGTCCCGTTGAGAGGTAATCGGCCGGCACTAGGTGTCGCCACTGTAGGTGTGCTAACTTGGTCTGCCGACCGACGTTGGTTTCGAAGTTTTTCTTCTCGACGCCATTTCGCTCGCCGATTTGAAAACCATACCTAAAATATTTCATTTATTTGAACAATAGATCATAAAGTTGAAAATACAGCTTGTAAGGCTGATTTTTCAAACTTGACATACACAATTTTCTTTCTTAGTTATTGATAAAATAAAATAAATTAAACAAGTGTAAAAGAACTTTTTAAGTTAGAGACTGTCCATAAATGATGTCATTTTTTCAATATTTTACCCCCCCCCCCTTCGCCCGCTTAGTCACAAAGTGTCAAATTTCACCATACCCCCCTCGTCACATGTCACGCTATAGTACGTAAACATACGCTTGCATTCAAAAAATAAGGGATTACCTTATAGATCATATTTCAAATTTTATTTTTAAACTTTAGCTATGTGTTTAAGGACACATGTGAGCATAACAATCAAAATGATATGAGTACCCATTTTGTATGAAATAATATTGAGCTTTAGAATAAAAAACATAGTTAATAGACAATGATAATAAAATATTAATATGAAAGAGCAATTGAATGCAGTAGTATTTTGTAATTTGAAATTATATTTAATATTTCTGACTTTAAATATTATCTTTACTTTATGAACACAAAATGCTTTAATTTCAAAATTAAAAATTTATCATGCTGATTTTTAAAGCTTTTTTTTAAACCAAAATGTATGATGTTACATTTCTTCTTACGCTCTTGTACCCCCTTACCACAAAGTCAAAATTTTACGAAACCTAGGGGTGATTCTGGATGAATTTTTTTTTTTTGGAAATTCGCATCGCATTTTCGGAAATTGGCGCGGGGGGGGGGGGGTCGTGAGCCCTCCCCCTTCTCCAGCGATTTTCGGACAAAATCGGCGTTTTCCCGCTATCTTCAGACGAAATCAGCAATATTTTAGCAAAATCGGTGATTTATTGCGATATTTTGCCGAAATCGGCGGGTTTTCCGCGATCTTTTGACGAATTCGGCGTTTTCACATGTTTTTTTAAAGTGAAATCATCGTTTTTTCGACGATCTTTAGACAAAATTTACATTTTTACGCGATTTTTTCTCGAAAACGGCGTTTTATTCCCGCAATCTTTTGACGAAATCGGCGTTTTTTCCGTGATCTTTTGATGAAATCTGCGTATTTTTTTCAAATATTCTTTTGACAAAATATTTTTAAGCGATCTTTAATCTAAAACGGCGTTTTTTCCCGCGATCTTTTAACGAAATCGGCGTTATATCTGCAATCTTTAGACAAAATCGGCGTTTTCCAGCAGTCTTCAGAAGAAATCAACGTTTTATCTGCGATATTTGGTGAAATTGCCGTTTTTTCCGCGATCTGCACAGGAAATTCGCGTTTTTCATTGATCTTTTGACAAAGTTCGTTTAAAAAAACATCGACGAAATCGTCGTTTTTCCACGAAATATTGACGAAATGTATGCTATTTCGGCGATCCTTTCAAGAAATTTGCATTTCTACGTAACTGTTTTTTTCCGGGCGCAAAACCGTACAAGTTGGCAACTATGTGGAACTAATAACCCAATTTCAAATTTTCGGAAGAGGATGCCTTAAATTTTCGGACGAGAATCACCCCTGACGAAACCTCTCCTTCGTCCAAGCATGCCATCATTTGTGAATTTTTTATAAAATAAAATTTCAGAAAACTCAAAAGTATCGATACTCAGTGAATTTTGGCAGTCGCGGAACAAAATGTTTACAGTTTCTGTATTTTTCAAAGTATGGAGACAAATTTAACTTATAGGACCCACGAACCATATAGAAATTTTAAAAGTTTAACTGTCAGGACAATTTGGGTCAAAATAACTTTAATTCCTACTATATTTTAAACATTTTTGCAAATTATATTGTCCGTGTATCTCTGAATGGTAAAAAAAATAATTTTAGAAAAAAAAGTGTTTTTCAATCATTTTGGGACACCCTATATTTCTAGTAAAGCTTACTACCTTCATTCTCTATCGAATATAATTCGTCTTCAAAACTAAAACGAAGTTTAGTTTTGAAAATGAATTGTTATAATTATGTAAGAAATGGAACGAAATTTTAACTGGAATACTGTCGAAAAATGCTCTTCTCCCCTAACACTTTCTGACGCATGGTCCCTAGTCGTGCACAACTTGATTCCAAACTTACAAACCTCACCAAGAATATTTTAATAAAATTTTGCTTTTCATAATGAAAGTCTAAACCAAAAATTTTGTATACGTAACAAGTCGTTTGTAAATTACGGTTTCAGTCAATCGTTTCATCAACAGATTTTTTGCGTGTCGGAAAGGGTGATTTATTTCTGACAAACTGAAAATCGATAATCAATGAAGTGTTTTGGCATAATCTGATAAAACACTGTGAAAAAACTGTAATTCTTACATAAAAGAATTTTATTTATTACAGCAAAAGCTGTTTTAAAGAAAAACAGTCTTTTTTGTAAAAGAAACTGGGCTTCGTAATTTTTACAGAAAAAAAGCTGTATTTTGTACCAAAAAAACTGTTTAAAAAAATTACGGATACTTCTTTTTTTTTTTTTTTTTTTTTTTTTTTTTTGTAAGTTAAGCAGTTTTAAACTGGCAGAAAAATTGACAGTTTTTCTTGTCATTTTGAGACTTTATTATTATTATTATTATTATTATTATTATTATTATTATTATTATTATAGTAAAGCACAATCCCTTGAGGGAAATAAGAAATTTTTGATAATCTCTCAAAATTTGAGATTAAGTAATAATAATTTTTTAGTACTATAATATTTCAAATTTGAAGTTTTCGGACAATTTAACTGGCAGGGAAACTTGCCAATCGTCGTGAGTGACTTAGTTAAATAATAATCCTGATAGCTTAGCGTCGGTGATAACGCTGGTCTATCAATAGTATGTTTCCTTATATATTCACTAACAGATAAAACGCGTTTCAATCTGTTTGGACACTCTGTATATTGAAAGTTAAAAATAATCGATGTCAGATACTTTTATTGGGCATATGTTTCGCTTTAACATTTTGCGGTAAATTTTCTGAATATTTGATTTTATCTAAACTGTTCTACCATTATACATAAATGCTCCAAATGGAAAAAAAATTACAAATATACTAGCAGACCTGCCCGGCGTTGTCCAGGCCTGTGATATTATTCTTAAATTAACCTTGAATTCGTATCTTTAACTTGATTTTGTCGGAAATACCTACAAGTTAACGGTGTGGAAATGGGAAAAAAGCTGCTAATTGTTGAAATTTGTTATATATTTTATTATTATTTGGAAAACGGTAAGGCTAATAATTAAAAAAAATAAAATTTTAAAAGGCTCTTTGATGATGAAGAATGAATTAAGGGGTGGTGGGGGGAGGTAGAGTTGCTTAATAATCTTAGCGGGTGCATAGGGGGAAAGCTTTCAAACGATATGTCACATAGAAAAACATTGTTACGGAATCGGGAGGTTACTTCTAACTGTCTAAGGTCAAAATAGATCTCACTAATCGAAAGCCTGTGAAGTGTTTTACTTGGGCTAAGCCTTCAAATGAGGTCAAGTCTCGATGTAGATTAATTAGGAGCTGAGTAAGAATACTTCCCCTTGGGGGGGGGAATTAGGTGAGGGGGGAGAAAGGTTTATATGAAAGAGTGGTCCAAGGATTTTCCGGTAATATATCTCATGAAGGTTTCTGAAAAAGTTTGAAATTTGTCGAGATATGGTGAAAGGTTCAAAAAATGTTGACCTCCCCCCCCTTCCCTTTAACGCTCTTAGGAAATTATTTCTAAGGCCGTTGAAGTATGTGTTTAACGATTATTTTAGTAGATTTTTTTTTACTGGAATTTCAAGCTTCTATCTAAAACGGCTGATGAGATAGGATTGAATATGCTACAGATCCGATCCCCCTTCACTTCCCTTGGTTGGCGGGGACATCTATAGTCGCTGAAACACGTGTTTATTTTGTTATTATTAGATTTATTTTCTGTAATTTCATGTTCCTTCTTCAAACGACTACAGTCGAACTTCGTTAACATGAATCTCAAAAAGAATCAAATTTTGTTCATATTAACAATAATTCATGTTATCAGTATCAAATCTTGTATTCCATTTTATAGAGGACTGTACAAACAATTCATGTTCAAAGTAATTCACGTTAAGTGTTTTCATGTGAGCGAGGTTTTACTGTACTGAGATATGGTCAGATGTTCTAAAATTTTCGAATCTATTGTTAACCCCCCCCCTTTAGGGGGGGGAGTTTAAAAAATGCTTTTTTAATGCTCACTTATGTCATAAGAAGCCCATATGTCATTTCGCCCAAATTTCATGCTTTTAGGTAGAGTAGTTTGGACTTGCATTGATTATGAGTCAGTCAGGAGAAGCTCTTTTATATAGATAGACAGATATGAATTTAAAAACATTACTTTCCCACGTTTTTTACATTTCTATTTACATTTCTATTTCTATTTACTATTGAAGCTTGACTTTAGTTTTTTTCTTTCCTTGGCCGATACGTAATAGTAGTAATCTTAACAGAAGTTTCGGATGAGAGCAATTCCTCTGATCCCCTTCTCCCACACTGCCATGCATAATTTAAATATTGTTTCCAAAAATATAATTTCCTTATAATGCTGAGCATTAAATTTTGCAAATTACGACATGCTATAATGCTTTAAATATTGGAAGAGGTGGAATTTAAGGAATAATATCTGAGAATTCTCTCATGTTTAAAGTACTTCCCTTATAAAAGATGGGTGGGATAAGACTAAACCATTATGATTAAGATGGTATTTAACCATAAATGCTTTAATATGTACATTTAAAAAAAAAATGGGATTACCTTATATTTATAGGTTTTGTATATTATAGAAGAAAAAATAAGATATTTCAGTTTAAAAAATAATACAAGTTATTTTTTGCATTTTGTTTTAAACAGTACAAACAAAGGTAAAAGACAAATAGAAATTGTGAAGAACTTTCAACAATCTCGGAAAATATTGAATTTGCTAAATATCAGAGTTCATCTACTGATTACAACGAAGGAAAAAAATAAAAAGAGGAAAAAAAAAGTATTAAAAAAATCATTGGAAATGAAATGAATTCATCAAAAAACTAATCCTTGTCTAATCAAACAAAAGCATCCCACTATACTTTTTTATATTTATTTAATCTTTACCGGTAGAAATATCTCTTTAATGCATATTAAAAAGTGTCGTGAAAAACTACTGAAAAACATATTCAAATATTCTAATGTAATTTTTTTTCTTCCCTCGGAGTATGTTTGTATAGATAAGTCATAAAAACTTAGATATATCTGCTGTTTAATTTTTTAATTTAATTTTTTCATCGCCTTACCTGTATCCTCGCTTCCGGCAAGGAAATTTTTTCTGCTAGTCTTTCTCTGGCAAACACATCTGGATAGTGGGACTTCTCAAATTCTGAAAAATAAATTAAATGAAATTAATTAAACAAACAAAAAAAAGGAATGAGATCATTAATTACATTGGCAAACAATCTTCCCTACCTCCCCTACCCCCGCTGTTATCAAAGTTAATCAAAAAATTGCTTTTCAAAAATTGAATTTTTTTTTCCCCTTCATCTTAATTTTCAGAACCTCTTGATTACTTTGCCCCCCTCCCACACCCGCTGTTTGCTCCGCCCCCTTCAGCGTACAAACGCCAGTTGAAATAAAAACGAAATGAAAATTTCCCTCTCAGAAATTCATATGGAGATTAACTTTTCTGAAAATTAATTAGGATTTTAAAACCATCGAGTACGAGCTTTTATGAGAGCCGTGCCCCTGTAATAATGGCGATACAATACACAGGAGTGCGGAGATAGTTTAATATTTTCATAAATGGAAATTCGCCCGTGAATGATCGTGCTTTTTTTTTTTTTTTTTTTGAAAAGCGAGGTTAGTTGAAATTGAAAAGAGACGAGGGGGCAGGAGAATCGTATTTTGCAAAATATTTTTTTTTTTTTTTTTTTTTTTAACCATCATTAATTAGTGAAAATGGTAATTTATGAAATGATTCTTTTATAAATATTATTATTTTTTAATTTTCCTGCACTTATTTTTTTTAATATACATATTTTTGAATTTTATAAAATAAATTTAGCCTAGGGAACTTTTTTTTATATAAAACCTATTTAATTTGTATGTACTTTATCCTTACTTGCAAAAATTTAAAAATTCATGGCATAACGTTAAAAATCAGTGTTGTTATATTCAAAATAATAATTAGAAAAATCATAAAAAAAAAAGAAAGTGGTAATATAATATCCGTCAGTTGCAATATTGAATGGTTTAAAAATCTCATTTTCTAATTGTAAAGGTTTGAAAAAATAAATCGAAAAAGTTTCTAACCAATAACGCTGTTTAAAAAAATAACTTATATTAAAACATTCATGCATTAGACTATTTAACAAGCTCTTTAAGTAAGAAAGTCGCGGCATTTAGACAGTAAAATATGATTGGCCAAAAAGGTTTTGAACAAGACTTCAATCGCATGTCGCTAAATTTGCAAATTTTTAGAATGAAAGACACATCGTTTATGTAATATATGCTATTTTTTATCTTAGAAATCTGCTTCAAATTTAAAAAGTTGATGCATTCATAGCGTTCATAAAAAAGATAAAGCTTAAAATGTTATAAATATTTAAGTTGTGAAATTTTTAAGTTTGAGTGCAGTATTAAAATTTGATAACTTTAATATAATATGAAACATTGCCTTTACTGAAAGCAGTAGTTATAAAAATTGTCGAAGGTATAGTTTACAGGTAAAATCGTGTAAGTGTATATTTGTATATTACTAAGTTTTGTAATGTAGATTATTGTAGTTTAGGTAAAAACTTTTAAGTGCTTCCTGATTTGCCTGCATATGCAGCTTTTCATATCGGTTTCCTTTTGAACCATTTTGGAAAATTTTGCTAAATTCCATTTTTTGTACGAAATATCATAACAAAAATTTTATGACCAAATGAAATATACTGAAAAAAAGATGTCTAGAAGTTCTATGATATGTTTTACCAATAATGACGAGAATGCTTCAGAAATGAACAAATTTTAGAATAAATGCTGATATTATTAAAGTAATTTTTTATAATTTCCTTTAACTAATTATATAATTCAGAGTAATAAAAGAGATATCTTTAAACATTTATAAGAGTTTTCTTAACTATTTTGCATTAATTAAATTATGAAATTAATTAAAAATAATAATTCCATTGCTAGAAACCTCCTATAATAGGAAATAATTATTATAATTCAAAAGCAAGCAATAAATAACAAAAACAAACATTAAACATGAAATCTAACTGCTCTGCTGAATATTAATTTAATAACATTAGCAACAACAACAATAACAAAACATGCAAAACAATATTTGAAATTTAGAAATTCATGAGAGAATGATGATGAAGTGATACATAATAATAAATAAAACTAAATATAACCATGCGGATAATCAGAATTATCTAGAATATGAATTTATTAAAATGACTTACTAATTTTGAATTAATGAGCTTTAGTAATGCGTATGGGGCCATTCAAGCATTACATAAGCATATCTTTAGCTATTTTGTACCCCCCCCCTCCCCCTTGTAAGGAAAAATAAGCAAATATCAAATGTTAGAACTCCCCCCTTTGCTTACGTAAGAATTTGGGAAATTCTTACATGAACACTATTTGCCATAAAAAATTAATTAGCAATAAATTTCATTATTCATCTATCAAATTTACATAAATAGACATGTAGGGGTTGTGGTATCGAAAGAAGGCAAAATCGATTTAATGTAATGTCATTTATTGTATTAATCAATTTATAGAATACAAAATAGTTTTTATTATATTATTATTTATCGCATTGGACAACAACACATAATATCTACAACAGAGCGTAACTTATTTAGGCACATAACTAAAAATTTTAACAAGAATCATGGGAATATTATGTGTTTGGCATTCACACTTTTAATCTGGTGTCCAAGATCTTTGAATCCATGTTTCTGCTTTGTATTTAATTGCATTTACAATGCAGTGGAGGGTTAGAACTTTCCTCATTTTCAGTCCTTGTTTACTCTATATCTTTCTTTCTCAAGTCGTTCAACATCCGCAGAATGCTCATCCAAATCATGCTCTTTTATGCTTTGTTGCTAAACTATAGTTTCTTTGTTGTCTAAGCATTTTCATGACCCTCCTCTCCCCCTTGTGAGAAAAAAAATCGACACTGAGCCCGCTCCCCCTTTACTGTTTATGCAATACTTGAACAGCCCCTATCTTATGTATCTTGAGAACAGCTTTATATGGTATTTCTACTACTATTATTTCATTGAAAATATTGTCCCATACAAGTTTTTGATTCTGGCTAGGGTCCGTATAACCTTAAATAAGACTTTAAATCAAAGATCCAGTTGAAGTGCTTACAATATGATTTTAGCCACAATTGGTACTTATTTTAAGGAAAATACGACAGTTCTAGTTTTGTGTCTTCAATTTAAGATCAATATTTTCGAAAAAAAAATCTTTCAAATAATGCCTGTTTTTTTATTTCAAAAATCAAATTTTCATATCATTTTTTAAACGAAGTACAGTCGACTCTCGTTAATTCGAAATCGGATAATTCGAATCTTCGCTTAATTCGAACTAAACATGAAGTCCCGAAATTTTCAATGGCAGAATAACGTTAAAATTTTTCCTTAATTCGAACTCATTTTCTCTTGACTTCGTTTAATTCGAACTAACAAAAATTCCGATTTTTCTTTTTTCTTTTCTTTCTCTCTGATTTCAGATCATTTGAATAACTTCTTTCCTTTGATTTTTGTGAAAATTGTTCCGAATGAGTGTATATATAATCCCATGCATTTGATATCCGTTTTCTTAGTACCCCGTCTGTCCATCAGCGACGCTTCAAATTTTTCTTCCATTGAGCTTGTTTCTAATCTTTTAATTAGTTTATGTATTTATACATTCTAATTTAATATTAAGTCGCATTCTAATGATAATAAACAATAGAAATAAAAAAAACACTATAACATTATTTCCTTTGAAATAGTACCATATTAAGCATGTTTTCATTTCATACTTTTCATAATTCGAACTTCGGGTTATTCGAACACTTTTTATTGTCCCGACGAGTTCGAATTAACGAGAGCGGCTGTATATGAAAAAATATACATATAAACCAAAAATAAAGATTATATATGCAAATATATATACATATATATATTTTTTTCCGCCGTACATCATTCGGGACGAGCGTCTTTTACAGAATTTTTAATCTTTTACCACCTTGTCTTTCAAAACAGAAATTTTTGCCTAATTGAATCAGAAAAATGCTCGGATTAAATAATGCAAAATTTACAATAAAAATTTACCGGTGAGAATAATAAATCATGATTGGCAAAAACACATTACCCATATGATGTTCGGGCATATCAGGGAAGCGGTTAACCACTTAATCGACGCGCCCGAGACATTCACGGGCTGCAAGCTTCACGGCTTTTATTCAGAATTGTTTGATTTCCATCAGTTTTATGAAATAATGTAATTGGTTTTATTCTGGTATCATTTTACTTGTCATTAAATAAGAAGAATAATTTTTTTCAAAAAAGTGGTGGCAATAATGAATTACAATTCTTAAACTGTAATTTAATGCGACCATTAAGAGGTTAAGGGGGCTCAGGGGTTGATCGATACGGAAAAACATGTAAACAGAGCTCTCGCTTCGAGTCCATATAAAAATAAAAGTATTCAATGTAATTAATTTAAACTTTCTGATATTTTGTAAGTATGTTTGTAGTCTTATAAAATTATAAAATTAAGTACTTCAATGTAATATAATAAGAAATATAGCAAAATTTATGTAACACAATTTTCGAAAAAAAATCATATCACCAACACCAAAATATCTTAACGTTGAATTGACTTAAGAACCTAATTTTTGCTTTAAAATAATTCGGAAACTTTACTCTATAGAATGAATTAAGGATATAACTATCACTCAAAAATAACATTATTAAAAAAAAACTCAAATTTGAAAATTTAAAAAACTCTAAAAAATACAACTTTTTTTTCATTAAAAATACTCAAAATATTAAACTATCTAAACTATATTAATTCATTCTATAGATAATGATGTTAGATGCATGCAAAAAAAAGTTAAGCCATTCCATCAAATAGTTTTTTATTTTTTTAAATCTTGGTGTTAGTCGTCAAAAATCAAGTTTTGCGAAAACTCGACTTAAAGTAGAAATTATATGGGTGCGGCTATGAAAGTGTTGATACATAAATGCTTATAACTCCGTTAAAAATGCAAATATTTTTATGCGGTTTTTTGCATTGAGTTCAGAATTAATTGAATAATAAAACTAGACCATAAAAAAATCGATTTTTTGTAAAGTTTTCAACCTCTGAGGCTCCTTAATAGAGTTAGAGGCGCGGGGGCAGTTGCTTTTGCTTGTTCTTGTGATACCTAACTAAATCTCTATAAAACACAGTCAGGCCAATTTCGGTAAATTTTTTCTTGAAATCGGATTTGACACTAAATCTCAATTATTTTCATAAATACTGAGGGATTGAAATTGATAATAAAAATTCAAATTTGCCAAACTTTCGCTAACGCCCAGCGTCATATAAATAGATCGGCTACAGTTTGTCTCAATATACGTGAGGCTATCATAAAACTTCAATTACAGGAGAGTATTTTTATATTCTATTCGCACCACGATTAAAATAATAGTATTAATAATACATTTCGTAGTATAGTCGGCTCTCGTTAATTCGAACTCGTCGGGATAACAGGAAATGTTCGAATTATCCAGAGTTCGAATTACGGAAAGTATGAGAGGAAAACGTGTTTAAAGGGGTACTATTACAAAAAAAATTTATGTTATGCTTTTTTAAAAAATATATTTCGGCTATTATCATTGTAATATGAATTAATATTAAAGTAAAAGATATAAATACATAAACTAATTAAGGGATTTAAAAAAACACAAACGAAGATGGGGTGGAGGTGCCTTGATGAACAGACGGGGCTCTAAAGAAGCTGATAACAAATGTATGGGACTATATGTATACTTGTTCAGATCAATTCTGACAAAAATGAAAGAAAATTTTTTCAAGGACCTGAAGACCAGGAGAAAGAAAAGAAAAATGAAAAATCGGAATCTCGTTAGTTCACGAGAGTATTTTGCTAAAGTATAGTTTAAAGAAAATTCTCTTTAAACTACTTAAATCAAATTTCCAGAAATTATCATCCAAATGCGACCATGTATCCAGTTCTCTGCGTGCCCTGTGTATCATTTTATCTATATTCTACAAACATTTCTTACAAGGAAGGTCTCCATACGGGCATACTCAGAAAAATCTGAAAAAGTTACAGAATGTTCTTCTCATATAGTTATATATGTTTATAAAAAAATTTCGGCGGAACCTCCTTATAACGTCCGTAAAAAAATAATAATAATTTCGTTTATTTGGCGATTTATCTCCGGTTGGCGGAAAAACGAAATTTTGAAAAATACGCTTTTACGTTTGGAATACTTTTTAAAGAAGAAACTTTCCATGTTCAATTTATTTAAATAAGTTTAATTTAAGTAATTTTAGTTTTGCATTTTACTTTACTTTAAGTGTAATTTTGTCATATACGTTTATATGTACTTATAACAAAATGAAATTATCATTTAAAACACAATTTAAATTGATTAAAATTGTTCCAAATTGAAAAATACACTGTTAAAAATTTGCTGCATTTTGTTGCAACGCACTCCCTTGCTTGTATAGAAAACGGTTACTTGGCCGTGAAATGGAGCTTTCTCATTGGTTGGAATAGAGATATTATATACAAGCGGTGGAGTGCGTTGCAGCAAAATGCAGCAGATTTTTAACAGTGTTGCACAAGCTACAACACCGCTAAAAATCTGTACCATTTTCTGCAGCGTCACTCCACCGCTTTTATAGAAAACGGTCAAGTCACAGTGCTATGGAGCATTCTCATTGGTCAGAAGACAGATATTCTATAAAAGTAGTAGAGTGACGTTGCAGTAAATGCTGCAGATTTTTAACAGTGAAGTCAATTAAAATCAATTTTCAGATTCGTTAAAATCGTCTGCTTTTGGCGAGGAAATGCATTGCTCGCCAAATCCCGCGTCGCTTTTAGCTTTTCACGCCAATTATTCCAAACTATTTTATTTTTTTTACATATCTAATAATGTAATTCCGCCGCTAATTTTCACTGATCCTTTATTACCTACATGAGTAGTTTAATTCGTATTTTTTTTCAAAAAATTCTGAGTATGCCACCAATGGAGACCTTCCTTGTTAGTAAACTAAATGTAGTTCATGGTAAAAAGGCATAACATATTTAAAAACCACCTTTAAGTAAATTGCGCCCATATTCAGTAACCTTTCCGAGATCTTTTGCGTAACCCTGTATATCTAAATTGTGTAACAATTAGCATTTATATAAACCAATAATATGCATACATCTAGTGAAACTGAAAATCATATCATAATTAAAAATGCATTTCATCCATCTAACAGCCATCTTCCATAATATACAGGACTTCGGATAGAATATAATTTTTGAAATCTTTTATGTAAATGCTATGCACTATGTATTATGCATGAAATAACTCATATTAATCCTCAGCAACGTATATCAATTTGATTATATATGAAATCGTTTACCATAATTGAAATATGTTGCAAATAATTCCCCCTTCTTTATTATGTATTGGAATTTTTTGTGTGGGCCTGTAAATGAATAATAACTATTCTTCTCGCTTCATACTTTACAAAATGCGTATTTTAGTGCACTTTATAGATGCATATAAATTTGAAGATGTTTGACAGGGTGTAACATCTTGAAAATTCATTTGAAACGATTTTTCCCTTTTTTAGGCCTTAATGTAATGGAAAACTTTTGACTGTCCCTGTAAATAAACTAATTATGGCAGAAACTTCATTTTCAATAGGATCCGTGCTCGTGTAAGCGTCATTAACGTCCAAAACTTTCATGACAATCGGGGTATATTTACGAGAGTTAGAGTGCGGACAGACGGACAGACAAACTGAATACATAAGCAAGCACTTTTCAACTTTGTGTGAAAGTTCTAAAAACGACGAAAGGCGCCATTTTTCACATTACAACAATATCATCTCATTGTGGTAATAGTAGAAATAAACATATGCGTCTTATATGAAGCATATATATCACATGGTGAGAGTTAAGAGGCATTTACGATTCAAGAACTTTGTGGCAGAAAAAAATGCATAAATCATAGTAAATTTAGAATTACATCTTTCTGAGAGGGGCTTATCTTAAAAATTTTTGGCAGAAGAAGCAGCAGCCAGAAACCATATCTCACCTACAATTAAAAAAAAAAAAAAAAAAAAAAAAAAAAAAAAAAAAAAAAAAAAAACATAGGAAATATTAATTATATTTAAGAACGCGGTTTTTAAAACGGATTTCTCTGTAAATAATAACTAGTAACAGGAAACATTGAAAAGGGTGCCAAGAAAATCCTCCAAAGTATTAGACAATCCTAAATTAGACAGTTATTTCACAATCATGTCACGGAGTATTACATGATTAAACTGGGAAATATTGTTGATCGTAATTAATTACTACCTGATATTTTATTATTATTTTATTTACTTGTTAGTATCCACATAAGATTAATTAAAAAAAATTCTACAACAAGATTTAGATTGATACATTGCTTTTATAAGTTGGGTTTAGAAAATGAAATACGCTTATTTGAAAGTTTGATGAAAAAGAGAAGGGAGGGAAGGGGTGTTGCTAATCATCAGCTTATTTCACCTATACTTCTATGGAAGGTTTGCTTTTGGATGGAGTTTTTTGGGAGAAAGGAACTTAAATTCCAATTCTGAGAATTTTGTGACAAAAACTCTGAATATACGCAGTCACTCCCCTCTCCCCCCCCCCTCTTCCCCCAGGCTGCACTGATCTCGAACATGGGTGCAATCCCCCTATTTTGTGAAAAGAATGCTAACCAGTAGGATGAGATGAATGGACTAAACATTTGACAAAGATAAATTAAATATCTATACATTCAATAGTTATTACAGTAGAACCCCGCTAATTCGGATCTCCGGATAATCCGGATCTTTTTTTTTAAGTTTGAGAAGCAATTAGTTAATTTCCATAACATTAACTAGTTTCATCGTCGTATTCTGAATTTTAAAAAAAGCTTTTTCTGAAATCTTTTCGGAAGGTTACCTTAAGAATTCTTATTTAAACTCTTTCATGTTATCTTTCAAAGGAACTACGATGTATCACTAACAAGGAAGGTCTCCCTACGGGCATACCCCGAAAAATCTGAAGAAAGTACAGAATGTTCTTCTCGTGAGAATATATACGTTTATAAAAAAAATTTCGGCGGAACCTCATTTCAGTATCCGCAAAAAAATAGTGAAAATTTCGTTATTTGGCGATTTATCGTTGGTTGGCGATGGAATGTAATTTCAAAAAATACTTTATGTCGAATACACTTCAAGAAAAAAAAGTCTCATGTTGAACTTTTGATAAATTTAATTTAAATAACTTAAATTTTGTAAGTTTTAGGTTGTTTTAAGTATAATTTTGTTATATCGATATATATATGCATTTATATTCAAACTTAATCTTCAAAATTGAGATTTAAAACGAAATCCATAATTTAAATTAATTAAATTTGTTTCAAGCTCAAAGTCCAATTGAGAATTGCCGATTAGACTTTGTTGCTATGGAAACATCTCCTTTTTATTTTTGAATACATGAATGAAAAAAGTTTCAATGTATGAAGATTTTTTTCTCAATATAATTTTTTTTAATACATGAAAATATTTTTTCCAGTGATTAATTAAATAACTACTTCAACAAGTAATACATATATGTAATACAATATGCATATATATGTATATAATATATTAAAGTCTCTCATTGAAGTTAATTCATTAAATACCATTTACAAGCATTCTAAATATCCAGCAGTTTTGGGTTGCATTATAATCGTTTGCTTTTGGCGTGGAAAAGGGCAGCTCGCCAAATCGAGTGATTCTTTCGTCTTTTCACGCCAAATATTCGAAAACATTTTATATTTTTACATATTTTCTAATGTGATTCCGCCGCTAATTTTGACTGATCCTTTATTATACACATAAGTACTTTAATTAGTATTTTTTTCATAAAATTCTGAGTATGCCCAGTATGGAGACCTTCCTTGTAAGTTTAACAATTCGAATTTTCTATTTAAACCCTTACAAATGTCATATAAAATTACTGCACAATAAATTTTTACTTAGAGTATTGCAAGAAAACAAGCTAAAATAGTCCCTATAAGACCCACTGTCTGATAAGGATCGTTTTCCGATCTTTGTCAGCCCATAGGTCTGTTTCCTTGTTATTGTGTCAAAACGCTTCTACAATATTACTTGCAGAAATTTATTTATCTGTATAAAGATGCAGCATTGAATTCAGGCACTTTTCTCCGGAATGGACATTTGTGGCTCCGAGAAGAGGACATCATAGAGTTCCGGGGGGGGGGGGGGGGGATTTGAACTTTTTACCGTTACAAACTTTATTACAAAGTAAAAAAAAAATTACAGTCTGTAAATATTGAATAAGTTTAGCATAAAGATGATTTTCTTTAGGTAGGTTTTATTTTATTTCTTTTTTTTTTTTTTTTTCTAATTCTCCAGATTTTTGATAATTCGGATTGGGTCTGGTCCCAATTAATCCGAATTATCGGGGTTTCACTGAATTGTAATTTTGATTTAAGGGTGTTCTTAACTGCTCCGCTCAACAAGCTCAAAACGTTTTGACACATTTACAAATTCATTTTTTAACGGAAACATATAAAATTGGAATGCCTGACTGTGGAAGCGATTTCGAATCGAACTTATTTTTCCATTTTGTGATAATTAAATTATCTATCCAGTTCTAAGCTATTTTGATGACGCAATCACCCGTTTTTCTGCTTTCGTAGAAAAAATGTGCTCAAAAGTGTCAATTTTGAAGGCTTGTTATGAAAAATCTGTTGTGTTTTTAAAAAAACAGAAAATTGAGTGCAATTAGACAGTTTCTGAATAATAACACCTGCTATTTTCATGCATTTCCGAATAAAAATAAATTAAAGCATGTGTCACAAATTACCCTTTTTGATTTAAGAACACCCTTAAGTAGCGACTATTATATACATATTTATCTGGCTCTGCACCATGTCGTTTTTTGACTATGCCATTTTCTGCGTACATATAATTTCCGTGTTCCCTGTGCTAGTTTTTCGAGTACATTGCCTTTCTTTTTTTTTATTGAATATATATGCTGCAATTAAAAGCAGACAAATGCGAAAAATGAACATTATTACTATTGCTATAGCTCAAAAAAAAGTTATGGGCGCGATTCATCCTCACGTCCATGCCTCGAGTTTATTGATGATTTCATTCCTATCTAAGTTTTCTCAAATTTAAAGGGAGTTTCACATACATGCACGCAAAAACGGCGCCGGTGCATAAAATATAAATCATTTTCTATGCAACAGAGGGCAGCACTGAAAAATTGAAAAGGAGAGACTGGAATAGCAATGAACAAAATTGGCAAATCAGAAAAAATAATTTATGATTGGTTAATGAAACGACTTTGACACAAGAAAAGACTTAAACTTCTTAATATATTTTTTCTAGTTATTTAATTAACATCGAGAAATAAAGAGAACTTGTGAAATGAAATGAAAATGTATCTCATTAAATCTAAATGATCTAAAATAAAAGTCACAACTATTCTTCTTTGCCAAGTATTTAAAAAATGTGTATTATCCGATCTCCCCCCCCCCCTTTCAAATCTTTGAAAATGGTGTGATATAACATAAAATACCAAGAGAATTCACCAATCAGGTACTATTCTTCTTTCCCCCAATAATAAAAAGGACTTAAGGGTGTATTTCGATTCAAACTGCTTATTTTCCGATTTATTTTTAAATTCATTTTTGCTCTCATATGAATCTAACTGGCAAATTGTCTTATTTGGAAAATACACAAGGTGCCGTGACTGTCGATTCTTTGATAAATACAAAAAAATATTGCAAAAAAAGCAATCAAAAACGGCATTTTGAACAGATTTTTCCGAAGCGGAAGACCTGTGAACGAAAAAAAGCGTCATACTGAGAAGATAATTGTTCATAAATCAAATTCTAACGAATGAAGCGTAAAATGACATCACACGGCACCTTGTACGTCCCTTCAAAAATCCTCTCAGTAAGTTTCATATTTCTACTTTTAAAAATGTGTCTGAAATTGTATCGGAAAATTTTGAGATGTTGAAGGTGGAAAAGCGTTTTTTCGAATACACCCTTAAGGCCCCTGTCCCTGACCGAGGAAACGCTCGCGAGCTAATGCTATTCCTATGGGGAAGCATTTTTCTAATAACTCTTTCGCACTTTGATATATATATATATATATTTATATATATATATATATATATATATATATATTTTTTTTTTTTTTTTTTTTTTTTTTTTTTTTTTTTTGCATTGGATAGCTGAGGTGCATGCCGACAGCGCACCTTTTTTACTTTTTCGATTTTGGTTGCAGATATTTTTTACAAAGTTAGTTTCACTTTCAAAACCGGTTTCGAAACTGAATGTGCTTTTAAAAAAAATTTCTGCAACCAAACTCGAAAAAGTAAAAAAGGTGCGCTGTCGGCATGCACCTCAGCTATCCAATGCAAATATATACATATATATATATATTTATTTATTTAAAAATATTAAAATGCGAAAGAGTTATTAGAAAAATGCTTCCCCGTAGAAACACCATTAGCTCGCGAGCGTTTCCTCGAGCGACGTTTTTAGTACTATTGAGCTTCACTCTTATAACATCTTCCCATGAGATTAAACGATTAAAAAAAAAGTAATTAATTAGAAGTACGAAATCAAAGATATTCCACGCGGGCTTGAACATAATCCACGCCCTCACAGGGGCTCGAAATGTGACAGAATTTTCCCTTACTTCCGAAAGCAATTTAGGGTCCCAAAAATGTTTTGGCAACCGGGACCTTATAAAGGAAAGGGGGAAAAAGAGAGATGCAATGTCGATAGTAAATAAATTCATTTAAAAACTATAAATAAATTCATTTAATAATTATAAATAAAATCATTTAACAATTATTCAGCTTTGTACTCATCCACCATTGGAAAGCAATTGTAGGCAGATGAACAATGAACGGATTTTTATCATTGATAAATTATATTTTACCGTATACACTCCTGTATAAGTGGAAGAATTTTAGACAAAAATTTGAGAGTTGAAAATGAGGGGGAGGCGGAGGGGATAGACTTATACACGAGTTAGTAAAAAAAAATTATTTCTTCCGGATAATCAGCGAGTGGGCAAGTAATAATCACATATGGGTCTAGGTTGGAGACAGGGATAAAAGCGAACAATGGACATTTCTCTGTGATTGACAAAAAAGTTCAATATTAATGTCCCTGTAATTGTTCTGCTCCCATTTTCTCTTGGGATAGAATTCCCTTCATTACAAGGGCATTCCTTTCAACACCTTAACCCCCTTTTTAAAAAGATTTTAATTTCAAAATGTTTCTAAATATCTCCTCTTGCTGTTTTTGCATGTTTTGCAGTATTTTGTTTAGTAGAACCTGTGAAAGTGGAACTTGTCTAAAACGGAATCCTATCTTAAGGGTGTTCTTAAATCAAAAAGGACAACTTTGTGACATATGCTTTAATTTATTTTTATTCGAAAATACATTAAAATAGCAGGTGTTGTTATTCAGAAACTGTCCAATTGCACTCAATTTTCTGTTAACTCAAAATATCTTTCATAACAAGCTTTCAAAGTTGACATTTTTGAGTTCATTTCCAGACGAAAGCAGAAAAACCGGTCGAAAAGCAGGGGAAAAACGGATGATCTCGTGATCGAAATAGCTTAGAACTCGATAAGTAATTTAATTATCATAAAATGGAAAATTAAGTTCGATTCGAAATCGCTTCCATAGCCAGGCATTCCAATTTTATATCTTTCTGTTAAAAAATGAATTTGTAAATGCGTCAAAACCTTTTGCGCTTGTTGAGCGGAGCAGTTGAAAACAACCTTAAGTTTTAAAAGTAGCATAAGCAATACGAAGAATGCCATTCAATTATAAGTCTTCAATCGAAAAACAGTTACAAAAACCATGGAAAATTTGTTTCGGTCCTTATCAATTCTGCGTAGATAGATTGTACAGTACAAAATTATTGCGTTTATTTAGCACAATAAAACCTATTAAAACCAGGGCCTGACTAAGGCTATAGAGGCCCCGGGGCATGCATCATTTTGAATCCCCCCCTCCTCCTCCTCTATCTATTTTTTTAGAATTTATTAGTGAATAATCTGAATGTAATGGCTAATACTAAACTTCATTACATATCGTATGTATAACATTTGTACCTCGTAGAGTTCACGTCTGCATACAGGGTACTATAAAAAGTACTCACAACTTTAAAAAAAGTGCTAGTAAAATAATTGTAAAAAAAAAAAAAAAAAAGTTAGATTGCTTAGCAGAAATATCTCTTTCTGAACTTTTACTTTGCTTATCTACGTACGTTATAAGATATCTAAAAGAAAATGTTCCCAAATTGGTCATAATTAGTGGTTTTAACTTATCACGTTATCACGAAAAAATTAATAAAAACTTTCTTTTGAAAACAGTATAATAGTAGGTTGTTATGATAAAACTTTAATCATTACCTTTCTAATGATGTAGTTAATGTTTTGCTTAGAAAAAGGAAAGAGGACCGCAATACCTACCTAAATGTTTGAAAGCATATGAATTTTGGTCACATTTGGATTATATTAATCATTTGGCACCTTTTAATGAAAATTCTTATTACCCTCTTGAGGTGGGGGGGGGGGTGCTAGAATGGGGACCCAAGGTGACTGCTCCGCATGCCTCTGCATAAGTCGGGCAACGATTAAAACAGTGGACAGAGTATGTCAACACCAATGATAGCGACTACTTGTGCTGTATATCCAGAACTGTCCAACCCACTGTCGGCGGGCGATATGTTGCCCTTTAACCCTCTATCTATCGCATTATGAATTCATGAAAATTTTACATTCTAAAGCATTTTACGTAGATTTTTCAAAATAAATTAAAAGATTTACATAATCATTTAATAAATTTTTGAAGAATTTTAGAAGGATTGAAGGATTTAGAAGGATTCATTAAATTTGAATTTACAGGAATTTTGTGCAATATTTATAACTCCACTCAAATCTTTTATTTTTAATTGTTTTCTTAGTATTTTGTAGAATTATAAAATGTACAAATAGGATGTTCTTACAATATAAATATAGAAATATTTCCGAATTGAAAAATCCCTACCCCTCTCCCTCAGTACCAAGAAAGCTGAAAAAATAAAAAGGCAAAAGAAATCATCCTTTTAAAAATACTTTTGTTTTGTGTAACCAATAATGCTTTTGAAACAAAATAAAAGAATGTATCTATAACTCCTTCTAAACACTATTACAACTAATTAAAGTATCAAAAGAATTTTATAATAAGAAATTTTTATGGTACTTATAAGTATCGTCTGTAGATAAAAGGGTTAAAAGAGTTCTTGGCGCCCTTTTGGAAGTTTCATGTTTCTAACTTTTTTAAAATATAAAATACGTTTTAAAAAAGGCTTAAAAGTTTTAAATCTTTAATATTTGCATGTGTTTGAGATTGTATGTAGCATCAAGGTTTCCTGATGACGATCGAAGCGTTTGATTAACTTCAGTTTACTTAAATGTTTGTATAGTTTTTAAACTTCGCAGCAATTTGCACACCATTTAGTAAACTTGTTATTTTAATTTTCATGTTTATTTATAATTTTAGAAATATTTAAACAACTAAAAAAAGAGGAATTAATATTCTTTAAATAGAATATACAGAAAAAAGAAGTCAAAATTATTTCATGAGGAGATATTTTAAAAATAAGAATGCATTCCACTCCTTTTTAGGTGCGTTCGTAATTATGTAAATACGTAGCACCTGGGTTGCGGACATAATCCCCGCGGACAAAATCCCCACGGACAAAATACCCGCGGACAAAATCCCAACTGGACAAAATCCCCACGGACAAAATCCCCACGTGTATTTAGAATTGTAATACTATACTACACTGCAAACGCACTGAAACACTTTTGCAACACTAACTGAACATAAAATCAACACTTCTGACTAGAATCGTATTCGATTGTGCTGTTTCGATTATGCATGGTTCTGTTCATTTTTAAAATTGTGTAATTTTAAAGGCACCATCTTGAAAATATCTTGAAGATTTGTTGCATATGTTGTTTTATAGTGTACCAAATTGTAAAAGTTTACGATGTGTTGTTAATTTGGGGACAAAGTGTTGAGCTGCACAACACTATTTTAAGAAACTATTTTCATCAACACTATTTACAACACTATTTCAACGCAATTAACAACAGTATTTTTAGAACACATTTCTGAATAGCAATACTTTTGCAACATATTAAGAAGTTATTTCTAGAGAACAGCACTTTTACAATATATTAAGAACACAATCACAACAGAAAACACATTTCGCAACATAATAATGTGTTGTGAATTTGAGGACAAAAGTGTTCCAAAATGTGTTTATTTTTGCGTTTTGAGCTTTTGCAGTGTATAAAACATAATTTTATTGATAAAGATTTTAATAAAAGTAAAATTAGTCCAACTGAAGCATTTTGCGTATCTCACAGATTTTTTTTTTTTTTTTTTTTTTTTTTTTTAACATAAAAAGAAATATAATTGCATTAATATAAATAACATTATAGATAATTCAGATAGTAATCCCCCGTAGTTTGATGGTCACAAAATTGAGCAACTGAAACCTCAGGATTTAATCAAACTATGTTACATAATAATAATAATAACTTTAAGATATATGATGCGTTTGTATGCATTATTGTCTTTTAATTTATCATGAATCTTTAGGATAGAATTTTTCTTTATATTTTAAAATGTAGAGATAGATATTTTCACACTTTTTCATTTATTGTTTTAATTGTAACTCACCGTGTTGGAGTTTTTAATAACTCGTTAAGTGTGCGTTGACATTGTCATAAGCAGTAAAGAGTCGCAGCTTTAGAGCTATTACAGCTAATATACAACTTATATACTGTATGTGCTCATAAGAAGCCATATCATTCATGCGAAATACCCATTTGCTAATGTTAATTCTATGTAGATTTTTTTTAAATTTCTATGAAGATTTTTTTTAATTTTAATTTTTATTTATTGAGTTAAAATTTTGATTTTTTTTTTTTTTTTAATTATATAATTTGTAAACAAAATCACATGATGAAACTTCTCATAAATATTATATATATATTCAAAATATGGGTAAAATGAAATCGTTATATATATTATTTGCAGAATTTAACTATTTCTTTCACTCAAATAAATAGGAATATAAACGCTTTAATTTTCATTCAGTATTTTTGGAAATACTAATTTAAATAAAAATTAAAAATACTTAAATTAAAAATATGAAAAAAATAATAAAACTTAAAAAAACGTCATATTTTTAAAAGTAATTATTATTATTTTTTTAATTTGTTGAATCAAAATTACTGTAAAAGAATTAAGAAAGACATATTTCAAGTTTGAACCATTTATCTGTAACGATTCTTGACTTATAACGGTTTATTTAAGAGCAATGGTGAATAAACCCATCATGAAGAAAATCGCATTTTCGTTGTTTCCATATCAATCTTTGCAGGAAAGTGCTAGATTTTGAAAACAAACCAAAACATAAAATTTAATATTTCCTTTTCCAATTAAGATAGAAACAAGATTTAAATGTCATTTTAATCAAAATAATAATAATTATTATTATTATTATACTGTTTATTTTATTTATTTTATTTTTTATTCTTTTTAAAGGAAAATTTGAAGGTTTTCGCGTCTTGAATTCAAGCTGGTTTTAATACTGTTTACGAAACTATTGCAAAATCAGTATGCATGTTTCGAAGGGAAAATTATAAAAAACAAATACTAGTTATTCCGAATTCTTTTTTCTTTCAGGTATGGATATTTTATTTTCAGCTGTGTGTCGATCTATCTAACTATATTTTCAACTGATTATTTTTTATCATTATTATTATTCCTCGATCCAAAATGGGCTGTTATCTTTTTTCAACTTAATTCTTTATTTTTTACTCAGAATTTTTTGGAGAATTTTAAAAAATGGGCTTCTTATCCACAATTTAAAAAAAAAAAAAAAAAAAAAAAAAAAAAAAAAAAAAAAAAAAAACAAGAAATTTCACATCTTTAGTTACAATAAAATAAACACACATGCACAGACACAGGGTGACTCATATTTATCGAAACAATAGGCTATCTCTTTAAATATTGCCCCTAGGTACAATACTTACAGTTGCAAAGTTTCTTTTTTTTATCTTACTTATTTATTGCCTAAGTAAGGCAGAATCAGAAAAGGGTGCAAAGTTTGATAAAATAAGTTGCAATTACACAGGGGGCTATTTAGGGAAATACAAAAATTAAATTTTTATACGGAACTGGTTGGTTAAAATTTCCCCTTAGGAAGTTTTGCCTTATCATTTTTTAATTTAAACAACAACAACAAAAATCTATCTTGATTCCTGCAAAACTCAGAGAGTTATGTCTATTTTAATAATTTGCGGGGTTTCAAGGGATCAGACACAAATGGAAATGCGTGTTATTCAATGCGCAATGTTACTGTAAAAGTATCAAGGAAACATTCATTTTTCTTTTATTTATTTATAGTTAGACTTTTGAATGCTTTGAGATGGTTAACCATATAATTTGTAAACAGAATCACATCATAAAACTTCTTTTAAAAATAAAAATGCATTTTTTTTTTAAAGAGTAATTTAAAACTGTTATTAATCAAAGTTTCATTCGTCGAATTGAATTTTTTTCTTTTGATTAAGTATCTTATTTTTTATTTTGATTTAGCATTTTAAATAATATTTATTTAAAAAAATTTAAAATATTTAAAATAGCAATTTAAAACTAATCGGATGTGTCAATCCCAAAACTTCTGTCTCATGCATGTGAATATTTCAAAAAGCACTACCAATGCGTGAAAATAAAATAACAAACTATGCTAATCATGAGGATTCTAAGGACATGAAATTCCATGCATTATTTCTTGAATTAGACAATTGCAATATTGGAAAAAATGCAACATAAAAAGCGCCACTTGTTGGGCAACTTATACCAAAACATAAAGTGCAATAATATTTATCAAGCTATACCTAAATGTGAAATTTGTTGAAAAAATTCATGCATTAGCTCTTGGATTAGAACTATTGAAGAAATCGGGAAAAATTCAGCATAGCAGCATCACCTGTTGAGTTATTGACACTAAAATATAAACAGAACTAGTTCATACCACGGATTTACTAAATCTGAAGTTTAATGAAAATCCGCATATTAGTCATTGAGATAGAGCTCTTGCAAAAATCGTAAAATTATACAACATAGCAGTGCCACCTGTTGAATGATTTACAATAATAACTGATCAGTTTCAATGTATATCAAGAAGTATCTGAATATGCATTTTTATTGAACTCCGTGCATTACTTTTTGAAATAGAGCTATTGCTATTTCATATCATGGGTTTACTGAATCTGAAGTTTAGGGGAAATCCGTGCCTAAAGATTAGGGGAAATCCTAATGAGATATACATGTTGCGTAAATTGTAAGAAAAAAAATGCAGTATAGCAGCGCCATTTGTTGAGAAATTTGCACCAAAAACAAATCAGCAACAATTTATATCAGGGACTACCTGAATATAAATGTTTAGCAAATTCAGTGCATTAATTCTTGAGATACAGCGCCCCCAAAACTTATGTCACAGACAGAGCCACAGACTCATAAACAGACATTTTGTAAAAAAAAAAAAAAAAAAAAAAAAAAAAAAAAAAAAAAAAAACTGTTTTTTGGAATCTTTGAAACTTAAAACGTAAAAAACTGGAATTCGAAAATTTTCATGAATCCAATACTTTCTTCATATAAAAATAAAAGAAAGTAAAAATATTAATTATGAACAATTTGGAATATTTTCTTTTAGACATCTTACAAAACGCACATAGATAAGCAAAATAAATGTTGCAAAGAAATATTCGTATCTACCAATGTATCATTTTTCTTATTATTATCCTTCTAGTAATTTTTCTTGAAGATGTGGCGATTTTTGTGATACTCTGCATATAAATGTGAGTAGTACTGGGTGCATAATTTTGCATACATATAATACATATGAAGTTTAGCACTAGCCACTATTCACAAAAATTCTATCATTCATCATGGGAGATCATTCTAAAATATTCATTGCCCCCCCCCTCCCCTTCCCCCCGTCATAGCCGTACTCGGAACTGTGGCAAACTCGGTAGTACATTTTTCCACCCCCTCCCCCACCCTCCGCAGAGTACCAAGAATGCCGAAATAAATAAAACATCATCATCAGGTGATATTATTTACTAAAAATATGCATTTTCTAAAATCGATCCAGAAAGGCTGTTATAGATTGTATACTCCCTCCTCGGTGAATGAAAGGGGACAAATTAAAACAATCAGTACATCTTTGAAAAAAAAAAAAAAAAAAAAAAAACGTATAATCTTAAAAATATTAATATTTGTATAAACGAGATCTAAAATTTAAACTAAATTAGAAGCATTAGACAGACTTTAATACATTTAAAAAGCAATTAAATTTAAAATATATATATATCAATTAATAAATAGTCTTTTATTTCAGACTTTAAAATGTACATGTATATTTAAGAAATATAAAATATCTATCACATAATTTATAACTTCCAATTGTCACTTTCATTTTTCAAATAAGCTTAAAACATTTTTTAAATGTTTAGAGATCCTTTTTGAAAAAGAAACTTGGTCAAAATAGAGCTTTTATTCAGCAAAGAGGGTGTTTTGTCCGGTGGAGTTTTTGTCCGGTGGGGATTTTGTCCGGTGGTGATTTTGTCCGCGGGGATTTTGTCCGTGGGGATTTTGTCCGCGGGGATTTTGTCCTGGACTCGTAGCACCTATAGTTGTCGTTCAGTCCGTCCGTCCGCAAATAACAACGCAAAAACTACCCAACCGAATCATTTGAAATTTAAAATATATAATTATTACATAATTTTGTCGAGTCATTTCAAATTTTATGAAAATCGGATGCATAGATCAAATACAGGGACAATCAAAAGTATTTCATTACAAAAAGGTCAATGGGGGAAAAATTTTTCAAATACATTTTAATCGTTTGGAATTTAAAACAAATAATTATTGCATAATTTTGTTGAGTTATTTCAAATTTTATCAAAATCGGATGCATAGTTCAATTACAGGGACAATCAAAAGTATTCTGTTACATTAAGGTCAATGGGGAAAAATGTTTCAAATGCATTTGAATGGTGTTACACTCATTCGAACGTAATAAAATTGATATATCTATAAAGTACATATTATAATATACATTTTGCATAATCTGTAGAGCAAAGAACATTTGTTATTGATTTACAAGGCCACATAAAAGTATTCCATTACATAATGGTATAGGGAGAATACTGTTTGGTGTTCATTTCAATTGTAATTTACTATTTACAATTTTATGAGATTGATAAATGAGAGTGATATTTTTTAAAACTTCGTTATCGTACGAACGCACCTCATTTGCTACACTTTCGCGTGCAAATTTGAGATCTGACTCATGAATCCCCCTTAGTGAAGTAGTATTAAAGGGAAGTAGGTTGATAATTCAACATCATTGTTATCATGTAGTCCAGTGGACCCACATGCTGCACACAAAAATTTGGTAGTGTCTTCGTGTGTATGTAAAAAGGAGCAGGTCGACCAGAAGGCGTTGTTAGAAATGCCATTTAATGGGCAGAATGGGAAGATGACAGTAATCTTGTAAAGGTGTAAAGCTGACATTTTTGTGTCCACGCTCACATATCTTAAAGCTTTTCTACTTATCTCAAAAAAATTGCAAAAAGCAGCAAAATTTTCTTTTCCCCAGTTCATATCCTATTTGTAACATCTACATATTTAAACACAATGTTGTTTTTTTTTAGTCATCAACACTAAGCTTTCTACTAAACTTTTTTTTTTTTTTTTCTATGAAAGCTGTTCATTTGTATAGATGTATGTCCACATTAGCTTTCTTTTTTTAAATATTCCCTTTTTTATATTTTAATTTTAAAAGTTTTTAATGAAATTTCTTCAAAAAAGTGGCAATTGGGTCAATTCTGCATTCCTACATAGGAAAACTAGTCGGGGCCACTGTAATAGTTACCTATGAGGGATATACTTACTATAAAATATGAAAATAAAACGCGTGTAAACTATTTATAAAATTATTATCCAAAATAAAATTTAAACGTACATTTAAATATTTTTAACACATAGTAATGCTCTATTAAGGAATTGCTGATGAATCAATTTCGACAGATTATATAAAACGCCAAATTACTCAAGTAGTACCGAATTGCGTAAAAGAAACATCCTTTAACTCCAAAAATAATAATCCTATTAGTTAACAATTTACTGAACTTTGGATTTTATGTACGCGTCGTTTTTAATCGATAATTTATCTTGACTTGATTCCTTTTTTGTTAAAGCTTTAGAATGGAAACATGCATTTTAACTCAGAAAACTGCCGTAATTTATAACGATTGCGTCTAAATGAATCTTACTTTGTATTTTCATATCCTCTATAAACGAAGATTAAAGACTCTTAATTTAGTGAAAAGTATATTGGTTCTGTCAAGAAAAAAAATGTTATGTCAAATATAGTGCATTTTCATAACTAAAACATAGTTGCGTCTTAAGAATTTGGAATTTTTTTTTTTTAATTCCAATCTTATTTAAGGCTGTTCTGCGTAACTAAACTGGTTATTTCCTGGCACATTTTTAAATTCATTTTTGTTTACAAACGCATGTAATTGATGGCAATCTTATCCAAAAGCCTTTGTAATCTAACATCACTTTTATTTATTTACTTTTCTTTTTAAGTAAAGGCAAACGATGTTTGAAAATTTGCTATTATTGCGGCGATTTGAAAAGAATTTCCGGGTGCAACAGTTTGAAAAAGAGAAAAGGTAAAAAGAAAAAAACTCATATCCTGAAACAATGATTGCTTTTAACTCAATTTTCGATATATTTATCAACAAATGAAAAACTGTGCAGTTACAAATCCCTTGAGTAATCATGCCTATAAGTGTCAAAATATCACCAAATATCCATAAAATAATCATGTCATTAATTTTCGCGTTTTTACCGAAGTTTTTTTTTTTTTTTTTTTTTTTTTTTTTTTTTAAGAACTGCTTTAAATTTATTCTTTTTGCGAAAATAAGATATTTTCGCATTTCGAATATATATTATGTTAAATAAAAGCTTGCTCAAATTCCACATTTTTAGGACTCAAAATCATTCAAGTTACATGAATTTTTATATACTTGTTCCTTTAATATTTACCACAAAAACTTTATTTATTTTTAAAATTCTCTTAAACTGACTTTCTGTTTGTTGTTTCCTCTAAATTCATCCTCCAAAGTTGTAATTTGATTTTCTAATGTTATCAGGCAACTGAATAAATTACAACATGATAGCGTAAAAATAAAAGTGTCATCGCGGTTATTTCTCAAATACATGACTCGGGATATGTATTCACGATTACCGATGATATGTAATAACCTTTACCTTCTGTATCGAATGTCGTGTGCAGAATCGAGTAATTAAATATATCGAAGATTCCTATGTATATTTTTGAAAAGATACTTGACACTTTACAACAGAATCTTTTGACTTTGGAAGAAAAAAAAGGATTGTAATGTAAATAAATAATTAGGAATCTTGATACTGTGTAAAAATAAAAAGCGTAAACAATATCCATTTTAATTTGCTAATTTCATTTTGAGAAGGTTAAAATAAATTTGATCTCAGTGTTTATTAGTTTATGTGTTTGTTTATTTGTTGAAAATATATCCTTTTAAAAAACAGAAGATGCTTCAAATTTTAAAAAAGAGCAAATATACTATTATTTATAAAATTTCAATAAAAAAACCACTTTTTTTTTTTTTTTTTTTTTTTTTTTTTTTGTAGCTGTTTTAAAATAAGTGAATGGTCTCTTAGGATTTCTTTGATATTTGTTTTTTAAATATCAGAAGATTTAAAATATGTTCTATGTAGATTATCTCTTAAAAAGGCTACTTCATTCAAATAAAGAGATCCGTTCACTAGTACTAATCCTGTGGATAAAATTTATAAATATATCTCGGTTGCATTTTAATATATTTTTATTTTATTTTTATTTTTTATTTTTTTATTTTATTTTTATTTATTTTTATTTATTTTTTGCATTGGATAGCTGAAATCGATCTATATGCTGGCTGTTTTTTTACTTTTTTGATTTTGTTGACAAATATTTTTTATGAGGACGCTTTCATTTTCGGCACCGGTTTGGAAAGCGAAAGCACCCTCATAACAAATATGTGCCACCAAAACCGAAAAAAGTTAAAAAAAAAAGAAAGAAAGAAAGAAAGAAAAGAAAAAAGAAAGCCTGCATTCAGATTAATCTCAGCTATCCAACGTCAGAAAATGATTTTAAAATATTGAAATTCAACCCAGATATCTTTATAAATCTCTTATATAGGATTAGCATTAGTGAACGGGTCTTTCCATTTGGCTGAAGTAGACCCTTACACCATTAATTATAGAAAAATACCCAATTTCAAAAAATATACAAAAATATTAAATGCGGTTTTAAGGTATATGGTATTATTCTGCAAGAGGTGGATAGATATTTTAAATATGAAATTTATTTCTTTATACATTTTCGATTTCAGATAAGTTATAATTAGAAACATTTCTTCCATCTTGGGACAAGTAAACAGTAAAAATTAAATTATTCTACAATCAAAATTCACCAATTTATGATGCTTTGAGTTATATGAAATTTTGGAGTTTCCTGGTATAAAAAGTGAACAGGTGATCCGTCAGTTTTTGTCATAGAAGAAAAGAATTTCTATTGTTTTACTTGTCAGACCATGGAGGGGGTGTTTCTAATTATAATTTATAGGACCAGGGATCGTATACAAATTTTAAAAGTGTAATTTCTGGAAAATTAGTAACATGTCTATTTCATCAGCATAATGTTTAAATTCTACCTTATTTTGAACAGTTTAGCAGCTTGCATAGCTTACTTTTCCCAACATGTTAAAAAAAGGGGGGGGGGGACATTGTATTTTTGTTTTGGGCAGACCCCAATTATGCCTAAATAAGGTCTTGTGCAAAGATAAATTAGGGGGCTCCGTTCGAATCATTGGAACGTCATTCTAATAGAACTGATGGTTACATTGTATGCATAGTGCATAAACATATTTTCGCACCTTGGATATAAATGGAAGAAAATACTTAGCCCCATCAATTTCAAATTAAATATCTTAATTAATAAAAGTACACTCTTTCTACCCCCCCCCCCTTAATACAGAACAAAACTCTTTTATATAACTTTAGCAATTTGTTCTGTTACATTAAGATTAATTTATAACTTCAACGCATATGGAAAAGTTGGAATTGGAAAAAGAAAATAAATATTTTAGAATTTAATGTTTGGATTTGGGGGCCCTTTAAGGTCCGGGACCACAGGCAATGTTCCGATTTGCCCATGTAGTAATAAGGACCTGGTTTTGGGACATTGTTATTGCATAACATATGATTCTACTGAAAACTTTTAATTACAGAATTATATTTGTAACAGATCTTAGTGAGTTAGATATATTAAAAAGTCCATCATATTTACATCAACATCATATAACATTTCTAATTGAAACTGAAAACATAGTGCATGCAAAACAAATAAAGCAACAAAAAGAACGAAAAGGCAAATTACGACAATTATTTTAAACGATATACAAAAAAGCAATTATTACAAACTGAATGACATCAAACAAACACCAAAACAAATGCAGAACCACAAGCCCTTGAAAATCAAGTACCTTCAGTTTTTAGCAAAAGAAGCTTTGTTAATTAGTAATTTATTGCTAACTCTCTTCAATGACATTATAAAAATGTGTTTAGAAAACTTTCGTATTTCGATATTATTCTCAAAAGTTTATTTTGACATTTGTAAACTAATATTATGTTTAAAAATAAAGATACTTTTAAAATATCACATTTTAAATTCATTTTTAATAGATTTAATTCACATTAAATTTGTTTCCCTAAAAATTATATAAAGAATTTCTGATAAACACATTTAAAGAAATAATTTATATGAATACTTTTTTCATTTTATCAAGTGAATAATATCAAAGATTTGAATACTAATTACACTTAAAAGCTCTTACGTCGAATATTCTCATATTTGTAAATCACAAAGCTAAAGAATAAATTATTGAAAACAAAATACAAAATATTTTGTGAACGGTATATTTTTTTTTGCATATTTTCATATGGTTATAGTATTTTTTTATATATTTATATACATTGTTCTGTAAAGATTTAAATGTTCATAAAGATTATAGTAATGTAAATCCTAATAAATGATATGACGATTTCGATAAAATATGTTTTTTAATAGAATAGCGAATTTTAGGGAGTTTCAAATAAGTTATAATGCCCTTTTTTATGTTTAAAATAAAGGTTTCACAAAAGATAATTATATGATGAATCATAAAAAAAAATTAGCATATGATAAATTGTCTTTTAAAAACGTATTCCTTCATTGTTTTATTTATTTTGTCGCATAAATCTGTCCTTTCAGCATATTATCAAATAATCAATTCAGTCAAAGTTAGTTTACAAAAGTAGTATAATTATTCGAGCGCGATTTTTACAGACTTAGAATTATTCATCATAAAGGATGATTGCAAAATTTAGAAAAAACAGCGTTTATTTTGTTTTAGGTGTATTTATTACCAAAAGTTCAGGGCAAGTAATATTTTTTTTTTTAATAGTACAGCTAAAAAACAGATATTGTCCGAACTATCAATTGCCAAGAAAGAAGTTTATTGCAAGCATTTCATACAAGGTTCTTCAACGAACGTATTTTCCCAAAATACATTAAGCCCCTCATTATTTAACACATGCGGAAAGAAAAAAGAACTATATCTTGAAAAATGTAGTGTAACAGAGTGTTTTAAAATTTTAAGAAAGCTGATATCCTAAACATGTAAACGTCTCATATCGTCTCTAAAAGTCTAGTCTTTATAGGTACTACAATTTTCTTTTAAATATTAACAGTGGAGAGCAATACTTATTATAACTGAAAGATAAATAGAATTCATTAAAAAGATACGAGTTGGCGTCACTTTGAGACTTGTTTTTAATCAGAAAGAAATCAGGTTGGGAAAACGAGATCAAGAGATATGCGATACTTATTTTAACTGTCGATTAGAGATAGATTGAGTTTTAATTTATTGTGAAAAAGGTATTAAATTATTCTATTTTCATGAAATTTTTTTATTAAATATAGATCATCTACTGCTACTTAGATTATAATAAAATACAATATTAGTGTACATATATGCTTTTATTCTTTTCAATTTCGAGGTATTATCCTTTTATACTGTTTCACTTGGCCTTATAACGATTTTTTAACTCATATTTTAACATCAGCTCATAAAATAAGTCACACACAGCTATAATAACAAAATTCATGATTTTTATGTTAACAAAACTAATTTTGCCCATTTAAAAGAATCAATTAGTAAGTATAATTGTAATTTTCAGAAGTTTGAAATTATCAAAAGCCCATCACAAGTTTCTTTTCGTTGCATGCGAAATGTCCCTTTGGACCGCAGTGTTTTGTTGTTTGTTCGCTGAGGGCATTACCTTTTTCAAGGGCCTCGATCTGCTCATTCGCAAACGAGGTTCGATTGCGTTGCAGCTTACGTTTCAGGCGCATTCGCATCTGGGAGTCCTCGTCCGCTGAAGAGTTGTTTTCGGAGTTTCCGTCAGAGGTCGCTTCATTCACACCTGAGAAAGAGGGAAAATAGAAAATATAAAAAATTGTTATGCATAGTGTTAACTAACATGTGTTCATCTGTAAAAGGTAAACCTGAAATTTAGCGGCAAAATAAATGTAATAACAGTCAAAACAATTATTTTGCTATGAAATCCAATATCATAATTCAATTATATAAAAAAAAAACCACTGGATATCCCACATGAACCCTATTTGTTGTAATCCTGGATATCCCACTTTCTGGCGTATTTTTAATAATACATGTCTTTTCATTGGGTATTATTTTGTATCAAAAATTACTTTTGATACAGCTACATGTAATAATGGTAGTACAGTCGTCCCCGCATAAACGAATATAGACGGTTCCAGAAAAAATATTCCATTAAGCGGGGTATTTGATTAAACGGGGAGGCATATAAATGTAATATTTAAGGTGCAATAAAATGACAAAATTATTAAACATAGTATATTTAGTTACCAGAGTAAGAAAATCGTTAAAAACTTATAGAATAATACAAACTGAAATAAAAACAAAATGACAAGTAAATACGCAATAGTTCAATGACAGTAAACACATGCATTTTGTTTACATTGCATTTAATGCAGATCATGTGAATTGAATCCAAATTTTGTTATTAGAATTTATTTTACGTAATTTATACAGGTTTAAAAAAATAAATGAAAACGGTTTATGTGAAATTTTAGAGTAAAAAATGGACGAGAATTTTTTCGAATGGTATCATAATTACCATCTTAAACCTCTAAGTGACAACACATTATTATTCAAGGGTTACTTCGAGGATTTGCTCGTTAGTGCTAATGCTATAGAAAAGTTTATAAAGATATCTCTTTCGCATTTCAATATTTTTAAATGATCTTTTTTGCAATGGATAGCTGAGATCGATCTGTACAAAAGGCGTCGTCGTTTTTAACTTTTTCCATTTTTATCGCGGATACTTTTAATGAGGATGATTTCTGTTTCGGGGTCGGTTTTGAAAATGAAAGTGTCTCCATTAAAAAAAATTGTAAAAAAAATCGAAAAAGTGAAAAAGAAGTCTTTTGACAAATGAAAGTAAACAAAATACAAAATTGATCGAAATTCCTGTCCAATTTATGTCACCATTTTTGAAATTAATTCGAAAAAATGAACAAGGAAGGGAACTCCCTTGACCAGTACTTATACACCTGCCAGGCAAAATCTTTGCTGGGAGTTCTGGAAATTTGTTTTCTGTGTAACAACAGAAAATGACAAAAAGTGTGGAGGAAATTCCAAATGAAAAATGTATTTCACACCCATTTTTCAAATTGTCTCACACATATGTTATTCGATTAAGCGAGGACATTTCGTGAAAAGTATTCGATTAAGCGGAGAAAAATAACATTAGCCCAATGGGATTAAATTCGGTTCCGGAGGATTTTATTCGAATAAGCGGGGTATTCGATTATCCGTTACCCGATTAAGTGGGGAGGACTGTATATGTCTATATGTCTCTTATTATGACTTCATTTATATTTTGTCATTTTAATAAAAATAATAAATGTTTGCTTAATTATCTTTGCACCATTGGGGATTCTCTTATTTTAAACATATATTTCATTCCTTAAATTTAAGACATAGGTTACTTTTCGGAATGAATCGTGCGTAATAAAACGCAAAAAAAAAAAAAAAAAAAAAAAAAAAAAAAAAAAAAAAAAAAAAAGGTAATATCTGTTGAATACGATATTTTACAAAAGTCTTCCAAAAATACTCCTTTAGCCTTGTCATGTGAATAATGAATTGAACGACAAATATACGAGCAAAATAACGACATTAGTTAGATTTCACAAGTGACATATTCGTTAAAAATTAACGAATCTATTCGGATATAGCCACTATTAACTTGAAAGGAATTAATGTATACATAATGTTAAAAATAAAGAAAGTGGCATGAATCGAGTTTTACAGATAGCAGATCTAAAGCAAAATAGCAATTTGTTTCTTATAGCACTTTTTTTTAGCGAGATACGTGTTATATCAAAATGGTTGCAGCATAAATATATGAAATGTACAAAAATGGAAAACATAAATAATTTTTGCGTATCTTAAGATACCATTTTTAGAGTCCATTAGTTATAAAAAAATTAAATATATGATTATTACATTATTTCACTATTTTTGCAAAGCAAAGAATTTTAACAAATTGTCAAAAAATGTACCTTTTGAATTCCCGTATCAAACTTTATGTGCAAACAATAAATTTCAATTTTTTTTTTTCAATCTTTCCTTATTATCAGATTGTTAATATAAATTCATAACTGGAGTTAAAAAGTGTATAAAAATAAGTCCTGTTGTCTGAAGAAGTTAATTCAAAGATTCTGAGTCTGAATCCCAGTTTGGGTATTTGTTCGCTCAGTGGGAAAAATTCCATGCATTTGAAAGTTATTTCTCTTTGCTTACATTCTCACTTCTTTTGTTTTTGATTCGCCAGTAGAGTTCAATAGACCTTGTTAATACTATCAGTAATTTTCTAAATGTTGCACTTTTTAAATGTTTACATGGCCACTGATTTCAATAAGTTATATTTAGAAGAAAAAAAAGTCCATGGTCTGTCAAGCATGACATTGAAAATTCCTTGCTTCTGCGACCAAAAACAGAAGATTTTTTTTTAAAGGTCAGTAAAGTCCGAAATACCATGAACTGGGTGAACTTGGTCATACAAGAATGAAATTTTTACAATTGACATTACATTTGAAGAAGCTTAAAAAAAAAAAAAAAAAAAAAAAAAACTAAATACAGTAGAGTTTCGCTATTTCGAGCCCTATTGTTCTGAAAATACGCCTATTCCGAACAGAGTTCAGAAAAAGTACCGATTATTTTACTTTAAAAACAGGAAAAAATTAAAAAGACGATCGTAAAAAAAAAGGTACATTTAAAGTTATACAAAGCAATGGAATAGAGACATACATACAGCATAAGCTTGATAAAAAACACCTGAAACCTAAGTAAAAATAAAAGCTGGTATCTCGGCTTCCCCTATACAATTCTGTAGAATCATTTTTAATCACTGCTAAATACGAAAAATAACTAATTTTCAAACACTTAAAAAATAATGTCAGTAATATTTTTTTCTAACAAAAAACACTGAATCGACTATATATATATATATATTTTTTTTTTTTTTTGTCGTCGTTGATTCAGATTTACGTGTGGAGAAAAAGCGTATTTTTTGCTATAATATTACAGTTGTAGTTTTAATTTGAAGAGTGTTACATATTAACAGTGAATTTTAAATTAAGTTGTTAAAAATAACAGAACCTGATAACTACGAGCCGATCAACACTGTATAGAGCTGACGCTAGCAGATGTCCCCGCACTAAATTTACGCCTTAACACGAATCAATACGTTGATTGTTATTAATGGAGTTAACCTATTCTGAATTCCCGATAAATTGAACAGTACTCGGTCCCAATTAGTTCGGTTTACTCTGACTGTATAAGTTATAGAACCCAGAAATTGTGTAATAATACAAAACGCTTCTCTTTTTAATTGCAAAACTGTTTTATTAAGAATGTAGACAAGAATTTCAAGATTATATTTAACATAATAACGTTTAATCCACCGCTTGTTTTCGCATGAATTTTTGTATTTGAAGAAGCTTGATAAATTTCCCTGATTTTCAAAATCCTCCCGTCGGAAAAAAAAAAAAAAAAAAAAAAAAAAAAAAAAAAAGGAAAAAACTTTTTTGCAAATATTTGAAATTTCTAAAAAATAAATCTTTTTTTTTTTTTTTTTTTTTTTTCCTTTAAAAATTAAATTCTTTGAAGCAACAAATGGAAATAGTGTGTTGTCATCTCCTGTCAAAAATACAATGTTTTAATGTGTTTTTTTCTTTTTTAAGTTTTGTGCAAGCAAGTCCGTAAACTTGTTAATATACGTATATGCATATATACAGGAAATAGAACTCTCAAATCATAGTCAAATGTACTATATAATTACTCTATATGTTTTTGAAATTTTTTAACTTGTATCGGAAATTTTGACAGAAATTTATTTTTACACAAAAAATATAGAGCGTTATTAATTATTTGAAATCGAAATTAATATTTTCTAAAATTTCAAAGCATATACGAATGAAAATTATTTCGTCATCTCCCTAGAAAGTAGGGCGATTTAGAATTGCAAACAACCTTGAAAGAACAATGAGTCACACTTTCCTCAGGTGTTAAAGAACTAAACTGCAAGTGATAAAAAGGATTACGACTTACTGTCCCTTTAAAGAATGGAAAAAAAAAGACAACCTGTTAGTACTTTTCTTCAGTCTCAAATTTGAACAAATAGGTGATCTTTTTTCTATCTATATTAACTGATGGATAACAAAAGACTAGATAAGCAGTTAAATGGGGGATTAAAGGATCTGAAATAACTGTTCTATTATCCCGCTACACAGCAAGCTAGTTGTTATTCAAATTCTTGTACATGCTGACATAGACATAGGTATGTCTCCCCTATGCATGCTGTATGTGATGACATACCACATTGAAAGACAGGCAGCACATGAGATGTAGATGCATTGCTATGGCAATGGTACATCCCACATGGAGAAAGGTTTGTTTACGGAAGTTGGGGAGAAGTTGACATGTCCATCTTTTCAGGAGATTTGTTCCTTTTCCCCTTTTATCTTTTAATCAACCGTCAAACAGCCACGATCAAGAATAGAAAGAAGATTTAAAGTAACAGTTAATCTGCCAAATTTCGTGTATAACATAGAGAATTGAAACTTCCCTTTAACACCTATTGTTACGGGATTTATTTCGTGGAATAACTTCCACACACGTCTTCTTCTGTACCAAGAAAGGTTTTTAAAAGTTTTACTCATATACCCAATACAATACAGCTTAGAGTATATTTTTCCTGGAATAAAAAGAAGGAATAAGAAGTGTACTTTTCGTTTTTAAATAAAGTGGGGTTAAAAAAGCCGGGGGTAGTTGAGACTTCTAAAAAGGTAATATACAGAAAAGAAGGTTTGAGAATTTTCTAGTAACACAAAGAATAAAATTAGATTCGTATTATTTAGATTGATTTTGTAAAAAATATTATCTGTTATACACCTCCCCTCCCCAGTTCACAAATTTATCTATACATCATCTATCTAAATATATGTATATATCACTTTTTTATAGACAGGATAACTTCCACAAATCTCTGGCAAATTGGATATTACATAAAATCAAAGGGCAGAAAATTTCGGTCAAGTTCGTCAATGGATACAAAATCTGACCAAGAGGATGGATATAGTGAGGAGTTATTTGAAAAAAGTATATTTTCTTAATATAATGCATATCGAATCACTTAAAAGTTATTATTACTTCTAGCTAAACGATAAAAAAACTATGCATCGCCATAAACTTAAAAATGAGCTCAAAGGACAAAAAAAAAAAAAAAAAAAAAAAAAAAAAAAAAAATACTGGTTTTATGAAGATTAAAAAAAAATCATAACTTCACTAATTTTTAAGATATCAGATTTATTTAAACGTATTATAAATTTTCTTAATACTATCTACAACTTTTATATTGACAAATTTTCGACAGGGAAGATTCTTAATGCAATAAATAAATAAATAAAAATAAAATCAGAAAAAAAAGGGTTTTGTCACTTTACAAGATATTAAATCAGCTTAAATTTATTATAAATCTTCTTAATATTATTTACATATTTTATATTGGCGTGTTCTTGATAGGACTAACTATTACAGATAAAACAAATTAAACAAAAATAAAGATTTAAAAAAAATATCCTATTAACACGATTCCGATAAAACCAGCTCTTACGGGGAAAAAATAAATAAATAAATGAAAATAAAAATCGTCAAAAGTGACCAGATAAAATTGTTAAATTGAATTTATGTCTAATCTTGATTTAGTTTTTGACAGTGAAGTTAGTACTCAACTTCAAAATCTATTATGCCCGCCTGTAAGCCGAGCCGGCAAGGATTTTATTTATTTATTTATTTTTCTTGTTGTTTTTATAAACATCTTACTTGGGTCACTAGTTTTCATCTCTATACCTCTTTCCTGTAGAATACGTTTCTAGAAATTCAGCAATTAAGAGAATCTGAATTCATACCAGAAAATGTCAGTAGTAAATTTCGCTTTATTTAACAGTGGAATATCTTATTGAATAAAACAAATTAGCACTATTTTAAATTTCTGGCCTGAATTTTGAATATCTAAATTAATTTATCCGCCAAATTCGAAATAGTGGTAATAGCATATATGTCACCATGGGCGTTAGAGGATTAAACACTAAACATTTAACCCTTTCCGGCACAGTGGTCCTACACCGGGCACACCTAATTTTAATTTCAAACTTGCAAGCGGCACTAAGAATATTTTAATAAACTTTACTTTTAAAACAAACACTGCAAACGCGTGAAACACTTTTGCTACACTAACTGAACATAAAAAGAAACACTTCTAACTAAAATCGTTTTCGATTGTGTTGTGAATATGTTGCAAATGTACTGTACGAAATAGAAAGATTGTGCAAAAAGTGTTCTTAAAAATTACAAAATGGGAACATGTGTTCTTGAAATAGTGTTAGAATTGTTTATAGTGTTCTAAATTATGTGGTGTTTAGAATGTGTTCTTAATTTGGGGACAAAGTGTTGCAAAGCACAACACTATTTTAGGAAACTATTTTCATTAACTCTATTTACAACACTATTTCAACACTATTTTAGAACATATTTCTAGATAGCAATACTTTACAACATACTAACAACACATTTCTAGAGAGCAACACTTTTGCAATATATTAAGAACACAATCACAACACAAAAAACGCTTCACAACACATTAATGTGTTGTGAATTTGGGGACAAAAAGTATCGTGTTTATGTAGTGTAAAAATGTGTTTATTTTTGTGTTTGGACATTTGCAGTGAAGCTTAAATTAAGGCGTTCTTGATTTTAAAAAAAAGTCGTTTGTAAATTCCGGTGTCAGTCAATAATTTCTCCTTTTACGAACAGAATTTGTCTGTGCCTCAAAGCGATAAAAGTATGTAGAAATTAAACATACATACCTTCTATTTTTAATCAGTTTTATCACATATTATTTATTCATTATTTTAAATCCATTTTGTTATGTAACATCTTTTATTATGTTCGCTTTGTTATTCCTTACATCATCATGTCGTAATATAAGTCGTAACATTACTCTGAAACGATGCAATTCCATCGAAACGTCATTATTACGTCGATTCTTCTTAATGATGCATTGATTGTCTTCAAATGCCCTCGTGCCCCAAACTGCCTGCCAACAAATAGTGCAGCTTGGTCGGGGCAGATGTATGTTGTAGAATTGAGACGAGAGACAATTAGGGGACAATTTTAATCTATTCTTCCTCATCTTTTTTTTATTATTATTATCTCCCATCTTTTGATGGATAGGGACGAAAAAGATTATAAGATGATCCAGGGTCTTTTCCGTTATTTTATGACATGTGAAAGAGATCCCTTTTCGACAAAAAAATAAAAATATCACAAAAAGTTTTTTCTTTTCTTTTATTCGTCCGAAATTATGTCCTTTCAACGAAATATCAAATGGTAGTATTGCTTAACATGGGGTTGATTATGTTTTAAGGCTGTACTTACACAAGTAAAATTATTTTGTAATATACTTCATTTCCAAAATTAGATAACACGGGATTGAGTAATTTTTCTATCAATATTGTTTAACATGTGGTTGATTATGTTTTCATGCTATATTTACACAAGTGAAGTTATTTTGTATTCTTTTCTAAAATTACAATGTAAAAAATATTTGTTTATATAACAAAATGACATCTTGTATTTATGTATTATTTCTAACTGCTTAAAAGATGTAATGAAAATTTTAAAAACAGAAAAATAGTCTTAATTTTGTTGACATGTTTCAACTCATCACAAAGTCATTTTCAAAACAAATTAAAAATGATATTCCAAAGTTTCATGTTCTAAGGTGCATTGAACTAAAACGCCACCATTCAGTTTTTCGTGTGCAGCACGTTTTTTTTTTTTTTTTTAATTTACTTGTATTTTAGTTTCTATTTTTTGAAATCATTGAATGCATAATTTTGTATGAAGTGTCAAAATTTTACTTCCAGTTCGCCAGTTTTTAAAACATAAAATGTTGTATTGAGCATAAATTTTAGAAATATTTTGAGAACTAATAATAATAATAATTATAATAATTATAATAATAATAATAATAATATATATAAATTATAACCTTTTGATTTCTGAGTTAACTCGTTGTTAACTGCTAATGTGACTGAATGCAAAGTGTGATTGGTATCACTTGGTAGCAATTGATATTTGTAAGTTTATCTTTTTGATAATTGGATTATAGTCTAATTATTTCTTTCTATGATAATTCAATTATTGTCTTATTATTTTTCTAATATTTTTCTTTGAAGTCTGTTCTCAATGGCGATTAATTTGGTAGAGATTGATATTTGTAAGTTTATCTTTTTGATAATTCAATTGTAGTCTAATTATTTTTCTAATATTTTTCTTTGAAATAGTTTTTTTCCAATGCAATTAATATATTTATAATTGAATTATTGTCGTATTATTTTTCTGATATTTTTCTTTGAATTATGTTCTTAATTGCGATTGATCGGGCAATATGGAAATCATTTTTTAGGTTTATCCTGATTTCTATTCAGAAGTTAAACGCAATTAATGTGTCTATTTAGCATTGCCCTTGATAACGAGCTAAATACCACATTTCCAATATTATTCCAATTTTTGACATCTCCTCTGTTTGACATAATTTGTCATTAACGAGTTATTCCACATATTGATGTTGATTTGTAGTATTATCTAATGATTCTATATATATGTATGTATGTATATTTAAGAAGAGAATATTGAAAAAAAGAAGTTTAAAACATTAATTCCCTGAGGAGATATTTTGGATATAAGAATGTACCAAGCGCCTGTAGGCTTAAGGTTTAACATTACTGAGGGAAATTCGGCCACTGAGTGACTGGCACCCTTAAACTGTGAAGTTTTGTTACAATATTCTGAATATGTTGGAAAGTGTTTCATATTCTGCGGACGTATGATTTTTCATTTTTGTTTCTAGGGTGTTCTAGAGATGTATTGTATAAATTTCTCCTTTCTATTTCGTTTCAGCAAGACTTCCACTTTGCTTTGTATTTACGTTCATAAAATTCACAAATTTCCACTTGTATTTATAAAAGAAAAAGAAAAAAAAAAGATTCAGGTCAAATCAAAAACGGAAAAAATAAAGTGAAAGCCATTTATGTAAGAAATTTGACAAATGGTTCTGGTCTCGCATTAGCAATATATGAACACAAATGAACAACCACAAAGAACCAGAAATGCATCGGATATTGTATCATTATTATACGAATAAGGACTTGCATAAGAGCATCATCATCTTTGTATCCAACACATTCTGGGTCAAAATTGTATTAGAAAGGGCGCTTTAAATACGTTTTAAGAGGAAAGGAAATGAAAGCGTAACTACACCTGTAACTGCACCTCTATTGCAATATGATTTCACGTACTATTATAGCCATAAGAGTACGGTAGGATGAAAGGGAAATAAAACCGCCAAAACAGCAAATATATGTATTTTATTTTTTCATAAAAGATTTTTTTTTCTACTTATTATTACTATTTTTTATATATCATGAGGCTTGAAGGGAAATATTTTTTACATTTCCCTAGCCGGTAAACAGGATTAAGTGGTAGTTATAATCACACAGGGATATATATTTTTTTCTTTTTTAGCGGGCGACGTTTTTGGTAAACAACATGATCCTAGGTGGCGGAATATACAATGGGGTTACACGCTGTTCGCCTTGTTAAAGTCGAGAGCAGTTCGAGTGGAAATACACCAGAAAAAGTGCAAAGGGGGGGGGGGGGGAACGTGTAGAACGCAAATAATAAATCCTATTCCAATGGGCTGCAAATCAAATTTAAAATCCCTGTCGATTTTCTTGTTGATCCAAAAAGCTATCTGGATTTATGAGTTTTGACTAAAATAATGAATGCGTAGTATATTTTCATTATTTTAAATATAAGAGAAAATGATATCGATTGAAATGTGTCATGTTTTTGAAACAATAAAAAAAAAAAAAAAAAAAAAAAAAAAAAAAAAAAAAAAAAGAAATTACTTTTATGTTCTAATAATCTTTTTTTATTATTATTACTGCTGTCCATGCCATCCATATCTCCCATAATCGAACATTTTATCTTCGGGAATTACAAGTCTTAATAAAAATTATTAATTGACGATTATTACACAAAAAAATTTTTTTTTTACTTAATCAAAATTTTGGTGTGATTGATAATAACAAAGCGTTGCATCTGCATAAAAACTCGTATGATATAATAACATTTGTTTTGAATTCACCGTGAACGTGATAAAAGTTGTGATATAGTGCAAAAAGGTTCATTTACTTTGCATATTAATTCAAGTTGGTTTTGTATATGTGATACCAATGTATTTGTATGGTATAATAACATTTGTTTTGAATCGACTGTGAACATAATCACAGTTGTGATATGGGGCAATAAGTTACATTTACTTTATCTATTAATTCAAGTATTGTATGTTATATCAATACATCTGCATGGCACAATTCATTTTTTTTTTTCCTCTTTAAAATTGATTCTAATAAATTTTTTCGAGTGTTTCATTATTTATTTAATAAAAGACAAAACGACACACCAGAGAATTTTTTTTAGTACTGCCTCAAAATACATTCAAATTGCAATCAATGTTACCTCTTGCAAATTATTCGGACATTAATTTAAGCAATGGGAATCAGAACATTTAATCAGCAGGGCACAAAATTAAATTAATATTTTATTTCCGTTTCATCTATGAACAGTTCATTTCAAATGCTTCTTTTCTTCTTTGCGCTTTTCTTGAGAGCTTGTGAAAATAGTAAGGACAAGTAATAGTAGATGATACGTCATGATTTCCAAGAAAATGCTAATATTAATAATTTAAATTCTTAGAGAACAGTGTTTTAATTCACTCCAAGGCTTTTGGCGTTACTAAAAGGATATTTTTGCTATCGTAAATTGCATAAAAATTTTATTCTGATACTTTGCAAATTTTTCCCCCCCACTAATTCGAGCAGCGTGAGACACGCTGATGACAGAGTGAGCTGACACAGTGAGATAGCGCGATACAAAATAACACTCTTATGTTGTTTTCGTTTTCATCTATGAACAGCTCATTTCAGATGCTTCTTTTCTTCTTTGCGCTTTTCTTGAGAGCTTGTGAAAATAGTAAGGACAGATAATAGTAGATGATACATCATCATTCCCAAGAAAATGCTAATATTAATCATTTAAATCCTTAGGGAACAGTGTTTTAATTTGCTCCAAGGCTTTTGGCGGTACTAAAAGGTTATTTTTGCTATCTTAAATTACATAGAAATTTCATTTTGATATATCTTGCAATTTTTTTTTTTTTTTTTTTTTTTTTTTGTTCACACTAATTCAAGCAGCGTGAGACAAACACATTGAGATAGCGCGATACAAAATAATACTCCCATGTTGTTTTTGTTTTATCTCTGAACACTTCATTTCAAATGCTTCTCACCTATTTTTTTTCCCTTTTTCTTTGCCTTTCTGTTATGCGTTAGTGAGAATGTCATCTTCGTCATCAGTTGAAGCACAATCGCTTTTTAGGAAGTAGCAGAACTTAATGACAAATCACCGTCGCCCCAGCATCATGATTTTCCAAGATGTCAACGATGTTGAAGATGAAGAGGAAGAGATAAGAATCCGCAGCATCGTAGCAGCAGCAGCCGGGGCGTCCCGCCAATTGGCGACGACGACTCATCCATCAAAGACAATGGAAAGCAACACAAAAGACATTAGAATGACATCGGATACGAATTGTGAATTAGTGTACCTTGGCTACCGCGTGTTTCTCTCCAGAGAAAAAGATCGTTAGGATTCGTACTGTCATGAAATCCCTATGTTCATGAAACGCCCATTAGTAAGTTTTCTTGTGTGCAGAATATATTTGCTTTACGCTACGTGCAGCTGCATAGTCAAAAGAAAGTGTGCAAAAGGTCTAGAGTCTCCCTCCTCTACCGAGAAGAAAAGAGTATAAATGAAAAACTGTATATTTTCAATGTAAAAGTTTAGTTTTATTTTTTTTTCTTTTCTTTTCTTTATCAGTATCTTATTTGTTATTTTTCTTTTTTATCTGTAAAACTTTTTTAAAAAAAAGCTTCATAAAAATTTTAAAAATGCAATTCTTTTCGTTCATTTGAGTTACAAAAATTACACTTAGTTTATTCCTAATACTTGACAAAGACACATATTTATCACCATTTCGACAAAAATCGTGTTTAATCATTAGAGATTTATAATACCAAATTAAATAAAATAAACATTTAGTACCTCATCAGCTTAATATATATATATATGATTTAAAATTTTTACGGACAAATTAAGGCTATGCGAAAGGTATTGTGATGGTGCTGGAGTGAAGATTTGAAAAACAAAAACTAAAACTTGCAAATCCATTGTATGTGTAATGCAAATTTCTTTTCAATTAATAATTTACTTAAAACTATTTAATTTTAAAATGACAACAACTTGTTGCAGAGATTTCCATGCAGTAGCAAATTCCGAACCCTTCCAAAAATGAAATGTGTAAATGAAATATTTTTAAATTCCATGTATGTTAAGAGAAAAATGAATTTTTTTCTCATTTCTTTCAAAAACTTCTTTGCAGAGCAGAAGACAAAATGCATTTTATTTCGCTCTGTGTGACTTTTAAAAAAACATTCTACCGCAGTCATGAAGTTATTTTCATGTGGTGGTTGCTAACTATCAAAGTACGAAGTATTATAACTTAAAATAAAGATAAAAACTTTATTAAATCTATTAGATTTTTTAATCATAAGATTTTATGAACTTCAACTTTTATATAAAATCTTACTCAACAATTTATATTGCTTGAGAATGGTGTTACAAAAAATTAATATTATTATATTATATTATATTACATTATTATTACTATATATTATATTATTATTTTAGTTTTATTATAATTATGGCTCTTATCAGATTGGAACTGAACATGTCAAGGTCATTTGTTTTTAGTTTTTGCAACACCTCTCCCATGTGATATAAATTGTTTAGTAAAATATTTAAAATAAAGGTTAATTTAAAACAGGGGTTTAAAGTGTAAATTTTCAAATAAAACTATTCGAAATTTTTAAGATTATTGTCCAGATGAGAAGGCAATCCTTAGGCTGACGTGAAATTAACCGGCTTTTAATTATTTAAAGCATTAAAGATTTTTTTTTATCTAAAAATAATAACACAAAGCTCTAGTTCATAAAATAAGTAAAATTAGATAACTTCATAATTGTTTTCATAAAAACATAGAAAGCAAACAAACAAATGAACCAGTCAAATATATTAATAATTTTCTAATACTATGTTAGAAAATAGTGAAATGAAAATTAAAAAGTATAGTTTTCTAACATTTTTAACTAAATATTACAATATTACGATTCAAAAGACTTGAAAATAAAATTTCGAATAGAATAAATGTGAAATAATAAAAAAAGCCGCAGTCAGCGTCAAAGCTTTGAGAGGGGGGAGGGGATTACGCGCAGTTTGGAGGATTTTTCTGGGACGTGAAAAGGGACATATAAAGACTTAGAAAAACGAAAAAAATATATATGGTATTTTTTCTATTCGATTTTGTTTATTTGTTTGTTTAAAAGTATGTTTTTTTTTTTTTTTTTTTTTTTTTTTTTTTTTTTTTTTTTCAGAGAAAAATAAATAGAATTTTAAAACAAATATGTTTCTAAACATCTGTAACAATTTTGTTTTATGAATTAGCTTTAGCATTTTATTAATGTTTATTTTCATTTATGTCGAAAATTATAAATTCTGATTTCGACATGGATAGATTTTGAAAATTTAAAATACTGAAAAATGAAATTATAAAATGTTATTAATTCAGTATATAGCTAACATTTTAAGTTTTAGTCTTACAAATTTACAATTAAACTTTTAAATAACAATTTTAAAGAAGTTTCTCCAAGGAAAAAGTTTTTCACGCTGTATTTTTATTACATTTTTAACTGCAGAATATTTTAGTTTTTGCTTATTGATAGCTTAAAACTCAAGAAAATTAGTTTTAAATGAAATTTAAAAAAAGAATTAAGTTTTAAACAACAATTTTAAAGAAGTTTTTCCAAGGAAATAGTTTTCAAGCTATAAATTTATTAATTACATTTTTAATTACGTAATACTTTACTTTTTGTTTATTGATAACTCAAAACTCAAAAAATTTTAACTATGGAATGGAAAAATTGATCATTTTAACTTCTTCCATTGAAGAAGAAATATACAAAATTCCAGCATAAATTTTTCAGTTTGTAAAGCTGATTCAATTTTTTTTCATTGTATTTGGGATTCGGAAAATTGTCGACCGTTTAAAAGAGCCTTAAAGTCCTGTAAAAGTAAATTAAATAAATTCAATGTAATAAACATATAAAATCGAAAACTTTCCCTATTAATTTGTGATGCAGACTCTTTGTTAAATCAGGTACAGAAAACTCACTCTTATTTCTTACTTTCTTCAATGGAAGGAAGAGTCAAAACGACTCATTCTTCCATTCCATAGTTTAAAAGAATGTTGTTTGGAAAAAAGATATGCTTATTTTATGATGTCCAAGCTGACCGAAATGTTACGCAATTACACACAAATGGGCCCACTGGCAAAAGCTTTCACCCCTCCCCTACTTAGCAATGTACGGTCAATAACAGCAATTTAAAATTTGGAAAAAAAAAAGTAATACTTTGACTATCAGCAATATTTGGATTATTTCATATAGTTATTTCAGAAATTAAATTCGTCAAATAAACAAGTGAAAATGATATTAAAAATTGGTTTCAGGCGAGAGTCCTTAAGAGGTTTGGAACAAATCGATCAAATCGATTACTTTGAAGCCAATCTATAATTTGACTCGAACCCGAAATAAAAGGAAAGTATAAATCGTGTTTTTAATGCAATTATATCTCTAATAATTTTTTCGTAGAAAAATGCACCTATTTATATTCTTTAAAATTCAACTACAGTAAAATCGCAGAATAGCAGATATCTTGGGGTCCACCAATAGTCTTGCATCCGGTCAGGTTGGGTTGTTTATACTTTCTTTTTTTCCATTTGACATTATTTTAATTTTCTTTCTGCAAATTGGGTAGAATAGACTATGACCTTTCTGCAAATTGGGTAGGTAGAATCTCTAGAATAATTCTAAAGATCATATTTAAGCTTTCTGCAAGTCAGGTCGTCGGGACTTTCACAAACTTTTAACAGAACTTGTTAAACATGAAAATAAATATGCATTTAAATATGAATTAGCATATACGTAATATTCAATTTAAATGTATGCTATGTAAAATGTATTTAAAAAATGTGATCATAATGTTTCTTTAAATTTAATTAAAAACTATTTTTCTTTGCTTGAAATGTGATAAACATGTCCAATATTTCATTTATGATACACACAAAACACGTGCATCGTATTTATGGCAGTTTATACAGACGTTACACATGTTACAGGTTTGTAAATTAGGAGGTTCTTAAATCAGAAATAAAAATGTACGAATGCACAAATGTTACAAATTGAAAAAGTTTTCGCTAAATAAAGGTGCCTGTGTTCATTATGAAACTCTTATTGTATATGGAAATTTTTTAACCAGAAAAAGTGTTTTGAAAATTCTTTTGCAAAATCGGGTCGAATCCGACTCGCATGAGTCAAGATCTAACTCTTGCCCGATACATCGAAAATCAATCCGATCCGATCCCGAACAGAACGAAAAATTGTATCGACTTTGTAGTTACATGCCAAACGGGATTTTATTCTTTATGCGAAGAAAGAAAATGATCGCGAATCCTTTGATACAATTCTATAAAATGATTAAATCGACGATGAATCGTTTGGAAAACACCCAGACACAACATCCTTTAAAAACATAGGGAAGCGAGTTTAAAAAAACATACATAATAATAAATACTATAACAAATTTTTAAAAAGCTTGAAAGGAATTTGGAATAACCAAACATAGCAGGATGGGAAAAAAAAGGCAATTGTAGACATCGATGCATCATAAATGTATACCAACAGAGAATGTTGGTGCACTATTTTTTCGTTTCTGTAATTTTTCCATTCACGACATCCATTACATGCTCCACAGGATTTTATTCTTCAGAAAAAATAAGGTGGTCGCGAAAACTTTGATACAATTCTACAGAAGGATTAAATTGGCAATGGAAAACCTAGAAAACCACCCAAAACAGCGTGCCCTTTAGATACATAGAGAAGTAATTAAAAAATTTATACATAATAAATACTATCATGAAAAAAATATATAAATTAAAAAATAAGCTTTAAAAGAATTCGAAATAACCTAAGAAGTAAACTGGATGAAACCGAAAACAATTCTTGAACATCCATCTAACATGAAAGTACATCAACAAAGAATGTTGGTGGCCACGATATTTAACTTTCTCATTGAAGACATCAATTACATGCCACACGTGATTTTATTCTTCAAAAGAAGAAAGAAAATGATGGCGAAATCTTCGATGCAATTCTATAAAAAAGTGGTAAAATTTAAAGGATCTTAACAATGAAACATTCCGAAACCACCCACACACAATTATAAGATATCTAATATATACCTAGACATAATAAATGGCCTTAAAAAGCATAGCAGAGCAACTTTTAAAAATATATGTATTAAATACTGTTATAAATTAAAAAATGAATTTTAATAGAAGTTGTAACAACCCTAATATGTAAGCTGGATGAAACCTAAAGCAATTAGACGTCCATCTACATAAATGTATACCAACAGAAAATATAGGTCGATAGTTGCGCACTAGATATTCATTTTTCGTGTAGTTGCTTCTCAAACTTTCATACCATTTCTTTATTCTTTATAAATTGAAATAAAATTATCAAAATCTGAAACATGAAATGATGATTCAATGAAACTTGATGATTTTCCATCAAATATTAAATTGATAATGAAAGGTCTCGATACCATCCATACGCAACTAGTTCTTTAACAACACCAGGATAGTGATTAAAAAATATATACATAATAAATTCAATCAAGATGTAAGCTGGGATGAAACCGAAAGCAATTATAGACATCGATCCGCCGTGAATATATACCAACAAAGAACATCGTCGGCAGGATTTTTTTTGTTTTTCTAACTTTCTCATTGGAGACTTCCATTACACGCCACACAAGATTTTATTCTTCATAAGAAGAAAGAAAGTGATCACGAATCCTTTGATGCAATTCAACGAAAGGATTAAATCGGCATTGGAAGACCCCCGAAACCACCCAGACACCATCTTCTTTAACAACAGGAGGGTGAAATCTCTCTTATCTTTCCTATAAAAAAAGGGGCTGTTTTTTCTCTTATCAAAGCGTGGTTCTTGAGAAGGTCCAAAATGCAGCGGCTTCCATCTTAGGCGGTGTTAATCGGGTCCTTTTTCCTAATGTCCCGGCCACAAAGGGCCCTCTTAAAAGCCGGTCACTGCTTCGATGGCCACCAATGCCTTGTTGCTTTCGGAGTGTCAGCCCAGCTGCTCAGCCAAATGGAGATTGTAATTACGACTAAAAGCCGTCCGGGGGAGGGGGAGTCGAATATCTTACGAATCATACACCCTGGAAGATCAAATCCCCACCAAGGGGTGAATATGCAATTCATTGGTGTTTTCCCGGCGCCCTTTTGAGACATCTCAAAAGAAGAGATTTTTTTTTTTTTTTTTTTCCAATTCAAATGGAATATGTCCTTCGAAGTGTGAAACAGATAATTCGAGAAATCAGAATATCATATTGTCGGAATGCTCGGTGAAGAAATAAAAAAATAAATGAATAATGGAGAGAGAATTTCACTCGGCAAGAGACAGAGAAAAGGAAAAAAAATGCGCGTCGTTTTTTAAACTCAGAATTATTTAGCGACTTTTTTCCATATTCAGTTCAAATGATCCATGGTTTAAGAAAACTTTCGAAGCGTAGAAGTAAGCTTTATTTATATGTAAATATTGTGGGATTCGTTTCTCTTCTGTGGTTTTTGATGGAAAAGACTTTTTTTTTTCTCTTCATTAAAAACCGATTTGTTTCCAAAGAACTCGCCAGATGGAAGCACCAAAACTTTTGTCCTGAAACGAAGAAAAGAACTCTTTAAAAACTTTCTCTGACGTCACATCTTTTCTGCGAAGCTACACTCCGTCAAAAAATGATTCTAAGCCGGTGTTGTTTACCTTTTTCCTGAAACTGTAAAATTCGGAAGCAAAAATTCTCAGCTCCGATAATATTTCTTTCTTAAAAGAACTTAAAAACTCAAACATTAGAATTCTACTTATTTTTGTGTTTTCGTAAATTGATCTGTGAATTATTTTTTATTTGTTTGATTAAAAGAAGTCATCTATCCCAAAACGGAAGTGAACGAATTATTTGTTCCATAGTACACAGTAATAAAATAATAATATATTATTATTCCAGTAAATTCTACGCAGGCCTAAAGAAGAAGAAAGTTATGCCCGAAGAAGATTCCTAGAAAGGTAGGCCTGAACTTATATACTTTCTTTTTATTGAAATATCATTTAACCGTAAAAGAACTCACGCCTATAGATTATGAGACGTGAGATGTTCTTATATATATAAATAAAAGAGCTTGCCCATGATTATATTATTTGAAAGTATTAAAATATAAACAGTCTTTTGAAAATATATATATGATTGTTAAATAAACGATTGAATTAATATAATTGAATAACGATTGAATCGATGTTGATTTGAATTAATATAATGGCTACCAGTAATATAGCCCTTATTGAAAAGCTGAATGAACAAAATTATAGTAACTGGGCATTTAAGATTGAAAATCTTCTCCAAAAGGAAAACGTTTTTTCAGTAATCAAAGATCCTCCACCGGATCCTGTCACTCCACAATGGAATAAGGACAATATTAAAGCGAAATCGATTATTAACCTGTGTATTGAAGATTCGCAAATAATCCATGTGAAACATCTTGTAAATGCTAAAGATATTTGGGACGCTTTGAAAAACGTTCATTTGAGAAGTACTCTTTCTTCAAAACTTTTTCTTCTGAGAAAATTGTATTCTCAAAAATTGAACGAGGGGGGAGACATGATCTCCCATATCAATAATATTTTATCCATCAAAGATAAATTATTTGCTATTGGCGAGGAAATCCCTGACTCGCATATATGTGCCCTCTTGCTTTGCTCCCTGCCTAGGTCTTATGACCCAATGGTTACCGCGTTAGAAGCTAGCGAGACGGATCTAACTTTAAATTACGTAAAAAATAAATTGATCGATGAATATAAACATAGATGTGAAAACAGAGACGCGAGTTCAAATTCGCGAGATTCGGCTTACAAAGCAATAAATAAACCTGAGAATCGTGAAGCTGTTTCGAGCTCACGCGACTCAGCATATAAGGTAGTAAATAAAAATGCTAGAAATAAGAAATTTTGCACGTTTTGCAAACGAGACAACCATGTACGCGAAAATTGTTATCATTTAAAGAATAAAATGCAAAATGATAACTCGAGAAATAATCCGAATCGAAATAAGTTTTATAATAATTCAAACTCTTTCAGAAATAATTCGGGAAATTACAAAGGTAATCAAGGTAATGTAAGGGATACTTCCAACTTCTGTTTTAAAGGTAATGTTGACGCAGAAATAGGTACGAATAATTTTTCTACCTCAACGAATTCGGAAGAAAACATTTATAAGTTCTCCGAACAAAATTATCCCGCGTGCGATTTAATGTCTGCTAATAGCGCACAAGAACTTAATGTAAATAAATTCGTTATCGATTCCGGCTGCACAAGACATGTAGCATTCGCAAAAGAAAATTTCATAAATTTCAAAACCGGAAATTTTGGTAGCATAATGATAGCGGATGGAAATAAACTAGATTCACATGGTATGGGTGATATTAAACTTTGTACAAATTCACCACATCAAATTATACTTAAAGATGTTCTTTATTGTCCTGAATTACAAAGTAATTTATTATCAGTTAAGAGAGCAACAGAAAACGACTTTAAAGTCATTTTTGAAAAAGATTCTTGTAACTTTGTTAAAGACAATAACATAGTTTTAACAGCCGAGTTAAATAATAATCTATATGAAATTTGTCCTAAAGATGAGTACGGATATGCTGTCAAAACACAAATGTTTTGTGATAATCCGAATTGTATTACAACTTGGCATAAACGCCTAGGACACAAAAATTTTGAATCAATCAAATATCTTGTGAATCATAAGTTAGCGGATGGTATAACTTTAAGTAAGTGTAAACATGATAATACATGTACTAAATGTATCGAAGGGAAAATGTCACAATTACCTTATCCAAAGGTAGCATCAAATAGATCTAATGAAGTCCTTTCACTAATCCATAGTGATATCTGCGGTCCCATGAAGACGGAAACATTCTCAGGTAAAAGGTACTTTATTACTTTCATTGATGATTTTAGCAGGTTTACTATGGTTTATTTACTTTCACACAAATCGGAAGCCCTAGAAAAATTTAAAGATTTCTCTGCACTAGTAAAAAATAAATTTGGTAAACAAATAAAAGCCTTTAGATCGGATAATGCAGGGGAATATCTTGGGGAAAATTTTGAAGATTATTTAACCCTTAACGGTATCGAACGCCAATTAAGTGTACCATTTTGCTCACCTCAAAATGGTGTTGCTGAAAGAAAAAACCGTACCCTTGTAGAAATGGCGCGCACAATGCTGTCAGACGCAAATCTACCAAGACAATTTTGGGGTGAAGCAATTCTCACTGCCACTTATTTAACAAATAGGCTGCCAACCAAAGCAAACAATAACATAACCCCATTTGAACTTTGGAATAATCGTAAACCAAATTTGTCACACATAAAAACATTTGGTTGCAAGGCATACGCCTATGTAGAAAAATCTAAAAGGGCTAAATTCGATGAGAAAGCCATTGAAGGCATTTTCTTGGGATATGACCAAAGGAGCAAGGGATATAGAATATATATCGGGGATAATAGAGTAATGATATCTAGATCAGTAAAATTTCTAGAAAATGTAAAAAATGATACTAAACAAGACGAAAATAACATTTCGACCCCAACCGAAGTTGCTCAAATTGAATTAGATGGTGATAAACATGACGCGGACGCAATTTCACATCAGAGTCAAATACAGCTTAGAAGATCGGGAAGAGAAAACAGGGGAGTACCTCCCGATAGGTATGGAATTAGCGCCAACATGTGTCAGGTTGAGGAACCCAAAACTTGGGAAGATATAGAAAATATGAAAGACCCAAAAATTAAAAATAATTGGCTAGCAGCTACAGATGAGGAATTCAATTCACTTATGCAAAATAAAACTTGGGAATTAGTCGACCCACCTCCGGGAAAACATATTATAGGTTGTAAATGGACTTTTAAAACAAAACGCAATGCACGTGGAGAAATAGAACGCTACAAGGCGAGACTTGTTGCGAAGGGTTATTCGCAAAAATTCGGGTGCGATTATGATGAAACTTTTGCCCCTGTCGTGGCACACACCACAATAAGAAGTTTCCTAAACGCTGCTGTATATAAAAATTTAGATATAATTCATTTAGATGTAAAAACAGCATTTTTGCACGGAAACTTAGACGAGGAGGTATTCATGAAACAACCCGAGGGATATATAGTAGAAGATCAAAAGGAAAAGGTGTGTAAACTGAATAAGGCTATTTACGGGCTAAAACAGGCTGCTAGAGCCTGGCACCTAAAAATTAGTCAAACACTCAAAAACATGGGATTTAATCAGTGCACATCAGATTTATGCTTATTCAAACGAAATAAAAACGGAAACTTGTCTTATATTATAGTATATGTCGACGACATTTTAGTAGCAGGAAAGAAAAGGGATACCGAAGAGATATACAAAGAGCTATCAAGGGAATATGAAATAAAATCGTTAGGTAAAGTATCGCATTATTTGGGGATAAATATCAAACAAACAGAAGATGGAAGTCTAATGTTAGATCAAGAAAATAAAATTGACGAAATTGTTAGGAAATTTAACTTAGTAAATTCTAAACCAACTTATACTCCCATGAATACGGATTATTTTAATTTAGATCTCGATAGTAAACTAATGAGTAACAATACCCTTTATCGACAAGCAGTGGGGGCACTCTTATATATCTCCACAATCACAAGACCAGATATATCTGCCTGTGTGAACATATTAGGTAGAAGAAATGAAAGACCTAGAGAAGTAGATTGGTTAGCAGTTGAAAAGGTAATTCGCTATCTGAAAACAACCAAGGACCTTAAATTAATAATTGATAAAAATAAAAGGCCCGTCTTAACAGCATATTGTGATGCTGATTGGGCATCAGATAAAAGTGACCGGAAGTCCACTACCGGCAATATCTTCAAATTGGGCAACAACTTGTTAAGCTGGTCAAGCAAAAAGCAATCCAGTGTTGCACTCTCCTCTACTGAGGCAGAATACATTTCTGTCTCAAACACCTGTCAAGAAATGGAGTGGTTACTAGCATTACTAACAGATTTGGACCTACCACAAACCTTACCGATTTCGATTTATGAAGATAATATTCCATGCATAAAAATCTCAAAGAATGAAAAACATTTATCGAGAAGCAAGCATGTAAGTGTTAAATACTACAACGTAAAAACTATGATAGAAAACGGAACAATGTGTCTACACTATTGCCCTTCAAAGCAAATGATTGCTGACATAATGACAAAACCCCTTGCGAAACCTCAGTTTGAAACTTTAAGATCTCAGCTGCAACTGAGGCTAGCACTTTGAAAACAAAAGTGGGGGTGATGGAAAAGACTTTTTTTTTTCTCTTCATTAAAAACCGATTTGTTTCCAAAGAACTCGCCAGATGGAAGCACCAAAACTTTTGTCCTGAAACGAAGAAAAGAACTCTTTAAAAACTTTCTCTGACGTCACATCTTTTCTGCGAAGCTACACTCCGTCAAAAAATGATTCTAAGCCGGTGTTGTTTACCTTTTTCCTGAAACTGTAAAATTCGGAAGCAAAAATTCTCAGCTCCGATAATATTTCTTTCTTAAAAGAACTTAAAAACTCAAACATTAGAATTCTACTTATTTTTGTGTTTTCGTAAATTGATCTGTGAATTATTTTTTATTTGTTTGATTAAAAGAAGTCATCTATCCCAAAACGGAAGTGAACGAATTATTTGTTCCATAGTACACAGTAATAAAATAATAATATATTATTATTCCAGTAAATTCTACGCAGGCCTAAAGAAGAAGAAAGTTATGCCCGAAGAAGATTCCTAGAAAGGTAGGCCTGAACTTATATACTTTCTTTTTATTGAAATATCATTTAACCGTAAAAGAACTCACGCCTATAGTTTTGGTGAATTAAACTGCGGTAAGACTAGGTCTAACTTCTTAGAATTTTTTTAAATTCCGTTTTTTGTATCAGGTAAAAAGAAAATGAAAACCCTTATTCTTTTGCAGCTCGTTTTTGGTAATCCAAAAGGAAGGGTTATACGGTTTATACCACGGGTCGATGTCCGTATTTAGGCGAATTCAGTAATTTTCGCTGTTGCTTATCTTAAAAAAATCTTTTCTTTTTTTTCTTTTTTCATTTTTTAAGGTATGCACTGATACTCCATAAGCTTCAAAAATAATTTGTAAAAATAATAATTTTTAGAACAAAAATTTAAAGCAACTTCAGAAGACTTTTTCTTAATCCTTGACAAATTTACAGCTGCGCAAAAATGCGTATGTTATTAACTTTTTGCATTCGAGAGGCGATTCTCACTGAGCACTAGTGTCCCAAGTAAATGTGTACTGCAAATGCTCTGGACACCAGTATTTTAAACCAATCTTCTTCACTTTATTTAATAGTCAAATAATTTGTGATAAAAGATGACAAAATCAACTGTAAGACATTAGTGCGGTTCCTAAAGCATTTGGCGTTTTGATATACAAGGGACACCTGACAACTCAAGTAGTGAGTGAGAGTCAACTCTCGAGTGCAAAGGGTTAACATTGCCTGTTTTATTATCATATTTATCTATTGCGTGCTAGTTGGCGTATTTTAGCGATAGTGGTTTTTCACAACAGAATATATATATATATATATATATATTCTTCTTTTTTTTTTTTTTTTTTTTGGAGCTAACTTTTTATTATTAAATATACGTTTATTCATATTAAATTTAATCAACATTGTTGCCAGTATAAATAAGTGCGTTTATAAATGAGGGAAAGACGAAATATGAATGTGGTGCATTTTCTTTAAACTTATAGCAAAACACATTCCAGATTTGGAAATAAGCGGCGGGACAAATTGGCATACATCGAATGGATACAAGTCAATCCAACTAGCATTCGCTTCTACATAATGGCAGGTTGACCCAGTTTTTACAGAAAGTTCCTTCGGTCTGACAAATTTTATTGCTTGTATATCGCCTTTTTCTTAATGTTAAAGGAACTCAAGTTGTCGGTGTCGTTGACGTTTGCTAGGCAGAAGGCAATCATATACTGAGAGTCCCTAAAATATTATGACCATTCTTCATTAAAACTAATTATCTGTCCGTTTAGTACGCCCGCTTCTGCTATATGAATTGAATTTTCCGATGAAAAAATAGCAGTCGGGCAAAGGTACCAATAAAATATGCATTTTACCTACTAGGAAAAATAAGCTATTTGAGTGATTTTGAAGTAAGGCGTAACGATGTGCTCCATTAAGGTTGATTCCCCCAAGGCTATCAGAAATCGCTAATTGTTTTTGGCTTTTCTCGTACAAGAATGTCTCGGTTTTTCAAAGAATTGCCTCTAAACCAAACAACTTCTGACGAAAATCTGAACTGCCAACGGAAATTCTATTGAAGAACCAAGGTGCAATGAACGTTTTGCACGCGACCTTTAGGTCGGATCTAAAATTCGTGTGTCCATGGAATTTAATTTTGAATATTAGCACAGATATCTACGGAATAAGAGTTTAGAATATTTATTTTGTTAGAAATAACGCAAAAATTTTCTTTTTGTATCAGTTGACACTTAATAACATTGTAACATAAATTTAAAATGCTGTTCGATATCCGAGAGCATTGCTAAATTTCGGTTAAACGTTATGCACGAAACATGGTCAAGACTATAAAGTTTGCCTACTAGTGGTATTTGTGCCCTATGCATACTAACATTCTGATGATGCAATGGACATAATAAATGAATCAAATACCGACATTTGTAACGGGACTAACGTAGAAAGTCACATGATAGTCGTGGTCCCAACCAAAACGTACTTTGAGGGGCAACTATCAAACAAAAAATTCTACTATCTCATTTAACTGCTGTGTGTTTGTTTTGCTGCTCTAAAATAATAATAAAAAAAAATAAATAAATAAAAAACCTTAAATTTCAAGTCATCAAATACACGTTTTATATATCATATATACTATAATATATGTATTATATGCTGTATTATATACTACTACAATGTTTTAAATACTACTATATAACATTTTCAAAATTTTAGTACAAAAATAAATAATTTTAAAAAAATAAAATTTCTTCACGTTTAATCTAGACGAAACAAGTGCTTAAGCATTATGTTATTTTTAACTATCGAATGTAAGTATTAACCAATATTCCATTTTAGTGATCCATTCTTTAATTATGTAATACTACATATTCTAAATCTCTGGCGAAATTATGAGAATTTACAATTTAATCTGCTTCTCAGAAAGCCGATACTTTTAATTTCTGTGAAATAAATACAGCTAGATGAAATCGTAAATAATTTACTGTGTTGTATTTTATCCAATAACATGAAATTGTGTTTTTTATCTTTAAAATTTTTATATGTTAAAACATCATTGTTAAAAATATGTCAAATTTTGATGTTTTTTCAGCGATTTCAAGGATAAAAAATGCTCAGTTTGGAATGTTTTCCTTATTTCACTTCTCATTTTACTTAGGACAATTTTATACCTGATTATTAATTATTTTATTGAATATTCTCAAAATTTTGCTGATATTGTTAAATTTTGATAAGATTTGACAATGATGCTTGTACTGCTTGAGAAAGATTTTGATGAAATAATATTAATGTTTAGATATTTTGTGAGTTAAAAGTGTTTTGTTTCTGTTTTTATATTTATTATGCTAAGATATGAATATTAAACATTTTTTTTTTTTTTAAACATAGTTATTTGTGTACTAAAGCTTTTTAGAAATTTTATACATGATTAAAATACGTTTGGAGCAGAAATGTTAATATTTAGGGTATATACAAATCCTGTTGGAAAACAATTTTTCTGTTATTTTTCCCAATTTGTTTAAAAATCGAATTTTTTTTTCCAAAAACTTGAAATTGTGCTACAGTTTCAAAATGTTTATTTGTAAAATAAATCACTCTTATGTAATTTATTTTAAATTTTGGCACACTTAAAAGAGTTTTATGGTTTAAAGGAGATAAATATTTTCAATATCTTTTTCCGACTTTTGATAATTTTATAACTGATTAGAAAAATTATTTTATTTATAAATTGTAAAATTATACCAGTGTTTTGAAATTTCAGATGATTTGGCAATCATAATTCTGCTCAGTGAAAAAAAAAGAAAATAATAATTAATTTTATATATTTTGTCGTTAAAGCTAGCTATTTTTTAATAAATACTTGTTTGTGTGTTAAAGCCGTGAAATTTTTATATGTTAGCCTGTTTTTCTTTTCTTTCTTTCTTTTTTTTCTTTTTAATTTTCAAGCTCGTTCTTTCTTTTCTGTTTTACACTCGCATTTTTCTTAATAACTTAAAATTGTGTTACGCCTTCAAAAAATTTTTGTGCTAAATAAATCACTCTGCGTAGTTTATTTTGCATTTATTTGTATTTACAATGATTTCTGTGGATAAAGGCCGAATAATTCCATTTTTTTTCCACTTTTGACAACTTGGTTTTTGTTTACAATTTATTTTTTAATATACTTTAATTTGTGGCGGCGTCTTAAAATTTTTATAAGATTTGACAATTAAGATTCCCAATGTCTGGCAAAATAACGAATTTTGTCAAATTAAAAAAATGACTTGGATATGATAATAATCTGTAGCCAAGACAATAATATATTTCGTCAGCTGAGACGCTACCATCGAAATATTCAAGGTCAGAAGACTCCAAGTGTAACATCACCATTAATTGACCAACTAACTTCTTACAAGTTTTGAAATTCACATCGGAAAATTTTAAATAGCATTTTTTTGGGGGGGGGGGGGGAATATTTATTATCTTATAAAACTATTAATAACCATTTGAAATTACTGGTAAGAATTTGGAGATTTCGCATTAAAAAATTAGCCAGATGCGGCAATACTGTGGCATTCCGCATGTGGCTGAATATTTATTTAGAGATTCAAAATTCTCATCAGTAATTTTAAATATTGTTTTATAATATGATAGGTATTCCACCCCCCCCCCCCCCCCCATCCCATTTAAAATAAAAGAAACTTCCAATTCAAAATTTTCCGATGTGAATTCTAACACTAGTGAGAAGTCAGTCCATTACTGATGACATCACACCTGGTGTCTTCTGACCTTGAGTATTTCGATAGTAGTGGCTGAGACCGTGATCATCACGTGACTACTCTATGGGAGAAGTGGGTAGCCCACAAACTTTACATAACTAGACTCCACATCGGCAACCTTTTCTTACACCGGGATCGTTGCCTTCTGTCACGTGACGGAGGGCAGATTTAGCGCGCCAAACCAGTTTTTCTCCCGCCGAAACTCACATTGTTATGTTTGTCTTGAGTTGACTGCACGTAACTTTTCTCTTTGTGAAATCTGAAAGTTGCCAATAAAGCGATCACTGCCAAAAAACGACATCGTTTCGCCAAGATGTTGGATTCGAAACCTTGCCGATAGAACAATGGAATGTGGCGTCTACTAATATGAGAAGTCTGTGGGGTAGCCCATGTTTTTCGTTAACCACGAGCCCTAAGGTGTAAGATCACGTGCATATAGTCCAAAAGGTGTTAAACAGCTGACACACAATGTCTGAAACAGCAGAAGATGTACAACACAACAAACTATCCCGTAATAAAATTCAGAGCACTTCTGCGATTATTCAGAATAAATACATTCTTGGGATTTATTGCAAATCAGTATAAAAATAAATAAACAAATAAAAATAAATAAAACTTGGACGTAGCAAAAGTTGATAAGTATAATTTTGTGCGCTTTTTTTTATTTCAAAAACTCATCGAAACAGAAGCTACAATTTAGACGTTTTAATTGAGAAACTTTGAGGAATTTAGATCATGAGCAGAATTTAAAATTTTATTATTGATTAACCACCTTACTGATTACCCTAAATTAAGCTATAGCAAAACAATTCTATCTTGATAAAACTTGACCATAATAGAATGCGACATGCATAATTTTATATAGCACTTTGTTTTAAAAACTACTTTAAATATATATATATATATATATTATTTTTATTTTTTATTTATATTTTTTTTATTTTTTATTTTTTTTTTTTTTTTACTTTTTCTGGAAATTTGATTAATATCAGGTATGCGGACAGATGATAAAAAAAGATAAATTTAAATGTTGGTCTAATTGCGTTTGAATCACGATATACGCTCGATCATCCGAAGCACGATTTACGACATATTTGGTTAACACCTTGCGGCGCGGTGGTTTCATAGACATACCACTTAATTTTAATTTTCAAACACCACATTGGCACCGAAATTTTGTTTAAAAAAATTGCTTTTTATTGAATGCGTGAAATATGAGGTTTTCTTATTTACAAATAAAGTTGTTTTCAAATTCCGGTGTCAGTCATTTATTTCTACACTTAAGCAATGAAATTGTCCCGCGCCGCAAAGGGTTAACCGACACCCTTTACATATATTCTGATAAAGATGCCTGGAGCTATTGTTTAAAATTGCAGATGAAATTTATTATTATTTTTTATAACTTATAATCAATTATACAACGGCTCAAAAATTACAAAAACACTAATAAATGATTAAAATAATCTTAAATCATTGGAATATATTATAAAGTTCGTTAAATAATGCAAACTTTTATGTTACTTTTACAGAAAAATTCTCACCAACAAATACACCTGCGTATTCTAATCCCCTTTAGTTAGAAAATCAGGAGAAGCAGATGTAACAGGTGTTTTCATATTTGAACCAAAGATCTTTCTGCGAATAAATCAACACTGATTCTTTATGCGCCAGCGGTATTTTAAAGTATCATTTAAATAAATTGTTATAGAAATACAGTAAAACCTCTCTAAAACGACCACGCTCCGTTCCCATAAAAATTGATCGTTTCGACACAAGGTCTTTTAATGGAGACCATGCTTAAATCTAGATTTTAATTGTTGAAAAAAAAGTAACAATGAATGTTACGAAAATTTATTTTTCACATTAGAAAAAATACATATAAATTTAAGTATAAAAACAAAAGTTAATTACATAAGTTGATTACTGTAGAGTTTAAGAAAGAAAAAGAATACATTGACCTTGCTTTTTTTACGGTTTTACCATTTATAACTTATTTCTGCAAGTCCTTTCGAAATTCAGTAAATAAATGATTTTTTTTTCTGAGGGGGGGGGGGGGATGAGAACAAATAATGACGATTTTATTACTTTATCTATTTCTTTGAGAGTTTCTATGAATAAGAGTTTCCTGACAAAATAAAGCAGGGGAGTTTTTGACTATCATTCTTAATTCGTCATAAGAGTTAAATTCATTGCCTAAAAAGGCGCACAAAGGGGTATAAATACTTAAAAGTTACCCGAATAACAATTATAATAAAACCTACACTTAATTTAAAAGTTTAAATAATGTATTTAAATAATTTTTTTTTTTTTTTTTTTTTTTTTTTTTTTTTTTTTTAAGCGACCGGCTAAACATGAAATTTGTTTCATTTTCTTCAAAGAAATTGGTCACTTATGGAAGAGTTTCATCTGGGATGGTCTCTGAATAGATGTAAAATTAGTAATGAGCTTATAGGAATAAATTTCGTTCCATGAAAAATGGTCATTGAGAAATTAAATTTAATTTTGGGTCGCTTAATAGAGGTGGTCGTACAGGGAGGTTTCAGTGTAGTACAATACATCGATTAGTAGTAATACAGTTTAAAATAAGTAATGGATACTTTATTTTATCTTATTTCAAAACCATTATTAGTTGCACAAAAAAGAAATATATTTAAAAAGATGATTTCTTTTTTATTTGCATCATTTTAGCTTTCTTGATTTTGAAAAATTATGGAATTAAAAATTTCAGTTAGAAATAGATCTATATTTTTATTGTAAGAACATTATATTTGTATACTTCTTATAATTCTATAAAATGCTAAATAAAATATGTTAAATAAAAAATTTGAGTGGAATTTTAAAAATTGCACAAAATCCTTACAAATTCAAATTTAATTAATGAATTTTAATTAGCAAAATTCTATTGAAATTTATTAAATGATTGGTATAAATCTTTTAACGTAATTTCAAAAATTCATAATAATGCTTTAGAAGTTTTCATGAACTCATAATTTATGATATAAAGGGTTAAAAAACCTAAAGCAAAAAGGCATCCATGATTTCTTTCTTGAAATTGTCTTATTTTTATTTATGAATTTTTTTACTCAGTTCCCAATTCTCAAAAATTACTGAAACGCCAATATAATGTAATGTTAATACCTGTAACATCCCCTTCATCCGTATAATTTTATTTCATAGATTATTTGCAAAATTTAAAAATGTATATATATTCCATTAGAGCAAGTCTCCTGATTCCTACCTCAGAAATTAATCGAATATTATTTGTGATCACGTAATATTGCCCTTGTTAACGAGTTACGTATCACAAATTCCCTTTTTAACCGACTTCAAGGAGTAAGTTATGATTTCGACCTGTATGTATTTCTTGTTCACTCATAACTTCCCTAAATATGAACCGATTTTGATAATTCTTTTTTTGTTTGAAAGTGCAGGATGCCCGTATGGTCCCATTTTAATTTCATTTAATTCTGATGGTTAGAATTTTTTTTTTAAATAAGAAAATGTAGATTTGATTAAAAAAAAATATGATTTGTTGCAACCGTTTTCAAATCATATGCATATGCATTCATATGCGTTAGCGCCAAGTTGTCGCCAAGCTTGATTCTTTATTGAAGTCGGTTAGTATTTTTTTAAAAAAGCATAATTATTATTCATCATTGTTCTACTTTTGTGCATTTCACTTATTTATCTCATTCGGTTTGAGTATACTGCATTCAGTGATCCTACATTGCGTAAAAGGGATTTGATGTACTGTACATGATTTCAGAATTAAATCTTTTGACATGAGGCATGATATTCAATTATAAATTGTATTCGCTATATATGTCGACTTGTAGCATTTTACAATGATTATATATGTATATATATATGTGTGTGTATATATATACAGTCCTTTCCAAGTAAACATTTTCGTCTAATCTTATGACAGGATTTAATCACAGAATTTTGTGGTTAAATAAAGGTCAAATATTAATATTCATAAACAGTGAAAATACAAAAAATCAACAGCTGGTATATTTTACTTTATGGTAGTAGCTAATTACTTAAATTATGGTAGTTTTAATTATAGTTTTACGTTTGTACAAATAAAAAATGCATATGATAATATCTCGTCGATTTTGATTTTTCGAAATATATCTGGTTACTTAAATTTCGAATAATCGAGAGTCTACTGTATGTTAAAAAATGATAATTAAAATTTTGTGTTAAATATGGCTCTCAAAAATGGAGACAGTTTTCAATTTATGATTATCATATTATTTTTTTTTTAATATTATTTTTCTTTTAAATTGTCTCTTAAAAAAAAATGTATCAACGGTATATTCCTCTTATTGGGAATAATATGATGGGAAAATACTATTTCGATTTAGCGAAAAATTTTTGCTCTGAACTTTACTTTACCTAGATTTATATCAGCGAATTTAGTTTTACTAACCTTGCTATAAATATTTCAAAAATCATTTTTATATTTCCAAAAATTCCCTACTAAAAGCGGCGTAAAGTTCCTGAACGTTGAATAAAAAATATATACACATATATAAACCTATGAACGAAAGGCCTTTTTTTTTTTTTTTTTTTTTTTTTTTTTTCCTCCTCTTCCTTACATATCGGCACATAATTTAATAAACATAACCAGAAATATACGAATGACATAAGATGAAAAGTGCATGTAAATGTAAAACTGATTTCGTAGACATCCTCTTGTCAGTCATGTAAAACTCCTTTTTGTGCCTGTAATCGGCTCTTCGTTCCAACAAAATACGATGCTCTTCAGCTGAACCGAATTTTCCTTATTTCGTTATAAAGCAGATTCAATCAACACAACTATTTTGAATCGGTAAAAAACCATTTTAACACACTCCTCCGTTAAAATAGTCCATAAAACACAAAGCCGCTCGCGGCCGCCATATCCTCCATTCACTTTTTTTTTTTTTTTTTTTTTTTTTTTTTTTTCTTCTACCAACCAAAGCACGTATAAATGTATACGTATCAATGTACATTTGTCGTAAAAAATGAAATAAAGTAAAACTTAGTTCCGTCGCTTACTTCCAAATCTACCTAAGTTGCATTTATTCAAGAAATTCTGATCAGGAAAAACGGGATTTGCCATTGGTTTCATTTTAATAGAACCCCGTGAATAGGGAATGAAAACCGATCTAACTAAAGAGCCGCCATTTTGTTTCGATAAGCGGTAATCTATCGCACAGCAGGAAATTTGATAAAAAGTATCATAACCCTTTATGTCCGATGGTCAGGGACCGATTTACAAATTTGGGGCCTGGGCACAGATGCTTACAGCCCCCCCCCCCCTTGGAAAGTTTTTTACAAAAAGATTGAGCTCCCCACTCCTCATCCATCCCCTCCCCTCCCTCGAAAAAAAAAAAAAAATTACTTATAAGATAACCACGATTGACTTCACAATTGAATTCATTTTAAATACCAATTAAAAAAGTAAATATATGATAATCATTTATTTACCTTTTAAATAACTATTTCACTATCATGAAATTTAAATATTTAGACGTGGTACAGTAAATTATGTAATGATAAATGTCTTTTCCTATGCAAGTTTATAAGTATGCAACAACTAACCAGAAATTTCCACAATACTAAATTAAAATTATTTAAAATATTCTGGGACTCTGCCGCCTATGAACTGTACTCACCAACCCCAAATAATCTGACAAGAACAGGAACATGATAAATAAAAATTAAAAATACAACATATTTTTAAAATGATAAAGATAAAAGAAAATATTCATTTTAATAAAGTGATTAAATGTGGTTGTTTCAACCAAAATATACAATGTTGTAAAAATAAAATATGAACACAGTAGAATGTAGAATGAAATGTAAAATTCCACTAGATTTTGTAAGCAGTTGTATTAATTATGGACAATAGTTATAAACCCTTCAGCAGCATTTGGAGGCCCCTAAAAATTGGGGGCCCTGGGCCTGTGCCCCGAAAGCCCTGCCCTAAATCAGGCACTGCCGATGGTGCTTTAAAATGACATAAGTTCTTATCCAAAAATCAATTAACACATTGATGGGAAGCTGTACAATTTAGGCTGAGTTGTCTAGTATTGCATTTTGGAATGGTACTTGAGATTAGTACTTTATTTTAGGATAGTTCTTTAGAATAGTACTTTGCAATAAAATAAGTTCTTCAGAATAATACTTTACAATAGGAAAGTTCTTTAGGACAGTGCTTTACAGTATCTTTAGTTCTTTAGGGATAGTGTTTTAGGATGCATATTTTAAAATAAGTATTTTATTTTACAGGAGAACAGTTACTTTATTTTAGGATATATACTTTAGAATTATAATAGTTTAGAATAGTTACTTTAGAATAGGAGCGTATTTTACATCTTGATAATACTGTACTATATAGGATAATTTTCTAATTTACAGGCGGTACACTTTAGGATAGTACTTTAATTACTTTACAGTTGGATATACTTTAGGATATATATTTTAGTATAATGCTATATTAATTTTGAATATACATTAAATAGTGCTTAGGACAGTAGTTTACATTATCATGTTCAATAAACGTTATTCGTTGTAGAAATCGAAAATTTTTTAGAATAGCTAATTTCTTTTTTATAAATACTTTTATAAATACATCCAAAGTAATTGTTCATCTTTTCGGTGTCGAAAGACATTGAATGGAAAGGATACAAAAATTTTCTATACCTATATGAAAGGCCATTATATTAGAAAACTAGCGGCCTTCGCCCGCTACGCTGGTCGGTTTATCTAAAGAAATCTTGAAGAAGTAGTTAGATAAGGTTCAGACATACATTAAAAAAAAAAAAAAGCAAGTCGATCATTCAAAAAACGTTGGGAAATATCAAATATTTACTGTAATTTTTTAAGAAAAACAAAGTTTCGAAAAAAAAAATTAAATCGAAAAAAAAATTACACTGACATATTAATGCAAGGAAATTTTCCCAGAGAGAAAATTCGCCTTGAATACAATATTTCAAATTCTTTTAATTGCTTATAGGCGTTAATGCCAACATCGTGAAAAAAAATTCCATGCTGGGAATCGAACCCGGGCCATCAGTATGGCGCACTGACGTTCTACCGACTAAACCACATGGAACGACAGCCAGCTTGAAACTTTCTCATACTTAAGTAGACTGGCGAAAACATAACGATAGCGCGTTTTAAAATCGCACAGTGACATCTATTGGATTTTATATGTACTAAAAAACGTTATGTACTAAAAAACGTGAGCAGCGCACCTAATAGTTTCTTTTGTTTCTTTTTGTTACTTTTTTGTCTGTTGTCCGATTTTGATGAAACAAAGCCTATACACTGCCCGGGAGTGTGCATTCTTCATTAGTGAAAACCGCATAAAAATCCATTCAGTAGTTACGAAGATAACCTCGAACAAACAGACAGACAGACAGACAGACAGACAAAAAATTCAAAAAAAATTTTTTTGTGTTTCATTGGTTTTCTTTTATCGCCCTGACTCCATTTTTGTCAATTATCTTCAATGTACAGACACACCGGGTCCTACTGTTTTATTATATGTATAGATATTTAAACAAAAAAAATGATTCAAGTATTAAATATTTCACAAAACTAGCATGAATATCGGTTTAGTTAAACTAAATTTTTCTAAAATTTATTGAATAATTACACATATATTTTAATATATTTTATAAAATACAGAAAAAATGCTTTGGAAAGTAAAAATTTCATATATAATTTGAGATATAAGGTTAAAATGATACTATTTTGAATGTTGCCTTTTAGGATAGCACTTTTTTTTTCAACAACTTCCAGGGGTTGTTACATAGGAGCGCACAAGGGTTATAGTTGATCTAATACACTTTACTACTTTACTTATTACAACTTTACTACCAAATTTACTCATTACAACTTTACTACCAACTTTACTCGTTACAACTTTCCAAGTTTATTCATTACAACTTTACTACCAACTTTACTCGTTACAACTTTCCAAGTTTATTCATTACAACTTTACTACCAACTTTACTCACACACAACTTTAATGATTATTTAGCTGATATTCGAGAGAAATCTCCCTTAAACTTTATGCATCTTATTCCGCCAATCGAAGTATGTAGTTCTCGATAAGTCATATGACTGGAAACATATAATTATGTTAATTTAAAAAAAAAAAAAAGCAAAAATTATATTTTAGTTATATGTACACATTTCAAAAAATATTTATTTGTTAAAATAAAAGTGAAAACATGGTAATATTTTTAGATCTTTAACTACATGCCTTTAAAAAGTTTTGCGATTTAAATGCTAATATTTTTGTTGCTAATAACATTTAAAAATAATTAAAATTTCTTTCTCATTATGCGTTTTATGAGTTTAAAAGTGGCACTGTTGATTAGCGCGGCGAGGTGACGTTTGCTGGAAATGTTCTAGCATTCCCCCCCTCCCCTCCTAGAATAAATGCTATTTATTAGAGACAAAGGCTATAATTTATCCGAACCCGGTATTAAAAAACTCATGTTGCAATATTTCAGCTGTCCTTTTAGTAGTAATGTTTTTTTTTTTTTTTTTCGAAAGATTTAGGACGATACTTTTGGTTTTAGAACTACAGATAAAAATGTATAAATATGTATAGTCGAGGGAAAAAAAAAGTAAATACCTTCTACTAACTTTGCAAAATACTATTATAGAAGAAAGTCGCTTTTACTAAACGATTGGAAACAAAGTCTACTTTTAAATGATGCATATAAAAAAATTTGCTTAGGGGGCCATCCACATATTAAAATGAATCCTAACATTTGTCTTCCCCCCCCCCCTCCAATAGCAGTACACAATTTTGACAGCATAGCTTAACTCTAAACTCTTCAATTAGCTTAAAAACAAATTTTCATGCAATTCGTACGATAAGTTTTCAAGAAATTAATTACTTAAGGAACATATTTTAGGGACTGTATCCAAATTGAAGTTCAGTATTCGATTGTTGACCGAGAGAGCCCCCTTCTTGATCAATGCATCTTAGGCGCCACTCAAGCAATCATTGAAGACGACTAGATTACAGGATAGCATAAGAGATTTCAAAATATATCTAGTCACTTTTATGGTAGATGGTCCCTTAAACCATCATTTTGACGTTTTTTAAGCATACTAATTTGGATTTCTGAAAAGCAGAACTTAATAAATCTAAATCCATAAAAATATTATAAGGTTGCAATTCATATATTTTTTTTTAATATTGATTTCATAAATCCTAATTCATATCATAAAATTGTAAAAAGTGCAAATTCAACATATTTATGTTTGGATATTTTAGTATTATTGTTACATAAAAAAAATAGAACAATAGGAGCATAATTTCAGGAGATTTTAATAAAAAGATAAAAATGTAAATTAATATTAGAAGCACTAAATTTTGAATGTTTATCATTCAAAAACTTATCATCATTTACATGAAGATTCTTATTTTAAATACTAATGTTAAAAAATAAAAACACTTTGATTATGTTTAATTTTATACACAGTTTATGAATTGAATTTAATTTCTTTAATATGTTCAAAAGCATAAAATAAAGATTTTCACGAAATCTTTGTCTAATATTTCACATAAGCAACAAAATGGATGCCTCCTTCGAATAGGCTGAGATTTTAAATCTCCTCTAAGGAAAATCCCGCCAAATAGTATTTTCCGGAGAAAAAAATTTAATAGTCGGAGCAGGGTAACGAATTTCATTACCTTCATGCGCTAGTCGCACAGTGAACAACAGTTTTTTGTTCCCGATTTCATTTTTTTTATTCCTCTCCCTCCACCTCCCCCTCCCTCCTCCTTATTATTACCGCTCTTATCCGCCTTCACATCCCTTGCTGGAGCCGGAGATTTGCATGATGTAGGGGTCGACCAGAAATGGAGCCCTGGTGATTGCGATCGCGGTTTTTCCCTTATGCTCAGCATTGTTAAATGTTCCACTCTACCCTTATAAAAATGTGGGAATTCGTTCAGATAAAATTTTGCTAAATGTATATTTAAGTTATATCCTGTCTGTGATAGAACAAGCTTTGTTAGCACATTTTGGATTTATATATATTCAATATTTGCATTCAACAAATATCTCATAAAACAAGGACACTTTCATTTTGCGTGTTTCATTTAAGCTTTTTTTTTCTTTTCGTTTGTTTATTCGGGGATTAACTGCTTTATTAATCCTCCCCCTCCACCTCAACCAATTTTTTTTAATCAAAAATTAATCAGTTTTCTTTGTTTACACTATAATTCAGTAACACTCTTTTTTTTTATTACATTACAGTCTCAATTATCCAATACTTGATTATCAGTCACAATCGGTTAACTGATACTCCTACTTAATATTTTATCCCTTAAAATTAAAATTTGGCTCGGTATAAGTTAAAGGGCCGAAAAAGTAGAAATATATGCTAAATTGCACAGATTTCCTTTTCTTTTTTCCTTTATAGTATACTTTTACTATGTATATTTTTAAAATGCAAAGGCGAGTAACCAATTTTTAAAACCAGTTTCGGCTAATCTGGGCATGCGCAATACGCATTTCAGAGTCCTTTTCTGTCGCTATAAAATATATAATCAAAATAGGAAATCAGTTTTGGTTGTATTACAGAGGAACGTTGAACGAAGTCAAGCTAGCCGAATAGTGTCGGGCGTATTCTGATAGCAGCTGACTATAAATAATAAATTTGCTATTTAAAACGGATTTTCAAGGACACATCACGAGAAACGTTATTACATGGGAATATTTATAATTAATAATTTTTATAAGTGAAAAGATTTTTAAATGAGAAAGTTAATATTGAAATAGGAATAGCATTAGATCGCAAGCACTTTGTCGGTCAAGGACAGGAGCCTTAAATGGTTAGGTTCCCGTTTGATTCTATGATTTCTAATGATAAAAGATTTTAGTTTAAACGGACGCAATTCCTTGTTTTTATTTATTTATAATCTGAGGGAAAGGAGGTTGGGGTGGGGGGGGGGGGTAGAGGAGAGCTCCAGAATTAAACTGTCACTGAAATAATAATAATTAAAAAAAAAGTTTATTTAAAAAAAAAAAATGTTCTTTTGCGGTAAAATGACAAATAACTCTTTTTTTTTCCTTTTTTTTTTTATGTAGCGGGATGAAATAAAGAAATATACAAATCTTATTTATTTTATTTTATTTTATTTTATTTTATTTTTTATTTTATTTTATTTTATTTTATTTATTTTATTTTATTTTTTTTTTTTTTTTTTGCCACAAATTTTATACAGTTGATAATTAAAAGGAAATTCATTACAACGCTTAAAGTGTATCGGAAATGGTAAAATTAACAGTTTCCCTTATCTCTAATTTTCTCGGGTTCGTATATAGTACAAATAATTATTATCCTGGACTAACACGCGTGTAGTATACTTCTCTAGCAAATATTAGCAAAATACGTGTCAAAGATTTTTATTTTGAGAAAGTGGTGCGAGGTACAATTAAAAAATAAGTAATTAAAATTCTTTGGGGGGGGGGGGGGGGAAATGGATGATGATTATTTTTTTAACTATTGGTAAGGAAGCGGTTAACCTAGAAAAATTTCCTATTTTCGAAATGCCAAATAATGCTGTTACAGGTAATATACTGAAACTTTCTGTGAAATAAACAATTTAATTTCTCCCAAATCAACAGTTTTATCCCCAGTCAGATTTATGCTGCTATTATGAGACACTATGTCCCAGTGCAACTTCAAAAATTACCACTGGACACAGCAATCACTGAAACGTTTGGTAAACCATGTCTGCTTGTTCCACACTGGTCTCTCACGTTCATTTATAGTTGACCGTTTGCTCAGTAGATGGATAATTTAATTTAAAATACCCCCTCCCCCCCCCCCCAAAAAAAGGTAGTCAAGGGGTTAAAAAGATTTTTTTTTTCTTTTAACTCTTTTTACTTCTTGGAGCATTCCTAACCAACCGCAGCCAGAATTCGGCTCTAGGGAGGGGGGGGGGGGGGGTGAGTTTCTGATAAAGGTTGCCGGTTATTTGAATCGTCGGTTAATAGAATCAGTATTAATTAGAATATTTACTGTATAATACTTAAACTCAAAGAGCATCTGTGTGGCAGGAAATAATCATTTTTTTAGAATAATACGTCTCAGAAAAGTCATTTAGTTGAAATAACCAAATTGTATTTAACTTTTCCATGTAATGTGCACTTTCCTAATTTTAAGTAGAATTTTTGCCATTTAATTGAATCACTTCATTAAATAATCTGACTCAACAAAGTGGCAGATTCTGAAATATGCCAAAACTTTTAAATATTAAGTTTGGTTTGGATTCATATAAGCGGCAATTATAGCGATCTTTCTTAGCTCTGGGAGGGGTTTTAACCCTAAAACCACCCCCTTGGCTGCGCCACTGAACTTAACCTTCATTCAGAAATATTAAAATTAATTCGTTCCGATGCTCTTCATACTACCTTCCTTTTCATTTTTTCTAGCAATTTCTTATTATAATGCAAGCAACGTGGTTTCTTACATGGGGATACAAGGAAGGACATACTCCTTAAATTGAAATTTTGATCTCAATTTTATTTATTTATGATGATTTTGAAAGGAAGGGGGGGCATTCTTATGTAATGAAAAATTGTTAAATATCAAATTTAAAATATATTTGTATAAGTAAGGGAAAAACATCATCATATAAGATCATTTATGATGATTTAAATTTAAGAAAGCACTAAACAAAAAATGTTATAACATAATTAATATTCTTGCTATGCATTTAATTTTTATGAAAATGAAATCTTTTTTAATTGTTACATTCAATTTAATTCTAATGTTAAGAAGTAGCCAAATCTGTATTTTTATTTTCAGCGTTAATAAAAAAAAATATGATGCATCCTTAAAACATGTTATATTTAATACAGTTATTTTGAATAAAATTCTATCATCGTAGTTCAACTTTAAATCCAAAGTTTTATTATTTAATGATGAAAAAAATACTTTTTATTTAAAAAAAAAAAAAAAAAAAAATCATGACAAAAATTATTAATGGCTTTGACTTTTATTATTAATGCTATTTTCATTAGTTTTTTATATTTTTACATAAAATGAAAAAAAAAACGTTGTAAAATTAGTTGCTTTCTATTGCAAAAATTAAAGAGAAAAAAAAATATCGGAATATCTGCGAACATGTTTTTTCATGCAGATTGATTCTACAAATATACTATTACTATTTACTAATAGCTGTAAAATTCCGATGCAATTTCACTTATTTTGTATTACAAACAACCAAGCTAATTGCCAAAACTAGCTCTTAAATTAACTGCTAGCGCCATCTATTGACTTCTTGAAGCAGTTATTTAAATCGAGTTCCGGAGAAATCGTAATTCATTGTGAAATATCTAACGGAAAATAAGTTACTCAACGAATTTAAGATATATGGTTTCGTACATGATCTATTTCATTTACGTACTTCCATAAAGAAGAAATAATACTTATTATGAGTGTTTTATAATAAAAGAAGAAAATATATTTTGATTGCAGTTATGGCAAGTAAAAAAAAAAAGGTAAACAAAAATACTAAAATATATTTTCCAATAATATTTCCATATATTTTCCACCAAATGTTAAATAACATTTGGTGCAATAATAATAAATCTTATTCTAAAGATTAAAAATATCCTATTTCTCATTTGTATACATTTGCTTTATAACATTAGATCTCTTATATAAATTGATTTGAAAGGAGGGTTTGTAATTGTGGACACGACTATTATATTCAAGATAATTCTATCTATTCCACAAATTCATAGAACTCTCTGCATATAAATGTTTTCTTTGAATCAAGGATATTTTCCCCATTATAATCAAATTTCAGAATTTATGTGATAAAAAACGATAAATTACAAAATTAAATTATATGTGTTTTAAATTCATATTCATTAAATATTTATACAATAAATAAAATAATAAATGCAAAATAAACTTTTAAATGACGTTTAAGTTTGTAAAACATCATAACAGGAAAAGTCCATATTGTTTGATAATTTAGAGGTTTTGGTTCAAGCAGGGATGGCTAGATTTTTATTATTTCCTAATATTTAATATAATTAATATTTAAATAAAACAATTTCTAAGAAAATAATACACAATAAAGATTAGTAAATAACAAATATGTAAGATCGAGCATGATTTTATTTTGTATTCTAACAAATAACGTAAAGGAACTTAAATTAAAAATAACATTTGAATAATAATCATAACGATTTAAAACTTTGTTTTGTAACGTAATTTTTAAATATATCAAAATATCTTTTTTGCTACTTTCAAAATAAATAAATAAACAAACAAATAACCACTTTGGCAGTAATCGATTTTTCTAATCCTTCTTATCACTCCAAAGTAAAAAACTTGCTTCTCAAATGTTGAGAACGTAGAAAGAAAATTATTATACAGGGATGCCATTCGGAATTATTGTTATTGTTATTATTTTCACCACTAGTTTTAAACAATAATCCTTATGAAAAGAGATTTTTACTAGAAATTTCCTATAAAGATCATTGTTTGGAGCATTAAAACACATGTTACACAACATGCAATGTATTCGGCTCCATCAGTGTGTAATAGATGTTAAAAACTTTAATTAAAAATTATATACTACATACAATATAAAGTAGAATTAATTTCCTAGGGAAAATTAATAATTTTCCCTAAGAATAGCTCTATTATGTAAAGCTATGCCTTTGAGTTATAAAGTTATTCTTTAACTGTATTATGTAAAGTCTAATTTCCTTCGGGAAGGAAATTAATTCTACTTTACATTGTAGGTAGTACATAATTTTTAATTAAAGTTTTTAATACCTATTATACACACTGATGAGCCGAATTTATGATATGTTGTATTATCAAACTGTGTAACAGGTCCTTCTATAATACACATGTTACACCTTTATTTTTATGCCCCTCACCGTTGATTTTAATATACAGCACGAGCGACTAAAACGAAGCAGAAAAAGCAAGGCTGATATATATAAATGTGACTCGTTACTCACTCTTTTTGCCAGCGTCGCTGCTCCCGTTCATGCCGTTGCACATGCTTCCCAGACCCGCTGCGCCCACGGATCCCGGCGTAGCCACCAGTCCCCCGGTCGCCGCGGCCGCTGCGGCTGCAGCCAGCCCCGCAGCGGGCGACGCACCGTGACCCATGCCGGCCAGGTGGGAGGCCGCCGCCGCGCCTGGCGTCGCGTGGTACCAAGGCCAGGGCTGCCCTCCGTTCAGGATGCGGAGCTTGTCGTACACGAGCTCGGCTCCGGGTACAGAGATCTGCCCCGGGTGTCCCACTTGCTGTTGCTCCTTCTGGGCGGCCAGATTCCGAAGCACCCGGTTGATAGACGACACCTGTGAAGGGAGAAAGAAAAAAAGGATGAATTAATTATCGTAAAGGATGCGTGTGTTAAGCTGACAGAGCAGCATCGGTGGAGGGATACTTTGTAAACACACAGCGGGAGGGATGAGATGAGATGAAAGTATTGTTAATTATTGAATGCTGTTTCCATTCTTTTTACGTATGGTAATATTTCGTTGCGGAATGCGCGTAGGCCATGTGCTTTCGCGCCTTCAAAGAACATACGAATGATTTTTTTTATTATTCTTTATATAGATGCGTAGCTTTTACTTTTCCCCCCCCCCCCCCTACTAAATAAGGAAATTAATATGACAATTTTATTTTTAAAAAGATTCAAATTTATTTTCCGTCATTGAGCACAAATGTTTTGGTTTGTTGCTCATTTCTTAAATGCTTAAAATATTTTAATTTTGGAACAATAGGTATAAATAAAATTTTAACTTTCTGTGTTTTTATTATTATTAATATTATTATGAATGAGGTAAAAGTATTGTTAATGAATACTGTTGCCATTCTTTTTACATATGTTAATATTCGTTGCGAAATGTGCGTAGGTCATGTGCTTTCGCGCCTCCAAAAAATATACTTTTTTTTTTTTTTTTTTTTTTTTTTTTTACAGATGCTTAGCTTTTACTTTCTTTTTCTTCTTTTTTTTTTCATGCTAAATAAGAAAATCAATATGATAATTTTATCTTTAAAACGATTCATTTTCAGTCATTAAGCACAAACGATTTGGTTCATTGCTTATTTTTAAAACATTTAAAATATTTTAATTTTGAAACAACAGGTATAGGTAAAATTTAAGCTTTCTGTGTTTTTACTATTATTAACACTCTTATGAGAGAGATAAAAGTATTGCTAAAGAATGCTGTTACCACTTTTTAAATATGTTAATATTATTTTTGAAATATCCGTTGGTCATGTGCTTTCGCGCCTTCAAAGAAGATATGAGTGTATATACGTATATGTACAGGTATTATTTTGCAAATGCATACGATTTTTTTCCCCCATTGAGTAAGAAAAAAAGTGTGGCATAATTTTACATTTAAAAAGATACAATTTTAAATTTAGTCAATGAGCAGAAACTTTTTAATTTTCTGCCCGTTCTTTTTTTCTAATATTAAAATATATATATCTTTATCACAAAAATTCAGCTCTCATTAAATGAAATTTTTTTAAGAATTTATAACTAAAAAGATGATACTTTAAAGTTCATTATTCACTTTTTGTTTTATTTATATAAATTAATAAAATATTAAAATTAAAAAAACTCACACCACTTTTTTTTTAGCAATAACTTTGATAGTATATTTAAATGGTGTAAATAAGAAAGTGCACATTTCTTTGACACAACATTAATGTTGTCGATATCAATTTGTGTTTAACATATTTATAATCTTCTTTCATGAAATTTCTAAAAAGCATTTGTTTTGTTTATTTTCTTTTCCTTTCATGTTTTTGGAATCTGACCCACAGTTCATTTCTAATAATTAAATGTGTCTTGTATGACAAAAGTGACAAATAATTTCATTTATACTTCATTTTTATTTTTGTAATAATTTTATTCATACCTCATTTTTATTTTTGTAATAATTTTATTTTTGCAATAATTTTATTTGTACTTCATTTTTATTTTTTGTAATAATTTTATTTATAGGTTATTTTCATTTGTGTAATAATTTTACTTATACTTCATTTTTATTTTTGTAATAATTTACACAGGTTTTAACACAGGTGTATCTTTTTTTAAATATTTATACTGCTTGGACAAAATTGACTGCCGCCTTAAAAAAAAGATATTTTGATGTTAATTTTAATTAAAATTTCCCGATTTTCATTTTACGATTTCGTTTAGCTTATCGTTTTTTACACCGAGTATTAATTAGAAATGTATTTAGTAATTATTTGATTACAAATAAGCTTCAAGATATTTGGAGGATTTTTGTAATTTTTTTCCATTTGTTAGTCCGAATGATTTGTGTAACTCTTGAAAGGAAAAAAAAAAAAAAAAACATATTTATTGGAAAAAAAAAATATTTGGGAGGAAAAAAGTGAGATTGCCTATAAAATCTGAATTGCATTTTCTTGTTTCATTTTTATTAAATTAATTTTCAAATAACGTCATAAGAACCTTATTATTGTTATGCATTTTTCTGATCATGGCAACTATGTGTATTGGATTTAAGAAATCATTATGTATTCGTAAATTTAGAAAATAGAATATGCGATTTGTATTAAAATGTTCAGGAAATTTTTAAAAGTGTGCTTCATGAGAAAGTTGATTTTTTAACTCGCACATGATCTCGAGCATAAAAAAAGAGTATAAATCCGGAAAGAAAACAATTTTTTAACACTTTGAGGGACAAGCAATAATATCTCTATGCTATTGGATTTTCACCAAAACTGCATGCATATCAAGCGTACAAAGGTAATGCTGGTAACTGGCATAAATTGACAGAGCTGCGCCAGCTGGCGGCCGGGGTGATAATGCAAATACGCAGGCTTTTAGTATGGCATCATATATGCGGATATTTATTATCTGCGTATCTCATCTCCTGCGCATATTTTCAGAATTTTCGCTCAATCATGACAGATAAATCTTGCCAACCAGATTTATTGCAAAATATTTTTGTTACAGTTTGTTTTGATAAAATATGTATTTTTTTTAAAAAAAATAGTCACAATATCATTTTAATTTTGGGAGGAAAAGGACTAATGCTACGAAAATATATTGTCTTTTATCCTGAAATTAAAATGATAATGCGATTTTTTTTAAATGCACATATTTTTATAAAAATAAATAAATAAATAAAATAACAAAAATATATTGTTACAATAAATCTGGTAAACAAGATTTGTCTTTCATGAGAGAATAGCTTGAAATTTATGATTAAATTTTTAATAGGAATTTTCCAAATTGCTTCGGCCCCACCAGTGGCCGAGAGGTTCTGACCTCAAACTGGTAGACGGTAGGTGCTGGGTTCGAACCCAATCGCGACCGTCGGCCTAACCGTTCGAAGTTTTCCGTGGTTTTCTTCGAACCTTGCGTAAATACGGGTTAGGTTCCCTTAGAAAGACCCCCACGGAGGGCAACCCAACCCATAGGGGCCTATATGCCATAGCGTAGATAATCGGCCGACAAACATACACCAAACACCAAATTGCTTCGTCTGTTAAAGACAAAAAAATAATTATTTTATGAAAATTATTGTCTGGAATCGCAAAATATTTAAACAAATAAATGAACAATATTTATTTGTTTAATAATACAACATACAATGCTTGCATTTAAAATTAAAGTTATTCCGAATATTTTATGAAATGAGTTTTAAATTAAAAGAATGAAATGTTTGTAAGTTGAATAACATAAGTGCAATACGCCCGAGAAACTATTGGATCCTTATCGTCTGCGCTCGATAAACGAAAAAAAGGACCTAAAATTAAATATTTTATTTATTATTAAATTCCTTACATATTCTAAACATTCATAAATGTTACATTCTTATCGGGAATACAACGCTGTATATCATTTTGTATAATTTAGCTCATCAAGAATTTAGTAAAAAATGTGACTACAAAATTCTGTGTTTACATATTAACTACTTACGAATTTTTATGCGTATCATTACATTAAAAAACATAAAATCGAACATATTTAAATCAGCGGCATTTGTATTATATAATTAAATAATACTTCATCTTAGTATATTTTATGTTAATATTTAATCGTACTTCTTTTATTTATTCTATACTTATTTAGAATAATATTTCAAACTTAAACTTTATTCTATGTAACTTTTTAAAGTTTATTCTAACACCAAAATAATTGCGTTGTCATTCACATAAAAGAAATTACAATCTACTTAATAATTCTCTTACAGTCCCCCTCTTCCGCTAGGTGGCGTATTACTTGACTCATGTTACCGCACCTTTAATATTGCGGGCACCTCTCCCATTGATCTTAGGACACTTACTTTGTATATTGCTTTGTACGTACTTTTAATGGAAACTTAATGGTAAGTTAATAGAAAAATAATAAAATAATTGTATTTATTTTTCACTTAAATCTGCACTTTATCGATCTTTTTACTTACTTTAACCTTAACCCTTTGTACCCTATAGCAGTACTTTAAAGTACAATTAAAATAACTTGTTAAAAAAATTATTTAATACCTCGATCAGCAGCAATATACTTTAGAATGTTATAGATTGTACTTTTACTTTATCTTGTTACAAAAGCACTTTATTGGTTGCACGAAACAAATATATTTTTAAAATAATGATTTCTCTTTCTTCTGCATTTTTTCAATTTTTTTGACCCTGAAAAATTGCGCGCGGGGGAAGGGAAATATTTCTATATTTCTGTTGTAAAGAGCATTATATTTGTGCATTTCTTAATTCTAAAAAATACTTAGAAGACAAGTAAATAAATAAAAATTAATAAATAATAAAAGATTTGAGTGGAAGTTATGAATATTGCACTAAATCCTTATAAATTAAAATTCAATTACAGTAAAACCCCGATAATTCGGATTAATTAGGACCAGACCCAATCCGAATTATCGAAAATCCGGATTATCCGGAGAATTAGAAAAAAGTGAAATAAAATAAAACATATTTACAGAAAATCACCTTTATGTTAAACTTCTTGAATATTTACAGAGAGTAAAAATGTTTACTTTGTAGCAAAAAGTTTGTAATTTTCTACTGTGCCAGTTTTTTATATCTTTTGCGAGCCATACAGCCATGCTTTATAAATATAAATAATTTTTTGCAAGAGATATTGTAGAAGCGTTTTGTCATAACAAGGAAGCAGGCCTAAGGGCTGACAAAGGTCGGAATGCGACCCTCATCAGACAATGGGTCTTATAGGGACTATTTTACCTTGCATTCTTGCATTGTTCAAAGTAAAAATTTATTATGCAGTGATTTCTTATGATATTTCTAAGTGGTTTAATTAGAAAATTGGAATTGCCAAACTTAGTGTTGTTTTTTTGAAAGATAACATTAAAGAGTTTAAATAAGAAAGCTTAAGGTATTCTTCCGAAAAGATTTCAGAAAAAGTTTTTTTTATTCAGAATACCACGATAAAACAAGCTAATGTTATGGAAATTAGTTAATCGCTTCTCAAACTTGAAAAGAAAAAATTGACCAAACCGATCCGGATTAACGGGGTTCGAATTAGCGGGGTTCTACTGTAATTAGTTTTAATTGGCTTAATCCTTCAAAAATTTATTAAATGGTTGTATAAATCTCCTAATGTAGTTTACCGCTTCCCTGATTTGCCTGCACCTCATACGGGCAACATGTTTTTGCCGATCATGATTTGATCGTACCAAGTACGGGCATCCATATTCCAATCATGGTTTTTTTTTTTATTCTCAGTAAGTTTTGCTTCATCTATTCTAATAATTCAATTCAGCACAAATTTTTGTTTTTAAAAACCGGTGATAAAAGATTTAAAAAAAAAAAAAAAAAAAGCATTATTTGAAAGTTTTTTTTTTTTTTTTTTCAAAAATATTGACAATTTAAGTAGTAAACAGAGAATGCTTTAGAAGATTAAATTTTGATGAATTTATAATTTGGTATTTATATGTTTGGTATTTTAGTATTTATTTGAGAAAAAAATAATGAATTGAATTTCTATAGTCTTCTCTTTATAGTACTGACCTTTTGGATTAACTTAGCACTTTTTATTATACTATACAGGATATGTAGCTGATGAAAATATCAGCCATTTCTAAAAGCGTGAGATATGCCTTAATCAGAAACACTCGACAGATTTTGACATAATCTATCATAATCTTAATGCTCACGCTGCATAAGAATCCATTGAGTCACACCGTCACACTACAACTACCAAAGGATACCGCTTCCAAGACTGAGAGATAGTGAGAACTTGTCAGTATATATTCCCCAAACCAAGAAATTTTTTGGCAGTAATTTATTTCCAATTCGTATATTTTAACACATTGACTCTGTGAAATCTGGGTTTTGAAACCCATAAGTCACGCTATTTTCGAAAAGTCTTCGAAACATTGGTTGCTTGGGTAGTTTATACGTTGTTAAATCCTACAATGTAAAATTTTAATTTATAATTTTTTCTTTTTTACTTACCCATCATACGTAGTAGGGTAAGTCTTGCAATCGTTTTGAAAATCGAAAAAAAATTTTGACGGATTTACACGTTTCGGACACTGGAGATTCCGAAAAACATATTTTTAGAAAAAAAAAATTTGCCGTCCGTCCGTCTGTGTGTCTTTCTGTCTGTCTGTAACCGCTCTATCTCCCGAACAAATTGAGATAGAGACTTGAAATTTTGTATGTGCTTAGTATGTAAGAATGGAACAAAGCCTATTTAATATCAGTAACCTCGATTATCCGGAACTATTTTTTCCGAACTCTCGAAAAATTCGTTCTGATGAAAGGTATATCAAAATTTTCGAATTTTTTTATTTTAAGACATGGACGTAAAAGGCAATAAAATAACACAAATTTTGCGCATAAAACAAAGTCGATCGAATTATTAGTTGTCGAGATATTTCTAATCCTGTTTTCCACATTCTTTGATTTTTCATGACCCTGTATTTCATTCAAATTTCAATTCAAAGATATCTTTCAATTGGAAATGAGACACTTAATTCGATGCAAGAAACCGTTAGTGAATATGATTAATATTTTTGGAGCTATAAGGATGTTTCTTTTATGCAATTCAGTGCTTCTTGAATTGTTTGGCGTTTCATACGATTGGTTCATGAGAAATTCATTGATAGAGCATAATTATATGTTAAAAATACTTAATTATACGTTTATATTTTGTTTTGGAATTGTAATGCATTTTATAAATTGTTTACATATGTTATGTTTTCGTACATTATGTTATGCATATCCATGATGGGTAAGTGTTACGGTGGCCTCCAACGACTAGTTTTAATAGCTAATAAAATAAGACAAAATATCATATAAATGTATATTCTTTTTAATAAAATGTTCCTAACATTTTAATAAGTAAAATATACGTAGGAGGAGCTAATGATTTAAAACAAGCCCTTATCAAATACATTTGGTTACATAAACAAAGAATATGTATGCTCGTCACCGTTCAACACAATGTTAAATAAACTTGAGTATAAACAATTAGGAACAACTGTAAGATGCGTTATGTATATAAAAAAAAATCATTGTTAATGAAATTTATTCAAGTGGATACTATAAATCTATTCGTTTTACTGGTTTAACATAAATGAAGGATCGGATTTTAAAAATTTATATTTCCAAAACTATTACACATATTATAAATGATATATGAAAATAAAATAGAACATTATAAGGTTTTTTTCTTTTTCTTTCAAATATTTTATGTATGAATCTTTAGTGACATACGATAAACATATAATCTGTAATAAAGCTCGTTCCACACATGTAGTAGTTTTGCACGTCAACGATACTTAATGCATCACTGATACTTTAAAACACTAAATAACGTAGTACAGGCAGCACAAATGCAACTTAAGCACGCACATCGAACAATGTAACTGAGAAAAACCAGACAGAAACAAAACAAAACAAAAGACTTTTGCTATTGTTCATTATTTTTATGTATCACTTATTATATGTGTGATAATTTTGAAATACAATTTTTTAAAATCGGATTCATTTGTGCTAATCCGGTACTGGTAAACGCAATTTAATAAAAGCAAATGCTGGAACTATTTATAACGTGCAGCTATATTGATGACATAACCACGTAAGCAATCGAAAAGGGGTATAAAGTGTATTATATATTTTTTTCATTTTTCCTTTATTTAAATTGTAAATTGTCAATAAAATTTCTTAAAACTGATTTCGATTATTACTTCATTAATCTTAATAACTTGTAAGACTATTCTTACCAACCAAATAATTAAAATACTTATGATCGTGCAGCTACATTAATGATAAACCTAAAAAAATACCGTTACATGCGTATGATAATTTTATACAGAAAATCTTAAATAATATTTGACATGATGATCGTGAATTATTTTCTTGCATAAATATATCACCATTCACAAAAAAGAAACCTCTCTTTAAAATCTGGAAAAGATTTGCCGAGTATTCCCGCAAACATCCATGTTCATGATGACCACTTTTCTGCCAATATAAGTCCCTGCACTTTTTAAAAAACGGTTGTATTCCTTTTTACACATGTTGGAAATTACACCAGAAGGTTGACAGAAGTAGATTTATTTTTAACATCTTCTCATTATATTACTAATCTTTCGGATAATTCTGTAAAGAAATTGCCTAAAATATTTATGATGTTGCAGCTACATTAATGGCATGATCTAAATGTTAAATTGCATCTACCGAATGATACTACTTCCACGATTGGAAAAGACAGCGAATTGTCAAGCAGCACCATTGGCCCCGAGTAGCTGCTGCTCATGATCTCTTTTCTGCCAAGTATTATTTTAAATCCATTCATTTTTAAGAAAACTGAACATGAACAACAAGAACATGAAATTTTTACTAAGCATGTTGGAAAATATGAAGAAGGTTTATACAAATAGTTATTTTTATATCTCCTCATTACGTACGCATCGACCATTTTTATGCATTGCGAATTATGTGCATAGGAATCCATGGCATTCAACGACAGGTATTATGGACTTAACTTTTGGTTATTTATTTTCGAGGAAGAGATTAAAATATTTATGACGTTGCAGTTAACGACAAATCTAATAAAATGCCGATTGTCTAAAGGAACGTGATATATTCCTGCATGAAAAATCTCAGACAAATTTTGACATCATCATCGTGATTTTAATTCTCATACATAAATGCCCATCGCGTCAGACTACGTTCGCCAAAAGAAACCGCTTCCACGACTGAAAAAGATAGCAAACTTGTCAGGTATCCCCTGAGCAGCTGACGATGACGGTCACTTCTCTGGCACACCCCGCGTGTGGTCCCTACGGGGACCCGAATCGGGCCCGTTTGACGCTCTGCAGGGGCCCTTCTCGTTCACGACGTTTCAATAAAGTGAGCTCCCCTTTCGCTTCTCTAATATACGCCTGTCACGTGTACAAAAAGAACAGAGAAAAAGAAGAAAGTGTTGATGGGAGACGTTCGAATTTGTTTTCTTTTCATTAAGTTCGCCAGGGGTCGCCATTGAACCTCCAAATTGTGCGGTTCTTTTTTTTTAACAGAGGTGGCAGGCCTTGCGGATGGTTTGAAAAGAGAAGGCCTGTCAACCATTGAATGGCCCCAACGCGGTTGGAGCAAGTTTGGATACGTTGCATAATGTGCGGATAAATGTATAGATATCGCAGAAATTAGTAGTTCTTTTCATGTCGGAAAAGCAAAGAATATATATATGACAAGTTTAGTTGGCAGAGATCACATATGACCGCTCATGCGGTTTGGTCCGTCGATGACAGTGTAAATATAAGTTTTTATTTCTTCTTTACGTTTAAACCACATATAGTATTCAAAATTTCTGATATTTTAGAAAGAATTACACTCTATTCCACTATTCTACCGAATTCTTTACATGTAGTTTTTGGATTATTACATTTATAAATACATATAAATATATTCCATAGTGGGATTTTCAGGTACCTATAAAATTTACTTTTCCTTCACTCATTATAAGTACTATCCAAACGTTTGACATTCACCTTTGAATTCAAATTACGGCGAATCATGAATTCTAAATATATTAAGGCATGCAGTTACAGTATGAGAAATTGTTAAATTGGAGTAACATTAAGGATTTTTGTTTTCAAACTTTTTTTTTAATTAAATTTATATGTTAAACTTTTTTTTTTTTTTTTATAGCACAAATTTTAAAGTTTCCTCACGATTTTACAAATTACTTACAGAAAGAATAGAACTCCCTCTTCCTCTTCCTTACACATGAAAACAGAATGCTGTTTACTTTTTTCCATACAAAATGAGTAAGTTTTATGAGATTTTCTTAATTCCGTGATTTACAGATAAATGCTAAAAAAAACTTTCAAAATCTGACTGAGGTAACTTAAAACATAACATTCGCACGAGACTCGTATTCTACTTAGATGCGTAAACTCGATTTTTGTTTCTTTTGCTTGTGTAAAATGCTGTGAAAGCTTTATACAGTCCTTCGCTTTTAATTACTCCATTATCCGGATCCAAGAACAATTTTCAGTTGCTCGAATTTCTGAATAACTCTCACAATTTGAAGAAAGAATAATTTCTGCTTCAACGCTAAGCGTCTGTCAAACACGATTTTGCAAGTTTATCTGCAGATCATCTGACTTAAGATGTTTTTCGGCTGTTCTTCAGGGGTTTCGCTGTGACAGAAAAAAAACATTGTAACCACAAACTGAAGAATTAGTTATCACGCACAGGGCTTGAATTATCCCGGTTTTGGGGATTATAAGCTGCGATAAGGATTCCTTTTTACCTTTTCCGTCTATTGTTAGCTTTAATACTATAAAACTTACTTCCAGTCATTTAAAGGGTACAGTTTTATCTTTTGACGCCCCTCCCCCCTTTTCTTAAAGGAAAAGGTAACTTTTTAGTTTGGGAAAAATCGCTACACTATTAGCAAAAAAGAAAATCCAGAAATCCCCTAATATTATAGAAGCCCTCACAAAATTTCATTGTAGATCCTTGCGCGGGACTCTGTGAAAGCATATCCGTTACTTTCAAAATCCACCTGAAGAAAGACTGAAACCTCAGAAAACAATAGTTTCCGACGATCACAGAAATGAATTACGTAAGTTTAATGAAACAGGAAGCTTTTAGATAAGAGCTGCCAAACCAAATGCTAAAAATAGAATTGATTTAAATTAAAACGAAGAAAAATGTTTTCGTTATAGTAGTTATTGAACCAATATCACAACACCGAAATTCCCCTTGACATAAACTAAATGATACCATACAGGATGTTCCGAAATTCGACTGACATATTAAGAAAGGTGGTAGAGGGCAGCAAAAGGATAAAACATTACCTTTTAACATGGTGCAAATCACGTATTTAATAATTTATAGAGGGTGTTCTGCCCTAATTCAATTTGTGGTAACGGCAATAACTTTCAGAAAACTGAAGTGTATTATAGTAAAATTTTTAAATAGACATTCTGAAGTTTGCTGTAAATGTGATAATACCGAAAAAAGTGGTATACGTTTCAATTATGCACTTTTGGACTGGTATTGCTAGTTTACATGGTACCACCAATTGCTTGAGAACCCTGTCTTTCCGAAGTTTTCATGATATTGTAACATTTTACACAAAATAACGTCCACATCGTTGCATTTTCATTGTAATGTTTTGATTTTTCTCAAAATGATTACTTTCAGTGCAAGTTCAATTAGGATGAAACACCCTCTATTTGTGACTAATTCGTGGTTTGCGATTTTATTTTATTATGTGATAATTTTTCATCCTCTTGATGCCTTTTATCACACCGCATAATTTGGCGGTCGAATTTTGGAGCATGCTGTATTTGTTTTGAGATTGATAAAATAAACTTGTCAAATGGGGAATAAATGGCATAGTTTATTTTAAAAATGACTTTCCTTAACATACTTTCATTGCAGTACTTTTGTAGGTAAGGATAAACGACCAAGTATTAAAAATAAATAAATTAAAATAAAAACTATACAAGACATCAAACAATTATCTGTCATGAAATTTTAGTCATTTAATCAAATTCATTTTAATATACTACTAAATATTAAAAACTCGTTCTAAAACTTGATTAACAAGTTGAATAAGCAAAAGTTAATTAAGGAAAAAGTTTAAAAAACAATTAGTTGATATTAAATCATGTTTTTAAAGAACTTTATTGGTAATTTCTTAATTAATGTCATAGCATCCAAGTCTGTCCGTTGACATAAAGTGTGAGTGAACCTTGACAAAATGACATATATTATGATGGAATAAATCTGCTATTAGGAACAGAAATAGCATACTTTGCATGAAAAAGAAAAATATGACTTTCTAAATTACATTTCCACTGCAAATCCTAGATCAAATGGTTAAATAGAAAGAATAAATTAAACAAAAAATGCCCGACATTACGAAAACGAGTTTTTGAATCGATTTCCACCAAATAATCATTAAGTTAAAATTAATATATCAAATATTACTAGTACTTTTTAAACCCTGATTTACATATACAAGAACTAAGATAAGAATGAAAAAAGCAATTGTTAGGAGTTTCCACTTAAGAAATACAAATTACTTTATTGCTAACTTCTAAAACAATGTCATACAATCCTAATTCGCCTTAACATAATCTAAGTAACATGTTCTGATATTAGCGTGTGATGAATTTCATTCCCACGCTTCCAAAATTACCTCCCACGTCGGGAATGCTCGGAGAATTCTCAAAAGGAGAAATACATCTTTCTCCATTCTCAAAGTAGACATAAGAAAGTCAGTCGAATTCCATAGAGCACTTAAAGTAAACTCTTCGACTAATGCATATGGTCGTTCCGCCGATTTTAGACCCCACGGAAGATGGACCTTTGAAGTGTTGAGAGAGACCGCTATGGCGATGATTTCCACAAGTAGGAGAAAGATATTTCTCCAAGGCGACCGCTGTGCAAGAATGAAAGAGGCGGGTCACCCCGAGGGATGATGGATGAGGGAAAACGGGATAAATAGAGCGAGGAGATGCTCTAAGAAATTTGTTCTCTTCGGATGCTGAGCGTGGAGACGGAGGAGTTGGCTCCTCGGACACAGAGAGAGTAGTGACCAGTGTCTTACTCTCGGAAACGAATTAGTAAGCAGCTAATGCCTATGGTAAAGGACTTGTGGAGAACAACTCCGGATAAACTTTTATTATATTAACGAGTGGCGGTAAAGCCATTTCAAACGGTGTACGAACAATCTTTTCAATCTGTTGTGGAGAACCCATCTTTTATTTTGTTATAAGTGGAATAGATTTCCTTGTAAGAACTAAATAAATTCTAGAAAAATCTGATCCAGCCTCTTGCCGCTATTTTTCGACCCGCTACCACACAACGCCGACTGGAGGTCTTATAAGCGGAATACATGTGTGTTAGTAATTGGAGAATAAACAGTATAATCTCGAGATTATTTCGGGCTCTTTTTTTTAACGAGCCCGGCCCCAAAGCTTTGAAATTCGCCTGAACCCCTCCCGCCCTCCAAAAAAATGTGTCATTCAGATCCCGACTACTGAAAGTACGCAGCAGAAAGATTTAAAAGCATAGTTAACTTCTTTTAAGATTGATTTTATCCTTTACAAATATCTTCATAATGTGGAAATCTATGTAACATAGAATTAAATAGAAATAAATGTAGATATATAGGAAATAAGCATAGAAATAAATAAATATATCTTACATAAGATACAAATATTAATCCTAAATACTTCCTCATATCCCTGAAAATCTGTTTGAAATAGTAAAATTTGTTATTCGTATAAGTTATATTTTTCATTATTTTAAAATATCACCGTGTTTTCTTTTCCAGTAAGTCTAAAAAAGGTCTTCAAACAAAATACGAAATTAGAATGGGATATCCCACGGTTTCTTTGTGCTACTAACACTGATCATGCAAAAGTTTCAGAATTATATAAAACATTTCCGCTTACATCCTAATCAATACCAATTCAATTCTCTTTCAAATTGACTTTTGAAGAATTGTAAAAATTTTAAGACACTTACAGACATTTTTTTTGGGGGGGAGGGGGGACTTCTAAAAAACTTTTTTTTTCTCTTCTTTTCTTTCCCCTTTTTTTTCCCAATTTGTGAATAAATAAAATTTTCACTTTGAGTCCGATTGCACAACACTAACGAAAATGGCTTTTAGAATGCTATAGAAAAAGTTTTATAGAATTCTATAGAATTAAGGCCCTTTTTCCTATAAGCTAGTTTAAAAGCTATAAAAATATCTGTAGAAGTTAAATAGAAATGCCTGTAGAGCAGGAATTTCTATTAGACTTCTATTAAACACTTTCTCTCTACAGACATTTCTATTAAACTCCTACAGGTATTGCTATAGCTTTTAAATTAGCTTATAGAAAAACAGGTCATAATTCTATAGGATTCTATTAAACTTATTCTATAGAATTCTAAAAGGCATTTTCGTAAGGAAAGATCCCAAAGATTGCGGTATAAAAAATAAAGTAAGAATCGCGTTTTGGACAAGGGCAAAATTCAACTTTAGTATAGTCTAAAGAAGAAAACAAGTGGGTAAGTATGAGCGCACAGAGTGTTTCGTTTAATATTTCTTTCAAAACAATTTATCTTTTAATTAATAAATCTAAATTGTTAATTTATAATTAGTAAATTATTACAAAAATTGTAGCACAAATAAGTTTATTTTTTTAAATAATTATAAAAGTAAACTATTAATTTTATTCAAATTAAAAATATTTACATCAAATTGTTTAAATAAAATCCAAATTTTTTAGAAAATCCGAAATTTAAAAAAATTAGCGGAGATATAGATAACATTTTAAATTTCTTATAACGAAAAAAATTGTTTAAACTAAATTTAAAATGCTGAATCATTAATAAATTGCAATAGTTTTTAAAATAGAAAAAAAATTGAATTTCATAAAATATTATGAATTTCAGATGAATGAAACCCTAATAATATAAACCTTTAAATTGGAAAAAAAATATATATAAAATTTCTTCTAATTAAATCCATTTTTATATGAAAATTTCAAGTTCCAGCATTGGAGTTCTAACTAAGAACCTTCTGTTTACTAGCAAGAAGCTTTGCCTCTAAAGTATGATATATCCGCGAACAACGTTGAAATTAATGCTTTCATATAAAATTTAAATCGCAAAAATGAACGGATGACATTGAAAAAATAAATTTAATTAAAATAATAAACCTTTTCAAAATTTTATGATTTTTTTGTGTGAGACGAAGTATTCAGCTACAAGTACACAAAATTTGAAATCTCAGATTTATGCAGTTTTTGTGTACGGAATATGCGACGGACAATCACCGGACAGAGACGAATTAAGTTTCATCATATGAGCAAAACCCTAAAAAAAAATCTTATATCAATTCACTGCAATCTTTTTCCAGAATAAATGGCAAATTAGCAAGTATAAATAAAATAAAACAAATGCTACACACGAGACTCCGAAAACGAATTCTTGGAATGATTTAAGTCATTTAATCATCAAGCTCAATTTAATAAACTAAATATTAGCAAGTGAACTTGAGTTGAATAGCAAGTTGGATCAGCAAGAACGTTAGCGGAGATAAGAGTTGCAAAAACAATTGCTGAGAGTCAAATCATCTTAAGCAAAATAGAGACGAGAACAGCTTTGTTAGTGGCTACTGAAACAACATCACAACATCCAAAAACCCACCTTGACATAAGCTAAGTGACATGTGTTATGAGAGGAATAATTTCTTGAGACTGACGGAGTGTGCTAATAGGAGAATAAGTTTTAATGAAGAAAATGAGTTGGAACATGACTGTGTGTTGCTTGATGTCACGTGTCAATTCCATGATGAACTACTTTTTACACAAGAGCGCCCAATGGACAGTGAGATCTGTTCTCGTTTTTATACAGGAGAAATCAAATTCATAATGCAATGTGAAGCAAAAATAAAATAAATTAATTTGAATAAGAACTTTAAGATAATATGAGGTTTTTCAATTAAGCTGCATTTATTTGTACTTAGAAATCAACGATTCATTTCAGCTAAGCTATTGGAAAAGGTGTAAAACGATAGGCAAGATTTTGGATTAGTTTGTCCTATAATCTTAGCTTTTTAAATAAATTTTGTGCTCGAAAAAGATAATTACACGTATTTTAATGCATCTTTTAAAGATATGTATTAATCCTTTACACTCGAGATCTTTCTAGTACGAAGAAACCAGCAACTGGGCGATGTTTTTAAAGCAAACACAGAAATCTATTTACTACTAGAATATATTTATTAACAAACATAATTTATTCATTACCTGAATATATGTTTATAATATATTTATTGCATGAATATATAATAATTTAACGAAAAATAAATGTTACATAAAAGGAATCTGATACCGAGAACAAAAAGATACAAAAGGACTCGGGTACACTGTAAAAAAAATTAGAAACGTTTCTGAATATATGGGGCAGCTACGGTGCATGTAATTTTCAAAAACGTTTCTGAGTATTTAGGAAACCTCTTTATGCAATATTCAGAAACGTTGACTATTTTAGAAATTTTAATGTTTGTCTAAAACTTCTAAAATAGGCAATAACGTTTCTGAATATTGCAGAAAGAAATTTTCGAAATACTCAGGAACGTTTTTAAAAATTATAAGCACCGTAGCTGCCCCATATATTCAGAAACGTTTCTGAAAATTTTTACAGTGTATACCTTTACTTGTCAGTCACCCTTTCAGTTGCCGCAATACATTGAGTGGGGTGTGAGTCACCTCTCGAGTTACTTTTAATGAGTGAGAGTCACCTCTTAATGTGTTGCAATACATTGAGTATCAAGTGCGAGTCACCTCTGGGAGTAGCTGCACTACATTGAGTGGCGTGTGCGAGTCATCGCTGGAGTTGCCACAGTCAATAAATTGGGTGATGAGTTAGAGTTACATCTTAAGTTACCGCAATACATTGAGTGGCGTGTGCGACTCATCTCTGGAGTTGCCGCAAAACCCTAAAAAAAATCTTATATCAATTCACTGCAATCTTTTTCCAGAATAAATGGCAAATTAGCAAGTATAAATAAAATAAAACAAATGCTACACACGAGACTCCGAAAACGAATTCTTGGAATGATTTAAGTCATTAAGTAAAATTATGTAATATAAATTGGGTGGTGAGTTAGAGTTACCTCTGAAGTTACCGCAATTCATTGAGTGGCGTGTGTGAGTCATCTCTGGAGTTGCCACAGTCAATAGATTGGGTGATGAGCGAGAGTTACCTCTGAAGTTACCACAATTCATTGAGTGACGGATGAGAATTCCCTCTGGAGTTACCGCAGTCAATAAATTGGGTGATGAGCGAGAGTTACCTCTGAAGTTACCGCAATTCATTGAGTGGCGTGTGCGAGTCATCACTGGAGTTGCCGCAGTCAATAAATTGGGTGATGAGTTAGAGTTACCTCTGAAGTTAACGCAATACATTGAGTGACGAGTCACCTCTGAAGTTGACGCAATCAGTGGATTGGGTGTTGAAAGACGGAGTCAAAATTTCCGATAATAAAAATAAGGATAAGAGATTTTTTTTAACTTAAGAAAGATTAAAAATTAAAGAAATATTAAGTTATATTAAGTTGTTATTCGAGACCAAAAAAAGATTAATTAATTAAAATTAAACTAGATTGATATTTTTTATTCGAGAATATAAGTCCAAATCCATTTTTTTAAAATAAAAATGTATACCGAAATTTAAAAAATATTCCTTCGTATGAAAGGAATTTTTTTTTATCATTGCCATGTATAGCAACAAAATAAGAGAAACACAAAAATATTTAAATGCAAATCACACAGAGGAAAATTTATAAGCAATCATCTCTGTAACAAGTAAATTTTGTGTAATGAAATCTGCCAACAACAACAATTGCTAACGAAACCATTACTATACAATTACAACAAAATGTGTATCTGCTAAGATAAAAGCCTTTCCAGAATGAAACTTTCAGCCCCTTTGAGACTCCGTCTTAGCAGGTTTACCTATCTTCGTAAACCAAATTATGTAATATAAAACCTTTAAGTCGGATTGCATATCACTTGTTTTGTGACATTCCCTCAAAATACACACACACACACACACACAAACACACACAAAAAGTATTTATTTGAGGGAAGTAAAAATTGACTGCAGAAGTCTAACAGTTACAATAGAACTGAGACACATTTACATTCAGTCAATCGGTAAATCTAAATTCTAAATTGAAAAGGGTTATACCATCTACAAACTTAGCTTCTTTTCCCACGAACTTTTCTTTTCTTACTTAAAATGCATTTACATATAAATCAGATTTGAAAAGCTACTTTGTTTGCAGTACTTACAAGCATGGTGGGATTCAAAATAACTAGTATCGTCCTAGAGTTTATTTTATTTATTTATTTTATTTTATTTATTTTTTCTTTTTCATATGTAAACAAGCAAGGAAAATAATGCTTCACACATTAGGTTATAAAATAATTTTAAAAATTTATAAAAAGTTGTTATAAAATGTTGATGTTAAAGTAGATGGAAAAGAAAAAATATGATTACAGGGTGTTTCTTAAATCAAAAAGGGCAATTTTATGACAGAAGTTTTATTTTATTTATTTTTTTTTTTCATTTGGAAATGCATGAAACCAGCAGGCTTTGTTGCTAAGAAATTATCGAATCTCAATCAAGCGAAAACACCCGTTCGCTAATTCTTATGGAAAACAAAATTTAAAAGTATCTCGCCTGCTTTTTTTTTTTTTTTTTTTTTTTTTTTTTCATTGGATAGCTGAGATTAATTTATGTGCAGGCCGTATTTTACTTCTTCAATTTTGTTTACAGATATTTTTAATGAGCACACTTTCATTTTTGGAACCGGTTTCGAAAATAAAAACATCTTCATAAAATAAATAAATAAATAAAAAGAGAGAGGGGGAGAATTTTGCAATCAAAATCAAAACAGCCTTTATATAAATGAATGCAATACAAAAAATTCATTTTAAAATCTTGACAAGCAGCTGAGATATCTTTATAAATTTCTTCCGTAGGAATAGCATTAGCGAGTGAGTCTTTTTGCTTGACTGAAGCAGCCTCTTAAAGCCAAAGTTGTGGCAAATGGGCAATTGTATAAAAACAGTATTTCTGCATAAAAATATTGGTATTGAAAAAGCGGGAGGCTAAAAATTCTGATTTTTTTTTTTTTTTTTTTTTTTTTTTTTTTTTTTTTTTTTTAATGTGAAGGGGGGGGGGGGGTATCAAGGTGGAATATTGCTTCTACTTATGATTTTGCTTAAAGTTTATCTTGCCCTATAAGATTGACACATAGCTTCTGGCTTCACTCCACAGGTATGGATAAGACTGGATGTCAAAAATATGCATTAAAATATTTAATTGCTATAAAGGACGTTAAATACTAATAAAAACATTAAAAGATCTTAATAATTTTTACATGTTTCGATTGAAATTACTCAATCATCATCAGAAAAAGAAAATACAAATAAACACAAAGATGGAAAATGACAAAAAACTATTACAAATGAAATTTTAAAAAATAATAAAAATCACGCGCGTTATATTTTAATTATATATCACGTTGCTTAATTTTTAAATTATTTAACAATTCAATCCAAATGTTTGGGATTTGAAATGACAAGGAATCATTGCAGACCATTGAGCTTCTGACGTAAATTTCAATACTCTAATAAAAAGTTGCAAATAAAAATCTGACCTATAAATTAATCGACTTTCATTAAACAAAATATCTATGTTTTCTATTTGATTTAGCCTAGATAATGCGGTTTTACATCTTTTAAATTTTATGTCTGCAATGTGTTCTTTACATCTTATTTTGAATTTTCTTTCAGTCATGCCAATATAATAATTTTTATAACCACCTTCTTTAAGAAATGGAATAATATAAACACCTGATCGGTCAAATTTATCAATGGGGTCAATTCTAGTTGTTAAAATTGATTTTAATTTTGGAGGGGGTCTAGCTATTAAATCTAAATCAAACTTTTTAAATTGTGTTTTAGCAGACGCGAAGAAATTTGGATAATAATTTATAACAACCCTTTTCATGTTATTTTCATTGTCGGTTTTATTTTCAAAAACTGCATTGTTCATTTTGTTAATAAACTTTTTAATTAATTTATTAATTAAAAAGTTTATTAACAAAACGAACGTATATATATATATATATATATATTTATTATTATAACGAATTTGGATGCATTTCATCATTTTAAATATGAAAGACTATACGTTTAGATAGGGAACTTCTTAACCTACGTTTTCTTAATATCTGCAAACATATGAATATTGTTCCAAATTTTTTGAAAGTCAAGAGTTGGTTTTTGAAGCATAATTGCGCACAAATGGTAACGAACTTTGAATTAAAATGTTTAAATTCTTATATCAGACGGAAATATTCATTAATAAATTCTTTAACGCTCAAAACTATGGATGCATATTGGGAAATGGTTGATAAATACCCCCTCTACTATTTGACAGATTACACCAGAAAATTGTATGTTACAGAGAGATACAAAATAAAAAGAAAATAAACACGCAGAACAACAAGATTAAGAAATTACGTATGGCATTTCCAAAGAAACGAATTAAAGATAGAGTTGAATACGTTAATTTATCGGATCATCGTTTCAATCAGGATGAAGATAATATCTTACAACTTGGCCCTAAATTTATGTTTGAAAGACGCCCAAATGCTAAAGAAATGATTACAGAATGTGAAAATATTGTACAAGCTGCACCTACAAATCACAAAGAAGAAGTACGAAGTTTGCTTTTTAATAGATTGACTAAATTCAATAAACGAGCCAATAGTTCTGTCAATAGAATTAGTAAATCAGAAAATAAAAAGCAATCTGATACCATTAAACGGCTACAATCATATAATGATATTGCTATTATCCAAACTGATAAATCTAATCGCCTAGCTGTTCTTAACAGAGAAGACTATACTAATAAAATGCATGTTTGTATTGATAAGATGAAATGTAAAACATTAAAACATAATCCACTAAATAAAATATGTGCGAACACGAAGGAAATAATAGAGAAAGGCAAATGGCCAGATTTTATGAAAGTTAACCTCAAGTTAAATAAAGAAGCAGTTATTCCAAGATTAGTTGGCAGATTGAAGGACCATAAACAAGATTATTCTCTCCGCCCGATTGTCACTAACCCGGTAATTCTCCATCAACCTCAACCTCGCATTTCGAGCTGAACTCTGGGTTGAAAGCGAAATCCAATTCGCCGTTAACTAAAACAGACGAGATTCGAGGCGTTTCCCAACCTGGAGTTGACGAACTCCAAGCTAAAATCCCAGGTTAGTGAACCGCGCATGCCTACTAGAAAAAAAGATGGCCGTCGTTTTAAACAGAGCGTTGATGCGTCTTTTTCTAAAACAATGCTCTTTATGATTTATTAATAAGGCGAAGCGTTTATTATGAAAGTTGCTATTATAACAGAATGTGTCACCTAATTTCCCCCCTTTTTCTTATATATTTTTGCTCTACGAACGCAAAATTACATAAATTTGTGTGTCGAAAACGAAGCTTGCAATTTTACGGATTTTGTTTGGTGGCGCCCTCTAAAGAATCCAAAAAGAAATATGTTAACATCAATTATAATTATATGAATCAAAATTCTCTATCTCTCTTTAATAATAATAATAATAATAAGGAAAAAACGAAGTTTAATTTCTGTTGTACCGCAGTACTTTTTATATTTGTTTAAAGTATGAAATTTCTACGAAATTGCGTACATATGTGATCAGTTATTACTAATAGATAAATGTATTTTTTTGTTAATTATATGTTTGGTAAGTTTGAAATAATTACTTTTGCTTATAATAAATAAATTTATTAGTTTGATCAGATAACTTTCTATTAAATTTATATTAAAGAAATATACAGGGTGTTTCGCTACCAGACCGACAAACTTTGAGGGGTGATAGTAGACATAAAGACAAACATTATTAAATAGGAAACCATGGGGCGCAAATGTCTTCTGTAGGAGCTAGGGACCATTAAAGTTTAAGGTCCAAAAATTCAAACACTGATAAAAATTAGAAAAAAGGGTCGATTTGTTTGCGGTTTTCTCTAAAATCATTCTTTATATCATGATTTTTAATTTTTTTTTATTTTAAAGGTTAAGTTCCAAAATTGTCGATAGAGGGCGCTTTAGACTTTAGAGTAACGAACAAATACTTTTTGCCGTTCTTTTATGCATAGGGTTGAAATTATTCTAAAGTTTAGACTTTAACTTAAATTTTAAGCCCAAAATCGGAAACATGGGAATAGATTAACTAGCAAAAATTTAACTGTGAACTGAGGGGGAGATTTTAAACGCTCATAAACATTGGACAAACTAATCGATGTTGTTGCGGTTTGCGTGTAGGTCATTCCCTTGGTAATTATTTTATTCAAAATGACGTACAGCTGTGGTGTCCTCATTTTTTCATAGAGGGCGCTTCCGAAACATCTCCGACATTTCAATGGCATTACTCCTGGGTGTTTTACTACCAGACTATCATACTTCCAGGAAGTGTTAGGGATGCGAAAGCGACACGGAATCACATAGGAATGTAACGTTGAAAATGTCTTTTTTGCGAGTTATGGTTAAAGGAAGCAGAGAAAAAAACAACAGAAACAAGCAGAGAAACAGCAACACGTTAATATGACATAAAACAGTTTATTTAAAGGTTTTACTAGAAAAGATGTTCGAAATTACGACCAGAAGTAATTCGACATGCTTGACATCGGCGTCGCATGTAATTTCTCACACTTTGAAAAATTCCTGGAATCTTTGATAGATTTCCGGAAGCTATAGAAATACGAGCTGCTAAGTCTTTAATTGATAGTACGGGATTCTCATACACCCAACTTTTCACGTGACCCCAGCAGAAGAAACTCATACTTGATAGGTCCGGTGATCTGGCAGGCCAATAAACAGGGACACCACGACCTATCAACCGCTGTCCATATGTTACGTTGAGGTATCGGTGAGTATCATTGGTAAAATGTGGAAGAGCCCGATCGTGCTGGAACCGCACAGAGCTGCGCAACGAGAGAGAAACTTTCACGCGCATTACCGTTCAGCGCCATCTACCGCAAGAAAATCGCAGCACCATCTACTATCGCTGTCAAGTAGTTTGCCGGACATTTTCTGGTCGTAATTTCGAACACTTTTTGCAGTAAAACCTTTAAATAAACTTTGTTCTGTCACTTTAACATGTTGCTGTTTCTCTGCTTGTTTCTGTTGTTTTTTCTCTGCTTTTTTTAAACGTAACATGCAAAAAAACAATTTTCAACATCACATTCCTGTGTGATTCCGAGTCGTCTTTGCATCCCTTACACTTCCTGGAAGTATGGTGTTCTGGTAGTAAAACACCCAGGAGTAATACCATTGAAATGTCGGACATGTGCCGGAAGCGCCCTCAATCAAAAAATCGACATGAAAGCTGTACATCATTTTGAATAAAATAATTACCAAGGGAATGACTTACACGAAAACCGCAACTAAATCGATTAGCTTGTCCAATGTTTATGAGCGTTTAAAATCTCTCCCTCGGTTTACAGTTAAAATTTCGCTAGTTAACCGATCCCCATGTTTCCGATTTTGGGCTTAAAATTTAAGCTAAAGTCTAAACTTTAGAATAATTTCAACCCCATACACAAAAGAGCGGCAAAAAGTATTTGTTCGTTACTCTAAAGTCTAAAGCGCCCTCTATCGACAATTTTTGAACTTAACCTTTAAAATTAAAAAAATTAAAAATCGTGATATAAAGAATGATTTTAGAGAAAACCGCAAACAAATCGACCCTTTTTTCTAATTTTTATCAGCGTTTGAATTTTTGGACCTTAAACTTTAATGGCCCCTAGCTCCCACAGAAGACGTTTGCGCCCCATGGTTTCCTATTTAATAATGTTTGTCTTTATGTCTACTATCACCCCTCAAAGTTTGTCGGTCTGGTAGCGAAACACCCTGTATATACATATATATATATACATTTAATGAAATAAATGTTTTTTTTTTAAGAATTTCAAAGCAACGCAAAATTTTGTTTTGTAAACGAAAACCACCATTCGAAATTTATTTATAAAAATTTTTTGCTTAAAAATTAAACATGATAAGTATGCATTTTCAATAGTTCCTTTAATTTTGCTCTTGGGAAAAAAAAAAAAAAAAAAAAAAAAAAAAAAAAAAAAAAAAAAAAACAGATAAAAATGGTATTGGGCCAGGACAGAACTCATAACGGCAACTACCAGGTCATGTGATTCCTATGGCCAATCCGCTAACTAGTTTTTAACCCAGGTCGAGTAACCCGAGGTTGAATAATCGCGGCTCCAAAGTTATTGATGAATGCGAAATATTAACTGGCGGTTAGATTTGTCAACCTAGAGTTTCTCAACTGAGAGTTGAAACACTAGTTAAAGGTTGGCCGTGACTTGACCGGTAAATGTCAAGGTCCTACATATTACTTAGAGCGTGCATTCGTTCCATTACTGAAACAGTTATTGCCTCCCTCCACTTTCACAGTTGATTCCAGTACTGACTTCATTGAAAGATTAAAGAAAATAGACATTACAGATAATTGTATTTTAGCAAGCTTAGACATTGAGTCATTATATCCATCCTAGATACTTCAGAAGTAGCTCAAACCATTGAACTGTCCATTGACAATAGGGAAGATTTTGACGTACCAATGAAAAACACTTTAAAAAGTGGCCTAAACCTAATAATTAATAATAATTATTATATTTTTAACAATATTATTTATCAGCAAACAGACGGTGCCCCAATGGGATCTCCAATTTCAGGCCTCCTTGCAGAATTCAAATTACACCCCCTTGAATAAAAAATTTTCAATACTTTCAAATTATTACCTGTAGTATGGCTACGTTATGTAGATGATATTTTTATTGTTTGGCAGGGGGGAGTTGATAAATTGTTAATTTTTATTCAGCAGTTAAATGATCTAGATAATAAGATTAAATTTACTTTCGAACTTGAAACTGATAAGAAATTACCTTTTTTAGATGTTGAGTTAAAAAGAGAAAATAATAAACTAATTCGTTCAGTATATCGAAAACCAATAACAAACTTAAATGTTATACCTTTTGATGCTTGCACTCCATATTCTTATAAATTATCTACCTTTATATTCCTTATTAACAGAGCTTTTAGAATTTGTTCTACTGAAAATTTAAATGATGAATTAGATAAAATTAAAACAATAGCTATTAACAACGGATTTCAAGTTAAAATAGTTAATAAATTAATTAAAAAGTTTATTAACAAAATGAACAATGCAGTTTTTGAAAATAAAACCGACAATGAAAATAACATGAAAAGGGTTGTTATAAATTATTATCCAAATTTCTTCGAGTCTGCTAAAACACAATTAAAAAAGTTTGATTTAGATTTAATAGCTAGACCCCCTCCAAAATTAAAATCAATTTTAACAACTAGAATTGACCCCATTGATAAATTTGACCGATCAGGTGTTTATATTATTCCATTTCTTAAAGAAGGTGGTTATAAAAATTATTATATTGGCATGACTCAAAGAAAATTCAAAATAAGATGTAAAGAACACATTGCAGACATAAAATTTAATAGAGGTAAAACCGAATTATCTAGGCTAAATCAAATAGAAAACATAGATATTTTGTTTAATGAAAGTCGATTAATTTATAGGTCAGATCTTTATTTGCAACTTTTTATTAGAGAGAGTATTGAAATTTACGTCAGAAGCTCAATGGTCTGCAATGATTCCTTGTCATTTCAAATCCCAAACATTTGGATTGAATTGTTAAATAATTTAAAAATTAAGCAACGTGATACATAATTAAAATATAACGCGCGTGATTTTTATTATTTTTTAAATTTCATTTGTAATAGTTTTTTGTCATTTTCCATCTTTGTGTTTATTTGTATTTTCTTTTTCTGATGATGATTGAGTAATTTCAATCGAAACATGTAAAAATTATTAAGATCTTTTAATATTTTTATTAGTATTTAACGTCCTTTATAGCAATTAAATATTTTAATGCATATTTTTGAAATGTTAATGGACGTATATGAAAACTTCTATTTATAATTAATAAGACTGGATGGTTTCTCTAATATAAATAATCATTTTTTTTAATTAAAAATCTAATAAAACTGATCATACATTTAAAATTATACTATTACACAAAAGGATATGTGCGTAGAACATGCATTAGGCATAGAATTTAATTTTGTAGTAAATTTCGCTTTTAAGAACTGATAATTAAGTAATATTGTTTTACCTAAACATTCCCCTAAAAACAACTGAAGTCACTAATTAGTAGTTCAATTGTAAAATAAAGCGAAACAAGTATAAAATTGTATCTCCAAATTTTCAATCATAACTAGATGACATTTAACATTTCTATTGTAACGTCAAGAGGCTTTTTTTTTAATACTTATAGAGTAAGTAAAAATGTAAGTTTTAAAAGATAAAGTATAACCTTTATGTAATATCTAAAGATATTTTATATTAATATATGCTCTATTTTAATATGAGTTTGGATACAGTGCTGTAAAAATCCAGCTGCTTCAAAAAGATTTAAATTAAAAACTATTGATTGCCAGAATAAATCGGAGAAATTTTTTTCTTTTTTCCCCCGGTAAAAATGGTTTAGTGAATGTGTTATAAGTATGGATGTGGGATTTTCCTTTTTTGTACAGCCTTAGAGTTTATTATTATTATTATACTCATACTGCTAAAGAAAAAGTCTATAAAAATACAGGAACTGTAATGATGTTAAAATACGGAAATGCTTTGCAATTTATTTAATTTATAATCTATTTTATTATTATTATTAACTGTTTTCGAAAATTATGAATGAATAATTATGCAGTAAAAGTGTTTTATTTACGACGGCCGATTATATGCACGAGGGATATAGGAATAGGACCTAGGGGGATGGTGTCCTCTGTGGGGGTCTTTCAAAGGGAACCTAACCCGTTTTTAGGCAAGATTTCTCAAGGTTTGAAGAAAACTACGAAAACTCCAAACGGTTAGGCTGGGATCACGCATCAATCAGCTTCGAGAGCAGAATCTCCTAGGCACTGGTGGGGCTTTCTTTCTTTCTTTCTAACCGATGACTAGGCCCTTACCTGCCGAATTATCTCAGCTTAACAGGTTAGATACCTGGTATCGGGGCGGACGACCGCCTAATTGCCGCGGCAATAAACCTGATTTCTTTGCTTCGCATGCCATCATTTCTGCAGTACTTGCTTGTCGTTGAGCATACTTCGCTAATGGCGCCTGGTGCACTGCTTATGCAGTAACGGGGTGTGGAAATATAACGTTATCAACCTTTTCAAATTTTGAACCCCTACTCCCCCTTTCGATATCATACGTTATCATCCCTCCCCTGGTAAAGATATCGTTATCAATTAGTAATTTTTTTTTTTTTTTTTTTTTTTAGAATTTATTTCTTTAGTTTTGAGTCATAAACAAAACAATTTTTCACTTTTTATTGATTCTAATGTAGAGAAGTCAATAAAATATATCACTTTAAATCAAATAACAGATAAAAGGAATAGTTACTATTTAAAAGTATTTTATAACAGTTTTTTGGTGTATTCATTCAACAGTAATAAAGTCTCGTTGCGCTTCCTCTGAACGGAGAGAAGGTTCGCGGGCAGACAGAAATTTTTATCAACAAAACAAATGGTCAAATTTCTTTCTCTTTTTATTTCATTTATCAGTAAAAACACAAGTTTTATTTCACGAGTACTTCACATATGGTTTCTCGAACAGTGATTATTTCTCGAACAGTGATTCTCGAACAGTTTCTCGAACATATCATCCATACACACGTGAAGAAGAATAGGAATGTCAAACTTTGGGAGTATTCCATAGTTTAGAATTAAATAATTTTATTATAATTTAGTGATTTTAATAATAACTTTGTATTTTCATAAAAATAGATAATCGAATAAAAAAAAAGCAATAACAAACTATTTTGAACTGAAGAGCATGTTACAATTAAAAAAAAGGAAACTGATTGGATCGAAAATGATATCGATATCAAAAGACACACAGCCCTCTCCCCAAAGATATCTTACGATATCATGAGCCAGAATTCCCTCCCACCTAAAATGATAACGCACAGCCCCTAAAGGGTGAGAAGAAAAGAAATGTGTTTTATATTAAAATGTATATATATATTTTGTAAAATGATTAAACAATGATACTTACACTGGGTATGTTGTCATTATTGCAAACGCCTTCCGACAGTAACCTGTCTCTGATTTCCCAGGCGAAAATAGACGGACACTCTCTCTTGTATTCCGATATTTTAGCAACGACTGGGGGCGTTGCCACCCGGGGCTTACTGCCCCCAATGGCTCGGGGCTTTATGGATCCCGTCTCGTAATACCTGCCCAGTATCTTGGATACACAGCCGTTCGACACTTGCAAAATCCTCGATATGTCACATGGTCGGGCCCCGCTGTGTGCCAGTTCAACTATCTTCTGCCGAGTGGAGTCTGGTAAAGGCCGGCCATTAACGTACACCCCACCCAGCTGATTAATTCCGCTGTGGCCTACAAAAAAAGGAACAAAGAGCACGTGAGATTCTTGTGCGTTGTTTTAACAATGATAGAACAGAATCAAAATCTAGAACAGAATGTTGTAAGATAAAAAAGAATGGCATACTTGAAAAATAGCACAGTGGAAAACTGATGTATGTTTACAAAAATGGTTCTGAATAGAGTTCTCAAAAGCAAATCTTCCCAACTTAGAGAGAGCTGTGTTAGACGTTGCATGGATGGATCATAATAGTATGAAAATTTATGAAACAGATATTAAGATTTATTTTTTTAGAATTTTCAAAAAAAGTCTATAGATAGAGATTTATATCTTCTAAATTATGATTTTCATAAATGGAGACTCTACACAAAACTATACGATTTTGATGAATCGGATAACAGAAAAGGACATATGTTGCACAAGAGAACGTTGAAATTTTCATTAGCAAAGTTTTTTTTTCCTTGTCCCCCAAACTGCTGATGCTGTTTATCATTGTAACCCTTCGCGTATACAAAAGAATTTACACAGACTTTGTTCAGAGATCTCAAGGATCTGAATTTGCTCGGGCCCAGCTAAATAACTTTAATTCAATTATTTTATTTTCTTTAAACAATTATCACTGGAAAAAAAAAAAATACGGAGATTCTACTGGTTGTCGAGACGCCAGTACAATTCACTGTTTTTCAACGGAAAATTTTCCGTAAAAATCGTTCCAGAAAAATCAGAAATTTTTCTGGAATTTACGGAAAATTTTCCTATAAAAAACAGTGAATTGAACTGGCGTTTCGATTGCCAGTAGAATCTCCGTAAAATCTTTTTTTTTTTTTTTTTTTTTTTTTTTTTTTTGAAAATATAGAACATGCAGGCGGAGCCATTAGAACTCAACGAAACTCTGGTTCGGAACAGCGCTGTTTTCAGGTAATGTGGATACGCAGAACGGATAAATGTCTTAAATTGTAAAGATTTCGAAATTGTGGATCAAAATTCATCAATAACTTGAGAGCTCGAATAAAGAGTGTCGCTTAAGATTTCCGTATTTAATCGGGAATTTTCGTGCGATGCATAATACATATAAAATCATTGCTTTTTAAAAGAAAAAAAAATCTATAAAAATGCATTATCAGTATCAGTCCATCTGAACTTGTTCTTCTATACACTAAATATTTTCAATGCCAGTCCTACAGACAAGACGTGAGCATTATAATGAAAGGGTCATAGCCTTATTGGATAGATTTTCAAAATGAGAGTCGCAGTTTATAAATAAGTTTCCTGCTGAACTGGATTTGTTTATAATTTTCATATTTATTCCAGAAATAGCGTATTCAAAAAGGAACATACGAAATCCTTGTTTATTATTTTATCAGTGTCAGTCCATTTATAACAAGTGAATGTACACATAAAGATAAAACACACAGTGGGGATTACGTCTACCAGTTATTTATTTATTAATATAAAATAATCGCCCCCGCTTTTTTTTTTTTTTTTTTTTTTTTTTTTTTTTTTTTTAATGGAAAATCATGAGCGCATGAAAAAAGTGCAGTAAATTCTTAATTACTATTTCATCAAATAAAAGAATTTCATAAATAACAGTCTTTTTACGAACTATAGATATAGTGATTTAAATCACAACCATAATACAATGGGATCATATATTGGGTTATCAGCGGATCCCGTAAATTTTAATATCTTATATTGATAAAAATGTCTGTGTGTCTATCTACGTTAGCTAGGAAAATCTACAACACGTAGAGATCTGAAAATTTGTATGAGAACAGTAGAAAGAAGGTCCAGGAGCACCTAAAACTCAGATTTTTCCTATTTTCATAATCAAGAAAGATATACTAACTAAAAACCATAATGTATATTGCAAAATGGTGGGAAAATTCCCAGTACAGTAGTTAGAACGCCACACCGGCGTTCTGACTGTAGTCGGAGAATCTGAAGCTCAGAAAATACAAAATTACGAAAGCGGTTTTGTTTATTTTCGCAACAGACATATGGTCAAACAGTCCAAAATACGGGAAAAAGCAAGATATATTCTTAAATTTTGTACTTTTTACTTTCGAATGCAGCAAAAAATATTAGTTTTAACCCTTTCAAAAAAGTTTTATTTCTCGGATTTTTTTTTTTTTTCTTTTCTTTTCATTTTCCCCCCTCCTAAGTTCGCTTTGGACTTAATTTTAAATATATGGATAAATGAAATATATACACTTTCGAGGACTTTGTACCCTTTGAACTTTTTTTTAAATTTAAGCATTTTAAAGTGAACTTTTGGCATAATAAAAAAGGACTTTATAAAGGAAAATTATTCTATCAAGAAATTGCTCGATTTTGCTGGAAAAAATTCAATTTTTTTTAATAATTTAATTTATTTAAGTAAATTTTATAATGTATTCTCTCATACAGTTTTGAACATTTTGAGCTAATTTTTTTTAACTTTTGGTAGAAGTGTGCTGTATAATTTTAAATATCGATTTATAACATATGTAATATATAATAACAATATCGTTACAAGTTAATTATAATATGTTTATAATAATATTCGGATCATTGAGAAATTTCATCAGAATGTACTTGGGATAAAATAAAAAAGTTGCGGAATTCAACTAATAAAAAGATTCAGATATACTTCATATTTCCAAGTTCTCTACCGAGCACAACAATTTTCCAAATAGTTAAAAAAAAAGAAAAAAAAAAAGAACGAAAGTAAGAATTATTTTGGATGACGTGACATCTCAAGTAAAGTTACAAAAATTGCCATAAAAGATGACACATCCGCTCTAATGCTCAGAATTTAACTCAGAAACCATTTTTCACCGACTCTTAAAACAAACGACTGCCTCAGTACAAAATGTTGTTTACAACTCTCAAAATCGCCAACGGATAATCTTATCGGACCATTCTGGTGTGACAACTCATAAACAATCTCTGAAACAACAACCTTCAACTGTTTTATTGATTCAATTGTGGGGAATGGATATACAGAAGTCGACACTTAAACGAATCATTTTCATTTATGAGCAGTAAGCTGTGTAATTCAATGGATAGCAGCTGATTTTAATACAGGATATTAATTATAAAATCATTTTTAGATTCGACGATTTTATTAAATAAATAAAAGAGTATAAGACTGATTTAAAGACAAAGCTTTTATTCTAATGTATTAGAAAAGAAAATATTGAAAGAAAATTGATAAAAAACAAATACTTTTTTTAATATGCATAAATTAAATCGCGAATGATATTTATCAGTGTTTTTTTTTTCTTTTTAATAAATTTCTTATGCAATTTTAAATCCAGCTTCCTGGCAAGAAAATAGCTCTATCAACGTCCTCCAGAGGACTATATCCACTCAGCCTCTGTGCGAAACTCAAAAATGGTGCATTTACCAATCCTGCCACGGCTCAATTGAAAAAGCTCAGTTTATTTATGAAGCAATCAAACTTACGTATCCTTATTGGGCAAATGTTTTTGTCAACTGAATTGGTACAAAGGCAGCTTCAGACTACTAAAGACACTACTCAACAAAACACAGTGTTAAAAATCAGGTATCACAGGAAGTGTGTTAAAACTCGATTACAAGATTTGAGTCGAATAGACAGTCAAGGGACAGTCATTAAATAAGGGCTTAAGGGTGTTCTTAAATCAAAAAGGGCAACTTTATGACATAAGTTTTTTTTTTTTTTTGGGGGGGGGGGGATGTTTGAAACTCTTTGATACTGTTGATTGAAAAATATCGAATTGCACTCGGTTTTCAGTTTTTCTGCAAACGCCACAGACATTTCAGAACAAGATGTCAAAATTGGCGTTTTAAACGGCATTTCCCGACGAAAGCAGAAAACCAGTCGATCGAAGGAAGAAAAAAGCGTGATCACGTGATCAGAATTGCTTATAACTCGATAGGTAATTTAGTTATCATAAAATGGAAAACTTGGATTGATTCCAAATAACTTCTATAGACAGGTCTTCCAATTTTATGTAATTCCTTAAAAAAAAATGAATTTGTAAATGTACCAAAACCTTTCTTGCGCTTGTTGAGCAGAGCAGTTGAGAACTGTTGAAATATATTTTCCGATCTAATAATCCCCGAATCAAGATACTTAACGAACTCTCCCATCTGGCGCGACAAGAACGAAAAACATCATTAAGTTAGAATTCACACTAATGATTATCGAAACTTACTTCTGGGTTTTTTCTGTGCCATGTGGAAGTTACAAGAGACATATGCAATATTTCCAGTCATCAGAAAGCGTTTCCAGAACTCTATGTATAAAGAACATCACGAACTGATAAACATTTTTTAGTATGCTTTATTCTTTGACTTTAAAAAATAACCCATTAAAATTAATTAGCTGATTGCACCATTATGTGAAAGTGCGCTTGCTGTTAATGTTTGTAATGTAATTAAGCATATGTTTCTCACTCTATATTTGACTCTCGCACCGAGAGGTCATAAATGTTTGCTGCTCCGTTAAATTTACTATATTAAATATTCTTTATTTTCTTCCTTAAAGTTAGTAGTAATTACTTCGACTGCTTCTTCATGAGTGTATTTTGAATTAATCCCCACCCGGGGCACATAACATCTTTTGTTCAACGTCAACAAATGGATGAACACTGTTTAATAAAAATGCAACACTTATAGATAGTGCACCACATCCCTTGGATTAGCCGGTATACGAGAACTGGATATCTATAAAAGGTTAGAGAATATTTATTTATTCCTTTTGCTTACCTGAGTTAAATGTTGAGACATCTAAACCTATGATTTAATGATGAGGTATAGAACTCGCGCCAATTAAATGTTAGGAATATTTTCCAACAAGAACACCCTTAAAAATAGGGGGATTCGAATAACTTAACTATTCGTAATAATGAAGTTGTTGGTCGCAATTTTAATTAATTTAGTCCACGGAGTACACACTTTGAGTTCAGCGCCCTCGCATTCCATAGACTAAGGCGATTTGAGTTTCTGTAAATCCAACTGCTTATAACTTAGTTGGTAATTATATTTTATATTTATAAAACTTGACCACTTGTATATATTATATGGTCGAAAGCATGTATTCATTTTAGAACAAAGAAAAGAAGAAGAAAACAAAGATGAAAATAAAATAAACAATAAAAAGACGAAAGTACAAAAGGAAAAAAAAAATAAATTACAACAACCATTTGGAAATTTTTTTTTTCAAATTGTTTTGATTTTTTGTGTTACAGTATTCAGTAGTATTTGAATTTTGTGTATTTGAATTTAGTAGTATTTGAATTTCGTGTTGCTAGTGGTTGATTTTTTTCAAATTATTTGGAAATGATTTTTTCAAGCTGAAATTTAAAACTTATAAATAAATTCTATATTTACCAAAAAAATATTTAAAAAAATTGGTTTTTAATAATCAATCGATTCAACATTAGACTGTCTTTTTTTTCGTGATCGTCACACATTTCGTAATCGGTAGGCTCGATAACCATACCTCTTTTTTTTTGGGGGGGGGGAGGGGGGGGCTTGAAAAGACAATTTTTCATACGATGTTTTTCTTTGGATTCGGTTTTTTCCATATTTGATAATTTGCGTCTACCCATTTCAGAACTTTTTTACTCACTTCTTTGTTAACAACGACATTTCGATTTCCTATTCAAATAAAAATTCTTCTAAATGTAAATAATTTCGTAAATAAATAAATAAATAAATAAATAAATAAAATGTGGACATTCATTGGCCAAAGCAAAATATTTTAATGTTTTCCACTGAGTTAACAAAAATCAGTAAAAACATAATTTTTGTGATGATTAAAATGTGGCTTATATGTAATAACAGGGTCATTACATACGCCATGGATAAACAATAATATTCCTGCACCAATCATTAAAAATAAATAAATAAATAAATGTGGACACCACAAGGTCCATTCTCGACCGAAAACAACAACCATTTTCTAAATGATTAAAAAAATTGTATTGGGTTTTTAAAAAATAAATAAAACTTGAATGAGAAAAGTATGAACACATTTCACAAAAAGGTGGGGAAAAAACAAATTTAAAATGGGAAGAAAAAAAAAAAACTTATAATGGACTTTAAAAAATAATAAAAATGGGACGACAAAATATTCTTTTCAACGATCTATCTCAAATAAAGTTACGAAAATTGCCATCGAAATGAAATGCATCCCCTTTAATTCGTGAGTTATAATTCAAAAAACCATTTTTCATCGACTCTAAAATAAACGACTTTTCCAGGACAAAATGTTGTTTACAACTCTCATAGCCGCCATGGACAATCTTATCGGCCCATCTAGCGACAACTCCCAAAGAATTTCTGACATCTCTATTTTTATTTTTTTATCCCTGCTCTCAATTTGGATCTTCCCCATCGTTTTCAAGCTCCTCTTTAACTGTAACTGCATCGATCAAGTGGGCGGTACTCCTCTCTAAATTGATTACCCCAGGATTTATTTCTCCCCTCCTTAGCAAATGAGATAAGTACAGATTGGCCTCTAAAAAACATGACAAAGTGAAGATGATTTCGGGAAAAGCTATTTTTATGAGTATGTTCGACAATTTTTTAATATTTTTTTTTCTCTTCTTTGAGTATAACGTAGATATTAAGCACAAATACATATGTTGAGAGTAGCTTTCAATTGTAGGTGCAATAGGCGACACTTTTTTGTGTGGTTGATAAATGAGGCTTTTTGATAAAGCTAGAGAAAGGCAGCTTATGTTTAAGAGAATATTCTCTCCCATTATAAATACAAGAGGATATACTCGGGCTTCCTGCTTTTTACAGAATATGGGGGGGGGGGGACTTTTTTTTTAAATTGATACTGTAATAGACTTTTTACATTTAATAAATATATAAATATAGATTTTAGAATGAATACTAGCAACACAAAAAAATCATTTATATGAAAACTAGCAATTATGTGTTCAAATAAAGTTTTGGAAATGTCTTTAAAGCGATACGTTTCCATTTTATTCGCGCCAAGAAATAACAGCCAAAGAAATCGCCAAGATCATTATTTACAATCAGTTTTTTTATTTTGTTCATTTCAAAGATTTAAGCGAATAGTTCTGTTGCATGTTTTAAATTGTATTTTATTTATATTTTATTGTTTTATTTATTGTTTGAAGAATTTTTAATTTTTTTGTGAAATATAAACTGGCAACATATGCTGAGCTAATTATATTATGTAAGTGCAAATGGATTCATGCTTCGTAATCGTCGGCTAGCTATAAAAATATTTTTTTCTTAATCATTTTTGAAAATTATTTTAAAAACAATAAAAATGAATGCATTGTGGTACAGTTTTAAAACAAATTTGATTTCAAAGTGCATTTCATTTCCTATTTAATGATATAAAAGGGCCTCCGTGGCTGAGTGGCACCAAGCTGCTGATTGTTTGCGAGCGAAGGAGATCGTGAGTTCGAATCCCGCTGGCTCCTGCAAACATTCTTTGTATGAAATTCCCGATTCATTTCTCTGGTGTTGTAAAATTCCCTTGTGCTATCTCGTCCCTGTATATTGACAAAGACTTATAAGCAGGCTTTCATGTCAAGCATGCAAGTCAGATGTATGTTGTTCAATAAAATTTAAAGAAAAATAAATAAAAGGCTATAAAATTTGAAAATGTCAGATGATCAGAAGTTTAAAAAAATTCCAGTAAAAATTACATTTCAATCTTCTGTTGTTGCGATGCCAAAATGACGTCAGAGTTATGAACGTTTGACTTTTATAATACAGATATTCGCTTTAACCCTCTTTTGAAACGTAGAATGGAGAAAATTATATGTGTGTGTGTTTTTCTAAGGAGAATATTTTAAAGGCAAATGAAATATAGCTTTATCTATTTTTGCTATTTAACTCAGGCAAATTAGAGGTTTATAAAATTAGTCCCATAGGTATATTTCCCTTCATTTTCCCCCGGAGTATAGGATTTCTGCAGTCTGGCGCACACCGAGGAATTCCAGGTGAAATTGCCCATCTAGAGCACCAATAAGTATAAAATCCTAAAATCTTCCGGGAAGTACATTTATATTCTCCGGAAAGAATGTTCTCATCATGTCACCCCCTGAATTCAACATTGTCTAGAAATAAGCGGATTATATAGGAATAGGCAAAATTAAAAAAGTTCATTTAAAAGGAATTTTTTTCACCAATGTCCCAACTAAAGTATAAGTAGAAAGTATATATGCTAACAAACAAACTTGGATATATTTTTCTTTATTTCTTATACTAATAAAAAATGGTTTTTAAAAACTTCTTTTTTTTTTTTTTTTTTTTTTTTTTTTAGTTGATGGAAACATACCGCTCATCTTAAGGGAGACCCGTAAGAAAAAACCCAAAATTTTTATTATTGATTTTAAAGTAATGAATTTTGGTGTACTATTTAAGAATCTTCTTGTAAGGAAATAATTAGCAAAAAAAATTCACTTTTTATTAAAAAGTATATTTTTATGGGGATTTTTATAATTTTTTTTTTTTTTTGAAAAATACACTTTTTAAAATTGCTACTCCTCATTCAATTTTCAATATTTTGGTATTACTAAAATTTCTTAAATAGTATTATAGTATATAGAAAAGAACTAAGGAGAGATATTTTTAATTTTCTATTTTAATCGGCTAAAAAAAAAAAAAAAAAAAAAAAATACGCATGGTAAATTTCCTTAAATTCGTTATAATTTTCATGTTTACCAATTTATGTAAAATTTTCAGAAATAGTTTTTTAAAAAAAATATCTCTCTTCACTTTTGTTGCAAATTTGTTTAAGATTCTAAAAACATAAACACTTTGTTTCTAAATCATTTTACCACTGAGCCTTAGTACTTTGAACTTAGGCAAAATATGAAAAAAGTCATTTTCAGGAAAACACGTTTTAAATGGCCGCTAGTCCTTTAAACTCTATAGTAAGTACAATTTAAAAAGCTCATTTTCTACCTGTTCCAAGTGTCCCCGAGTTCTGAAATTTTGCATGGATATTCGCAAATATGTATTTTATCGTTTTCTGAGAAAAAAAAAAAAAAAAAAAAAAAAAAAAAAAAAAAAAAATTAACTTTTGATGATTTTTGGCCGAAAATGGGGTTCGGGTCTCCCTTAAGAAAAAAAAAAAATTAAAAATACTACATTTGAGAGGAGAAATTAAAAACAAACAAATAAATGAATAAATAATGGCATTTTCCACACGCAAAAGAATGGAAAACCCACAAATTTAGTCTTTTTTTTTTATCAGGTATTTTTGTGAGTGTGTTCCCCATTTTTTAATAGTTAGAATATTAATGTAAATTTTGAGTGTGCATACAATCAGTCTTTCTCCAGGAATCAGTGCCTCACCTCTTTTTTTTCCTCGAGGAGAGGGGAAGGAGGGGACCCAATTTATGGCGGAGGGGGGGGGGGGACATTCCGGGTTATTTAATAGAGTTTTCTGAAAAATAAAATGTTTTATTAAAGAAACAAATCCAGTTTTTTTTTTTTTTTTTTTTTTTTTTTTTTTTTTTTTTTTTCAAATTGGATCAATCCCAATTTGCTATTTACTAAAAATTTTAAGCCCTCTTTTGCGAAGGTCTCTAAATCTCTGTTGAGATTCTTTTCCTGGTAATTTGTACATTTCAAATCTCAACACTTTCTTACTTTATATGTATACCCCCCCCCCCCCTCTCTCACTTTATGTGTAAGTTTGCATGCGTGCGTGTATGTGTGTGAGAGTGAAAAATTCGCCTTCACGGGGTGGAAATATTGTGAAACAGTCAATTTTGTGAATGGGCCTCTTTTATCAAGAATAATTTTGGTTTAGTTGGAATAGTTTTCTTCTTTACTAAACTGAATTTTGTGAAAAGACCCTAAATAACCCTATTTCTGCCTAGGTCAACTTCTCTCTCTCTCTGTCTGTCTCATCCTAGAATTAACACACCCTCTCAGAAGAAAGGATCCTTACTGTAGACTATTTTAATGCCAAGATGTAAATTAGCAATTTTGTCGTAAAATGTGTATAGGAAAACTTCATGGTAATAAAATGTGCAAATGTGTTTATTTATTTATTTATTTATTTATTTATTTATTTATTTATTTATTTATTTATTTTTTTTGTGTGTGTGTGTGTCAAAAGTTGCGTTTAATAAAAATACTTCCTTCGAATAAGAAATAAACACAGTTAAAATTCAAATTATTGACTGTCCCAGTTTTCTCGGAATTCGGCACGTTCCTAAAGTTTATCGGTTTCCAGTGGGAAAAAATTTAACAAGTCTTTTTTTTTCTTTTCTTTCTTAAGAAATTATAAGCAGAGACCTAAGCTCATACTTCTTCATTGATTAACTGTTGAAAAGTTTGACTCCATATAAAAGTATTAATTTGTCAGAAAAGTGAAAATGTAATTTTTTATAGGATGTTTATCTTTTATTGATAGAGATTAACAAAGCAAATTTAGAGATAATGTGTTTGAAAATCATATATTAAATTTGTTCAGTATGTAGAATTTGAAAAATCAACTCAAAAACTTTTATTTTATTTAATTTATTTTTTTATTTTTTATTTATTTTTATTTTTTATTTTTTATTTTTTATTTGTTTTTTAATTTTTAATTTTTTGGGGGGAAATGGGGGGGGGGGAATTATATATATCCGATGTTTTCATTTAAGTTTTTTTGCCCTATTTAATCTGATATCAAATCACCTTAAATTTATGTTGTTTTTAAACGCTTTCAATCATATTTTAAAAATATTTATGACTCCTGTTTGTCTGTTCATATTATAACTCTGCTCAATATACTCTGATAGACATGCAATATTTTATGTTAATAAATAGACTACAGACTACAGAATGCCTGCTATCGAAATTGAAATGTTTATTACTTATATTCAGTCTACAGGGAACCACAAAAGCATTCTGTTACATTATGGTCTATGGGGAGGATCGTTTGTGGTGCATCATAATTAATTTGTTCAATTAGATACCTCATTGCATTGTATTGAAAAAATGAATTTTCTTAATAATATTATTTTGGTGTTGAAAAGAACCCATTCTTGATTATCAATTTTTCGTTCTCGTTTTTTCTTTTAAGGCATTAAGTATTACAATTTGGTAAAATATAGCTTAAGCCAAAAATACGATCATAATACTGCAGCAATAGGATAAGAATTTGTTTTTAAATCACTGCTCACCTTTATGGGGCATGGTGTAGGCTCCAAAGGCCGCAGCACCTCCTCCTGGCCGACCCACTATTGGCCACTCCAGTGAGGTGTCAGGTTGGGACGATACGCACAGAATTTTGGCGGCTGCAAAATAAAAAGGACAGAAAATCATTTTCCAGAATTAAAAAATAAATCAACTAATACTAATATGCTTTAAAAGAGTCAATGGTTGAATTTATTCTTACTAATTTTGAAAATTTCATTTGAATTTTACTTTTTAAACTTTATTTCTTTATGTATGTAAAAAAAGATTTGTTTTATTATAGGTAATGTAGCGCTGTATGTAAAGAATAAAGGAAGGATTTAGTTGTAATAAAGCTTATAAAATTTTATGAATTGCTAAATGTATTTGACTTGTGCTGTGTAAAAAAAAGAAAGAAAAAAGTGATGGGGAAAGTTAAGTAATTTTTATGTCTTTAGTAAAAAATTATGCTATCAATTGTTAAAAAAAAAAAAAAAAAAAAAAGTGACAGGGAAGGTTAAGTAATTTTTATATGTCTTTAGTAAAAAATTATGCTATCAATTTAGCATGTATTACTGTTGATTTAGTTGTAATAAACTTTACAAAATTTCATGAATTGTTAAATGTATTTGACTTGTGCTGCTTAAAAAAAAAAAAAAAAAAAAAAAAAAAAAAAAAAAATGATCAGGAAGAATAATCAAGTAATAAAAATAATGCTATCAATTTAGGACGCGTTTAGATTATGTAACGTGCAATTTTTATTCTAACAATCGGTGTCTGGACTACCTCCTTTGCAGGCGTAATGTATGCATAGATTAGATACCGATTGAAGCTGTGTAAAATAAAGAGACATCAGCAAAAGTCTCATTCGTTATTCGAGTTATTAGTATTTAATAATCAAATGATAGAATGTTAAACTGAAATAATACATATAATTTGTGTTTTTGTGCGAGTATATAAATTGTTTACTGAATCTAATCCTGCAGTATAGAAAAAAGATTCTTCTAAGTGACGGTTATTATAAACATGAAGATGGAGGATGGAGGTGAAGATATATCGATAGCTGAGACCATCGACAAAATATCTGTTTTTAATTCCATTTCCCGTCCCTCATTCCTGTACTATTCATTAGACTTTCGTTTTTTTTTTTTTTTTTTTTTTTTTTTTTTTTTTTTTTTTTTTTTTACAAAATAATTACAATATTTTTTATTTTATTTTTTTCATTTTTACAATTTTGGGTGTTCACATAAATCATTTAAGAAGTTCCGGGGCACAAAAATCTCCTGATTTTCAAGAAACTGATGCATTAAATATTTTTCTTATGTTAAAATTTTTCTTAGCTTTCGTTTTTTTTTCAAAACTAAAAACTAAAACAAAATCACTTCACCTTTTTCATTCACGTATAAAAACATTTCATATTTATTTACTTAGAACAGGTGTTACAAATAAAAATTAAATTAAAAAGTTGACATGTTTCGGTTCATTCATAAGAACCGTATTCATAACACATAAAAATCAGCAGAAAACTAATTACTTAATAAATATTTAAAGGCTGAGTCTAATAGGGGGAGCCGCGGTGGCATTGGCTATTCACGATCATAGAGGGCGAAATATTTTGTGTTTTAGGTTTTTAAATTACCTTTATATCCAGAGTCATCTAGTTTTTCTACTTTTATTAATATTAATTTTATACATATTAGATTTAATATATGATCAAAATTTATTATATTTATATGCCGCGGTGGCAATGGCTATTCACGATCATAGGGGGCGCAATGTTTTGTGTTTTGGGTTTTTAAATTATATTTATATCCAGTGTCATTTAGTTTTCTACTGATTTTATGTGTTATGAATACGGTTCTTATGAATGAACCGAAACATGTCAACTTTTTAATTTAATTTTTATTTGTGACACCAGTTCTAAGTAAATAAATATGAAATGTTTTTATACGTAAATATATATATATATTTTTTTTTTCATGTTTAAAATGAGGTTTAAATCATGTTTCTGTCTTGATTATAAGTTGAAATATTAATTTATTTCGTTTTGGTTTGTTTTTTAAATTTTGTTTTTAAAATTTAATTTCAAACAATGGTTGTCATGGAAGTGATCTTTCCTGAAAATCCGTTTTTTCTTCATGATGGGTTTTTTCATAATCTCTCGCATTTAAATAGTTATAAATCAAGAACTGTTAAAGATAAATGCTTCAAACCTGGCACACGTCTTGTTCGATTATTTTACTTTAATTTTCATTTAGCAAATTTGAAAAAACAATTGCTTTTGAAAATATGATTTTTTGAAATTAAAGTTATTTTTTTAATTTTTTTTTTAATATTTAATTTTTTAAAATTAATATTTTTACAAATGTTGAATCAAAATTAAAATTTAGATATTTCTGTTTACTTAAATGTGAAAAAATTGAAATTCTACAAATAACATTTTGAGTTATAACGATTTTAAGCCACCCCATTTTTTTAATAAATTTTAAATTTTAATTTTTTTTAAAGTTACGAGAAGTTTTATCACGTGGTTTTGTTTACAAACAATATATTGTTAACCATGAAAAAAAAAAAAAAAAAAAAATTCGAAATTGTAACTCAATAAATAAAAATTATTTTAAAACACGTGTTCCGGACCCGCTTAACAAATTCATTTTCACAACAGTAAAGCACTGAAATAATATTTTATTAAAATTAATTTGGGTTTGTCCGCTCAAACAAGTCTTTAGATTAAAAGTCATTTTGTTTTTTTTAAAGTCAAATAAAATATTCTTTAGCTAAAGAAGTGGAGGAACAAGAATAGAGAATAAGAAATAGAAAAAAGATTTTCTGGAGCTTGTTTGAAGTGTCCGGTTTATCTGTCGTCGCTGTGTGCGGTCTAAAAATTTCCTTTTTTTCTTCCTAAAGGATTACTTTTTTTTGCAAAAAGCAAAAATAGAACAGAACTCAGAGTGAGCAAGAAGGGGCAGGGAGGGGGGGGGAGCAAAGCTGTCTTCCCAAAAAATATCAGCGAGAACGATCGGATCGCCGGTTGACATTTTGTCAACGTACGGAATTTCTGATTTGGAGATGGCAACGTGGAACTGGTTTGTCCAGAAGAAGACTTCTTTTTTTTCTAAGTTTTTTTTTTCCCCTGTGCTTTCTAAGTATTTTTTTTTTTTTTTTTTTAATTCTTCTTCCAAGGTATTACAAGAAAAAGCAGGCTATTAAATAATGTTTTATCTGGTTCAAAACTTTTATACTTTGATTCACAACATGCAGGATTTTTCATAAAAATGCTTTAGGTTTTCGATGTACTAAACGATTTGTTTTCTAACTTCAATGTAGCAGAAGATAGACTTTTATTGGTTTTGCATAACGAATAACAAATACATATGCAGTATGCAAATAACGACAATCAAATTGTTCAGTCAATGAAAAGATGTATAATAATAAAAACAATCAATTAATATTTTATCGTATTCAAAGTTTTTATTCTTTGATTTGCACACACAGAATATGCATAAATTTTGTTTCCGGTGAAGTAAATGAAGTCAGTATCTTTATAATTTGACCTTATAAAAAAGATGTTTGGTTGATTATTATTATTTTGTCGCTGATATTGATAGTGTTGTAAAAGCGAAAACAGAATTTATCAGCTTGATTAATTTTATCACAATTACTCCAATTAATAAATAAATCATACGAGTTGTAATTTTTCAACTGAACTAAAAAATAGTGTCCTGGCCAAGATTTGAACCAGGGATCTTTAGGCCAAATTGTCTTTGTTTTGAATCCTGTTCTGAACACTTTTTAGCTCAGTTGGAAAATTATATCCCATGTGATTTATTTACAGATTAGAATAATTCTGTTATTTATCAAGTATGTGTCTACTGTTTCCTGGAATTTGATTGCCTGTGACTTATTCAGTTGAGCTGATTCAGACATCATAATTAATAAATTTTTTGGGCAAATTTGTGTCCGTCAGATTTGTCCAATATTGATCGTTGTCACAGCATTGACAGCTTAGGCCAAAAGATCTCAAGTTCCAACTCTGGCCTGGATACTTTTTCGCCAGTTGAAAAATTACAACCCGTGAGATGTGACGAAATGCGAAAAAAATCAGTCACAGTGACTTTGCATTAGCGAATTGTGAAAGGACGATCACTTAAGAATCGCAATATGATGACTGAAAAAAGTCACCGTTGTGAAATCATATCGGCAGGCTGTGCTAACACATATTCTCATCCATTGCATCTATCTCATAATAATTCCTGTTAATGGACCTTCGCTATACATCTTCTGTTTCTTGAGACCCAAGTTAAAAAAAAATTTAACCGAAAAAGAAAAAAAGAAACGAAGAAGTAAAAACATCGAATACCAGGAGAATTACAATAGTATGAAGATCATTAAATATCTTTTATTTATTTACTTATTTTTAAATTTATTTCAGCTTTGAATTTAGAGAAAATATAAAAAATAATAGTATACTTAGTTTTCAAATGCTATGTTTTGCTTTCAGAAAAATAATCAATAAACTTTTGTTTACTTGAGGTTCACTTGCTTTGTCTAGCGGTTATGACCGCAGTCAAAATACAATATCAGTTGCAAATCCCCGCTCATACTTGGGCATTCATGTGGATGGGACTTCATTTTAATGTGTACCGGTCTTTTTAGTGATTATGCGTAAAAAGACGGCTGTGCCGTCCCAAACCAATCGATCTCATATTTTGGGTTTTCTTTGTTTTTAATTCCTTCACAACGGGAGCCTTTTACGAAATGTTTGAAGAGAGATTGGCGCCGGTTGGGTTTGATCTGAGAACCTCTGATCAGGAAGCGAGTGCTTTAACCGTTGAGCAAAAGGCCAAGCCAGTTACTCTCAGGTAGTAACTCGCTTTATACTGATCGAGATCGTTACAGAGTATGCCCCCAGTGAGAAAGACGTATTACTGACGTCTGACGAGCGATATGCACTCGTGAATGAATGCTGTCGTACGCATATTGTGATGCGAGGACAGGCTTTGCGTTGAGAGAGATTGTTGGTTTTTTTTTTTTTGGTGCTGCCATCTGTTGATGATGAGGTGAGTTGATTGTTGTGCGCTGGAAGTTGATGATGAGAGAGTTGCGTGCGTGTCCAGGGTCACCAATGAAGAGATTGGTGGCGCCTGGTTTTGTCTGAGGACCTCTGATCAGGAAGCGAGTGCTTTAACCGTTGAGCAAAAGGCCAAGCCAGTTACTCTCAGGTAGTAACTCGCTTTATACTGATCGAGATCGTTAGATGTTTAATGTTTTGTCACCGGTTTTTAAAAACAAAAATTTGTGCCTTATTAAATCGAGAACATGCTCCGATTAAATAAGGTAAATTTTACTAGTGGGAACAAACAAAGACTCTTAAGTCTTTTTGTGACACATATACGTGTCGCTCTTTTAAAAAGGGTTAATGGCTTTGAAATTATACAGAAGTCCCCCCATCCCGTGAACATCGAGAAATAGTCCACTGGGCGGAGAAAACAACATATTTAACATAAACATCTGATTTCAATACTATTAAAATGTTTCATCTGTTTTCAATATTATTAAAATGTTCCATCTGATTAAAAATATATTTTTGATGAGAAAAATATATTCTTCTCATCACTACATGGAGGAATATATATTGCATAAATATTTAGCTTTTCATATATCTAAACATATCGCACCCTTGCTATAAAAGTGTTACAACTTAAAAATTAGGCTTAATGAGTTATGACTGTCATTATACGTGATTTTCATTCTTTTAACCTCCCTTTTATTAATCCCTGCACTTAAGCAATCAGGCAACAGTTATGTTTGCAACATGTTTATTGAGCTTACCACAGACTGAAACAGTTTGAGTTTTCTGAAAAAAGAGATTTTTTGAGCTATGGCACTTTTGTAAGAAGGGCTCGATGCGGTAAAAATATATATTTGGAATTTGAAGAAAGTTTGTAAAAAGAAAATTAATAACTTGTTGTTGTTATTAATTACTGCAAAATGAAATAAAATGTGTATATATAAGTTCAGAAACAAAATTTCACATGGGATAGACTGTTTATAAACTTCAGAGTGTCTTAAATTTTGTTAAATCAAAATTCGTCGAAAAATTACTAATGCACATGAAAAACGAAAGGAAATGAATCAGAAATAAATTATTAAATTTGCATGTACGTGTACGTCGAAAATGCATTCAACCTCAATTAAAATTTTCATGGATGGTCTTGGTTTTTGAAGTAAATATCCTGTTTATGCCTTATTAGATTTGGATATGCTTGGCGAAAGCTCGGTCGGACCATCTAAAGAGAATTCAGTCGCGTAAAAAATAATCTTTAGCTACAACAGGAAACTACTCATAAAACATCCCACATTTAAGATATCATTTAAATGATTGATTTATTATCCTACCATATAATAGGGGGTCGATGTTAATGCGTTGAGGCATAGAGGGTTATATTTTGACTATGAAAACGAACATGCTTACATTACAATATCATGAAAAAGTGCTTTAAAGAATAGATTATAAATTTACCTGACAGAAATACTAATGATGTTGAATCTATAAAAGATACAACTATATATAAGAATAAAATAAATAAACTGTGTTTAATAAATAGATGTTCAAAAGAAAGAGCCATACGTTATTACGTAATTGGCTGATTTTGGTCCGATTGCTATAATAGGGGGTTGGGATTCAATCATTTGGTTCAAGGATTTATGAAAGAGAAATTCTCTTTTCTCGTTTCTGTGGAAAGTTCTGCATCAGAAAAAAGTTTCTTAAATCTTAAATGCAATGAAAATTCAAACATAATTTGCATGAGGTTTTAATGTAAACGCCCCTTTGCAAAGAGGAAGCGCCCTCTGGTAACGTAGCGTTTCTTTGGCGACCATAGATTTGAGAAAAGATAAAAAGAAAATTTGCTAGATATGCGTGAAATTAAACATGCAATCATGAAAACGGTTAAAATCGGTCACAATTCGGAACAAACACTTGCAGTTAGTTAGAGTGTGGTATGTGCTGCTGGCTTTGAAGCCCTCTCCCCGTCCATTAAATTCAGTCCTTGTTCCACGTGCTTGCCTTGTTTGGGCCCAATGAGGGCATTTTAAATTTTAGCGATCGATAATCGGCTTTATATCACAAATCATTTTGATGGCCAGTGTTGAATCCAAGAGCATATTACCCTCCCCCCTTCCACAAACAATGAAAGTCTCACCCGGAATTTTTCAGATTTTGTGTTTTTAATGGTCAAAAAGAGCAATCCCCCCTCCTCGGAACTCCACAATGTCCCCTCTGGAAAAAACTGTCTGAAATCCACTGTTTTCACTCTCGACAACGTAGTGACAATTTTCACTCCTTTTTAGGGAGTGGGAAATTCCACTCTTTAAGGAGTGTATTTTTATAAGGTTCATTCAAAAAAGAGCGAAAATGTTTGTCACTCTTACAAAGAGAGAGCTTTTCACTTCTTCCAGTTTTAGAGTGCATTACTAACCTACACTCAATGTCTTAATGTAAGATAAAATAAGAAATAAAATAGATAACTAATGTATGCATTTTATACACTTAGAAATAATATTTTAGGTATCGTCCAAATTGCTGAAAATTAGATTCAAGTTAATCTTTAACATTATGTATTATATCAATAGGTTTAATAAATATAATCATCATCAAAATCAAATATACATTTGTGTAAATTGCAGCCAAAATGCTGCAAAGAAACATAAAAAATAAACATAAACCAACAAAAAATTATTAGCCGAACTAGCACGCTCCGTCACAGAATAAGAAATAATGGATAAGTGTGTTCGCAGATCGCACAAAAGGTTTCGTTTAATATATTTTTTAAAACACTTTATCCTTAAATTATTAAATCAAAATTAATGTTAATTTATAGTTATTAAGTCCTTACATGGATGCCAGCAACATTACATTTAATTTTAAAATAACTAGAAAAAATATTTAAAAATCAAGTTAAAAATATTAAAGAAAAATTATTAAAATTAAATTAAACATATCCGAATATTTTTATATTCAACAATTTTAAAAATTTATCGCAGGTATAAATAAAATAAATATTTTTAAAATGCCAATAAATAAATAAAACATACTTAAAATGAACAAATTATTCAAAATAAACTCATTTTAATTCTTTCACTTTTCAAAATATCACTAGATGGTGCCTTAAATAGAATGTTAATATTTATTAAATTTCGAAATATAAAAGAAAAAATACCCTTTAATTCCTCAATAATGCATATAGATAACTTGAAGGAAAAAAGTCCATATGAAGTGTATTGTTTCAAACAATTGCCTGTAGATGGCAGCAGCAAATTTAAAAAATGGCCAAGAAGAATTCAATATTTATACATCTGTGGAATTAGTGAAAATGAGGGTTTTTTAGCCGACCCAGTGGCGTGGTCGGTAGCGGCACACCGTGGGTTCCTGGTTCGAATCCGGGTACGGGCATGGATGGTGTGTTGTCCCTTTGAAGTGTAATAAAAATATATGTAATGGATATGTGTAATAAAAATTGTTCTGTATTGTCTCTGTTTCTGTATAATGGATCAATCGAGGCGACGGCCATAGCAGCTATAGGCCTCAAAGCACTGTCAATTCAAATTCAAAGGGCTTTTTAATATTATATCCGGATTAATTTATTTATTGTTATTATTATTTGAAATTTTTGATTTTCTCTGTATGAAATAAAAGCTATTTTAAAAATTACAGCACCGTGTAAAAATAAAGTGTAATAATAAAAGAGAAATTTTTAAATTTCACCTCGACAAATACGAATCCACGATCCACCATGTGGGAATCGTTTGTTTTACCACGGTGTCATCGGTTCGCTGGGATATTTGCTGAATTTAAGATTAGTCTATTTCGAAATCGAAAAAGAGCGAATTCACTTAGTTGAAATAAAATAAGAATTTTTCAAAATTCTATGATTTTAGGAAACATAGGGGGTTTTCAATTCTATGCTTAAAAATAAATAAATAAAAAGTGTATGACTTAAATAGTTTCCGAGTACGAGCTTGTTGACGGACTGAAAGGCGAAGAAGCTAGACTATATAAGTTTCATGAGATAAACGAACCCCCCCCCCCCCCCACAAGAAAGAAAAGGAAGTTTAAAAATTAAAAACTTTAACAAAATATAGAAAATTATAAGGAAAAAACAGGCTATGGCCTTGTCGGCAGTGGGGGGTTTTTTTAAGCCTTCGAGCATTAATATATATATATATATATTATAACAAAATATGTTACATAACATGTAACATAAGTGGCAGTGGCTTTCGGCCAGAACACCAAATAGCAAAATCAAATATTAAGAGGAAACAAGAATGAGTGTAATTCAATGGATTCCGGCCTTAAGACACGGTTCCCCCAGAAACTTACGTGGCCGATTTCGATAAAATTTTAAATCCGTGAAATTTTGAAGGAAAAAAAAACATGTCATGCAAACATTTTCCTCCTAACCTCTTTTATTAAAAGAATTAAATAAAAACGAAGTGAAGAGACCAGCGCCCTCACCAAGAATTGAAGAGAGGTGAAGCGAGAAGCGCGGGTAAGTGTGTTGGAGTGTTTAAGATGTTGGTAGGGTGTGTAGAACACCCGAGTGAAGTTTTCCTTCAGAAAGCTAAAGAATATTTTGGTAATAATTAATCTTGTATATATTCATTTCCTGTATATAGATCCATTTCCTGTACATAATTCAGCATATTAAAAATTAGTTATAATCCAGCATCTTTTGTCCAGAAAACGGTCACCCAGACATAAAAAAAAAAAAAAAAAAAAAAAAAAAACCTGTGTGACATAAGTTTTGAACATAATCCAGTTAATACTGAATTATGCTCAAAATTTATGGCACACTTTTTTTTTTTTTTTTTAACCGATTAAAGGTTTTAATTTTAGAGCAATATCAACTTTTCAAAAATTTTCATTTTTCAGATTTTTTCCCCCCTGAAATTAATTAAAGTTTTTTAAAACTGTCTCCCATATATGTGTACTATAGATCTGTATTTTAAAGTATTGTGACCAGGTTCTTTTTAAAATGCATTCGCTAGAGTTGTAGGCTGTGATCAATAAAATAAATGCCTTTTGAGAACTTTGTTTATTTGAAGTAGAGTTATAAAAATTAAATCATTTCTTACAGAAATAGTTAGGGATGGTGCCTGTAAGCATTTTTTAAGAGCCCTTCTTTACATGTCTGAGTCCGTGAAGGGAGAGCGAGGCAATTGAATTTCTCATTCAGAATTCACACATTGGCATCATAGAATTGGCGAAAAGGAGCATATGAAAAGTGAATGATATCATAACCATGAAATTTTCTGTTACGCTTCAACAATTAAGATGATTTTGAATTTAATGCTGGGCACCCAGAAATGGGCAGTCCTAAAAAAATACGCCAAAAAGAATTCGCGCCAAAATCGTACGTTATAAGTCTGTTTTGGGAGAATGTTATCAATAGACAAAACACAGAGCATGTACATGAAAAGTTTTTATGTAATAAAGAAATTAGGCTCAACATTACGCAGAGAGAAAATGAAATTTTACTGACCGCAAACACATTCGATCTTTATTCTTTTTTTTATTTGTTTCCAGCAAGGGTGAAATACGCATCTTAATGAATTCTCTTTATCTGACAGCCGTTTTTCAGTAATAAGGCAGATGCTAAATGTTTTTCTTTCTTTTCTTTTGAACGGAAAGTTATTGTGGGATCGAAATAAAACTTTAAGATAAAATAGATATTTAATTAAAGATTAGCTTTAACTGTAATTTAGAAAAAATGTATAATTTAAGAAAACTATGTGTGATTCTACATCACAATATGATCTTATATTTATTGTCTACCACTAAATATAAACATATATAGTACATCAAAATTGCTGGAATTCTTTATAAAATAAATGACATTCGAAACTGAAAAGTCTCAATTTTTCAGGAATAACAAAAAAGTTAGACACTTCTTATTTGTGTGAGGTTCTTCCACAATTTTATAAAACACATGAATTAAAGTAAATTATAAAGACTTGGATACAAATTTAATTGCATACATAATAAATGAGATAATGCTTTGACCTTCATCCGTTCTATGTTCTTCCTCCCGTGATTTCGAGACCAACCTCTATTACATGAATTTTATTAGGTTAGCACCACAATTTTGTTTATAAGAAATATTTTTATTAGTACTTTGACAACATGTGCGTACTTCAGATTTTATTTTAAAAATACAGCGGTGCGAGTAGAATTTAAAAATATATATAAATATAAGAATATGAAAAAGCAAGAATATGGACACAGAGCAAAGCTTATATTGTAAATCACATCGTTATTAGTACAGGATTTACAAATATAAACAAAAACTATCGATTTCTGTAAGAGACACAAGCTTCAATCAAACATTATTTCTCTATCGACAGTGGGGCAAGAATAATAAAATTAAACAATGAATATGAAATAATAAAAAAACACATGTAATGAAATATATATATATATATATATACAGTCGAGCCTCTATATAACGAAATCCATCGTTCCAGTAAAAAAATTTGTTATATAGAGAAATTCGATGTATAGAGTATGATGTTAAAAATAGTATTTAATGTGTAAATTTTGAACAAGTATTATTTTTTATCTTTTTAATTAAGAATTTGAAATGTTTAAAAGTATATATTAACCTAACATTTTATTTCTTACTTATTTAAGCAGTTTCAAAAAAGAGAAAAGACATTTATTTGAAAGCTTAATGAAAATCAAATGAGGAAGACTTACATAAATTTCAGAGGAAGAAATCTGTAATTTTTTGTTGTTTTGATTTTAAAATTACAATTGTTACGCTCTCAAAAAAAAAAAAAAAAAAAAAAAAAAAAAAAAAAAAAAAAAAAAATTCTCAAATTTTAGCAAGGAATGAAAAATTGTAGTTGATATTTTCCTCCATTTGAAGGTCTCTCTTATGTGCTCTCATTGATTCCTCTCTTATATGTGTAACAATTCAATTGACTGTGTTTTGAGAAGGATGTTGAAAGGTGTGTGGGAGGTGGGATGAACTTGTTAGATTTAAAGAATAAGGAGAGAAGTAATATTTATAAAAAAAAAAAAAAAACCTCTCCACTGAACGATAAATCAAAAATAAGTGATGGAAAATTGATTCCATATGATTTCGAAGCTTTTTTAAAACTGAATAAATTAAGATCAATTTATGAAAAAATTCGTTATATGGAGATATATATTTCGCTATATAGAGTCTGTTTTTAATGTAATCATGCGAAAAGGGGACCGTTCTTACTAAAAATTCGTTATATGGAGAAATTCGATGTATATATATATATATATATATATATATATATATTATACGAGTTATTCTTTTTATTATTATTAACTTTATTATTATATATTCAAATCGTAAGAAACTAGAACTTAGAACATTACTCAATATTTTGTTTTTATACTTTATTTCTTTGAATTAGCCAAGCCTCGAATTCTCCAGTTTGTGGTCTATATACATCTACCCTTTTCCGAACAGTAAGAGAGCTGATTCTTGAACTTTGTAACACCTTGACTCATCATATTTTGTATTACGCACTTTTCTCTGTCTCTTCTAATATGTGAAATATGCAGTCTGAGAGAGACGTTCTTTTTTCTCTCTCCCTTAAAATTGTTACCCTTTAATTATTTATTCTAGAAACTATTATATCATTTTTTTTCATATTAAACATCTACAATTTAAAGCAATGACATCTATCATCAATGAGTGCACTGTAATTATTATACCAAGTTATTAATAATATAATTAAGTCTTTTACAGCTGCAAGCCAAACGTTGTGGCTGAAATGGATATTCCGTGGATTGTATTTATCGGGATCTGGGATGACCATAAAAGAGGTAAGTGAACAATTTCCTTATCTCTTTATTAGCTCATGCTGTTTATGACTAAATAAATAAAATAGAGGATCCTCCGCACCAGTATTTGAAATATAATATATAACATATATATTTAATAATACTTATCCTATAAACGGATCCATCTATTAAGGATAATTTAATCGTTAAAAGATTTTACTTTAAAGCATATATCAATAGCCAGATGTCGTAATTAAAATAGATAAGAAGACACATAGAATATTAGATTCCGCCCAGAAAAAAAAAGAAATATTAATATTATAAATTAAAATATTATGTAATACTTATTAATGATAATAGTAATAAATTAATTAATTTACAAAATCATTTAAGTAGCAAAATTGCATCCCAAAATTACCCCCGTAGTTGTAAGTTCTATACAAATGTTAGCGCTGATATCTAGTGAGAAGTATTTAAAACTTTGATGTAAATTGCTAGTCGTAGTTGCTTTGCAAAATAATCTGCATTGCTGCCATTTATCGAGGGAAAATTAAAACTAATCCTATTCTATGAGCAGCCTACAATAAATATAGTTTTAAAAAAAAAAATAGTTTAATACCACATTTGAAATTATTATTTACAACAATATTGTTTAAATTAAAAACTATTTATATTACTCTCTGTTTAAGATATGAATCTAATAAAGCTGTATTGAAAAATCTATGCATATCTTCCCCATTAACTAAAATGCCATAAAAGCAAAAACAGTAAAACAGTGTATTGCGATCAAAACAGCTTATTTTCCGATTTATTTTTAGATTCCCTTTTGCTCTCAAATGCACCAAACTTTCAAAATCTCTTATTTAGAAACTATATAAGGTGCCGTGTCTATCGATTTTTTGATAAATGCAGAAAATATTACAAAAAATGCTCTGAAAGTTGGCCTTTCGAACCGAATTTTCCGAAGCGGCAAATCTGGGAAACGAAAAAAAAGGGACTGGCTGAAAAAGTAATTGTTGATAAATCAAATTCTAATTAATTCAGCAAGAAATTACATCACACGGCATCTTCAACATAACTTCAAAAATCAGCCCAGCAAGTTTCATGTTTCTGCTTTTAAAAATGAATCTGAAAATGTATCGGAAAATTTCGAGCTGTTGAAGGTGGAAAATCCTTTTTTCGAATACACCCTTAACCTGCACAAATCCTTTAGATCTTAACCCTTTACCGGGAATGGTAATATAATTACCACTTATTATTATTATTATTATTATTATTTTATTATTAGAAGTTGATTGATACACACCGGAATTTTTAGTGAGATAATTTTTGTTTGTGTTAACCTGTCTGAAATGGAACTTTTTATTTTAAAATAGATTTGTTCATAGATTCTGATGGCAAACAACCCTTTCAACATTTTAACCAAAGAATTGACTTGCCTGATAAAGGGTTAAATTCAGTAAAATAAAGGAAGTCAGAAATAAGTCATTGCAGCAACGCACACAGTACATCCTGTAATTGTTATGTCTTTAATATATACTTTGAATAAAAGAAAAAAAAAAGAAAAAAGAGAAAAAAGAAAAAGAAATCACAGAATAAAAAAAATAGATAAATAATAAAATCAACTTTAATATTAAATTTAAAGTGAGATGCATCAGAAAACTATAAAAATGTATAACCATAATCAAAGTCAATTTATGTGTTGATTTAAGCATAAAATATGGATAACCGTTTTTTATTGCATGATGTATCAGTTTTAAATTTTGAATTTTAAAATTATTTGAATAAAGAATATTAATTCTGAGCACGAAGTTTAGTAAAATATTGAAAAACTGATGCATGTAGATATGAATTACCATGGGTAAATAAATTTACATGAAATGTAAAATCGTTCCACCTATCATAAATGTCAAAGATAACATTCTTATTATTACTAAGAATTAATTTAAAATCAAGGAAATTAATTTCATTATTTAGTATATCACTATAGCTATAATTTGAATTTTTATGATATTTTATTGGTAATAAATAATTTGATTGACTTTTAATATAAAAAACAATTAGTATATCATCAATATAAAGGTGCATTTTACAATCAATAATAGATGATTTACGTTTATAATAATAAAGATACAATTCGGCAAGAATTGATGATACAATTCCTTCCTGTGGCAGACCATATCTCTCTTGATATGTAGTACGTATCATTAAAAATAGCATAATTATGATGAAGAATAAATCTACCTAATGTTTTAAAGTACAATAAAGAAATATTAATATTAAATTTAGACAATTCCTATATTCTTTGAATAATAAATTGACAATTCTTAACATATCTGTGTTATATTAGTGTTATTAAATAAGCCATTAAAATCAAATATTTGTATGTATTTTACGTTATTTATTTTTTTATCATTTTGTTTTGTAAGATCAAGGAGTTTATGAGAATTGTTAATCGAAAGTAAACTTACGCAAGAAAAAAAAAATCTTTTTTTTTTTTTTCGTTTATTGTTCTTTAAAAAATGGACGTTTTTTTAATATTAAAAAAGATACCGAAAAAAAAATGCATCAGTAAAGAAGTTCTTCCAGTTATCAACAATTTTGCGACAACACGTCATAGAATATGCAGAATAGGAGTTTCTGAGCAGTTTTAAAGTTGCATAAATTAATCAATAAATAAATATCATGTTATGAAAATTATGCATTATATATATATATATATTTAAATGTAGTATTATATAATGGTTATATATATATATATATATATATATATATATATATATATATATATATATATAGATTATGAAAAAAAGAAAAAGAAAAAATCTATATTTATTTATTTTTAATATTAATAATAAATAAATATAAAAAAATAAATAAATAAAAATAAATAAATAAATAAAACTTAATTAATTAATGTTAAAAAAAAAAAAAAAAAAAAAAAAAAAAAAAAAAAAAAAAAAAAAAACGCAAGAAGAAACACAAACCTCGTCTACTTGCACTGACATAACAGACAAGTCAATCCATATTTATTTTTATTCCCAAACCCCTCCATGTACAAATTTAATAAATAAAATAAAATTAGAAAAAAAAGAAATGTATAGCATATATTAATAAATTAATGTTGATATATTTTAGTATGCGTGTGGGGAGAAGGGGGGGAATTGAAGTTCAAATAATTAAAGGAATGGAAGTTCAATACAAAAGTCGAGTTTACTACAGTCGTGTGCAAATGAAAGCATCAGCTTCACAAGTTAGTGCGAAAACTTAAAAATTATCTGAGGACACGTAAGTAAATTTCTCCATATCAAGTGAATCGTTTGCGTAAGCCTAAATATACCTGAGATGCACCCCCCCCCCCCCCCCCCACTTCTACTCATCACTGCTACAGTCTTTGCAGAAAGAACACAAACCCTCCTCTATCACTACACCACTTTAACTTTACGTTTAACAAGCTACATTAATCTAGGTACATGCAGTCACTTCATACGGGCGAGTAAATCCATTTTTCTTTTTTTCGAACGAGCGCTGGAAAAGAATTCCCCGCTTTTTTTAAAAGTGTGAAAGCGGAAAATATAAACAATGGCTCAGAAAAAAAGGAATGAAAAAGTAGAAAGGAGGAAAACCAGCTCTTTGGCGTTCTAAAAAAGAAAAATACGATAATCCTTAGGCGCTACCGCTCCCTAGTGCTATAACGTTTTAACAGTCAGCGGCGCAAGACAAGAGGCGGAGCTTAAGGAAATCCCAGGCAACGCCTTTCCAATCACATGCTCGGTTGACCTGACCAATGACCGATGAAGATAGAGAATGAGTGACAAGCTCCATCTGATAAAATACGATATCAATTCATTTCCTTCGCCGAGGTTTTATATTTATTTATTTATTTTTTTTAATCGGCATTGAATCTATGGAAGCTACACGGGGAGGCATAGAATAGGATTTGTGCGGATTTATTCTGCTTTCCCTCCCAGCTATTTTACTTTTCTGGATATATATATTTTTTTTTACCTCCTACATTATTATTTTTCGTCTGCTAACCGTTGGCTGCGGTTTTAAAACCAGAATTTGAAATTTTTTCTTTGAGTTAATTTGTATTAAAAGTTTGATAAATCGTGCCGAGACAGTTACGGATGTGGTTTTTGTTTTATTTCTGATTTATTCCTTTCTCCTGGAACATATTGAGTGAGAAATAATTCGAAAAATTTTCTCTCTCATGTTTTTTCTGAAAAGGGGATGTTTATTAGAAAGGAATTTTATCGAACATTGGTGATACTTATGTTGTTTGATATGATTATTTTTTCTTATTATTTATTTACTGTTTTCAAATATTCTATAAATATTAACACATGCTATGATTTTGATCAAATATTATTAACTAATAAAATTTATTATTTTTTATAGTAGTGCATTGCTGTGAAATTATGATAAATTCTGTATAATTTATTTTTGTGTCATTTGAATTCTTTCTACTAAATACATTTCTCAGTTAATACATAATTACTTTGAATAATTTTTTTATATTACAGTCGTCCCCGCATAAACGAATATCGACGGTTCCGGAAAAAATATTCGATTAAGCGGGGTATTTGATTAAACGGGGAGGCATATAAATGTAATATTTAAGGTGCAATAAAATGACATAATTATTAAATATAGTATATTTAGTTACCAGAGTAAGAAAATCGTTAAAAACTTTAATAGAATAATACAAACTGAAATAAAAACAAAATGACATGCAAATACGCAATAGTTCAATGACAGTAAACACATGCATTTTGTTTACATTGCATTTAATGCAGATCATGTGAATTGGATCCAAATTTTGTTATTAAAATTTAATTTACGTAATTTATACAGGTTTAAAAAAATAGATGAAAAAGGTTTATGTGAAATTTTAGAGTAAAAAATGGACGAGATTTTTTTTTCGAATGGTATCATAATTACCATCTTGAACCTCTAAATGACAACACATTATTATTGAAGGGTTACTTCGAGGATTTGCTCATTAACGCTAATGCTATAGAAAAATTTATAAAGATATCTCTTTTGCATTTCAATATTTTTAAATTATCTTTTTTGCAATGGATAGCTGAGATCGATCTGTACAAAACGCGTCGTCGTTTTTAACTTTTTCCATTTTTATCGCGGATATTTTTAAAGAGGATGATTTCTGTTTCGGGACCGGTTTTGAAAATGAAAGTGTCTCCATTAAAAATAATTGTAAAAAAATCGAAAAAGTGAAAAAGAAGTCTTTTGACAAACGAAAGTAAACAAAATACAAAATTGATCGAAATTCCTGTCCAATTTATGTCACCTTTTTTGAAATTAATTCGAAAAAATGAACAAGGAAGGGAACTCCCTTGACCAGTACTTATATACCTGCCAGGCGAAATCCATGTTGGGAGTTCTGGAAATTTGTTTTCTGTGTAACAACCGAAAATGACAAAAAGTGTGGAGGAAATTCTAATTGAAACATGTTTTTCACGCCCATTTTTCAAATTGTCTCACTCATTTGTTATTCGATTAAGCGAGGACATTTCGGGAAAAGTATTCGGTTAAGCGGGGAAAAATAACATTAGCCCAATGGGATTAAATTCGGTTCCGGAGGATTTTATTCGAATAAGCGGGGTATTCGATTATCCGTTACCCGATTAAGTGGGGAGGACTGTATGTATAAAAATGATAATAAAACATAAAATAAAATAAAGCAATAAAGAATAATAACAAATTTATAAAAACACGTGCCCATAAAACATTTCTTTTAGTTCATTATACTTATATGTTTTAATACATTATAACATGCAAAGAAATTTAAGCTTGAAAAATGTCTGACTTTGATGATTTAGAGCTATTCAATATAAACATTTTGTTATTCAATATAAAATAAAAAATAAAGCAATATAAATAAAATGTTTTGATGCTAAATATTTTAATTCATTATCATATGTAAGGGAGTTAAGCATTGTAAATTGGAAGATATAATTAGGTAATTAATTAAATTTAGATCATCAACCTTGCGTCATTATTTAGATTATTTAAATCATTAGTTAAAAATTTCAAGAACTTTGTTTTTAGTATACCTGTAAAATAAGTTTTTCCACCAAAAACAAGCTAATGCAGACAAAGAAATACAACCACCATCCAAAATAACATGATAATATTTGTCCAAATTTTAGAAAATAAACCAAATTTAAATATTTTTTTTTTTTCGCAGAGAATTAATTTTAACATCTGATTAGCAAACAAAATAATGACCGAATTAAATCTAAAAATATTAATCAATATTTGTAATTATTAACATTTTAACACTTGCTTTAAATAAGCAATGTTGTATCTTAAATATTTTTTTTATAAATATAAATAAGAATAATACTTTTATTTTAATGTAAAATAATCAAGTTAGTTTTAATCTATACTTATAAAACGATAGTTTAATAAATATAAAAAATAATTTATGTTTAAAATAAAAATTCGTTAATTTTTGATAATTGATAATAAATTTTAAATAAATAGAAATATTCATTTATTTATTATATGTATTTCCAATATTTCATTTTATATGCATATAAAAGACATGGGGAAAGAATAAGAAGAAAACAAAGAAAAAAAAATGCATTATTTGAAATTTAAAGATGATACATTTATTAGTTAACAATATTAATATTTAAAAAAGTAGTGTGTGATTTCTCAATAATAATAATAAGAAGAAGAAGAAGAAAAATTTTCGATTTGAAACATATTTTACAGATTCTATATGTTCAAAATATAAAGATCCTCAGATGATAAATAAATCACAAATTACTTAAATAAATCACGTGAACAATTAACTGTGACATTGATTACTACTTCTATTAACATTATATTAAAATTCCCAAACGAACAAATCAGACTATCAGACAAAAAATTCATGAAGTATTGCAACAACGAAAGGAAATTATATTTACACAAATATAAACAATAATAAGAAATACCAAGAACTACTTTCGTCCAGATGCGATGAAATAAATGTCTCGAGATTACCTTAAAAAAATTGATATACACTGCATTGACTTTTTTAATTATATGGTCTTTGTCTCATCTAGAAAAAGATGTAAAAATAAAAGGCTGCCAAAAGTGCAGCGTAACATGTTCACATTTAAATACTTAAAATTATGTAATGCTTAATATTTGATATTACATAATTTATAACTATACATCGCTTTGCAAGTGATAATTATTCCCTTATACAGAAGTTTAATTAATAGACGAATTATTTTTCTAGCAAATATGCGCTAAATGTATAATTGGGTTAATTCTGACTAATGCGGATATTCGTTCACCCATAGAATTAGAGGAATTGCTGCGGTGGAAATGGACAGGTAAGAATTTTAACCCTTTCACCCCCCCCCCCCCCTATTTTTATGAAAAAAAAATATTTGAAATTTATATAGCCGTTTAAATAATAGGAAAAAAATAATAAAAATCACATTTTCAGCTGAAATTTGATATTTTAAGGCGTGATTTATTTATATACAATTGGGGTTATTAAATATTGTGTTGCTATATTTTGCTTAATTTTGGCTTAAATTAATAATTTTACCTGCTTTTCACCCACCAACTTTGTTTATAATAATATTTTTTAAATATTTAGCAAAAATAATAAGAGTAAATTTTTGCTAATAGTTTGATCGAAATTTTTCCGAAAAAAAAAAAAATTCTAATTTTTGTCAAATGCAGCCATCTGACATGGACAAAATAAGTGTTACTCCATTCTTCGGATCATTCTTGATCAGTCACGTGATCCTATTGGCCAAATTCATGGCACATAATGCCAAGGTCTAAAAAGTATTTTTATATTATTAATATTTTTTATATTCTGCTATGTATAAAAATATTTTTATATTCTGCTATTCGTCTTTCTTCAAAACTGCTATTATTAATCAATCAATCGGTTGTAGGATCAGTAGGTAAAAGGAACGTGGAATCAGTCGAAAACAACAACACTAATTAATTTGCATGCAAATAATAATTTGCATTACAAACAATAGAATTAAGTACACTGTAAAAAATAAAGAGTTTTATCACATTTTCTTCGGTTGTATGAGATGTGAAATAAGGTGTAAATGTATTATTTTTTGAGCACCAATACCAAAATAAATGTTACTTTACACTTTCAATGACATATCACAACTCTTAAAAAAAAAAAAAAAAAATAGGCGTTTTGAATCACTAGAAATCGTTACAATGCGCTCTCTAAAAGACTTTATTGAATTTATCAACACAACGGCAGGTGTTTTTTTAATCCAGCAAAACGAAGTCGGTGATTATGAAATCCAGCGAGGGGGTGGAATTATTGGATATGCAAAATGGCGCTTAGTTGAAAACGTTTTGTTTTGTTCTGTGAATATCGATTATTTTTCGTAGTAATAAAATGATTAAAAAATTGCTGAAATAGTTCATATTAGGAACTTTTATCGACTTACAGTTTTGATTATTTCAATTAGTTTGGACACTTTAAGAAACAAGAAATAATCTATTCTATGATGAATTAGAGTTTATTCTAATGATGGCCGTCAGCTGCAACACAGTGTTGTAGCAAAGTTTTGGATTTTTTTCAAATAAGTAAGTGACGTTTATTTTCTTTCTGTTTTGTATACAATCACTCTTAATTCTCTGTAAAAACTCTTGTATTTGTGTTATATATTTTAAATAAATGCATGATACTTGCAAAATGTGATTTTGCAGTCTAGCTTTTTCGATATTTTAAAAATAAAAATTTATGATAAAAGAAGTCGTAAAATTGTCACTTTCGTATACAGAGCCAACGCTCTGTAAATATTTAGTTTTGATTTTATAGTGTTTTACTGCTTTAAATTCCGCATAACTTGAACTAAAACGAAATTAAATAAACATAGTGTTATATCTTGTTTTAAACATTCATTTTTTCAATTTATATTTGTATTTTGACGTGTTTTTAGATTATTAGAAGCAAAAATTTCATTATTTTTATTTCGTTTATATATATATGTTGATACTGAAAGAGTTAAAGAGATTGTCATGGTTTTATTTTTCTATTTATTAAATTAGTACAACATAATTAAAATCATCATTAATGCCTATTTGAATTTGAATACATTTAATGGAAAATCTTAGAACTTCAATGAAAGGGGGGGGGGGGTTGCCGGTATGTTCATTCAAAGCTGTGTGAAACGGGGGGCGAAGGGGGCGGTCGCCCCGGGCGCGGAAACTGAGGGGCCGCCAAATTTATGTTAATATCGTCTTTTGTTTCTTCGCTTTTTTTTGCAATATATATATATATATATATATATATATATATATATAAACATATTGGGATTTTTTGTGTGAAAAAAACATGCATTTTCAAAATAGCATGTTACTTCATTCTTGAAATCCAAAAGTGGTCATACAATACTGTTAGATACATTTTTTTCACATATGTTTTCCAGATCACCTTTGCCAAAATATAAGCGTAATGTTCTTTTATAATATTTAGTTGTAATATTAAATCTTTTAAAGTTTCAAAATAAACGAAAAACATGTATTTAATAGAATTTATTTGTGCTTTTGCACTTTTCAATTTTGTGACACCTGTGACAAACAGTAATGAAACTATACTGAAATTTAGAGATGCAGATACATTGTGCCCCCTCCCCCCCACCAACCCCCAAACACACTATGTGACCCATATAACTATGTTTTTAAGTATGCAAATATACTAAATTACATTGTTTAATAACTGAGTATTATGTTTAAAATGCATGTTATAATAAATTACCTCAATTAAAAGGGAGTTTAGCAGCCTTTTTGCATGAAACTAATTATTTTAATTTATGGCTGTGTTAAATTTAAAATGTAATCTTTAAATTATTTTTTATTTTGCTGTTAAAATCATGTAAATATTAGAAAATTTCCTTTTTTACCATCTACTTATATAGTGTACTTTAATAAATGATACCAAATAAAAAATAATTAAAAAATTACATTTCAAATTTAATACAGCCATAATTTAAAAAAAATTACTTCACGCAAAGAGTGTGCTAAACTTCCCTTTAATTGAGACAATTTATTATAACGTACATTTTAAACATATTACTTACTTTACACCCAAAAGGGTGGCAACTAAGGTGCCACTACAAATGGTGTTTGTTTACCATTTGATAGTTGGTGGCTCATTACACAAATTTACAAGTGGAATTTCATTACACCACTTGGGGTGGCAACTTAGTTGCCACCCTTTTTGGTGTAAAGTAAGGGAGTTTTTTTTACAGTGTAGTAAAAAACTAAAAAGGTCATAACACAACTTAGGCAAATAGAGGGGTCGTTCAAGTATTACGTAAGCAGTAAAGAATGTAGGGGGGCAGAGTTCAATGTCTGCTTATTTTTGCTGATAAAGGAGAGAGAAGGGCACGAGAATGCTTATGTAAGCATTAGACAACAAAGCAACTATAGTTTAACAATAAAACAAAAAAAAAAAGCAGGATTTGGATAAGCATTCTGCGGATGTTGAACAACTTGAGAAAAAAAGATAGGGAATAAACAAGGACTGGAAACGAAGAACAATCCTGCCCACCATTACATTGAAAACGTAATGTTATACAATGCAGAAACATGGTTTCAAAGATCTTTGACACTAGGCTAGAAATGTGAACGCCAAACACATAAGAATCCTATAATTCTTGTTAAAATTTTTAATTATGTGCCTGTTAAGACCTTTTGTATTTTTTTATGTTGTTGTTGTTCTGCGTGATAAATAATAATATAATAAAAACTATCTTGAATTCTATGAATTATTTAATGCAATAAGTGACAATACATTAAATCGATTTTGTTTTACTTCAATATCACAACCCGTACATGTCTACTTATGTAAATCTAATAGATTACTAATCTAACTTACCGCTAACAATTTTTTTTTTTTTTTTTTTTTTTTTTTTTAGCAAACAGTGTTAATTTTAGAATGTTTTAAAATCTTACGTAAGCAGAGGGGGGGAGGGGGAAGTCTTGTATTTGCTTTTTTTTCTTTACATGGAGGAGAGGGGGGGGGTTACAAAATGATTGAACATACGCTTACGTAATATTTAAATGGCCCCATATAAATTCACACACTGAACAATAATCGACGACACATTTAACGGAATATTCTCTAAAGCACTTACGACTTGCCTATTTATAATCATCTAGAGGCTTTAACATTATACTTTCTTCAAATTTGTCACTATTGATCGATTAATTGCCAAAAGAAATGGCATAAAAGACATGTGGGAATAACCAAAAGCAACAGCAGTTAATTCATTTAAATATTATTAATCTAAAATAATAATAATAATAAAAGGTATTGCTGTTTTACCGCAAGAATTTTTAAAGCTTTCTTAGATCAGAATTAATGCTACATCACAGACGCCCGCTCGTCTGCAACTATTTCGGAAATCTTCTGCATCGAGAATTCCCAAACAACTCGACAAAAATCTGAAAACCACAAAACACAACTTCGGCAAACAGAACAGACTTCTAGATGTCACACGCTGAACGATAACCGACGACATTTTTCGTCTGCCATCCCCCTTTTCTTCAAAACTGCGATGCCTAATCGATCAATCGCCTTGGGGGGGGGGGGGGGGATAGGCACGGGGGTCGCTAGTCACGACAGTGTCACACTCGAAGCCCAATTACCAGCGACGGGATGGGAGAGAGCAATAATAAAAGGAGAATTAAGTAGATAAAAATATTTCTCTCCCCCTCGTCAAAAGATAATTTTTCCTTCGGCCTACAGATACGCAAGAAGGAGAAATGAAAGCAATAAAAAAGAAAGAAGAAAAAGGCATACCTGTTTTGCAACAAGGTAATATGAAACCGATCACCTCATGATGAACATATAAACACAACAGAGGAAAGGAAACGACTTTATTTTCTTCTGAGCGAGCAGCTGATGGCTCTGAAACATCAAATATTAAAGCAAACATGCTTTACAAGCAGAAGAGTTAAGGAAATGTTTTTATTTTATTTTGTGCCGGCAGGTGACGGATAAGAAATAGCAACTATATTAAAAAAAATGTGTATAAACACGATAGGTTTAGCGAAATTATCTACAGAAAACTTAGTAAAAATTAGTAAGATCAAGTGTTTAACCCATTTAGGGCCAAAGGAAAATAAAACAAAACAAACATGTAACTTTTTTTTTTTTTTTTTTAATTGTGGTAATAGAGATAAGCCAAACAACGATATAAGAGCAAAAAAATATAAATATATGAAAAAAAAAAAAAAATTAATAAGCTTTTTAAGCAAGATAAAACTAAGTGTAAAATCTTAGTACTCAATATTTTATGCATAAGTTTTAAAACTCATATTATCAGTTATAGTATACTTGACTGAGGTTTTTTCTAGTTACTTTCACAAAATTTAAAAAAAAAAAAATTATAATAATGTAGATACACGATCTGTAAATTAGTTTACAACTGACACTAAATCTCAAGAAGAAAAAAGACTATCCACTTTTTTTTAAGAAAAAAATATATTAATATACCCTTATCGAAAATTAAAGATTCTTATAGAAAGAATTTATTTCGAATTGTTTTTTTTTTGGGTGCGAAAAAAAAAAAAAAAAAAAAAAAAAAAAAAATTGCTGTACTCAAATGTGTAAGGTGGCTTTAAATGGGTTAATGTTACATGAATTGCCGGAAAAAAGACTACAATAATTTCCCCTTAAATGAAACTCGGGTAATGGTATCACTCGTTTATCAATTATTAACCAAACCAGGAGTAGCAAAATGGAAACCATCAGGTTTTAAAACCATCAGGTTTTTAATACCAATTTTGTAATTGTGGCAACAGAAGTACTCCATTTCTTTTAAAAGTAAAGGGTAAAGAAAGAAATAACTTTTGTATCTATTTAAACTTGCGTACCACAATTAGAAAAGAAAAAACAACAACAAAAAATGAACTGATGATATTAAAAATAATATTTAAATTAAAATAATAATATTTTTCAAAATTTTATGATTTGTTGTCTGAGAAGAGGTATTCAGCTCTAAGTACACAAAATTTATCTGACTTTTATACTTTTTGCGTACGGACTCTGTCACAGATAGACAGAGGACAGAGACGAATAGGTTTTCGTCAGATGAACAAAATCCTAAAAGGAGGGAGGATTCCATATACAATGACTCATTCTAAGTTTGTTTTAAAAAAATATAATTTTGAGAATTAAACTTGATGAACAGAACAGAGTCATCAAAATAGTTTGTCAAAAACTTATTGATATATAACAATAAAATTTTTAATGTTTTACATGGTTTGTAAGGAAAAAGAACCCGATAACTAACACTTACATATGGATCATCTGTAAATTGTATCAGACCTCAGAATCAAACTATGCTAATGTAAAATGAAAATCATTATGTTTTTTGGGCTTGCTACTGAAATCTTACAATTTATTATACCATAATAATGTGCAAGTATGATTTATTTAAACGACTCTGTTACTGTATTCAATTTAGGTGTGAATATATTTATAAATTATAAGCATTGCTTTTTGTCTGAGCTGTAAATACGTAAAAGAAATTAATAGAAGCACAAAAGAGAGAGATAGAGAGAGAAAATACACCTGTTTTGCAATAAAGGAATATGAAACCGAACATCTCATGAAAAAGAAAAAAAAAAAAAAAAAAAAAAGGAAAACTTTTTTTTTTTTCGTTTGAGTGAGCAGGTGACAACTTTCAAATATAAACTGATAAAACAAAAAGGCCTTACAACAGTATTAAAGAAGCTATATTATTTTACATTGCAGTAAGCTGCGTGAGAATTCAGAAACTCTAAATTATTGATAACTATACTTTATAAATACTACAAGACTCATCAAAATTCACTATAAAACTTTTTTTAGCATAATTATTGTTAACAAATTTTTAATACTCTACAAATATAAGTTATGTTAATATAAACGCTATATTACGGAGATCTTCACTTAAAATTCGTACTCCAGATAAGAGTGTTTTTCTCTTACAGACTTTCATTTGACCTGTTTTCTTAAAAGACTTGAATTTAGCGATTATACTGCTTGTAAAAGTATCTGAAACGTAAAACGAAATATAGTTGTAATCTTTAACCCCCCCCCCCCCCAAAAAAAATAATAATAATAATAATAATAATAATAATAGTAATAATCGGAGGTTAATCGCCCAGCTCCTTCAGACAATCAAATTAAAGAGAAAAAACACAATCCTCCTTTTCAAAACTTAAATGTATAGTATTCACAAGAATTCTTCATATATGAAACTGGAAAAATTAAACTATCGGAAATTCCATTTATATATTTTTTGCAAATGTGTGTTTCTGATTCATCTCAGCTTAAAGTTATGGTTACGTTGGTTTGTATGAATATTGAATAAAAATCGTTATGCCATGTCCGTATTACAGAAAAGAGAACAAGTTCTTCTTAGTTCATTTACCAAGATAGCTTAAAATAAAAGCTATTAGATTTTTGATTTGATTCCTCATGCATATCGGCTATACAGCTGATTATCACTAATAAATATATTAGTTCCTTATGCGTTTTGATAAAATAGCTGATTAACATTTAAAAATATAACTTTAAACCTTTCTTATCTGTTATGTAACAATGTAACTACCTACCCATGCATGGAAATTACGCGGTTGGTTAGCATAAAATAAATATTCAATATTCAATATTATGAATGAGTGAATATGTAATAATATGTATGAGTGAATATTCATTCATACACATACAAACCTCTTATAGTAACATCTTTATTATTTATCTTTGTCTGGTATCAAATCTAGTACGTGTGGGATATGCTATTATTATTTCTTTCGATAGAAAGGAGAAACCATTACTTTGTTCAATGATTGTGCTTTGGTTTCAGGCCATACTTGTATATTATTTTTATAATCCTTTTATCATTTAATTTATAAAATTAAAATCTAATTAAATGTTAAAAATTAAAACATTTCATTACGCAACTGAATTTAAAAAAGCCGTTAATGGAACCTTCTTAATAATCATACGACTAAAAAGAAAAACAGAAGAGAGGTGAAATACAATAAACTTTTTTAGAGGGGACCCAATTAAAAGCAATTTATATTGCATTACTTAATCTGGAACAGATATATTAGTGTGAACTCCTAACAGGGATATGTTTAGGAAAATTTTAGGTCCTTTAAAGAAACTTTCACAAAATAATTTATCTTAAAACAGGAACCTTCACAAAAAAATTTATCCCCATACAGGACCCTGCACAAAACATTTTACCGCAAAACAGGACCGTTCACAAAATTATCTATCTCTTAAATAGACCTTTCACAGAATTTTTTCATCTTCAAATTGAACTTTTCACAAATTTAATCATTTGATAATAAAATTTGGCTTGAAAAATAAGCAGTTGAATTCACCAAAGAGCATATTACTTAGCTTTTAACATATGAAAAATAAAACCTGAAGACATCGATAATTTAAAATTCACAAAATTCTGACTAAAATTTTCACACACACAAAAAAAAAAAAAAAAAAAAAAAAAAAAAAAAAAAAAAAAAAAAAAAAAAATCACAATTTCACAAAAACAGGACCCTGTGAGAAAAGACTGGACAGATCCCTCCATAACATATTTACATTTCCTTGAAATTAACAAATCTACCCAGAAGAAACAACAAAAGGAATTAGGATAATTATATGTGTTTCTGTGAGGCATTTCTCCGGGAAAGCAACGTCACCCGGTCAACAATGTAACTCACCCCCTTCCCTTCAATCAGAGAAGATTTCGATTTACATTTCAATTAATAAACAACCATTTTTTTTTTTTTTTTTTTTTTTTTTTTTTTTTTTTTTTCAGTTAATGAACCACCATATTTTTCTCCAGGTATGTACCCCACACGTGGAGCAAATAGTCTAAAAGAATCATTGAGTTTCCATACTAAACACAATAATAACTCTGCAATAACCGGAAAAAAGCAGAATTTTTTTACGTAGTTTCAATATTAAACATGTCCGAGGTAGGGGTGTAGTCGTAAAAATAAGAGGATATACGCTCTAAGCAGAGGTTATATACGCTCAAGGCAGACAGCAGAATGTGTATACTATAGCCTAAGAATGTGTATACTATAGCTGTTCCTTTAAAAAATCCAGAATGCATACGGCTTATACCCCCCGTATACCCTCCACTACATCCCTGGTCCGAGGCCATAGCTTGAAAAAATTTTCAGAAACGAATTTTTGTAAAAGCAAGGTTTTTTTTTTTTTTTTTTTTTTTTTTTTTTTTACCAGTTTAAAATAGGGAATGTTAAAAAACATACTTATTGATGACTTATTAAACTCTTATATATCCCGAATTTAAGTGTTTTAATAATGTAATTTCAAAAGAAAATTTATTCTTTGAGGCTTCTTTATTCCAAATATATTATTCCAAATTTTCATTAAGAGTTCTAGTAAAATAGATTGGATGATTTACATCAGACAGCTGCAGTCATTTTTTTTTAACCCTTTCGGGTCCGAATCTTTTTTTTTTTTTTTTTTTTTTGAACTTTTAGAAAAAATTATTTTTACGTTTTAATAAATAACACTAGCTATCCAAATCGATTTAACACATATTTCATCGTCTGAAAGATTACAAATATTGTTGTTTTGCATGCTATTTCTTTTTTTCTTTTCTTTTTGATTTGACAATAGGTTAAGAAAGAACTTTTGGAGATATTTAGAAAAATGCGGTATTACAGTAAGATTTAACTTATATTATAACTTTCTAATACTTTCTTTCTCTTTATTACACGTGATTTTTTTCTCAGGAAAGTAACTTTTATTTTAAATTTAAAGAGTGAAATATATGTTTAAAGTAAAAGAATTGCAAACTGCGCAAAGAGAATTAAGCGAATAACAATAATATTATTATTATTAAATGCCTAAGTATAAACGAAGTCATACAGTAAATGCATAGACATATAGAAATATTACTACATGTAAATAAGCAAAAGTATTTCTTAAAACAAAATAATACTCCATTAAAACACATGTACTATTAATTATTCCCAAGACCCGAAAGGGTTAAAACCACTGGAATCTCACTTTTAATGATTCCCATTCTGAAAAATTGCATGAATGTTAAAGATTTCTTAAAAATCCAATTCCTTTTTCTACATGTTCATAAATCTAGTAACAAAGATATGCTAGTGTATAGACTTTTGATTTTTTAATTTTGGCTGCATTTGGTTTTTGATCTTGTCAGTTTGGTTGGTAATTTATATAATAAATAGTAATCCTGATGGGAATTTCGGAACGGGATCAAAATCAAACCCTGGTGATTTCCCTTTGGCAACGGCCTTGCAGGTAGTGATTTCAGTAAGTGTTGTAACTTCGCTTGGAATTCGATTCACATCGAGCATCACCCCTACTCAGTAGCGTAGCTATGTTTTTTGGCGCCCGGGGCCAGCAAGAAATTTTGCGCCCCCACCCCAACATAGATATATAACAATTTCTCTCAATTTGGTGGCCTAGGCCTCGGCGCCCGGGGCGGACGCCCCCCTTCCCCCCCTTAGCTACGCCACTGCCCCTAATTACCCGTTAATTATACACATTTTCATCATTGATATGAAAATATATGAACCAAAGTGACTTAATATCTTAATGACCTATATGTGACTTAAAATTTTTCTTATAAGACATTTCCCTGCGGCACACATCCAGCATGTGTACTAACTGTAAGTGAATTAACCCTGAACAATTACATTCATAAAAAATGACTTATTTGGTTAATTAAAGGTTCAAACAATTGGTAACTACTATGTCAAAATCTCAAGCTGACTATCAATTGTAGAATGGCCGCGTAGAATTACATAAAACAAAAATCTAATAGTTTTTGAACTATCTTGGCAAATGAACTAAGGAGAACTTGTTCGCTTGTCTCTATTTATATGCCGACATCGCATAAAGATTCCTTTACAATGTTCATACAAATCAACGTAACCATGACTTTGGAGTTGAGATGAATAATTAATCAGTCGAAATGAAGTCCCGTTTCCCGAGCAACTTCCATCATGTCATAATCCACGTGGCGGCTCTCCATGTATCTGAACGAGCCAGCAGCTGTTTTCATTTGGTTTCTACTTCCTCAAATAATGTGTACTACTCCTCAAACGTCAGGCAATTAATTCATCCGGATATGAACCTTTTCTACCAAACGAAGCAGGATCGCCATCTTTGTTAAACACCCGCACACACGGGTAAGGATTTGCCATGAATTGTGGTTGAAACACAAGAGGGAGGGAGAGTTTCTGATGAATTTTGTGGTTAGTAATTATTCACTCCAACGACTTCTTGACGTATTGGAGGCTTACGTCGTACTTACTAATTGCAGAGATGAATGTTGATAAGGCCAGGTATAGAGCCTTATCTCCACGAGCTAACGAGAATTCCCTTATCTCTAGTAGGGTAAAAAGAGAGAGAAAAAAATTGACAGCAAGTTGCCGGTGTGATAAGTGCACAAAGAAAGGAACACTTCACTTTTCTTTCCCCCCTTCTGATTTTTTTTTCACAGTTACTTGGAGCAAATAAGAATGCTGCTTGTAAACAAAAATTGCATAAATAGCTTTTGAAGTTGCCGGCTGAGAAGCAGGTTTGAAATCATGTATCAGTGACTGATAAGGATGGGTAAAAAAATGATTTGTTATGCATTTATGATATTTTGATTTTGTAGCTTATGAAGTACATTTACAGTATTTAGGTTCTATTTTCTGCCGTCTTGGAAATTGAGATTTCATTGTATACACCATTAGGTAATATTGGTCATCAGATTAATGAATTATTGTCTCGAATCAGCCAATTTTATAAACCAAATCTTACGAACTGAAATACAGATGTCAATAAGTCAAAGTGTCATACTTTTAACAAAATACAGACTTTGTGTTCAATTCAGCACTGGTACTTACAAGAAAATGAATGCTAAATATGCTGAGATTTTGAATGTGATTTTTTTCAAATGAATTTTGAAGAAAATAATTATCTGTTTATTAATTTAAATGCTTAATTACAAATTGGCAGTGCTAGAAAAAACGACACTGAGAAACAAAGTTTTTTCATAAGTTAAAAATTAATGCTTTATTCTACCATATACAAGCACTCACCTCTTAAGTGTCATTCAAATACTTGAAATCTTAGAAAGGTCTCGGAATATTTAGTTGTTTATACAATATATTGAAGATAACCATGATATTACAATGAAAGGATTTGCAAGGGGAAAAAAATGCTGAATTAACTATACTTGAAAAGCTCTCAAGAAAGAAAAGCCAAAAAAGATAAAAAAAAATAAACTCAGTGTGATTAAACCTAAAGTATACTACTATCCTAAAACCTATGTACTCATATTCACAATAGAAATGGAAAAGCTCCATTCTTTCTCTCTCTCTTTTTTCTAAAATCATATTCCCATCTAACAGGTAGATGAGTGCACTTTTGTGGCCTACTATAAATCCTCAACTAAAGTACTCAATGAATGATAAGATTATTCATTGCATATCTATATGTTTATGTAAGATATCGTTATAAATCCCTAAAAACCTTTTGAAACCCAATCGAGTCCCAGATATGATCCTTCTTTTGTTAAACCTGATACTTTCTATAATAGACTGCTCGAGAAATCTTGTGTGGATTTTTCTCGGCCTTTCGCCAACTCGCCACTTTCCTCTGTAAGCGATAGGGCTACTTTGCCTTTTCTTATAGATTGTATATATGTATTGGAGGGGGGGGGGGGAGAGAATCGGAAGACGGGTAGGTGGCCAGGTATGACATTGCTAGGTAAGCATGCCTTCTGAAAAGAGACACATTCTTCAATTGGCAAAGCCATCAGAAGCCTCTCTTTTCAGCAGTTTTATGGAACTGCATATCATAAGTTTGGCAGAAAATAGGGGTGGAATGGGATAAAGAACATGCTTCCCCCCCCCCTCCTTCTCTTGCTCTTGATTTTTACCGCAGTGTATCGGAGGGGGACGAAGGCAGGGATGTCGCCTCAAACAGAAAATGTCATGAGATCTTGACGTTGCTCAGGAAAAAAAAAAAAAAAGAGAAGCGAACGAAGGGAGGGTTGGAGTAAAATGTTTCTGTCGATAAAAGACCTTTCAGCGGGACTTTACTTGAATGGAATGGAATAGCTTCAGAATCTTTGGGATCTCCCTTTTTGGTTATTTTCTGACCTGGTCTCTCTCTTTCTCGACGAAAATCTTAGAGCAGCAGTCAAGATAGGATATATGCAGGCAAAACGACAAATTGACATTGATGGCTCCTAGGAAGGTGGGGGGAATCGAAGAGCAGGAAGCTTGTTAATTTTTGTCAGGGGTAGGATTGTTGCCTTTATTCCTTTCGCTTTCCTCAGCCAAAATTATTCCATATTTAGCTCTAATTAAGATAACCGAGAGTTTATAAAGATAGATAGCATTTCTGATACGAATTATCAGACTGTATGGTGGAGAAAAACATTAAAAAAAATTAATTTAGCAATTTGGTACCAGCGCCTTTTTACTTCAAACGTACTTTGAAACTTTTTAAAAATAATATACATGTACACGAAAAAAAGTGGTAGTCCATTTGTCTTGCACTTTTGTATTCATCCCTGAAAAATGAAATGACTGGCAAACAAATAATAAAAGAACGTAAATCTTAAAAGAAAACAGTAATGATATGATATTATATACAACAAGGACGACAAATTGACAATGATGGCTACAAGGAGGAAAAGGGAGTCAAAGAGCAGGAAGTTTGTCAATTTTTATGCGTGGTAGGTTTTTATATCTTTCGCTTTCCTCAGCCAAATTTATTCCATATTTAATTCTACTAAGAAATCAGGAATTTATGAAAGGTATATGGTATTTCTAATACTAACTACTGTGGTACAAGGGACGCGAGGAAGGGTAAACAAACCCAAAAGTAGTTATTCTGAAACTTTTGTGCCAGCACTTTTTGCTTCAAATTAGCTGCAAAATGTAAAAAATAAATAAAAACAAAATAATAAAAAATGCCGGTAGAAATATTGCTATTTGATTTTGGTACGATTTTATCCATCCCCCGCCCCCCCCCCCCTTATATTACATTGCTGAGTACAGGATCAAGATAAGGGCGTGTCCTTTTCTCTCGTGCTTTTGTATTCAGCTCTGAAAATCATGTGACTGGCAAACTGACTAAAAAAAAGTCGGGTAAAGTACGAAAGTTAAACCATTCATGATATTTTCTTTTATATAAATGCATACAAAATTATTCTTCCGAGTAAAAAAAGTACTTGTTCATAAATGTAAAACATTTCAGTTATATGTAAATCCAATTACTGTCAAGTGTATAAACACCACTAGAATTTAAAGCTGAAAACTCATTTTTAATTCTAATAATAAAATAACTGAATCTTTGTCTTTTGCTGGGTAACAATTGCTGTACTAGTAGGCGTCAAATTTTGAGTTATTTAATGTGGTTTTGATAACAATTCCAAAATTTCTTATCAACCCTTTTCTCTTGCTTAATTCGTTCTAAACTCCTTGGGAGAATAAATAAAATGCTTCTGTGGGTTGACATACACAATATTTAGCATACAGCTAACATAAGCTAACAGTTGATATCTTCCCTTGTCCCTTTTTTTTTCACGTTTTTGTAATCACTTGTGTGATTATTTTGTAAAATGCAGATTTAAGTTTTGGGTAAATAAATACTATCATCTTTTCCCTGTTTGGTACTTTTACAGATGATTTTACTGAATGAGGAATATATTTCCACAATTAAAAATCTACAACTTTTGCTGCACTATCTCCCTAGCATCGCTTTTACAGAAAATGTTTATTTGACATAGGCTGGAATAGAAACATTCTGTTAAAGCAGTGGAGTAATTATATGAAACAAAATATGCACATTTTAAAGTGTGAATGTAGACCTTATACGGATATTGAGGTTTAGTCAAATAAAATTTGTGCTAGGAAAAGGAATTAGGAAAAGAATTGAAAGTATAATTAAAAACTACATTAAAAACAAATAATAATAAGATCAAATATTTGAATATGGTTTAAACTAAGTCTATAAGAAAATAGTTTAAAATGTATTTATTATGAAATTTCAATTTCTAGCACACGGTAAGAAAAATTGTGTAACGTTACGCCATAAAATTAGTGGCAGCCTTGATGCCTCCAATTTTATGAAGAACTTTAACCGATATAGCCGGTATAACATTGTACTAATGTGTAACACCAGTTATATATGTTTAAATTACACTATTATGTAAGCAAAAAAAAAAAATATTCAATAAAACTGAAGGCAGCAGCTGCCACCAATTTTACACTACATGCCACTGCATTTTTACCACTACATGCAATCGGTTGATTCTGTTTTTCTAAGAACAAACACCACGTTTGCTTGGACTGAAACAACTTTAGCGGTGAGCACAAGCTCGATGTCTTTCTTTTTCTCTCGCTGTCTGACTCAATAAACGATTTTAAGCCGCATTAACGCCCACACTCCTTGAATAAATCATTAACACATTTATTTACTTTCAAGTGACACGAGAACATCCCAGCCGGATGAATGCTCATGCGAAAAAAAGCACCGCCAGCATTTCAATATATCCCGTAAACATATAAAAAAAAAGCGAAAAAGGAATACTTATACGTCCAGCTCCTTCTCAATCAAATCAACCACCCCTTCCCTACTCGCACCCGCAAACGTGTGTGCAATCGCTTTTGCACCTAATCTCGTTACCCTAATGAACAGCAAATCTATATCAATGGCTAGGCATCAGTAACGAGATTATGGGTTGTTACACAGGGAGGGATCCGCTTCTAACAGGGTAAAGTACCTGAGGGGGTAGGATCGCGGGATAAAATACGAAAATTCGACTATGAAACCGTGGTTGGCGGTTTTCCACTACATGCAGATTTTGCCGAGAGGAATGGGAAAAAATGAGGAAGACATGTTTGTTTCCCCCACTAGTCCTTACAAATTATTTTGCATCTTTTGAAAAATTTCGTTTTTTAAATACTTCCTCTTCCTTGCCACGCTTTGCCAATTAAGGAAGCCGAACTAAATGAATCATCAGGTAGAAAATGGCTACTAATTTTTCAAGATCTGCATCATGTTCAGCTCGTAAGACACTTCTACCTTTTTTGTCACATAATCATATATTTGCATTGGTCATCATCAAATAATTAAGTTCTTAGCACAGCTGAATAGTGGGTCTAAGCGACCTTTTCTGTGTGCAGCTCCTCTCGCTTTAACACAAAACTAAATGAACATCTTCGAAACCTCAAGGCACATACTAAGAAGGAACTTGGTGCTTCGGGGAATTCTACTTAGTAAAGTTAAAGATCTCGGAAGCTCCGATTGCGCAGTTGTACAAGTTCCATTGGTATACAGTTAAATATACCAAGTGGTTGGGCAAAAGTAAGATCCCTTAAATATGGGTTTCTTTTTAATTTTAGTTTTGGACAAGGTTTTTACAAAGAAAGTAACATTTTTTTTTCTTTTAATTGATATATGAAAGACAGCTGCTCGAACTGAATAAATGTAGGCGATTCAGCTGGCAAAGTATCAAAAGATCTTTCTGAGCGGTCCGACATTACCAAAAACAGTGATTGTTTTGTGTATTTCATACTATAGGAGCTAGTCGTCGTGGAAAATGGAAATCGTTACCAGCTTGTATTGTTAACGCGTTCAATGCCACGTCAGTTATCGGTGACTGTCATTGAACTTTCCGTTTAGGCAGCTTTAGTTACCGGTGACTTACAGGTCTGAAATATAATAATAATAAAAAAATACATATATATATATTGTTTTAAGTAATTACTGAAAATGTATTTAAAATTTACTTAATTTTTAATTAAGTACTTTTAATTAAGTAATTTTTAATTTAATTACTTTTAATTTTTACAAGATTATACTTTCTTAATAATTGCTTAAAACAATTTATTTTTTTAGTTTTATATCACATTTCACGCTGTCTGTCACCTTGGCACTCAACGTGTTAGATAAAATCGTTTGAAAGAAAAAAAAAATGTTCAATCAAATCAATCAAGTAATTGTCAAAAAATCCTCATGATCAAATCCTCAACTGATTGTGCAATGTACTCAGCAGGTGCTTTTTCTCTACCTTTATAAGGTAGTATTTATTAATTCTTCAAAGAATTAAGGTAGTAATTATAATTTCTTCAAAAAATTATTATAACGTTGAATAGTTGTTATTCTGCAACATAAACACTTTTGTAACTGCGGGGTGACATTATGTCCAAAACAAACATTTTTTTTTTTGGGGGGGGGGGACAGTTAAGTAGGGGCGTAGCTACTGGGGGGGCGTAAAGGGGCGTCTCGCCCCCCCCCCCCCCCCCAATGTCGGCAACTTCGATGGCAGTCGGCAAATTCTAGGTAGTCAATATCAGTCGATACAACTATAAAACACCCGATTTTTTTTTTTTAATTTTACATGTTTTTACTTAAAGCAAAAACTAAAAAACACCAATCTTTTGCATTTTTCTAAAGAATTTCTTCCAAAAATCCGAATTTTGCCTTATTATTTTTCGAATTTACGTGACAGCTGAAAATAAATTGAGAACAAATTCGGGAAAGACTAGTCTTTCTGAGAATCCGCAGTAGATTAGTAGAGTTCTAGCAGATCAACTAGTATTAAAGATGTTGACGACTTCGGTGAAGATATTCATATTTCTCGTGTGCATGGACTTAACCCACGAGTGGCAACAATCACACTCGGCGAATATGTAACCGTCTGAAAAAGACTGTTTATTGGATGAATGGAAAGTTGAGTAAAAATGTTCTTCATTCTTATTGGACAGGAAAGCCATTACACAGACAATCATTTCATTGAGTTTGTAGCTAAAATTTTAGGATTGGACAGAAATCGATTATCTTATTAAAATGCAACTGATCTGCCAAATTCATAACTTTGTGGAAACTACTTGCAAAAACTTTATTTTAGTATTTAATTGGTAGGTTTATTACTGCGTTTTCCTGCTCCCAGTCATCCATGTTTTTCATACCTTAGGGTACAAGATATACTTGCTCGGGCCCGGGCTTGATTAAAAAAAAAAAAAAAAAAAAAAAAAGTTGACGGGTTTGCCGGTTTGATATAAAAAAGTAAACAAAACCTGTAAAATATTGGCTAGTTTCAATGAATATGATTTTCGTGAGAATAAGTGTAAATGTTCGTCATGAACCGATGCTAATTTGACAAATCAATACAGAAATGTAGCATGTTCACCGTAGAGGTCGGCATCAGGAATAAAGTCTAAACTGAGTTTTTTTTCTTTTTTAGCAGACTCTTGCAGTGCTGAAATCAGGCTTGCTTTTTTCTCGAGATGGGGTGGAACTGTACTTAATTGTTTTCAGGATGTATAGTGCAGGCAATATGTTGTGTAAAAATATTAAAAAGTATAATCTTCTGTTAAAGTAATCTTTGGAAATATATCATAAGGTAGTCAAATGTATTGCTAAACAACACATTTTTAAACTAATTTTTAACTGTTACAGTTAAAAATTAGTTAGTAGGCTTAACGCTGACAAGCTTGACTATTGAAGCGATTTGGAATCCAATAGAGTTTCCCTTTATTTATTTTTTTCATATATAAATATAAATAAATTAATTGCTGACATATAAGAGATTCTTGTTATAGCTTCACATTTTTCTCCTTTTTCATGATGTCGCAACTGTAAATTCATTTCAAAACGCTTTCTTTAACACTATTTTATCTAAGTTGCATTGTCTTTACCAAAAAATGAATAACGTCATTCGATTAAATAGTTTCTAAATGAGAACACCTGCCAATCTTATGCATTTCCGAAAAGATATGATGATATGAATTCAGAAGTGTGTTTTCAAAAATAGCTCTTTTGTTTTGGGAAACACCTTAATAAATGTCGGAGAAATATTTTCACAAATCTACTTTTTATTAGACAGCTTCAAAAGTATTCTAAACTAAATTTTTTTATGAATCCTTATTTGAATGTTGAAACGTCAAGGAAAAATAATCATTAATGTTGCTTTTATGTACTTTCTGTCGTGCGAACGCATCGTAATTTTAATACTGTAAATTTATTACATAAATATGTATGCGATATTCTTAAAGGAATCTTAATTGTAGTTAAGTCAAAATTTTGATTTTTTTTTTTTTTTTTTTTTTTTTTTTTTTTTTTTTTTTTTAATAGAAAATGAATTGGGCCAGATCGGGAAGCGCTGTGCCGTGTACTATAAATATAAACGGACCGAACTTTAAATTTTTACATCGGATAAGCCGGTCCAAAACTATCGTTCGAGCCGGACCTCGGCCTGAAAATTCCAGGCCGTAGTGAAATTCTGACTCCAATACAGGAAAATACGATGATAAACCTATCTGTAATAATACGATGATAAAAATCTGGTCTGCAGGTGGCATTAAGTATGATTTTGGAGACCAGTTGCATTTTATCATGCGAATTTTGAAATTTCAGCCGTCAACTCGATAAGGTGGTGATCTATGCAGCTGATTCTCAGTCTGATGGTGTTTTCTTCTAGATATCCGCAGCTGACGTGACATAGGTAAAGTTCAATGAAATGGGTTGAAAAATTGAATCATTTAGTCGATTGTTTACGACTAAAGCCGATTATTGAAAAATTGACCAGTCTGATGAATAAAGTGTTTTTCTTATTCCTTTTAAAAACTAGAGATCTCTGCACGGGCCGAAATTTTTAGGCTCGACCCGTTCGAAAAAAATATTGGCCCGGCCCGCTCTAAAAGTTGAAATTTCGATCAAGACCGGCCCGCAAAAAAGAAAAAAGTCCATCCCGTTCCGAGTGAACTTCTACAAAATACTGATTTTTACTTGTAAGGAGAAGTTCTGATGTATACCAAAACATACTTTTAAAGATATATACATATACACTTTAAGTTAGTCGGCAAAATCATCATTTACGCCCCCCTAATTAATTCTAGTTGAATACGCCCCTGCAGTTAAGGAAAAAAAAACTCAACTATAACATTTTCTAAAGAAGAAAGAAAAAAAAGTAAAAATAACATTGCGCATCAAACGATTAAAAGTTTGAACATGTCAGCAAGAAAGTAGGGTTTATGTGCGTAGAACAGTAGCATGTTTGAGTTGTGTGGGAAATAATGTTTCATCCGAGAATGAATCTTGTGAGGTATGTTTCTGTTGTGCCATCAACAGGTAATGTTGCTTTTTCAGCGTGAAAATGAAAAGAACTTATTCGTGTTTTTCAATGGAACTGAGCTTTGATTGTAGTATCACAAAATCCCACTAGATGGTGACACAACAAAACATTGCATAGGGAACTTAAATTAGAAAAGGACAATTAACCCTTCGCGAAGAGACAATAAGAATGCTGATTGTGCAATTTCGCTTTATGAAATGACGGTATTAACAAAATTTATAACTGTTTCACAGAGAAACCAGAGAGATTTGGACAGTTGGTTTTCATACCAGAGAAACCTGTGAAAAAAGCTGTCTTAATCCTATTGTTAAAAGAAGCGTATTTCGCTCTCGGAATAGCATCGCCCACTATTTTTTTATATATTTTTTTAACTAATACAACCTGCAGTGTAAGATTAATTAATCCAGTTTAATTTTATACATATTAATCTTTTCTCTTCATGTTTATTAAAATAGTAACCACGTTCAACGATGTTTCGCATTTGATTTCATCGGAGTCTCCTGGAAATTTCTTTCATTCCAATTCCACAAAAATAAATATATATAAAATAAAATATTTCAGCTCATTCTCTATGTCAAGGCAAAATGTAACATCTTTCTACTTAAAAGCAAGCATATTTTCTTACCTAACTTTGAAATACTTTATGTACTGAACAAGCGAGGTTACAGTTAAATTATGAGGAATAGGATTCAGGACTTCTTATAAATTGAAATTAATTTGTTATATGTGATTATTATTTAAAGTTAGAAAAAAAAAAAAAAAAAAAAAGAAAAAAAAAAGAAAAGAAAAGAAAAAAGAAGAAGTCATAACTTGAGAAGTATTACAATAATTCAAAATCTTTGTAATTACTGGTGCATCTATTTAAGCTTTACTTCCAAGAAAAAATATCTGGTCATTCTGATGAAAGAAGAATGCAGCTCTGTAGAAATGTTGAATTAATCATGAATTTCAATGAACCGTTTCGGGATTTACTCAGAGAGATAAAGATCTTAGACTACTTGGGTAAACACATAAGGTGACAAAAGGGTAAAATTTTTGCTACAAAAAATAGCTAAGTTTTGATGGTAGATTGTAGAATGCTTATGATGAACTTCCTCACCTGAAGGCAATTTCTAGTATTTCAACAAAAGTGCAATTATAGTTTTCAAGAAGATTTAATAATCAGTCAGAAAGCTTGACAAAGTGAAGCTACATTGTAAAAAAAATCCAGTAACGTTCCTGGGAAAAAATGGGCAGCTGAGTTGCCCATTATTTCCAAGAAACATTTCTTGAAAATGACTGGAAGTTTACTGTGCAACTTAAAAACTTTCCACAGAAATGTCAGTAAGCTTCCTGTGAAATGCCAGGAACGTTTCTGTTGACAACGAAACATTACTGATATTTCGCAGAAAGCTTACCTTATTTTCTATGGAACGTTTCAGACGTGTTCAGGAAGCTTTCTGTTATTTTTCAGGAATGTTTCGTATAAATTATGAGCAATTCATCTGCCCATTATTTCTTAGAATTTTTGAATTACTTTTTACAATAGAGGGACATTTCATACATTAAACTTTTTTTTAATTTTTATTAGATTAGATGAAAGACATATTAATCGATTTTTAAAATTTTAAAATATACATTTTTTTTCTTTACTTTAGCACATATAGTTGAAGCAGTTTATGTTATCAAAAAGTTATCAAAATCTGAAAACATTGCATATTTTTTTTTCCATATAACATATAAACACATTTAATAATTAAATTTGCCAAAATTTTATACTATAATTCGTTCAATTCGTTAATTCGTCTTTTAAAAAATGATATTTAGTATAATATTAATTATGATCTTAATTCTATAATACTATGTAACTACAAATTTTCTTTTTTTCCATGTTTACAACCATTTTTTAAAGCTCTGTTTTAATTGTAAATTAATTGTAAGTTATTAGCAATAAATCACATAAGAAATTGGATAATTTGAAATTGAGTTTGAATTAAAAAAATTCTTTTGAAAAAGAATAGCCGTTATTCAACTTGGCTTGAATATAAAATATTTCAACTCAAGCAAAATTAAATGAAAAACTACATAAATTTACATTTTTGGCAGCAAAAGTTGAATTTGACAGCTTCAAAAACAACAATAAAAATAAAATCATACGGATATTATCACGTTAAATAATGCTAAATTTTAATATAATATTTTTGTGGAGAGAGATGGCTAGTAAAAGATTTATGGTTATTAGCATAACAAAGTTATTTTTTAAAATGAAAAAGTAAAAATAGAAAGAAAGAAAGGTTTTTTTCGACTGTTTTCTTTTAATTACAAGAAAAAAAAATAGCATAAATATGGATTAACATTAATTTTAAATCTCAGTCATGAATCTATAATTCTTAAATAGAAACTCGTTAAAATATAAACAGCTTTAAGATACACATTTATAAAAACCATATTTATTCTAAAATTGTTATAGCATATAAAAATATTAGTGGATTAAGATAGAATATTATATATCTATATTCACTTACTCTTGCAATTATCCTTTTCTTTTAATAAATAATCCTTTAAATGAGGGAGAAAAATTTTTATGTCCAACAAGAGTGTTCTAGATGACTGATTAATTACTTTTTCATTTAAATTAATCAAGCCACCACAGAATCTCCAGTTAGACCATAGAACAAAGTTAGACTAGAATTAATACACAGTCTTTATAGCAATCAAAACACTAGGCGCTTTTTTTTGCACGTGCTGCTCGTTAAACGTTTCATAAACACAAACAGGTATGGGGGGGGGGGGTAATCTCTTAGCGAGTCACAAAGATATTACATTTTCCTCTGAAAGGGCAAGAGCTTGACCTTGACATTACAGATAGAAATGATTCTGTCCTCTATTCATTTATTCGCACATTTTCGTTCATTTATTCACTTTTCACAATGATTTTTTGACATTCACATAAGGAATTCGCTTTCGACACTTGCGCGCAAACTACAAACAACAAAATAAAAAAAATGGCTTCCGCTTCGACGCTTTTTGCTGATGGAAACTGGTTTTCTGGAACGTTTCAGGTATGAAAACCAGGATTTTACAGGAAAGTGGTACATTACTTTGAAAACCTAAAAAAAGGCGAAACGTTCCGGGAATATTTTTGAAACGTTACCATATTTTTTTACAGTGTACCAACGTTATGTTTTTAGATAAACAACGTCTTTATTAAAATTAACTAGAAGATAGCCCGTCAAAATGACGTGTTTGCATTTTTAAAGGATGATAAAAAATTACAACAACTGTGGTCAATCATAACCACTTTAGGCTGAAACAATTTTGATAAATACAGTGATTAAACTTAAAAAGGGAAAAATCTAACAAAAAAAAAAAAAAAAAAAAAAGAAAAAGAAAGAAAGAAAATTTCAACAGAAATCTGCATTTAAAACTATAGCAAAACTATCTGGTAAATGGGAGTGGGGATTATAATGAAATTTAAAACGCACGCGCGGTTTGCTTAAATAAAAAGTTTTAATTAAATAGTGTTTTTGAAATCGTGAAAAGATTTCAAAGCGAAGTAAAATGTAGTGACGTCATTTACTGCTCCCACTGTAAATCTGACCATTGAGAACGCTCCATTACGACTATGGAACGGTTTCATTGATCAGAAAATAGATTGCCTTTAAAATCGGAGGTAACTTTTCACAATGTTTTTTTTTATAGATTTGAAATTCTCAAGAGTCATTCACGGCTGTAAAGAAAAAAAATTAAAGCAACCCGAATATAAAAATTTTAACAATATTGCATTTAAAACGCACCTTCGCTTTCCTTTAATAAAAAGTGTTAATTAAATATACACTGTAAAAAATTTGACTCATTTGCTACAGCGTCACTCCACCGCTTTTATAGAAAACGGTTACTTTACAGTGTTATGGAGCATTCTCATTGGTCATGAAAGAGATATTCTATAAAAGCTGTGGAGAGCCGCTGCAGCAAATGGGTCAAAATTTTAACAGTGTACTTTTTGAAATCGTGGAAAGATTTCAAAGCGAAGTAAAATGTAGTGACGTCATTTACAGTTCCCACTGTAAATCTGACCAATGAGAACGCTCCATTACGACTATGAAACGTTTTCATTGGTGAATGAGTTTCTTTTTCTCGTGGATAGGTTGACCCCGGAATTGTTATACACGGAGGGGTTTTATATATATAATTACCACGGAGAAGTACCAAATAATCAAATTGAAGTAGAATTCAAGCCAGGATCTTGAACTGTGTAGTCTACCGTAAGTAACAAAGAAAAGACAGGAGTTGGAAATTTTTACCTAAAATAATACCAGCTGTTAAAATAACAGATTAGCATTGTTAACATTCATGGCTCACCAATAAAATTCATTTCTTTTTAAAATTTAAAGTTTTGAACAAATGTTCAATAACACTAGACAAGTATGCAACAACCCAACATAAATGGTTGATTATTAGCTCTATATTAATGATTTTTTGCGGATGCTTTTTAAAATCACCAGCAAAGAGCTGGCTTATATATCTCTCAATCTGACTTTATGATAGAGGAGAATACACATTTTCCGTTTTAAAATTTTGATTACGAATTTAATCCAGCTGTAAAGATGTTAGGTTATTCGATTTTTTACAGAAAGTACCATTTTATGTGACAAGCAAAAAAAGTCTCTATAGAAATTAGTTGTAAATTCAACGTCATGAAATACCATTAAATTTATTTATTTAAGGATGATTTTTAAAGAACAGAAGTTATTAACACCTTATTCAATTTGCCCGAACGCTGTTCGGGCAACTGGAAGTTCGTCCAAACTGGTTTGCACGTGCGGCGTTCGGAAATCGATATTTTGTATAAAAACATCAATATTGTATTAATCATTTATGAATGAATTTAATCGTAATACTGATAATATTTAATTAATATTAATTTGTTTATCAATAATAATCAGTATTCAATCATAATTGTATAATATTATGTATTAATAATGTATTATTCATTTAATAATGATATAATCTTTAATTATAAAAACATCATTCGAAACTGAGAAGTTTTAATTTATGGTTAGTTTGTTTGAATTAAATTTTTGTAAAATCTGTAAAACAGTCTTCATTGCATACAGAGGTGATTGCAAAAAGCAAACATTTAGGATATTTGTGTTTCTAAATTCTGAAATAAAAAATCGTTTTATGCCATTAATTATGGTAATAGTAAAAATAAATCTTGCATTTTTGTATTCTATCAAGTATGATGTTTGATTATATGCAATAAAAAATATGACTTTTTTGGGAATATTTCTGGTAAAAAAAATTGACCAGTTAAGTTAAAAACATTTGTAGGAAACTTAACCAGAGAATACAAGTCTCAACTGGCGATGTCTATACAATTAAAACTGAATACAAAGAAACAATATCAAGAGACAGATGACTTTGAATTCAGTCTGTGTATCATTGATGACATTCAATTGACATATCATTGAATTTCAACAATCCATTGTTCAGTCCTTCCGAAAGCACCATCTTACGATGACAAAATCAAGAGAAATGTTTCAGAAAATTACAATTTCAGTACCAGGAAGTAGCACGTTTAGCATGAAATTAATTTATAGAAGACATTTTTTTCAAAACGAAAGGACTTGCCTGAATGTCCCGTTGAAAATATTTTTTAAATAATATATATATATTGCACCGCATGTAAAGAAGATCTAAGAAATATACAAATACAAGCTGTTACCGGCAGCTCTATTTAATTCTGATCTCTAGGATAAATACCAGAAAATCAAGTCTCCTTTCTTGAATCAGTCACAAAAAGCAATATTTTTTTTTTTTTTTTTTTTTTTTTTTCCAAAATTTATTCAGGGATAAACACGCGGGAGTATTTAGTCTTTCGCGCGAAGCATCATCTTGAGGCGACAAAAATCAAAAGAACTCCCCTCTGAAAATAAACTCAATTCTAGTTACAAATTCTTTAGCTCAATAGATCTTTAAATCCTCTCCCAAGGAGCACGTGCCTCATAAATATACTTTCTCCGGAATTTAGAGTTCTCTAGTGCACTACATTAATTACTCAACAGAACGATCTTAACAGCTGTTTTATGGACAAGCTACATGGATTGCTGAATTCGAACAAACAGTAGCAGAAGCCAAGTGCAGACAGCGCCCCCCTTTTTCCCAAAGAGGGAGGGTTTTGACAAATTAAAACGATCGTCCATCAAGCAGGAAGACCTTCTCCCTCCTTCATCGTCTACAGGGCCTACACTTGATAATCCAGCAACCTCGTTGCCATACAGGGGCAGTCGAGCAGTACTAAAATATCATTAGGAATGGAAGGGTGGATTTCAAAGCTGCTGGGGGGAGTGAGGGGTTCGGCCAGAACATTTCTTTTGTGGATCACCGTAAGGTTATTATTTGGTGCTCATTCTTTTTTCTTTTCGACATTTTTTTTAATACATAAATGCTTTTTCTTTCTCCAGATATCATGAGTGAGGTACGTATCGAAAATTGAGACGTCTGCATTGATGAGAAAGCTAAAGGTGAAAACAGACAGACCTACTAACTCTTATCAGTACCGGCATCCTTTATTGTGGCGACGCGGTGTTTTAATCTTTAAGGGTGTATTCGAAAAAACGCTTTTCCACCTTCAACAGCTCGAAAATTTCCGATACAATTTCAGACACATTTTTAAAAGTAGAAACATGAAACTTGCTGAGGGGATTTTTGAAGAGACGTATAAGATGCCGGGTGATGTCTTTTTAAGCTCAGTTCATTAGAATTTGATTTATAAACAATTACCCTCTCAGTATGACGCTTTTTTTTTTTTTTTTTTCGTTTCCAGATCTCCCGCTTCGGAAAAATCGGTTCAAATTGGCAACTTTGATAAATGTAGAAAATATTGCAAAAAAAGGCTGCCAAAGAATCGACCATTACGGCACCTTAAGTACTTTCTGAATAATACAATTTGCCAGTTTCATGCTTTTGAAGGCCAAAAATGAACTTAAAAATAAATCGGAAAAAAAAGCAGTTTGAATCGAAATACGCCCTTAATGATGTTTAAAGGAAAGGAATTGATGCCTTGCAAAACAGGAACCTTTCTGTCAAGTAGGGTTGAGCTTCTTATATCTTGAACCATTGTAGATCTTCCTCCTTTCTGTTGTGAATAAACCACACAAGGTCTCTATAAAAAGGTTTTCCTAGAATTCAGTTGGCCGGGGTAAAACAAGCGTGTGCCCAGAGTGGAGAAAACTGTCAAGTAACATGAACAACCAAAGGAAGCTGCGTGTGTGTTTTCATCAGTTTAGATTCCCAAGGAAAGTGTCAAACTCATGTTTTATACATTTTTAAAGGCCTTTACATTCATTTAAATGCCTCGTTAAGGAGATTTCATGCAAATATATTTATCATATTTTCATTTATTTTACTATGTGAATGAAAAATTTTCAGTAGTAGGCGACGAATGTAGCTTTTTTTATTTCTGTTTTTTCAAATTAATTTTGGAATAAATGAAAGATTTTTTTAAAATAGTTTCATAAAATACACCACCTGGTACAATTTTATTCGAAAATGTCACTTTTTTTTTTCTTTTGACAAAGGTTTAAAGAAGCCAGAATGTAGAATAAATGTATCGATTCAACGAATCATATCCGAACTTGTCCGATTTCGGAAGCATCATAAAAATTTAGTTGCACGTTTTTTTTTTTTTCTTTTATAGACCTAAAGGAGCCTGCAGAAATTCCAGGATTAGTTAAAACTTGATTCGTGTATTAAAACGCAATAGGTCTGCTCAGTCATATCTTGCACGAAAGAATCTGTAAATCCATTTTTAGAAGTTAACACATGGGGAACTGTATTTACTATTGTAATTTCCTTTTCCTAGTCCCCAATATTTTCTTAGCCTTGGATGCAGAAAAATACAGTGATAAACCTATTGATCAAGCACTAAAGTCACGTCTGCAGGTGATTTCCATCAAGATATAACTTGGCAGACCAATTGCATTTTGATACGCTGATCTAATTATGTCCAATCTCGGGGTTTGGGAGGGGCTTTCAGTCCCCTTAGCTCCCCCCCCCCCCGTGAATGCGCCAGTGCCACTATGGCATTACGTGACCACGTGAAAGATACTTAAGGACAGGGCACATAGCACTAACTTGTGGTCAGGCGTCGCTATTTTTGATCTTTCGTGTCGGCGCTTTGATGTAAAATTGCTTTTTCAGTGAACTGAATCTGCACTTCAAGAGAGAAATCGAACTCGAAATCAGTTGACATTTTTACGACTGAAGATGGGGGAGATAAACTTTCCCTTCCTTTGTCAATTCGGTAGGGTTCTTTTCTCAAAAATCATTTAAAGAGGTTCGAAAACTAGCATCCTTTTGTTCTCCTCCCACCGATAGTCGGAAACTGCATCTTCAAAGATAGATTTATTGTTCTTTTAGTGTAAATGAAAGTAGTGCTGTTTGCCCGCAGCCTTATTACTCGCAGTATACTTCTGGCATGGTTATGGGATTATTTTCATCTAATTTATGTTGCTTGTTGGAGGTATTCTTGAAACAATATGTAATACCCTGTTTTACTTTTTATTTGTTATGGTAAAATAGACGGGGGAAAAAAAAGTTCTCCGGAGATTGTAATTCTTTAGAAATGAAAAGCTAAGCGAGAAGAAAGCTGGACTCGTTCAGTAAATGTTATGAAAGGGAAAGCCACTTAAAATTAAGTTTTTTTTAAGTGACTTTTAAACCTTTTGCCTTTTATAAAGAATTGTATACTAGATATGCCATCATATTTTAAAAATACTTACATATACAAAGTAACATTTTTTAAACAATATTTTCGCCCTTCAAACCCACGATAAACTGAGCTAGATGTCACTGTGAAGTATTGAGATTTAATCAGAATAATTTATAATTAATATTAAACATCCCGAAAAAGTGTTTAAATTTCAAAAATATTATACGCAGAACTAATATCTAAGTATAAAGTTTTCTTTAAATTTATTATAAATTTAATATTCTTGCTCAATAAAGCTAAAACATATAGATGAATAATTACCTATAACACTTTCAATTATTTTCGATTGTTATATAATTATTGCTGTAAGGAAAAAAAAATAAAGAAAATAAATAAGTAAATAAATAAATAAATAAATAAATAAAGTAGCTCGACGGATCATTAAAAAGTAACACTGCATAAATACGTATAAAGCTTTTGGTTTTATATATAAAATCCAAAAAATAAAAACGGTTTGGAATAGGGAAATTCGAGCTATCGCGTGTTCACATGCATATTACGTATTTCGAACAACACCGTGTTTTCTCCTCTAACGCATAGCAGTGTTTCAAATTTCCAAATCGAGGCTCTTCCTTAAATATTCATCCTCCATTCATTTTGCAGTGAACTTTCGTAATTATAACCATGACACGAGATTCCCGTGTTTTTATCGTTATTTACACGCGGTAAGAGATATTCTCTATAATCCTACACTTGCGGCGGAAACTGTAACCGCCCTTCTAACCTTACGACAAGAACCACTTTCGCAATAATGCGGAGTCAAAACCAAAACAAGAGCCTTGAAAACGATCGAGAATAGAGAGTTTTCTCTGTCGGGGTGGAGTAGCCTGAGGGGGTGGTCCTCGGAACTGGTTGAAAACGATATTGTCGTCAGGTTAGGGAAAGATGGATTATTTTACGCAGCGGACTGGAACACGCAAGCCACTCCAAGGACGGTGTCTCTACTTTGTCCCCCTCCCCCAAGAGCAAAAAACTAAGTCGATGGAGGAACAGTCGGAAAATCAAGCATGCGCGTCTTGAAGATTGTTCTTCGAAATCGAATTAAAAGGGAATAAATTCATAGTTCGACTGATGTTTCTCGGAAAGCAAGCACTGTTAACTTTTCAGATGATGTGAATCGAATTTTTTTATTTTAATCAGAAAAGGCAATGATTCTAGAAAATTCCTAAACAGTCATCACCATTCTAGTGGAGAAAAAAAATGCATCTTAAGCAAAAAAGTTGAATTATGCATCAGAATTCACGGCACATTTTTCCTGTGTTCTGGGATGATTAAATAACACAATACCCGCTTAGCTTTATTTAAAGCTGTTTGTGAACCATGTAATGAAACATAATGTATTCCCCAGACATCCCTACAAAAAGGGAAGACAATGGAAAAACGATCAGAAGATTGTGTGGTACATAAAAAAAAGAACCACAGTAACTAAATAATTTCAGTTTTGAAACTAAGATATCAGACTAAGCTGATAAAACTGTTTACACAACATAGCTTCTTGTTTATGACATTATGTACTTCGTTTCTAGTTTAATTTTATTGAGAGACCATCTGCATATTTATTCAAATTTTCAAAATAAACTCCTATATATATTTTTTTACGTTCCATTTTTTATTCAGTATTTATCAATTTTTACGTTGCTCGTTGTTCTGATAAATGTGTATTTGGAGGCTGTGACACTATTCATCAAAAAAACATAAAAAGGGAAGAAATTTTGATTGCACCTTTGATGATATAAAAATTAAAAATTAGTTTAATAGTTTGATGTCAATAGAGTTGTGTATTGAATGAATTGTTTCTAAATATGTTTCAGCTTGCTTTTACAAGCGAAAATGGAAAAAATATAAAACTATCAATTATTAGATAGGCAGTACTTGATTATGTGAAAGAGCACAGGGACAAATTATATACCACTAATAGTTTGTTTACGTGACACAAATGTTTAGCATACTTGATTTTTCCCACCAGTTATTTTTTATAGTAAATTTTGCTTTACTTAATGAGGTCATTTTCTAAATTGAATTAGGCAAGAATTTCTCTTTTGAAAGACTGGTGATAACAGATTAAAAAATCTTTAAAAGATGCTCGTCTCAAACGGGTTAACATGTGAGAATGCGAGTTTCAAAATTCGCCTTATCAAAAAATAGGTATAATAGGGGGGGGGGATAGATAGAGCGATCATGACGGCGCAATTGGATCGCGAACGTGACGGGAAGAAAAAGAAATATTAACGGCGTAAAAGAACATCTATTTTACAAAAAACTTAACTGAAGCAGAAAATAAAAATAAAAAATGTTATAACCCATAAAAAGTGCTCAAAATGCGTCCATTATTCGCAAGAGATTCTAAGCTCATCGGTGAACCTGGAATTGCGAAGATGTTCCAATAGGCACATGTCCTGTGCTGTGTCCAATTTGGTCCTCGGACCTAAACCATTTGTATTTCTGTACATTTTTGTGGGGATATCTTAAGCCTGCAATGTATACAAAACCACCCGTTCCATTGGCCATGGACCTCATGGCGCAGATCTATGAAGCTGCGACACCTATATCCAGGAGATTCCTGTCCAATTGGAACGTGTTCATGATTCCATGCGGTGTTTATGTAATGCATGTATGACGATTGATGGGGTGCATTGAACACTTGTTAAGAGTTGTAACATTTTTAAGTGTATTTTGTACTTCGATTAAGTTTATATATATATATATATATATATATATATATATATATAAATTATATCGATATCATTCGATTCAAATAATTCTATAATTATAATTTAAAACATGCAATTAGTATTAAATAGTTTAACTATTATCATTATATTTAAAAAAATTATTTGTCTACTTATATTTTGTAATTAATTATTTTTGATATTAGTTATTTAAATATCTATTATTAATAAAAACCATTTTACAATTTTAACTTGAACTTTAACTGTCTAATGTGACTGAATGCAAAATTGTATTGCTATCACATGGTCGAAATTGATATTTGTAAGCTAACCCATTATATAATTTAATTTGTCTAATTATTTCCATTTGACATATTTTTTCTATTTAATCAATTTTGCTTCAAATTTATTTTTATTTTCTATTTCTTGTTCTCTATGGAAATTATGGTTGCGATTGATAATTGTAAGTTATCTTTATAAATATTTAATTACAGTTTAATTGTTTTTCTAATATTTTTTCTTTGAAATGGTTTTTCTATTGCAATTACTATGTTGATGATTCTATTGTGTTCTTGTTATTTTTCTTGATTTTTTTCTTTGAAATAAGTTCTCATTTGCGATTAATCGGGCAATGTGGAAATCATTTTTAGGTCTATCATGATTTCCACTCAGAAATTAATCGCAATTAATGTGGCTATTTAGTATTGCCCTTTATAACGAGCTAAATACCACATTTTAAATTTTATTTCTAATTCTGACAGCTCCTCTGTGTGATATGGTTTGGCATTAACAAAAAATTTTTACAGTAATTGATGTTGATTTGTAGTATTATCTAACGGTTTTATATATATATATATATATATATATATATATATATATATATATATATATATATATATATATATACATTATATACATATATGTGATAAAGATCATTTTGCACCGTTTGATGCATTTTCTTTGTGTTACGGTGCAATTGCATCATCATGATCGTATTTCTGACCCCCAGTTCCTATTCAATTCTTGCTCCTCCTGACCTGATACCCTCACACGTGCCGTTTGGACATGACGTTTTGAACCACCTTGCGTATTTTAATTTTATATATTACTTAATTTATGAGCGTCGTCTAGTGGGAAATTAGTTTATGATCTGGGAGAGGCCAGTATTGGAATAAAGAATGTAACGACAGCACACGTTATAACGGACAAAGAATATTATGAGAGGATAATACAGTAAAACCTCCATAACTTACACTCCCGCAGAGCGAACACCTCTATTTGATGGACAATTTTTCAATACCCACTCCCAGGACCTAATTTTTTGTATGGTTAACTTCTGAATAACCGCGACATTCCAAATAGTGGACAATTATTTTGGCGATAAAGAATGAAAAAATATTCTCCCCTCCCATGTCTATCCAGAAAGAAGCCCGAGTGAGGCATTCCCTCCTCCCCCCCCCCCCCCTCCCGAAGCATTTAAATGTTTTTCTGACAGATTTGATACTTTATATTTTTATTGGTCATATAGTGCAATTTCTCTTCCCACTCCCCCCCATCCCCTCCGAAACTTTATAATGATGATTTAGTATAATTAAAACTTCACATTGAAAACAAATTACATGATATCGCAAGAAAAAGCAAACTTTTGTAACAGTTTTTTTCCGTAAGAATGTAATAAACAATGGACTAAGACATACACAATTTTTATTCAATTTCATTGCTTATTTTTTTTCTGATTAATCATATAATAGAGGTTTTAAGACCTATAAAATCTATTTAATGAAACATTACATACTTCTTATGTATTTTTCAATTCCTCAGCATTTACCAATAGCAGGCACCTCCAAATAGCGGACAGTTTCCGCGTTCCCTGATGCAGGGAAGTAGTGGAGGGTACACGGGGGTATACGCCGTATACCTTCGGCATTTTTAAGAGGAGTACCGTATACCCTCTGTTTCTCCAAAAATCTTATAGTATAGCACAACACATTCTAGGGTATACTTTCTGCCTTAAGCGTATACCTTCTGCTTGGAGCGTATAATCTCTGTTAATTTGCGACTAACACCCCTGCCTAGATGTCCATTATTTAGAAGTTATACTGTATATCGATATTAATAAGATAGTAAAATACCAATAAGATAGCTCTGTTAATATAAAGAAACAATAATGTCTTTTATGTTGATAGATATTAAATCTATTTCATCCGACTCTCAAAAAAAAGTAATGTTCCAAAAAAATTAATTTCAACAAAAGCAGCTTAAATTTTAAGATAAAACTGCTACATTAAATAGTCGCCACAATGGTTCGATGACATTGGAATCGAATAATCAAAATGATATCGGTCTAACCTGAGACAGCCAAGGCAGATGTGAAAATCAACCTTCGTGTTCAACAAACCAAGATTGATCAAGTTTAGCAAATGGAATCAGTCGTCTTGAAACACGATACTTTTAGTGGAAATCAACATTTGATTAGAGCTTTAAAGTGTTTTAAAGAAACACGATAAGTACAAATATAAAATAAACACTGATCAGCTTTTTGCAATAATATTAGCGAGACACATAAAAGTATGAAATTCCGTAAGCAGATTCAAACAATTTAACTCTGTTAATTTGAATAATACCGTATTTGCTCGTGTATAACGCGCACTTTCTTTTAAAAAAAATAGGGCAAAATTTCTGGGTGCGCGTTATATACGGAATAATTTTTTTTACTGCCGGGTGTAATCACACGATATACATTATGAATCAAGAAATTTATTCAAAGCAGACATAATTACTCGGAAAATCTTATTTAATTGAAGTATTACTGCATCTTTATATCACTCCATGCATTTTTTAAATACATTAACATTATATAAATGCTAATTATTAGCAATTCTCACTGCCGTCAGTCACTTCTACCCCCCCCCCCCCCCGGTCATTCACTCCCTACCCGAAGTCTAAAAATGTATTTTCATCTTGTTTTGGGCCTAATGTATGTTTGTTTCGACTTTCTTTACTGAAATTCATTTAGTCATTCATTCATTTGCTTATAAAATGTATGGTGCGCGTTATATACGAGATTTTAAAAAATCACCTTTTTTTCTTGTAAAGTAGGGGGTGCGCGTTATACACTCGTGCGTGGTACACGAATAAATACGGTAGTTTAAAAAATTCTAATTACACACTTTTTTTTCATATCTTTTAGCGTATCCTTCGAAAACATATTTTTTTCTTCTTTATGCAGTACAAAACTATTTTAATTCCTATATGCATGAAATTTTTAGACATTCATATTTAGATGTGACTGAACTGTTTTTAGCATCAAATAGCAGTTTATTATTTCCGTTTGTTGAAAAGCATACTTTCAGATAATTCGAACTGTAATCTTGCACGAAGTGGATAATACCCGAAACCCCTTCGCCAGTCATAAATCCGATATGCTTCAACCCGAAAATCATAATAAAAGAAAGTTAATCCATATTTTAACGAAATTTGGAAAAGAATACGTTAATTATATGTATATAATGGAAATGGTTATAGTACTAAAATTGATACATATTGTATGTATATATAAATTTTGTACTCTGTATACTGCTCATATTTGTATACAAGGTATCGCAAAAAAAGATGGTCACACTTCAAGACAATATACTAGTAGGATAATAGAAAAAATGGTAAATTAGTTGACAAGAGTATTTCTTTGCAAAGTTCAACTTCGCTTTTATCTATGTACTATTGCCTATGTATTATTGTCCGTGTATTACTTTTATCATGCATTATTTAAGATGTCTAAAAGAGAATTCTAAAAAACTTGGTTACAATAGCTTGCCATATATTAGAAGCAAAACTTTTGAATAAAGGATTACCTTTGTAAACAATAGAATACTAAGTTGCTATAATAAAATTTTAATCATTAGCTTTTTGTTGATATAGTTTATTTTCTGCATGGGAAAGGAAGCAGAGTAAGCAAGAAAGGTCACACTGCCATCCTAAATGTTTGTAAATATAAAATTATGGTCACTTTTGACTAATTTTAATCATTTGTCACCTTTTAATTAAAAGATGCCTGATTATTATCACGCCAACCCTGCTAAAAAAAGGAGGGGGTGGAGGAGTTTCCCCGCATGTCTCTGGATAAGTCGGGCCCTGCACGCATGACTCAATTACTGCAGCAACGCATTGATATTTTTCTAAGAAATATTTTATGTTTCGGCATTTCTTGTATTTTTTTCTGATGCAATTTTTAAAATATACTTACTTTTGAAAGGGAAAAAAACTAATTTGTGGCAAGAAATACCGTAAGGTCATTTTCATAAGGAAAAAGAATGACACTTTTACAGATAAAATTATTATAGAAGAATTTCAATAATTATACAAATGGCAAACCAATACGTGGCGCTAACAGGCGTTAGAGATATGAAACTAGAACTATATAGACAAATTGGTTTGAGAGATTCATGTGCCATAGTGTTATTTGTATACTGCAAAACAATTCTAAATTTTCATTACAAAAAATCTATAAAAATAATTACATCATTACATCTGTACTTAATATAAAAATTTAAGTACTAATAATTGTTAAAATCTTGAATTTTCTAGATATAAATTAATCTTAGTTTGATCAACATATATATTATACCTTACAAAAAATAAAACTTCAAGAATGATTCAGAAAAGTAGTACATCTTTATAGAAGAAAAAGTTTTATAAGTTACAGAAATTTTTAACTGCGTTTACAACATGTAAAATATACATTAAATAAGAATAACCCTGTTGAAATCGGTACCATAAAATTCGAGATAAAAAAGCGGCCCGTGGAGGTAGAAGGTGAAACAAAAAAATATATAAAAGCTGCGTTTAGAAATAAAATATGGCCGTTTTAATTCTAAAGCAATAAAATGTGGTTTTTAATAAAAAGACGGGAGATTTAATAATGGGTTCAACAATGAAAATAAGATAAAGAGATTAGATGAAACTTGAAGGAAACTACTCCCTTCCGTAGGATGTCCATCAGTTTCTGGGGGAAAGATTTCAAACTCTGACGCCGAGCATTAAACCGGAAAGTTTTTGATTAGCAAGCAAATACACTACCATGGGGCTCTAAAAATACTGAAATTAAGTTCCTGTTATAAAAATCAAATCATAAAAATAATGAGATTTTACTTAGAATAATATTCTGTTCACTTTTCAAAACTTTATGATTTGTTGTGTGATCGAAAATATTCAGCTATAAGTGTGCAAAACTTCAAGGTTCTAACTTACACAATTTCTGAGAATGAACTTTTTGATAGACAGAAGAGTATGACGAACGAGTTCTTTCAGATGAACGAAAAACCTTTAAAATATCAAATTACCCTATCTCAAGAAAAACAAAACACAATTTGCGAACACGCTACTTCACAAACTAATAAAACGGGCTAATAATTTTAACTTCCATACTATGGATAACTAGCATGGAAATAAACATAATAAACTTCATACTTGATTTTTTTTTTTTTTTTTTTTTTTTTTTTTTTTTTTTTTTTAAGGTATAGACAAGGAGATTTTTCGCTTGGCGAGATTTACATAAGCTTGCTTTGACCGTCCACGAATGAAACATAACTCTCCTGCAATTTGACTACCCAGATAAGACGATCCACAAAGAAAACTTGATCCAGAGTTGAGGCTGAACTGTTTTGCCTTTATAGAAGGTTATAAACACAGGATGATTAGGCTGCTCGCTACAAACATTAAGTTTAAAATGGTAACAAGGAATGAGAATCCACGTGTCTCTCGTGGATTATGCTACATTTTCAACAAATTTGGAATTTGAATTTTGGAATTTATTTAAATAAATTTATTTGAATATTTTTAATTTGATTAAAATAAAAAAAATCATTTTACGAATATTTTAAAATTAAATTTATTGATCATACCAACTATGTAAGAATTGAAAAATTATAAATTTAGATTTATTAATTAAAGTACAAATTATTTTGATAGAAATATTAAATGGAACAAACACTCTGTGCAATCAGTGATCACACTTACCCACTTGTTAAATATTAAAAGCATTAATTGTCTTACAAGTCTTTATTTAATTACAGTTGCTAAGGGGTTTTATTTTATACCTCATAGTGCAATTTAGCAACATGTCACATTTAATTTTATTTTTTTTTTCTCAGTCGCTAATAAAACATAAATGCATAAAATTTTTGATATAGAGAATTTAATATCTCTTCTTTTTAAATATTTTTAAAATATTCTACATTGAAAGGTTATTTATTTTTTATACTTGATTATGATTTTTTTTTTTTTTTTTTTTAAATAAAAAATTGTTTTTTGACTTGTATACACTGAGCGCAAGACTGTAGCAAAATATTGATTCAAGGGCCCAAAACAATATTGATAATGATGTTAAACTAATGTATCTTCAACTAATGCTTCCTTTTAAAACAATTCATTCATTTATTTATTTAAAATTTAAATTTAAAATAAAACTTTTTGAAAAAAAAAATATTGAAAAATTTCCAGTTTAAAATAATTAATGCAATTATATGTAATACTAAATTTGAAGCATAAGTTGTTCTTAATTTAAAATGAAGATGTTTACCGTGTTTTATGCAAATCGATTTATTAGTTTTCGCCCGGTTGATGCAAGTCAAAGAACAATTTTAAATGTTTTATCGAAATTAAACATAAAAATAAAATTATAAAATTTAAATACAGAATATAAAAAAAAAATATTTTAAATAAAAGATATATTAAGTTGTCTATATTAAATTTAATGCATTTATGTTTCGTAGGAACTGGGAGAAAAAATTAAATGTGATCCAAATTTCACCACTGGGTAAAAAGGTAAGACTCATGAGACCCCTTAATTCTATAATTCCCATGGTGTTATTTGCGCTAACATCCGTGTTTATAATTTTCTGAAGTTTTTTTTACACAGATATTCAGATTACATACAGAAAATTTAAAATAGAAATCTTTATGCTTTGTACGATAAAAGACATTTCGACATTTATTAAAGAGAAATTTATTATTTTGATTTACTGGTATGAATTCAGATTCCCTACATTACAGAATTTGAATAGAACGAATTCTACCATGTGGTTATCAGAGAGCTGATTGATCATTAATGTTATTTTATTCCATGTATTCCGTGGCTTGCAGATTTTTACAATTCAAACACTCCTTACATTTTTATACTTTTGCATGAATGTGCAATGTTATATCTTCTAAAAAAATTTGACTGCAGGATAATATTAGTAAAGAATTATCGGCAGTTCTTTATTATTTTATTTTATTAACTACAGTCGACTCTCGTTAATTCGAATCTTCGCTTAATTCGAACTAAACATGAAGTCCCGTAATTTTCAATGGCAGAATAACGTTAAAAATTTTCATAAATTCGAACCCATTTTCTCTTGATTTCGTTTAATTCGAACTAACGAGAATTCCGATTTTTTATTTTTATTTTCTTTCTCACGGATTTCAGAGAGAATAACTGTCTTTCTTTGATTTTTGCGAAAATTGTTCCGAACGAGTATACATATAATACAATGCATTTGATATTTACTTTCTTTAGTGCCCCGTTTGTCCATCACTGACGCTTTAAATTTTTCTTCCATTGTGCATGTTTCTAATCTTTTAATTAGTTTATGTATTTATGCATTATAATGTAAGTCATTTTCTAATGATAACAAACGAAATAAATAAATAAAAAACACTATAACATTAATTATTTTGTAATAGTACCATATTAAGCATGTTTTCCGTAATTCGAACTTCAGATAATTCGAACATTTCTTGTGGTCCCGACGATTTCGAATTAACGAGATTCCACTGTATTTGGAAAATGATTGTCGGCTTTCGATCTATTGAAAGCTAAGACATATCTGAATCCTTGTGATGTCCGGATTTTATTCGTTTTCTGATTGGTCCATATTTAATTTTACGAAATGAAATACTTCTGGTATCACAATGACAAAATAAAGATTAAAAACTACAAAAAATTAATAATTTAGAAATAAATTAAGATACAGCTTTCAAGGAAATTTAATTTAAAAGAACATTTTTTTTCTCTATACGACGGTGTAAAAATTAAAAAAGTGCGATGTTTACAAGTTTAAAAATTTGCAATACCGAAAATTGTAAAACTGAAATTCTGTTTAAAATTTATTTATGATTGGTTCAGGAATATTAATGTTTAATAATTGGTGTACGTGATATCATTCTGTTATATGTAAACTACGTTGACCATCATAAAAATGATGTTTAGTATTATTATCTTTTAAATGTAAAATTTATTTATAAGTCTAAAATTTTAGTCTTTAGCAATATGATTTTCCAAATGGTCGTTGGAATTTGTTAAATTACATTTTTTATTTTAAAATTATGCTTTCTATAAAAAAATATTTAAAGCTATATCTGCTTTTTATTTTGTAGTTAAATTTTGGTAGTTTTATTTACTATGATAACTGCCATTATTGAAAAAAGAATGTAAATTATCATGTAAAGTGTAATTTTCATTATCATTTTTTAGGTAAGTTTCATTTAAATTGACCCTTAGATAGGTTTTATTGGCAAATCATGTTAATTTTACATATGAACATTTTTTAGTGTTATATTACTAAAATTACTGCAATAAATTGTTCTAAATGTAACGTAAGTCATCATGGAATGATGCTGTTGCTGATTTTCAAAAAAAGGCCGATTTTGAAAATTTCGTCCCGTGCAGAGTTTTAACTCAGACATCGAAAATTAGAAAAATCAAAGACACCAAACACCGCATGCAAAACTTCCTCGAAGTCAGTTAAAAAAAAAAAAAAAATTAACATGTTATTGATATCTAATAAAGACATACGTAAACCTCCGGAAGTTTTAATCCATTCCAAGGTCTTTAGTATCAAATTATTAAGAAGATCTGTTGTTACATGTACGCCGATCGAGCATGAATGTCGACAAACTCATTTATACGATCATTAAATCAACAACTTCCGCTTCTCTCTTCTTTTTTATTTTATACTTTTACCTGGATAGTGAGAAATATTAAGCAAGAATGTTACCTGCCATGAGTTCTGCACTGTTTCATTCGCTCTGACGTCACACAAAATTTTTTATTTGAAATACAGTCGGCTCTCGTCGGGACCACAAGAAATTATCCAGAGTTCGAATTATGAAAAGTATGAGAGGAAAATATGTTTAAAGGGGTACTATTACATAAAGGAATTAATGTTATGGTATTTTTTTAATTTATTTCGACCATTGTCATTAGTATATGAATTAATATTAAATTAAAAGATATGAATACATACACTAATTAAGGGGTTAGGAACAAGCACAATGGTAAAAGGATTGGAGGTGTCATTTATAAACAGACGGGGCATAAAGAAAGCGGGTATCAAATGAATGGGATTATATGTATATTAGTTTCAGACCAATTCTGACAAAAATGAAAGAAATAAAGTTATTTTAAGGATCTGAAGTCCATGTGAAAGTAAGGAAAACTGAAAAATCGGAATCCTCGTTAGTTCGAACCACGGCCAAACTCGATCCCCCTTATAAAGAAGGGGAAGAATCGAGCTTGGCGATGGTTCGAACAAAGCAAAATCAAGAGAAAATGAGTTCGAAAAAAATGAAAATTTTTAATGTTATTCTGCCCTTGAAAATTTCTGGACCTCATGTTTTGTTCGAACTAAGCAAAGATTCAATTTATCCAATTTCGAATTATAGAGAGTCGACTATGTATGAGAAAAAATGGGATGACGATTTAATAATGCGCTAATGCAAAAGACAAAAATTGATACTGAATTTTTGAAAATTGTTCGACATCGACATACTGCAATGAGGTATGAGGTCGAATGATCGACATGCTACAAAACTACCAATGAAGACTCGCAGCTAAATTTTGGAATTTTCATTAAAAAAGCCATTGGTACTATAAGATTATTGTCACTTATTGATTATTATTATCAATTATTGAATGTTAAAAAATAGAAAGCCAATTTTTTAAACCACCAATGAGGAGTGACAACAGAATAGGCATTTTTGATCTAAGTCGCAAAAAGTTACCGTGAGTGGCAGCAACATCAGATTATTATTGCCCTTTCACGAATGATGAAAGTGAAAGTAAAAATCTGAAACTACGAGCAAAGAAGCTAATTTGATATTTTTTGATGCAGGTCAAAACACGCTGATGGTACATGAGAGGTTTTAAGAACTTCGTATTGCAGACTATTGTTGCCTTACACTAAATCCTGTAATTTTTAAAACCCCACATCAATGAGGATCCATAATTGAGTTGGCATTTTTAATTAAGAAAATAAAAGCTACTGATGAGCGATATGTTTTTAAAGATTACTGATTACTGTTGCCATTTATTGAATGCTAAAAAACAGAAAGCAAATTTCTAAAACCAGCAATGATGGACGACAACTGAATTGGATTTTGCTTGTTAGGGGTAACAATTTCGGATAATTGTTGCCATTTAAGAAACGTTAAAAATGAAACTAAAAATCTAAAACTACGGGGAAAGAAGCTAATTTGATAGTTTTCGATGCAGGTCAAATTGCACTGATGAGAGATATTTTTTAAGAACTTGGAACTACGAATTATTATTGCTAACTTATTGAATGCTGAAACTGAAAGCAAAACTTTTGTAACTACAAACGAAAGACTAGACCATTGAATTAGTATGCAATATGCACTCATCCGGAGACCATGTAATCAGGAAAATCTTATGTTTTCTTGAGATGGCATCAGCTGGAAATTAAGGAATACCAAGGCCCTTATCCTTAATAAGTAATTCTTTTCTTTCAAAATTCAATTCTTTATTTGCAATTATGACAATGCCAAATCATCCAGAATCTAGTGAGGCATGAATGTTTCATAATTATTTGAATGACAGACATCTTCCTTTGCAATATCTTCAACTATGACGCCGGTAAAACTTAATGGGACATCCGAAATTCAGCAATGAAGGAAATCTGGCAACTGATTTCTATAAAGATATACCTTTCCCCATCAAAAAATAACATCTGCCTCCGATTCCACGAATCGCATCCAATCCGGAAAAATCGAATCTTTTCAGGTTTCCCTTGGGTCCTGCATTTCGAACGAGATCTGGGAGAGGGTGGGGGGTTCTCTGGCGGATCTGACGACAAACTGAATTGAGTTGTAATTGGGTGACAATCGAACGAGTCTGCTGTGTTTCCCACTCCTCGTTTGAATATAACGAAAGAGAGAGGGGAGGGGGGGGGGATATTATTACATCAAGCTAATGATGGGGTGGACAGCAGTTACCTCGCAACCCCACCCACGTGTGCAGATTGATACTTTGGCGATAATTTGCAAGACCAAAGGGATGAAAAGTGGGGTCGATCGCCCTTTTTTTCTAAAGGTTGCAAAAAAACTCACAACTTGTTATCCTGTAAAAAGGATTATGTTTAAAACTTTTGTTGTACAGATACATTTAGCTTAAAGAGACTTTATTTAATTGGCGAAAGGGGAATTGAGTAAAACTGACAGTAAAGTGTGAGATTAAAAAAAAGAAAAGAAAATGTAGCAATTTCCCCTTGTATATCTTATTTTGAGCTGCAAGATTTATCGGAAAAATAGCCGAAGGGAAGGGGGGTGGAAGGGGGGGCATGACTTCAAGCTAAATACGGAATAAGCAGAAGTTTTTAACCAAATCCATTCACAAACTGAGGAATAACAGTAATTTTCAAGACCAAGAGCGATTCAAAGTGGGGTCGATTGTCTTTTTTTTTTGTTGTTGTTAAAGTTTGGAAATTTGTAAAGGGATTATATTTAAAACTCTTGCTATGCAAATAAATTTAGCTTAAAACCACTTAATTTAACCAAAAATATAGAAAAGTGGTTTAAATCGAAAAGTAAGTAATGAAAAAAAGGTGAATATATAATAATATATAATTATCCTTTCTCTTTAATATATAACTATTCTTATAATTATCTTATGTAATATATAATAAAGATATTTTCGTGAGACGCAAGAACCATCAGAAAAATCACTAGAGATACGGGTGACATTGATACTAAAGATGTTATGGATGGGATATCTCGTAGATTGATATAGTGTGAATAATTAGGCAGATCACACATTGAGCAGACAAGCTACAAAAAAAAAAAAAAAAAAAAAAAAAAAAAAAAAAAAAAAAAAAAAGCGAGAGTCGGGATACATTTCAAACTGTAAACAAAGAAAAAATCGATTTAAACTCTAGAATCTGTCTCCTATCTTACGTTTTTGTCGCCTTGTCTGCCCATTGTGCGATACGCTTTATAGAACCAAAGGGTTTAAAAATGGAGTTGATCGTATCTTCTCTAGATTGTAAAAAGGACATGAAAATGGGCCAATCGTCTTTCTTTTAGGCTGCTAAAAATTTGCAATCTTTTACCTTGTAAAGCGACTACGTTTAAAGTTCTTGTAATGAAGAAAAAATAATCACTTAACTTAAATTGGAAAGAAGAAGGGTGATTTAAACCAAAAACAAAGTGTGGGAAAAGATTTAATAAAAATTTTCTGTATAATAGCCTCCCTTTGAGTCAAAATTTAACCCAAAAAGGCAGAGGTGATTTCAGACTAAATTTGAAATGGACATAAGTTGCCCATCTGAATTAGCAAATTTATGCTGTGGCAATAATTTGGAAAAAATAAAATAAAAATTGCTATTACCTGTTTTTTTTCAGTCGTTGAAAACTCGTAAGTTGTTATCTTGTAAAATAACTATACATTTAAAGCTTTTGCCACACATTGGGAAAGAAGAAAGGCAAAATGTAGCTATCGTTCATAACATTAAACATGTGTATCTTACATTGAGCTTCAATATTTAGACAAAAAAACTTATATAAAGCTAAGAGTGAAATAAATAGCAGTTAGCCTCCAGATTTTATAATTATATATATTGGTGATAAATTACACCACCAAAATGACTATAGAAGCAAGACCTACCGTCACCCCACCCCCTTCTTTTATTGCTAAAAAGCTCGCAGTTCTTAAACTTGTAATGGGATTATGTTAATTCAGCTCAGCTCACGTTCGTGTACATAAATTTAGTTTAAACCATCTTAACCATAATTTGGGAAATAAAGGTGGAAAAGAATGTGTAATTAAGATAAAAAGTTAGATTGAAACTTTTTCACAAGAAAATATGACATCAAGAAAATATGAAGTTGAACATAGTTCAGTGTACAGAAATGTTCTGATGAAGGGTATCTTTGTTTTGCAAATAGACACGGTATGATAATTTGCAAAAACAAAGCAATGGAAAATGGGCCAGACCTTTTGTAGGCAACTAGAAATTCACAGCTTACATATCACTTCGTGAAAAAAAAAAAAAAAAAAAAAGTATAAAAAAAAAAGAGTAAATCTATGTACTCATATCGAATTGAGTATGTCTGTATCTAAAATGAACACATTGCTTTCTCAATTTTGAAACAGCACATGTTATCAAATGCAAACAAACGATAATTCTGTTACGCAGTATTGGTTTATCTCATTCATATGTCAGCATAAATGATGTTTAGGTACTACTAGGTTATCCCGTCGACCAAAAAATTATCGCCAAATTATAAGATTAAATGCCAATAATGGATGATCGTGAATGTCACATTCAATGACATTAAATACGATTCACCTGTTTAAAATGTCATTTTGTGATTTTTAATAATTAATTGTGATTTATAATTGTGATTGATAATTGTGATTTTTATTTCAACTATTTATTAATATTTTTATTAATATTCTACTAATTATTTGTTTTTTCGTTATTCAAAGTAAAAATTATGTCAACATATATAATTTGGCTATTAGTATGGCGATTTGTATAATTTGGCGAAATTGATCGACGGGATAACAGAGTAGTACCGATGCTTATTAATGTAAATATTAAATTATACGCAGTATTTTAAAATAACTTAAAAGTATACTTGGAAATAATTTTTCTGTCATAAAAATGTTCGATTTGGTTATTTTACTTGTGATTTTGCTATTTCTCTAAATAAATAATCAATTAAATGTTTATTGTTGATAATTTTGAGCAAGAAATAAATGCCAGGATATTTTCATTTTAATTTGTAAATTCAGGGGACAGATAATTGCGTTTTATATTTGAACACAACCATGGAATCAAAAATGAGTACAGGTGTTTCTGAGTTTTGAGAACTTTTGGATCGGAGCAATTTTGAGTATGTGAAGTACTTAAAATTGAGTACTTTCACTCAATTTTGAGAACCCATTTTTTTCAGTGAAAGGAATTATCTTTAAAACTATATTTTTGCATACATTAGCTTTTCATGTATCAAAAATAAAAACAAATTCATTCACTTTATATTATTATTATCATCCTGAAGAATTAATTTGTATTACATTAACACCTATATTTTGTATTAGGAATTAAAATAGACAGATTATTGAAAATAAAATGTTAAAAATTTACAAGATTAAGTTGGCATGCAAATATTTTTTTTCTAGATTTTCCGGAATTCACCCTTCTTTGCTTTTCATACACTCTGCCTTGTTGATACATGTTTTTTTTTATTGATCCTATGTCTTCCAATGATGCACCTTAACTGTCTAAATGGGTTGATATCCGGAGTATAAAATCTGGATATATATGTATATATAGTAAATTTATGAGCTCATAACTTTCTTTGTATACCGTAAACCGATTAAGATTATTAATAATTAGGAATTAATATAAATTGTTACATTTTCATATTAATGTCTAAAAATGAGTTAAAAAGCAAAATAAATAAATTAACTAAATAAGAACAAAATTGTAATTTAACAAATTACAACGACTGTTTGGGAAATGATATTTTCAAAGACTCAAATTTTAAAGACTTGTAAATAAATTCTACATTTAAATTAATAATAATAACAAATATCATTTTTATGATGATCATAACGAGTCATATTACGTTACGCCGTACATTAAACATTAATATTCCTAGACCAATAATAATAAATAATAATAATAATAATAATAATAAAAACAGTAGTTTGACAACTTTTCTGAACGCCTCATAGTACACACGACACGGATTAAACATTAATATTCCTGGACCCATCATAAACAAATTTTAAATGAAATTTCAGTTTTATAATTTTTGGAACTGCAAATTTTTAAACTTCTAAACATCGCATATTTTAAGTTTTTACACCGTTGCGTAGAGAAAAAAATGCACTTTTTAATGAAATTTGTTTGAAATCTTCATCACAATTTGTTTTCAAATTATTAATTTTTTTAAAAAGTTTTTATTACTCTGTTTGTCATCGTGGCAACAGACGTATTCCATTTTTGGACATTAAACATGGACCAATCAGAAAATGAATAAAATAAAAAAACAGAAATATTCCACTTTTGGATATTTAACATGGACCAATCAGAAAACGAATAAAATAAAATAAGTTGCGGAATTCAACCAATAAAAAGATTCAGATATTATACTCCAGATTTCCCAATTCTCTAACAAGGACAACAACTATTTTCCGAATAGTTAATAAGTAAAACAATAAAATGATTTCCCTAACAATAAAATGACTTAAGTAATGCACTTAGTATTACATGCATTAGATAATTTTTATTACATTTTAATCTATATCAATTAAATATTAAAATTTATATTTCCTTTATTTGAACCCATTCTAAATATCTATACATCAGTTGTAATAGTAAATTTTCCAAGCCTTACTACTTAATGAAAATCTTACTCCTCAATTTTAAGTGGGTGGGGAGCTCTTTGTATAATTCTTGTTATTCTATACTGAGACTAAAATAATAAATAAAATTATGTTAATCGGATTTTACTTTTGTTTGTGACAATCAGATTTGCAAAGACTTTTTTGACTGACTGGGATTAGAAAGGAAGAAGAAGAAAAAAAAAAGTCTCCAGCGCTAACAAATAAATAAAATTACACGCAAAGTTACAATGTAAACAAAGAGCATATGATGTTGCTTTTTCATTGTTGTCTCCAGCTCTTTTGTATTTCATTACATTTTCTCTAAGTTCGGCTCAAAGGAAAAAGGTAGCATATGTTGAGTTTTAAGGGCGTATTCGAAAAAGCGCTTTTCCACCTTCAACAGCCCGAAATTTTCTGATACAATTTCAGGCACATTTTTTAAAGTAAAAACATGAAACTTTCTGGGGGGGATTTTTGAAGAGACGCATAAGGTGCCGTGTGATGTCACTTTGCACTCAATTCATTAGAATTTGATTTATAAACTATCACCTTCTCAGTATGACCCCTTTTTTTGTTCCCAGATCTCCCGCTTCAAAAAATTCGAATCAAAAGGCCAAGTTTGGCTGCATTTTTTTGTAATATTTTCTGCATTTATCAAAAAATTGACAGACGCGGCACCTTGAGTAATTTCTAAATAACAGAATCTGTGAGTTTGATGCGTTTGAGAGCAAAAGTGAATTCAAAAATAAATCGGAAAATAAGCAGTTTGAATCGAAATACACCCTTAATCTCTAATTTAGATGAAAGATGTTATTACATAATTCCTATTTGCAATCGTGACAAAGTCAGTGCCTAATTTACGGCAGGGAGTTTGGGGCATGGGCCCAGGGCCCCTGATTTTCAGGACCCCCCAAAAGCTGCTGAACATTTTTCAATTATTATCCAAAATTTTATGTAGTTTTAAAATCTAATGGAATTTTGCATTTCATTCTACATTCTTTTTGTGTGTGTGTTCGTAGTTAATTTTTATAGTTAATTTTTATTTGTCTACATCCACAGTTTGTAACATCCATATTTGATTACTTTTATGAAGTTAATATTCTCTTTTTTCATGTTAAATCCTGTTTCTATTTTTGTCAGATTATTTGGAGGTTGGTAAGTGTTGCTCGTATGGGGCAGAGCCTTTTAATATTTTAAATAATTGTAATTTGGTGTTGTGAAAAATTTATTATTCGTTGTTGCATGCTTTATCATTCTAAATATATAGACTTGTATATGAAAAGATTAATCAGCAGAACACAATTTATTATAAAATGTGTATTCATTTAAATTTCATAATTGTGGAATAACTGTTTAAAAAATAAATTATTAAATTGAATATTTGAAAGTAATTATTAAAATGAATAGTGGTTATCATAGTAAGTATCTTTTTCAATATGCATATTTTTTACTCGCTCGCCCTATAAGTATCCCCCCCCCCCCCATATATATCTGTGTCCAGGCCCCTCAAATTTGTAAATCGGTCTCTGGTGACAGTCTGTTCATTTATCAGTTCGTAATTCTAAATGTAAATTATAAAATATAATAAACATTATAAATATAATAAATATTTAAATATCATAACTTAAAAACATTATTACTATATTTTGACTTAAAAACATCTGATAAGATCAACATTTATAACATTTCTGCAAGAGTAACTATAACTGTAAAGCTAATTGAGCAATTGGATAACGGTAAGAAGAGATTCCCTGTATATGTTGGAAACAAGTAAATCACTTTCACCGATTAAAAATTAAAAATCAGTGAATTATCAAACAAATTTGAATGTCTTAATAAAATACACTCAAGAAAATAATCACCAATGAAGATTAATGACAGACTTAAAACCACATTTTCTGTCATTATAAATGAAATAAATAAAATTTCAATTCATTTTCAGCAGTGAAATTAAGCCCGAAAATATTGAATATTAAATATGTGGAAATTTTCTCATTGATTACGTTAGTATAAAACATGAGAGTTAAAATTGTCGATGAGGAGATTCGAACCGGAATCCTCTGAAAAGTGCTCTAATGCTCGACCATTAAGGGTGCATTCGAAAAAAACGCTTTTCCACCTTCAACAGCTCGAAATTTTCCGATACAATTTCAGACACATTTTTAAATGTAGAAACATGAAACTTGCTGAGGGGATTTTTGAAAAGGTGTACAAGGTGCCGTGTGGTGTCATTTTACGCTCTATTCATTAGAATTTGATCTATGAACAATTATCTTCTCAGTATGACACTTTTTTTCGTTCCCAAATCTCCCGCTTCGGAAAAATCTGTTCAAAATGCCGTTTTTGATTGCTTTTTTTGCAATATTTTTTGCATTTATCAAAGAATCGACAATCACGGCACCTTATGTACTTTCCAAATAAGAGATTTTGAAAGTTTGGTGTATTTGAGAGCAAAAAAGAATTCAAAAATAAATCGGAAAATAAGCAGTTTGAATCGAAATACACCCTTAAGGGTCCTGTCTTTGTCTGCGAAGACACTCGCGAGCTAATGTTATTCCTATGGGAAGGCATTTTTCTATTAACTCTTTCGAATTTTGACATTTTTAAATAATTGAAACCATTGAACCATTAAGGCTCATTGCATTTATTTTTTTACATTGGATAGCTGACGTTCCTCCCAAGATCGCTCCTTGATTACATTTTTGATTTTGGTCGCAGATATTTTTTATAAAGTTACTTTCACTTTCAGAACCGGTTTTGGAAGTGAAAGTAACTTTATAGAAAATGTTCAAGTAAATATCATAGAAATAATATAAGTTGCAAAGCCCTTTCAAGCAAAAAACTAGAGTTAGACAAAAATAAAAATGAAATAAAATATATGATCCAATAACGTATATCTATCTACATTCTTTTGTTTAACTCATCATGGTTCGAGTGTGTAAACATGGAATTTAGCAATCGATGTTTAAGAGGACTCTTTACTCACTTGAAAACACCCGTTCCGTTATATTCAACCAAACGGCAAGTGTTCTTCTAATTTCTCGTTTAAATTTGAATATTTTTAAACTTTTTTTTTTATTATTTATGCTAGTTAGTTAAGATCGATGTTAATATGATATTTTTACTATTTCAGTTTTTTTTTTTTTTTTTTTTTTTTTTAAATAAGGATACTTTTATTTTCGTAACCCGTATCCAAACAAAAATGCCTTATCTATAAAAAAAAAGTCAGATTAAAGATTAAGCTCAGCTTTCCTATGAGAAAAAAATCGTTTAAAAATGTTGAAATTTAAACGAGAAATTTGAAGTCAATTTGCCCATTGGTTTAACAATAAGAGCGAGAGTTTTCAAGTGAGTAAAGAGTCCCCTTAAGCAAATTATTGATATACTAGAATTTTAAAAATTACGTTCACTAAGTTCTGTTTAGCATCACAATGCAGCATTTCAATATTTTTAGAAATTAATACAGTAATTTTAAGGCATTATTTCGTTAGACCACCACAGGTAATAAATTACTAAATTTTCGGAGTATGAAAACTGAAACAATGGATTTAATGATACACCAATAAACGGTCGCTAAAATACGCCAAATGTCTGAGAAACTGCAAAAACGATGCATTTTAAAAGCAAAAAAAGAAGAAAATAATTTATAAATAAGAAATCAACAGTATATATATATATGTAAAATACGCTTTATTGAAAATTAACAGTTTAATATTAATTTACAATTATTCATTGAAAAATCAATTTAGAAATTCTAAAAAAGACAGTTTTTCATTTTTCCAGTGTTGCTCTATCTTAAAAAAGAAACAGAAGTAGAATTGCGCAGTTTTTAATGAGTTCACTTGCTTATTCAGTTATTATCATTTTTTAATTTATTTTATAAAGAGGCGCAGGAGGGGGGGGGGGATTTTTCATAATCGAGGCCGGAGTCCGTGGCAATTAAATGTATTTTAATGGAGATCTTTGAAAAATAAATAAAAAGAGATAAAAATAAGGCGTGATTTGCAATATAAATAATGAATGCTTATAAAGAAGTGTTTTTTAAAACCTTTTTTTTTTTTTTTTTTTTTTTTTTTAATATTTCTTCTGTATTTTTTCACATAAAAGTATAATATGTCTTAACTATAAAATACGTAATCAGATCGAAAATGCAGCCCTGATGCTTTTTCAAAATGCATGCACTTGAAGGAGTCTGCATCACTATTTCTTATAAGAAACTTTCTTTTTTACATATTTAATTAGCAGATGCCCCGTTTAATTGCAGAATTTAAAATATTTTTCTGCAATAAAAAGTCCGTCGAAAAATTCCATTAAAAATTGTGATAAAATTGCTTTAAACCCCGCTATGTAAATCTAAATGCTACATGTTGATCAACGAAATTCCATTTGGAGTATTTTTAATCAGAAATATTTTTATTAATATTATTATCTATTTAGAATATTTATATTTTATTTATTTTCCGTATAATTAAAAAAATTTGCAACCATAATTTATTGCTATACAAAGAAAAAATATTATGGGTTTCTTAACCCTAAAATTGCATATATACCTTGTCAATGTTTTAAATTTCAGTTTTTCTATGTTTATATTATAATGTAGCATTTGACACACACTTTGGTTTCATGATAAATTTTGGTAGAATACGATGACATGCGATTTTTAAATATTTTTCTAATTCAATGTACAATTATTACATAATATTGAGGGAAAAAAAAAAAAGAGATTAAAAAAAAAAAAAAAAAAAAAAAAAAAAATGAAAATTCTGCACTGTGGAATTAAAACCCTTACTTATAAATGTTATGATTATATAAAAATATTAATGCTTACATTTTTATTTGTATACCAAGCTTGAAATACAATAAAAATGGAATAACATGTTATAAATAGGTTTTGTTAAAATCCACAGCACATTAATCTACATTAGGAGTAAAAACAAGACACATTCTAAAAAGGACGAGATGCACTCGAAAAACATGGAGGCAGTCGAAAATTAACTCAATGCACACATACATACAGATAAACAAAATAAAGTGCAACATTATGCCGCAGCTCCAAGTACATATAGTGTATATCTTTTTTTTCTTCTTATGAGATTTTCTATACATTTTCCTATAATTTCCTTAATAATAATAAATTTTTAATAATATTTTCCCCCCTGTACAGCATTAAATTATAGTTGCAGATTTTTCTTATTATAAGAATAATAAATAAAATATAAATATTCTAAATAAATATTATTAATAATAAAATAATAATGAGTAAAAAGTTATATTTGGTGAAAAAATAAAAAAAAAAGTTTAAATCAAAGTGTACTTTATTAATTCATGACACGATTTTTCAATCGGTAAATTAATTATAAGTGACGTAAATTTTCCATGTGGGTGAAAAAAGTCCGGGCCAGGATTCGAACCAGGGATGTATTGGCTGAAGCCGCCAATTCTCTTCCAACTGAGCCATCCCGGACACGAAGACTGGAGGACTATTTCACCCAAATAACCTCAACGATTATATGAAAACTCAACAAAATGTACTTATCAACATTTGCATTAAATAAAAACGGTAATTCTATATGAATAAATAAA